>CM057344.1:160937996-162185600 GCA_030015575.1 Agapanthus africanus | reverse complement strand
TGCCTGAACCTGGTTGGGCCATCATCTCAAGATGCAATCCTCGCTCCTACTGTCACCGAGAAGACCATAGTATCTCTCAAGTGGTTGAGGAACCTTTACCAGATTCATGGAGAGGCTGAGCTTCATTGGAGACTATTGAATCCTTTAGTTTCACAAAATCATCAGTTGTTAGTTTGTCTAGCTGGAACTGCTTCCAGTTCTACCTCATGACCACTAATTTCTTCACAAGAATTTTCTTTTCTAAAAAGGTGGCATGCTGAGAAACAAAACACCTTTTTTTCCTCAGTTAGGTATAAGATATTTCCTCACTAATGTTTTTTTGGGATATCTTGACAAACTTACACAACTGACATTGCCTCGAGCTTGTCCGGATTTAGCTTTTCGACATAGGCCGGACAACCCCATATCTTAACTCGTTTAAGACATGGTCTCTTCCCATTCCATATCTCATATGTAGTGGTAGGCCCTGATTTGGATGGAATCCCATTCAATAGGTATGCAACTTCTCAAGTGCATAACACCAAAAGGAAACAGGTAACTCAGCAGTACTCATCTTAGAGTGCGCCATATCTCATAGGGTGCGTTACCTCCTTCCCGATACACCGTTGTGCTGTGGTGTATACGAAGGAATAAGCTGAGAGAGAACCACATTCTCCTTTTAGAAGCTCCAGGAACACCATATCCAAGTATTCGCCTCCTCGATCACATCGTAGAACTTTAATACTTCTACCCATTTGGTTCTCAAAAGAACCAAAGATTGGCATTTGTAGACATGGGACCATATACATCATCATGCATCTTTCCCAAGAGTTCACTAACTCTTTCTCTGTTTCCAGTAAATGGAGTATTGGTCATTTTATCTTTGAGATAAGACTAGCAAGTAGCATAAGATGAAAATTCGAACAGATTCTCATATTCATCCTTATGTGACTTAACTGGTCGTGTTGCATTGATATGACCTAGTTTACAATGCCTCAAGAAGGATTTGTTCATTCCTGAACTGCTCCTATTGTCTGTGTTTTATATACTTTGAACTGTGGTTTGATTTAGAACGTATATGCTATTATATAACGTGCCTGATCGAATCAACTCTTGATTCAAGAAAATGTTCATAACACTATCCTCCAATACAGAATTATATCCTTCTTTAACTCAGTAAAGAACATGATGTAATGTTGTATATCAGGTTCGGTATGTAATAACATTCGTTCAGAATCAATGTATTTTAATGCAAAGCGATATCTGCCAACTGATTTGGCTGCAACACTTACACCATTCTCTAATACATAGAGACATATCACCTATTCCCAGTTCTTTACCTTTCTGTAGCCCACGTAACACGTTACATATGCGGGATCCTGATCTGGTATCACATACCCAGGATGTAGAGAATACTGAAAAACAGTTCTCGGTAATAAGGACACCTGAAGAATATGCATCAACATGTATTTTCTTCGATTGGGTGGCATGGGAATCCAGATATTCCCCTATTTCCTGCTCTGACTTATAAAAATTATAAGATTGAGCAGATAATAAGTAGGTTCGGTCAATGCATCCATATTATTATCTTGATTAAGGCATGACATAGTCACTACCGAGAGAGAGAGAGAAGAAAACACTCTGCGTATGCTCTTGCAAGATTAGATTTGGTTATTGTTTTATCTAATCAGGATAGCTCCCACTGTTTTAGTCAAATCTACCTTCAAAGACTAGCCGGGATTAATTACACCCTACAAGTTCGCCAATCTTTCGGCAGGCCAGTGTCGGTACTTTGAGGGAGGTTCCCTATGCTTTCGTACGGACCTAATTAAAATAAACCACTTTTTTCCAGAGGCGTAACCCCGTTAACACCTTTCTAGACACCTACTTGATAGGCTAATTGTAATGTGTAAAACTCGCCCAGGAGTAACTCTTACTCGCAGTGGGTATCGGGATTCAACTATCTCATAGAAGTTACGCAATCTCATTGCAAATTTCAACACTTGAAATTTCCGATAATATTTTTACCCTTAGTAACTTATGACCTTAACTATGGTCAACAAATCATAAGCACTAGTCAAGTTCTACCCGTCATTTTCTGATTAATTAGACCCACCCACATGACCCTTAACTATGGTCAACAAAGTCATATGACTGTCCTAATTAATCGCATTATATGCTGTACAGGAAGACATCACTTAGCTACCGCACACCATGCCTTAACTATGGTCAACAAACGTAGCACGAATACTAAGTACTCTACTTCCTAAAATGACGGAGGGTTACGACAGGTTTTTAACAAAACCTTTTGCGTAATGAACTTGATATCGTCGCAGAAACGAGTGATTTAGAAATGGAGCGTTTTTTACGCTTTTACTAGTTTTGCTAAAGAGGTCACTCCCGGTGAAGGGATCTCGGCTCTTTCCTTATCGAATAAGGTGCAGGATATTTCATAAATACCACTATGCAAAGCAAAAACTATAGAAACAATCAAAAGACAAACAGAGTGGGTTATAGCATCTGCTAGTTTCGCTAAAGAGGTCACTCCTGGTGAAGAGATCTCGGCTCTTTACTTATCGAATAAGGTGCTGGATATTCTACAAGGAATACCGCTATGCAAAGCAAAATTTTTCTAGATGGAGCTATAGCTATGGCCATTTTGAAGGAAAGATGAAGCAAGCCGCTACCAGTTTTTAAACAAGTTTTTACAATATCTTTAGGTTTCTTTTATTTCATTAATCTCATTAATGAAGCCCCATTTATTTATGCTTCCCAAGCATCACATAAGAAACGAAAGCAGCAATATTTATTATATCTCTTATATATAATATATGGATTCATCTCAGAACATATCAAATGATCACATCACAGATTATCAGCAGCAGAAGAATCATATATGAAATATTGGATATACTAGGAATTCCGAGTTTTAAGTTAAGTCGGTATAAAACACAGATTCTATGGTCGTGATGAATAGCCAAACCCATATCCCTAGACCCCTACGAGAGCGGCAAGCAACCCAACCAATTCTAGAGTTAGGTGACCCAGTCTTAACTCCTTGAGATGGTCTCCCACTGGACCGTAGAACCCGGTTACTTATGCTCCCCGCCTTGGGTCTATCCTAATGCGGAAAAGTAAATAATATACAATGGTGATATCATCCTCAACCCGGAAGTGCCCCAATAAAAGAATATTACATACAAGCTTTTACATGAATGAAAATGAAAAACTCTCATCTCACATAAAAACCCCCGGCTATTCAAAACACGACGATCCAATATAACATATCAAAGCAACACATAACATCACATGTCATCAACGTAAGTAAATATTCGTATCCCAATTGTCGTTGATATATAGCACCGAAACCAGTGATACACCATATATTACACTTACGGTCGTAGAAAAGAAAATGAAAAACTATAACAGTTGGAATCTGCAACCTCCTCAGACATCATATACCCAACGTATCATATACTTTGGATTTCATGTCCAACCAAATGAATTCCTTAGACATCGCATGCCTAATAATTATAAACCACGCATTTCAGTCTCGATATTGAAAAAAATTTCTAATAACCTGTCGGGTGATTCAACAAGATTCCCGATAATATGATCGAATGCTCGTCGAAAACTTTAATAGACGGACGCACCCCCCGGTGCCGTCGACGAAGTGCACTGAGGCGGAACACCGCAGCCGCGAGCACCCGAACGGATGCTTTTGGCTATGGGGTTCTCCAACAGTCACTTGGTTGGGGCTATGGGGTATGGCTCTCTAGTAAGGTTACCCGGCGAGTATCCGCGTACACTACGTAATTGCGACGGACTTTTGATCAACATCAAAATCCCGTGGCAACCGATCAAATGAGACTGAACTGCTAGATTTATAAAATTCAAACTAGTTACCTCATAACTATTTATGGATTCCAAATATTGTATCACAATCACAGATAGGCAAAGTTAGATAATTCGATCGATGCAACTAATTCCGAAAAATTCCCATAGAGCTCAACACTTGAGCACAGTTAAAAATTCCCAGAAGTATGCCCCAGTCCCTACGGACCTACAGCTGAAGGGCCCGACCCAAGCCTCTCAAGTGGCGCCGTGGATCCGCCGCCAAAACCATGTTTTGGCCATAGATCCACGGTCACTTGGACGAGTTAGGGTTTCGTTCTTCAGGCGTGTCCATAGAATTCCCTGCAGGATTTTTTGAGTATTTTTAACATGAAAAAATCCAACTTTTGGAAAAATTTCCAGAAAGGGGGTCATTTCGGGCTTTCGGAGTTCGATCGGACTTTAAATTTCGTCTAGACAACGCCTAATGCTCTAGCTTGGCTCTGATACCACTGTAGGGTTAGCTTAGAACCTTAGCAAGGTTTTGGCAAGTATCAATCACGCTGCTTTAAAATTTTGGGGTGCTAAACAAACCCTAACCAAGATCTTAACTAGAGAATTAGGGTTAAACATGATATGTAAACTCTTTACATTTAAGTGAACAAGGAATACAACCTTTGTAGACCGGTCCTTCACTTCAATAGCTCCGTGTAGTAGTCCTTTCACTGCAATCACGAACCCCCAGACTCTTTAGAGGCTCCCATGAAGAAACGAACAAGCTTGCTTCGAAGTCTTCGAGGCCGAAGATGATCTACGTCGAGGAGACATTAGCTCACGCTATCTCTTCACTAATTGTGTAGATTAGTGAAGTAAACACCCTAAACTAAATGGCTAATAGTAGAGGATGATGAAGTAGGAAGTGGGCTCACTTTAGATATATTTTTCTCACAAGTTATCATCACTTTCACAAAAGCTAGAAAGCTTGAATGAGGAAGAAGAAGATGAAGCTCAAGTGATGAATTAATTCATGAGGTTAGAAATGAAACCATAGTTAGTGTATGTCATCCACTAACCATAGTAGAGACTTAACCATAGCTATGAGTTAAGAGTTGGGTCAAAAAATATCATAAACTAGACAAACAAGTGGACTAAGTCAATGTTTTCCACAAGCTTCTCCAAGCTTCTAACATGACTCATTATCCAAATGTTTGACTTACTTAAAACAAATAAAACCCTAACTTTAACCTAGCATGGTGTGAGTCTCATACATACATGTTGCATGTGTAACCTAGTATGACACATCAATATATATCACATATATATTTTGTGCAAAAAGAAAACAATACATTTAACATATATCGCATATATATATATCAATGTATCATAAAGTGAGAAAAGAAATCTTAAGTGAGCTAATATTAGTTAATGTAATTTAATATATCAATTATATAATTATACATTAAATTATTAAATCAACTCTTGATTTAATAATCCGGCTATAATACATATAACTGACTAATATCAAATGAATCAACTTATCGAATCAACACTTGATCCGATAACCCGGCTATATCTCATATACCCGACCGATATAACATATCGCGAGAATAGAATACGGTATCACATACTCGTATTAATCTCGGTTCCGCACATATCACATATGTGCTCCTACTCCGTTTCGCAAGAACCAAGAAACCTCTGTGTAGGACTCTAAAGACTCGTCAATACGTCGACAGTAGGTGATGATCATATCAAACACCCACAGGCCACAAGAGGTCTGCTAAACGTAACGGCCACCCGGGTATTGAGCGATTATAAGATCAACAAGCAAGCCTGCTATAACTCCTGCGAATCCAATCAGTAACACTACCGTACAGTTCGGTCTTTTCGTCTGATATGTCGCATATCAACAGCCTGGGGGTTGTATAACGTCGGACCCGAATAGCCTGATAAGTCATGCTGATGCAACGTCCATAACGGTTCGAGAAACTACTGGTAACACTTAATAGTAAATCTTAGCAACCCTGTCCAGAGATTTCCTGTTATGGCTGTTAGTGTATATGCCCTAGGGGCCATTATTGTATCATACTAGTTTGTATATTACTTAATGGAAGCTTGGGATATTCACATGTATATAACAGTCTTGCTAAACATGGTAGTATGCTACTTGGTTTTTCTATCTTAATATGTGAGTATACGTATTGATAGACCTCTTAGGATCTTGCTTGACTACCAGCGTTGTGATGGCAGTCACACTAGTGGGGGCTGGGTAGTCTACAAGCACATCCTTTTTCAGGTCCCTAGTCGTAGGATTATCGAGACAGGGTATCGATACTCCGGAGTAGACTAGTGTGTACGCTTCTCATCCCAGTTGGGGAGATGGTCTGTCCCACAGCCGTCAGTACGTCGTACTGGAGATAGTATACAGGTGATCGTTGGGTTATGGGTACACCGGACATGACTCACAGGGAACTGTTGGTTGGTTTTATACCAGTCGTCAGTTAACAGTTCCCAGGTGACATGAGTACAGCATAGTCCGCAGACTCGACACTGCTACTTCGCCTCGAGTGTGTCCCACTGTTCTTAGATTGCTACCCTACCACGGCTCAAAGGAGTCGTGCAAACAGGTAGCAGTTGGGTGCAGTCCCGAGCACTTGGAGGCAGTGGCGGTTAGACATGATTCGTCTCTCCCGGTATTGGGAGTTGATATCGCGCTGTGTCAGAGAGCCATTACGCAAAGTCCCTTGACAGGGCAAGCGAGATTTACTGGTAGGTTCCAGTAGTTTCTCTGGGTGTAATGGGCTTCACTCCGACACGACTTATACCGCTATTAGGGGACTGACGCTTGCCGCCCCCCTAGGCCCGATATGCGATAGTCATAGACGAACAGACCGAACTGTACGGAAATTGTCACATCAGGCTCAGTAGGAGTTCGGATGGGTTTCCTCATCGGCCTTCTTATCGACATCTACCTGGGGACCGTTACGTACAGCTAGTGCCGCTTGCGGTCTGTGGTTAAACCCACTGCCAGTGTAGTAGTCGAGTCTTTAGAGTCCCACACAGAGAGTTTCCCTGCTCCAGGAAAAACGATATAGAGGTCGTATGGTTTTACGACAAGGGTTCGTACGCATATGTGTGTTTACGCACGTACGACTTTCGGACAGTTTTTACTAGCCGGCTTTGGTTTAAGCCAGATTCTAGTATCGGGTTATTGGATTTATACAGTCTAAAGTTTTTCCGTGTTTTCACGGATAGGAGGAGCGTTATCGTAATTTCGCGAGAAGCTTCTAGAAGGATGGTGACTTGAGGGTTTAGGTGGCAAAAGCATTAAATGAGATTAGTGACTCATTTGTGTGATTCATCCTTGTCATTAATGCATCATAAATGGTTAATGACTCATGTAGATGAATCACTCATATGTATTTATGAAGCATGGTTGTTAAATCATTTATTTATTTATTTGATAAATAATAATGCTTCATATATATCATGAGAGATCATTATCTCATTCTTATTCTCATGCTCACCTTCTCTCTCCTCAAGCTCTCTCTCTTCAAACCCTAATCCTCTCCTCTCATGTGTTGAGATCAAGGATTAGAAAGACTAATCAATCCATAATCCAACTCTATATCACCTAGGTTACTTAGATTAGCACTTTAAGAAACCTAGTTACCTCAAGTTAGAGGTGAAGCTTGAAGTATAGCGCTCGGGTGGATCATCTACTACATAGAGAAGGCCAGAGAGGAGGTGGAGAACGAAAAGATGAAGGACACGGTTCATTAGGTATAATCACTTCACATAGTAGTTAATAACTTTTATGTTTCTTGTTAGTTATTGTTCAGGAAAGATTCTTCGGTTAGTCGATGTTTACGCAAAGAACAAGATCGTTTTTCATATTTCCGCCTCCCCGCAAGTCGTGGGGTGTTGTACATCGACTTACAGTGGTATCAGAGCCTCGCTAAACAATAATTAACTTATTAGCAAAGTCGTACGAATTTCGAACGCAAAACGAACTGAAAAAGATATCGATATCACTAAGTTTCTGTCGAATTAAAAACAGGCTCTAAAATTTTTTCAGGGAGCTGCAGAATTACAAGCATAGAAATATAAGAACACTGGAGAAAAATAGGTTCCTGAATCGGCCATACAGCCGCGGAACCGCGGCCGATCCCACCGATCCGCCGCGGATCCGCGGCCGAGTTGGGGCCGATTCAACCCAGTTTGCTCCAGTAACTCTTCTGTGATATTTTTGTATTTTCTGGAATGTTTATTTTCTGCTCAAGTCTCAGGTGCACAGAGAAGTTTTGGGAGTAGAATCTGATATGTTTGCTCGATCGAAATTATACGATGTTTGCTGATTTGATTATATCTGTGATTGTATAATGTGTTCGTAAACCTCCCCAAACTGCTAGTATGTCGGTTGGCAGGGGGTTACACATTTCTGTAATGGATTTTGCTGTTTGTGGTTATGAACTGTATTGGATTGTTGTGATGATTAGCCGGGGTTTTGTGATGGGTTATTATTTTAATTCATTCAATGTAATTGTAATATGTTGTAATATTATTTTGCGGGGCGCATCCAGGTTGCGGTTATAGCCACCGTTGTATTATTTCATTTTACTGTTTTTGCTCCTAGGACAGACCCAAGGTGGGGTGCACAAACTACCGGGTACTTTGAACTATTTAGTGGCCTACTCACTTTGTTGAGGGAGACCGCTTCATTTCGGGTACTTGGCGGGTAGATTGCCGTACCCGTAGGGGTCTAGGGTGGGGTAATGGCTATTCATCACAACTGTATAATCCGTCTTTCATTGCAGGCTCAAAAGAAATGCGGATTGCTTGCATATCCAATAATGTTCATCTGAGATTTGGAATGCATATTATTGCGTCAGACGAATACGCAATATCTGTTAGTTATATGTATGCCCTAGAGGCCATTACTGTACATTGGATGTATATTGTAGTGGATGCTGGGACATATATAGGTAGGACTTTCTTGCTCGACATGATAGTACGCTATCTGGTTGCTCTTTATCTTAACGTGTATACTTTCTGTCTCTCTGATTACATGTTGATAAAGCCCTTAGGATTAGTACTCGACTTCCAGGACTATGATGCAGATCATACTATTGGGGCCTGGGTAGTCAATGAGTACATCCTTCATTGTTCCTAGTCGTGGGAATATCGAGACGGGGCATCGATATTCCAGAGTAGACTAGCGTGTATCTTCTCGACTCATGTGATGGGCGATGGATGATCCCATATCCATTGGTGTTTGACATCAGAGATGGTATACGGGTGCTCAGTGGAGACTGGGTACACTGAACGGACTCGCTGAGAACTCCCAGATGGTATTATACCTCACGTCAGATGGCAGTTCTCTGGTGACACTGGTACAGCTTAGTCTGTTGACCCGAGATCGTCATAGAGTCTTGTGTGTCTCCCACTGTGCTTTGATTTCCACCCTACCACGGCTCTACTGAGTCGTGCAAACAGGTGGTTTTTGGGTACAGTCCCGATTCACATGGAGGCAATGAGCGATAGGAGGGGATTCGTCTCTCCCGGTATTGGGGGTTGATGTTGCGCTATGCTCGACTGGCCATAACAGGAAATCCCTAGCCAGGGTTGCTGTGATGTACCGGTAAGAGTTATCAGTAGTTTCACGATTGTCATGGACCTCACGTCGGCATGACTTATCGAGCTATTGGGGTCTGACGTTTACCACCCCTAGGCGAGATATGCGACATATCAGACGAACAGACCGGACTGTACGGTAAGTGTTACTGGTTGGATTCACAGGAGTGTGAGCGGGCTTGCTCGTCGATCTTCTGATCGCTCAATACCCGGGTGGCCGTTACGTTTAGCAGACCGCTTGCGGCTTGTGGGTGTTTGATATGATCATCATCTGCTACCGGCGTATTGATGAGTCTTTAGAGTCCTACACAGAGGTTTCCTGGCTCAAGCGAAATGAAATAGGAGCGCATATGAGATATGTGCGGGACCGAGAGTAATGCGTGTATGTGTTACCGTATTACATTCTCGCGATAAATGTGTCGAATGGTTGTATGCGATATAACCTAGTTATCGAATCAAGGATTGATTCGATAAGCCGATACATCGGATACTAGCCGGTTATATGCGATATGACCGGATCATTGAATCAAGTGTTGATTTAATGATTTAATGTATAATTATATATTTGATATATTACTTTGCATTAACTAGTATTGGTTCACTTTAAATGGATTTACTCACTTGGTTTGTGCACATTGTATATGTGATATATTTTGTGCACATGATTGTATCATGTTTAATGATACATGCAAGGTAGGGTTAGTGTAAAGAATTAGACCATGGTTAAGTTTATGATTAGGGTTTTCTTTTTATTTACTTATTCATTTATTTATTCTTTTTGTTTATTTTGGAAAAAGAAAATGATAAAGAATATAGAATGGTGGCTTGATTTGTTTGTAGTTGAAGTTTCTTGAAACTTTGACTAAGTCACCATTCTTGTCTCATCCTTAACCCTAACCATTCAAGTTAACCATGGTCCATTCTCTACAACTAACCAAGGGTTAGTAAATGATAAGTATTGATTTATTTATCATTTACATATACTTATCATATTTTTCTTCTTCTTCTTCATCTTCTTCCTTCATGAAGAAAGCTTGCTACTCCAATGGCAAGTGATGAAAACTAGTAAGAAATCCAATTCTAAAGTGAACCCACATCCTATTTCTTCATCCTCTATCTCTTGCCAAGTAGTATAGGGTGTTTCCTTCACAAGTTTTCTTGACTTGGTGAAGTTGGAGCTTGATCTAGCGATGCCTCGACATAGATCATCTTCGGCATCATCGTCGATGACCTAGCCCGTTTTTCTCCGATGAAGCAGACGCTAGAGCCCAAGATATGATTTGGATAGCGAGGGGACTTCATCACAGAGCCTAGGAGGTGGTGGATCGGATCTACAAAGGTTGTAGCCCCTTTCCTTTAGCTATATTTCCGTTTACTTGCTTGCTTCGCCTATATATCTAGTTGACGATCCGTATTAGGGTTTGTAGGCACCCGTAAAATTTGATTTGTGCATGTTTGATCACTTGTGAGACTCCATTAGAGTGTCTAGGAACCCTACAGTGGTATCAGAGCCTAGCTAGAGCCTTAGGCGAAGTCCCGACGGAGTTAGAAGTCCGATCGACCCAAAACCCCGACTTTGAAATGCTCTCTGGACTTTTTTGTAAAATGTGGATTTTTGCAGATTAAAAATATTCAGAAAAATCAGCAGGAAGATCTAAGGATTACGGTAAAATTCGAGGACCTGATTCTATAAGAGCACCGCGGATCCGCGGCATGAGCATGCTCATGCGGCGGTTCCGCGGCCAGTTTGTCGTTTTATGCATCCAATTTTGCACAGTAATCCTTAGTTGTCTGTGCTGGTTTTCCTGGAGATTTTTAACAATTTTTTCCAGAGTTTCATTTTCTGGGTTGTATTGGGGACTCAGTGTATCGATCGGATTGTCTAATTTTGTCAGTGTGTTTTTCCGGATAAATTTTAGAATATGTTAAAAAGTTCGACCGGATATAAATACCCAATTTTTCCCCTGTCGGGAAATTTCCAAGTGTTGGATTTTTCCGTAGTTTAACGACGTTCTAAGTAGTGCAAGTAACACGATGGACCCTCTGGAAGACAACAAACCTTAACTCGATTATGTGACCGTCTTGAACTGCCCTTTGAACCTTCGGGTTTGGGGCAGTACGGCGTGCCACATGTGAGGCGTTGGCTTGACCCTTTTACGGCTGGACCGTTGGTACTGAGGCACGAACTGAATGTTGTTAGACTTATTTCATGTGTTGAGCTGTATCGGGAAAACTTGGGTGTTCGATTGTTTGATCAAAAAGTTTAGCATTTTCTATTTATCCGGAATTTGATACAATACTTGGAATTCGCAAATAGTTTTGAGATGACTGGATGAATGTTATAAACATAGCAGTTTAGTCTCACTTGATCGGTTGCCACGGAATTTTGATGTGATCAAAAGTCCGTCGCAATCACGTAGCGTACGCGGATACTCGCCGGGTAAACTTAATAAACAGCCTCACTCCATAGCCCCGACCAAGTGACTGTAGGAGAACCCCGTCGCCGAAAGCATCCGTTTGGGTGCTCGCGGTAGTGGTGTTCCGCCTTGGTGCACTTCGTCGACGGTTTCGGGGGTGCGACCGTCTACTAAAGTTTGCGACGAGCATTCGATCAGAATGTCGGGAATCCTGTTGAATTTCCCGACTTGATATTGAAAAGAGTTTTCGATAATGAGACTAAAATGCGGGGTTTATAATTGTTAGGCATGCGATGTCTAAGTATTTCATTTGGTCAGGCATGCGATGTCTAAAGAGGTTGCGGATTCCAACTGTTGTAGTTTTACACTTTCTTTTCTGTGACCGTAAGTGTAATATGTGATATCGCCGGTTTCGTTGCTATATGTCAACGACAATTGGGATGCGCATATTTACTTACGTTGATGACATATGATGTTATGTGTTGCTGGATATGTTATATTGGATCGTCGTGTTTGAATAGCCGGGGGGGGTTTATGTGAGATGAGTGTTTTTCATTTTCATTCATGTAAAAACTTGTATGTAATATTCTTTTATTGGGGAACTTCCAGGTTGCAGAAGTTGTCACCGTTGTTGTATATTATTTACTTTTCTGCACTAGGATAGACCCAAGGAGGGGAGCACAAGTAACCGGGTTCTGGGGTCCAGTGGGAGACCAACTCGAGGAGTCGAGTCCGGGTATCCTAACTCTAGAATTGGTAGGGTTGCTTGCCGCTCTCGTAGGGGTCTTGGGGTGTGGGTTTGGCTATTCATCGCGACCGTGGAATCCGTGTTTTATACTGGCTCGTATTGAAAACACGGACGTCCTAGTATATCCAATATTTCATATGTTTCTTCTGCTGTGATTTATCTGTGATGTGATCATGTGATGTTCTGTGACAGATATTATATATAGTATATATGATATATTATATAAACGTTGCTTATGTTTTACACCCGCGCTAGCCCTGCCCCGCTCTGCCGTTAGTTACCTAACCTAACGGTGCAGACGGGACATCGAGGCGAATGCGGATGGCATAAGCGTACGTTATATTTATCTGTGATGGTTAGGTGGACTTAAATGATGGGATATTCATTAATGAGATTAATGAAAGAAAATAAACCTAATTGATATTGTGGAATCGAATTTCAAAATAAAAACAGGTAGCTACAGTTCTTGCTTTGCATCACGGTGTTCATTATAGAACATCCTGCACCTTATTCGATGAGGAAAGGACCGAGATTCCTTCACCAGGAGTGACTCTTTTAGCAATAACTGGCAGATGCTACAACCCTCGGTTTGTGTTTGATCGCTTCTATAGTTTTCGCTTTGCACAGTGATATATATGATATATCCCGCACCTCATTCGACGAGGAAAGGGCCGACGATCCCTTCACCGGGAGTGACCCCTTTAGCAAAACTAGAAAAGCTTCAAAAACATTCCATTTAAAAACCATTTGATTCCGCAACGAGATCAAGTTCAAAGCGTTAAAGGTTTTCACAAAAACCAGCCGCAACCCTCCGTCATTTTAGGAAGTAGAGTACTTAGTATTCGTGCTGTGTTTGTTGACCATAGTCAAGGCACAGTGTACGGTAGCTAAGTGATGTTTTTCTACACCGCATATGATGCGATTAGTTAGGACAGTCGCGTGACTTTGTTGACCTTAGTTAAGGGTCATGTGGGTGGGTCTAATTAATAACGAAATGACGGGTAGAACTTGACTAGTACTTATGATTTGTTGACCATAGTTAAGGTCATAGGTGCTAGGGGTAAAAACCTTTATCGGGAGTTTCAAGTGTTGAAATTTGCAATGAGATTGCATACCTTCTATATGATAGTTGGATCCCGATACCCACTGCGAGTAATTGTTACTCCTGGGAGAGTTTTGCACTTTGCAATTAGCCGATCAAGTAGGTGTCTAGAAAGGTGTCAACGGGGTTACGCCTCTGGGAAAACGAGGTTTATTGTAATTAGGTCCGTGCGAAAGCACGGGGAACCTCCCTCAAAGTACCGACACTGGCCTGGCTGAAAGATTGGCGAACTTGTAGAGTGTAATTAATCCCGGCTAGTCTTTCTTTTAAGGTTTGAAGGAAGATTTGATAAAAACAGTGGGAGCCATCCTGATTAGATAAAATATATAACCAATCTGATCTTGCAAGAGCGCACGCAGAGTGTTTTCTTCTCTCTCTCTCCTGGTAGCGACCATATCACGCCTTAATCAAGATAATAAAATGGATGTATTGACCGAACCCGCTTGTTATTCTGAGCTGGGGAACGTTGGTCCCGCTCCAACTTATAATTGTTATAAGACAGAGCAGGAAATAGGGAATACCAGAATTCCTATGCCGCCCAAACGAAGACAGTGCATATGATGCATCTCCTTCGGGTGTGTTCATTACAAAGAACTGTTTCTCAGTATCCTCTGCATCCTGGGTATATGATACCAGATCAGGATCCCAGATATGTAATCTGTTACATAGGGCTACAAAAAGGTAGAAAAACTGAGAACGGGTGATAAGTTTCATGAGGCAGAAAACGGGGCAAGTGTTGCAGCCAAGTCTGTTGGTCACTGTCACCCTGTATTACCAATACATTGATTCTGAACAAATACTATTAGATACCGAACCTGATATACAAAATCATATCAGTCTCTTTATAAGTAAAGAAATGATATAATTTTGTATTGTTGGATAATGTTTTGAACATTTCCTATATCAAAAGTTGATCGGTTCAGGCACGTTATCTAAAAGCATTGACGTTCTAAATCAAACTACAGTTCCTTGTATATTGAATACACACAAGAGGAAGAGTTCAGAAATGAACAAATTCTTCTTGAGGTATTGTAGACTAGGTCACATCAATGCGACCCGACTGGCTGAAGTTACATTTTAGATGCATATTTAAATTAGTTTGAATTTACATCTTGTGAAACTTGTCAGTCATGTCGCAAAGATTAGATGACCATAGCTCCGTTTGCTGAAAACTGAGAAAGAGTTAGTAAACTCTTGGGACTGATGCATGATGATGTATGTAAGGTCTCCTGTCTACACATGCCAGGACTGGTTCTTTATACTTCATTATATTCTCTGATAATCTCTCAAGATTCTGACATATGTTCCTGTTGAAACACAAGTCCGAACCTTTTGAGATATTCACAGAATATAAGTTAGAAGTAGAGAACCAATAACCGGGTATAAGTATTATGTCCTATGATGAGATCAGGGAGGAGAATACTTGTGCATGGCATTCCTGGACCATTCTAAAGGAAAATGAGATTCTCTCTCAGTATTACTCCTCTGAATACACCACAGCACAACGGTGTATCGGGGCGGAGCAATCACACAATATTAGATATCGTGTGCTCTATGATGAGTATTACTGAGTTACCTATTTCCTATTGGATGTTGTGCGCTTGAGAAGCTGCATACCTATTGAATTAGGTTTGAATCAAATCACTGCCTACCACTTCATATGTGATATGGAAAGGGAAGATCCTATCTCTTAAATAAGTTAAGATTTGGGATTGTCCGGCCTATGTCGAAAGCAAAATCCGGACAAGATCAAGGCAAGGTCAGTTCTGTAGAACTGGAAAGGTTCCAGCTATACGAAACTACAGCTGAAAATTTGACAGAACCAAAGGATTCTATAGTCCCCGACGAACCTCAGCCTCTCCGCCAATCTGGTAGGGTTCCTCGCCTGCCTGAGAGATACCTCGATTTCTCGATGACAGTGGGAGCAAGGATTGCATCATGAGATGATGACCCAACTAGATTCGAGCTGGCCATCAAGAGTAGGGACTCTGTAAGAATGGCTGGATGCTTAGCCATCTGAGATGGAATCCATATACACCGACAAAGTATGGACTTTAGTTGCTATAACTGAAGGGTTAAATCCCCATCAGGAGCAAGTATATCTTGAGAAGATTGCTTGGTGTACATGGAAAAGTTGCGACTTTCAAAGCTAGACTTGTTAAAGGTTTTTGTCATCAACCAGGCACGGATAATGATGAAACCTTTTCCAAGGACTATGCTTAAGTCCGTCCAGATCCTACTTGCCACGGCTACATACCACGACTACGATATCTGGTGGTTGGGTGCCATGACTACTTTTCTAAATATTGATTTAGAAGAGAACGTCTATAAGAACACAACCAGAGGGCCTCGTAGACAGTGGGAGCAGCGGAAACGTGTGCAAGATGCTTTATGAGATGAAGAAGGCATCGCGGAGTTGGAACATCTGTTTTGATGTGGTAGTCAAAGTATTTGACTTCATCAAAATAGTAGATGAACCTTGTATATACAAAACGGTAGTAGAGAGTAAGGTAGTTATCCTCGTATTGTACGTGGACAACATACTCTTGATAGGAAAAGAGTTTCCTATGCTACGATCGGTCGATCTCCTATTATCACAAAGATTCTCCAATAGGATCAAAGTGATACCTCCTAAAATCCTGAGTTTTCATCTATGAGATAGATGTAATTGGATGCTAGGATTCTCACTAGATGTAGTGAGATGGTATCAATCGATCCTGGGGAGAATCTCTGGAAGGGTTCCAGGGTGATAAAGACGACTGAATGTCAGTCACAGGCATTGTCTTTACCCTCAGTAAAGGGACGGTATGTTGGAAGAGTTCCAAGCTAGATACCGTGGCAAACTAGACGATAAAGGCTGGTAACATTGCTATTAAAGATACTTCCAAAGAGGCAGTTTGGGTGTATATTGGTTCATAAGATGAACTAGGTTCCTGCCATTGTGTGACAATGGAAATGTGGCTTTGGCCCTGGAACCCTGGTCCCATCAGTGACCCAGACATATTCTGAGGAAGCATCACCTGATCATGGAGATAGTTGATCTCCAGGGTGATCGAGGTTAGGAGAGTAGACTCAGAGGACAACACGGCGGGTCCACTCACGAAGGCCTTTTCCCAGAGAGAGACTCCTATGGGATGGTTGAGTATTAGATACTGCAACCACTGCTACAGATGGCCCTAGTGCAAGTGGGAGATTGTTAGTTATATGTATGCCCTAGAGGCCATTACTGTACATTGGATGTATATTGTAGTGGATGCTGGGACATATATAGGTAGGACTTTCTTGCTCGACATGATAGTACGCTATCTGGTTGCTCTTTATCTTAACGTGTATACTTTCTGTCTCTCTGATTACATGTTGATAAAGCCCTTAGGATTAGTACTCGACTTCCAGGACTATGATGCAGATCAAACTATTGGGGCCTGGGTAGTCAATGAGTACATCCTTCATTGTTCCTAGTCGTGGGAATATCGAGACGGGGCATCGATATTCCAGAGTAGACTAGCGTGTATCTTCTCGACCCATGTGATGGGCGATGGATGATCCCATATCCATTGGTGTTTGACATCAGAGATGGTATACGGGTGCTCAGTGGAGACTGGGTACACTGAACGGACTCGCCGAGAACTCCCAGATGGTATTATACCTCACGTCAGATGGCAGTTCTCTGGTGACACTGGTACAGCTTAGTCTGTTGACCCGAGATCGTCATAGAGTCTTGTGTGTCTTCCACTGTGCTTTGATTTCCACCCTACCACGGCTCTACTGAGTCGTGCAAACAGGTGGTTTTTGGGTACAGTCCCGATTCATATGGAGGCAATGAGCGATAGGAGGGGATTCGTCTCTCCCGGTATTGGGGGTTGATGTTGCGCTATGCTCGACTGGCCATAATAGGAAATCCCTGGCCAGGGTTGGTGTGATGTACTGGTAAGAGTTATCAGTAGTTTCACAATTGTCATGGACCTCACATCGGCATGACTTATCGAGCTATTGGGGTCTGACGTTTACCACCTCTAGGCGAGATATGCGACATATCAGACGAACAGACCGGACTGTACGGTAAGTGTTACTGGTTAGATTCACAGGAGTGTGAGCGGGCTTGCTCGTCGATCTTCTGATCGCTCAATACCCGGGTGGCCGTTACGTTTAGCAGACCGCTTGCGGCTTGTGGGTGTTTGATATGATCATCATCTGCTACCGGCGTATTGACGAGTCTTTAGAGTCCTACACAGAGGTTTCTTGGCTCAAGCGAAACGAAATAGGAGCGCATATGAGATATGTGCGGGACCGAGAGTAATGCGTGTATGTGTTACCGTATTACATTCTCGCGATAAATGTGTCGAATGGTTGTATGCGATATAACCTAGTTATCGAATCAAGGATTGATTCGATAAGCCGATACATTGGATACTAGCCGGTTATATGCGATATGACCGGATCATTGAATCAAGTGTTGATTTAATGATTTAATGTATAATTATATATTTGATATATTACTTTGCATTAACTAGTATTGGTTCACTTTAAATGGATTTACTCACTTGGTTTGTGCACATTGTATATGTGATATATTTTGTGCACATGATTGTATCATGTTTAATGATACATGCAAGCTAGGGTTAGTGTAAAGAATTAGACCATGGTTAAGTTTATGATTAGGGTTTTCTTTTTATTTACTTATTCATTTATTTATTCTTTTTGTTTATTTTGGAAAAAGAAAATGATAAAGAATATAGAATGGTGGCTTGATTTGTTTGTAGTTGAAGTTTCTTGAAACTTTGACTAAGTCACCATTCTTGTCTCATCCTTAACCCTAACCATTCAAGTTAACCATGGTCCATTCTCTACAACTAACCAAGGGTTAGTAAATGATAAGTATTGATTTATTTATCATTTACATATACTTATCATATTTTTCTTCTTCTTCTTCTTCTTCTTCCTTCATGAAGAAAGCTTGCTACTCCAATGGCAAGTGATGAAAACTAGTGAGAAATCCAATTCTAAAGTGAACCCACATCCTATTTCTTCATCCTCTACCTCTTGCCAAGTAGTATAGGGTGTTTCCTTCACAAGTTTTCTTGACTTGGTGAAGTTGGAACTTGATCTAGCGATGCCTCGACGTAGATCATCTTCGGCATCGTCGTCGATGACCTAGCCCGTTTTTCTCCGATGAAGCCGACGCTAGAGCCCAAGATATGATTTGGACAGCGAGGGGACTTCATCACGGAGCCTAGGAGGTGGTGGATCGGATCTACAAAGGCTGTAGCCCCTTTCCTTTAGCTATATTTCCGTTTACTTGCTTGCTTCGCCTATATATCTAGTTGACGATCCGTATTAGGGTTTGTAGGCACCCGTAAAATTTGATTTGTGCATGTTTGATCACTTGTGAGACTCCATTAGAGTGCCTATGAACCCTACAATATCTATATATGATAGCTATTTAGACGTCACTTATGTTTTACACCCGTGCTAGCCCAGCCCCCGCTCTGCCGTTAGTTAAGTAACCTAACGGGCGATGACGGGACCCAGTGGCGAATGCGGATGGCATAAGAGGACGTTGTATTTTCGTTGTTTTCTGCAATGATAGGTTAATGATGGGACACATTATTATTAATGCAAAGAAAATAAACCAAAGTTGAATCGTTGGAACAATTTAAAAGAAACCACTCGGTTATTTTAAAATGAAAGATATTTTTAATTGCGGAGCTTTAACCACTCCTTTTAAAAAGCTATCAGGTTCCATCGGTTATATCAAGTTCACTACGTTCACGGTTTTGCCAAAACCATTCGTAGCCCTCCGTCATTTCATTTGGGTATTTAGTAGTATTCAAGCTATGTATTTTGGCCAAAGTCAAGGCATAGTGTTTGGTAGCTACTGGGTATTCATTTGTTGCATAGATAGATGAGTTGGTTTGGGACAGTCGTATTATCATTTGACCAAAGTCAGGGGTATGTACGGATGGATTCAAATTGACAAGATAATGACGGGAAGAACTTGACATGTGACTTATGACATTTTGACCAAAGCCAAGGTCATAAGAGCATGGGGCAAAAATATATATATCGGGAATTTCTAAAGAAACTGAAATTTGCAAAGAGATGCATACCGTTTGGAGTTTGATGAGTGCTGGTAGGATTCCTTCAGCATTATCATACGATGATATTTGGATCCCGATCCTACTGTGAGTATATGCTACTCATCAGGAGATTCGTCACTTAACGATCAATGCTATAAACCAAGTAGGTGTCAAGAAAGGTGTCAGCGGGGTTACGCCCCCAGAGAAAAGAGGTTATTTAATTAAGGAACTTCGCGAAAGCGTTGGAAAACCTCCCTCGAAGTATCGACACTAGCCTGGCTGAACGGTTAAGCAAGTATTGTACTGTGAGAATAGTCCTGGCTAATTCTTCTTTTATGGTTTGAGGAAGGATTCGAGAAACAGTGGGAGCCATCCAGTTTAGATAAATTAAAAACCACTCTAAACTTGCTAGAGCATCATGCTAAAGTGTTTCTTCTCTCTCTCCTACTTGCAGCGACCCTGAAAATGATTGGACTTAAGTTACTTTTAGAGAAAAATATACTGACAGGGCCAAACTATAAAGATTGGCTGCGGAATGTCAAAATTGTTTTAACCTATGATAAATTGGGGTACGTCCTCACCGCTAAGGCACCTGCAGTCCCAGGTCCCAAATCCAGTAATGCGGATAAGGAAATCCGCAAAACCTGGGAGTATGATTGCGCGAAGGCCAAGTGCATCGTGCTTGCCTCGATGAACAATGAACATCAGAGGAGGCACGAGGATATGGATCTTCATGCCATATTTCTCCATACAAAGGAACTTTATAGAGAGCAATCTCGTATAGCAAGATACGAGACCTCTAAGAACTTGTTTCGAGCGAGGTTGGTCGTCGGATCATCGGTAGGAGAACATGTCCTAAACATGATTGGCTATATAGAAGAGCTCGCAGACCTTGGGACGACTTTGGATAATGAGCTCTATACAGACCTTATTCTCCAGTCCCTTCCTTCCACCTACGTCCAGTTTATTCTGAATTTCAACATTCAAAGAAAAGAAGTTGAACTTCCGGAACTCTTTAACATGTTGAGGAGTATAGAGGGCACCTTGCAGAAGGCAAGGGAAACACCCACTGTGTTTGTTAGCAGTGCTTCTTCTTCCGGGTCCAAGGCTAGGGCCAAAGGAAGGAAGAAGAAGGTCGCCACCAAACCTAGAGGAGGTGTTAGTAAGGTGGGAGCGAAGGGAAAGAAAAAGATTGCAGTGCCAGTAGTGGCCCAGGATGAGTGCTTCCATTGTCACAGGAAAGGGCACTGGAAGAAAGATTGCAAGGCGTGGAACGCCAAGAACCAGGGACCGAAGCAAGCTGTGGCTTCGACTTCAGGTGTGTTTGTAATTAAGAATTATCTGTCAATCAACTCTACTTCCTGGGTATTGGATACCGGATTAGGATCTCATATATGCAATTCATTGCAGGCACTGAGAAACCGTAGAGTGCTGAAGGATGGTGATATGACCCGAAAGGTTGCTAACGGCGCTAGTGTGGGAGCTGTATCCGTCGGGGCTTATCACCTGGGATTGACGAGTGGACATATTTTGGTTTTACATAACTGTTTTTGTGTACCCAGTTTAACGTGTAATATCATATCAGTTTCCTTGTTATCAAATAAAGGTTATGATTTCACGTTTGTAAGCGATGTTGTTAACATCCACCTTAATCATAGTTTGATTGGGTCCGGTACACTGGATAACGGTATATATGTCTGAAACCAACTCCAAATTTTCAATGTCCAGAACACACTAAAAAGAAAGTCTCCAAATTTAAATAAGGCTTTCTTATGGCATTGTAGACTAGGTCACATCAATGAGACAAGGTTAACTAAGTTACATAGAGAAGGATATTTGGATTCGTTCGAATATCAAACTTATGCCACTTGTGAATCATGTCTCAAAGGAAAGATGACAAAGACTCCATTCACTGGACATGGAGTAAGAGCGAGAGAGCTCTTAGGACTCATACACAGCGATGTATGTGGTCCAATGTCTACACATGCAAGAGGTGGTTTTTCCTATTTCATTACTTTTACGGATGATTACTCAAGGTACGGATTCATTTATCTGATGAAACATAAATCCGAGGCTTTTGAGAAATTCCAGGAGTATAAGAATGAAGTAGAAAACCAAACCGGCAAAAGTATCAAGACACTGAGATCTGATCGAGGTGGTGAATACTTAAGTGCTGAGTTCCTAGGTTACCTAAAAGAGAAAGGAATTCTCTCTCAGCTTACTCGTCCATACACTCCACAGTATAACGGTGTATCGGAGAGAAGGAATTGAACCCTATTGGATATGGTACGTTCCATAATGAGTAATGCTGAGTTACCGCGATCTTTCTGGGGTTATGCGCTAGAATCAGCGGCATATCTTCTGAACATGGCTCTTACCAAGACTGTGCCTACCACACCATATCAGATGTGGAGTGGGAAGAAACCCCATCTTCAGCATCTGAAGATATGGGGATGTCCAGCTTTTGTTAAAAAGCAGCATGCGGACAAGCTCGAGGCATGATCAGTACAGTGTAAGTTTGTAGGATATCCAAAGAACTCCAAAGGATATTATTTCTATTACGCAGAGGAACAAAAGGTTTTTGTTTCTCGTAATGCTCATTTTCTAGAACAGCAGGTTTTAGAAAAGGATACAAGTGGGAGCGAAATAGAACTGGAAGAAATTCCAGAACCACAAACTACTACTGAAAGTTTGGTAGAACCAGTAGTTCAAGAAGAACAGGATATTCCCGCACCCCTCCGCATGAGTAGTAGGCCGTCTCATCCGCCTGAGAGATACTACGGTTTTCTCATAGATGGGGATAGAGAGGATTGCATCATCGATGATGATGAACCTACTAGCTTCCAGCAGGTCATCCAGAGCGGCGACTCGGTACGATGGCTAGATGCAATGCGGACCGAAATGGAGTCCATGTGCACCAACAAAGTATGGACTTTGGACTTTGCTCCAGATGGGGTAAAACCCATAGGATGCAAATGGATCTTCAAGAAAAAGATTGGTATAGATGGACAGGTGGAAACCTATAAGGCTAGACTTGTTGCAAAGGGTTTTCGTCAAAGACCTGGTTTGGACTATGACGAAACTTTTTCTCCAGTGGCTATACTCAAATCCATTCGGGTCCTTCTTTCTATTACTGCCTTCCATGATTATGAAATCTGGCAGATGGACGTAAAGACGGCTTTTCTGAATGGTAATTTAGAAGAGTGCGTCTATATGGATCAGCCAGAAGGTTTCAATCAGAGTGGGAGCAGCGGGAAAGTATGCAAGTTGCTTAAATCCATTTATGGACTAAAGCAAGTATCGCGGAGTTGGAACATTTGTTTTGATGAAACAGTCAAAGAATGTGACTTTATCAAAAATCCAGATGAACCATGTATATATAGTAAAGTTGTAGCCAGAAGTGTCGTATTCCTCGTCTTGTACGTGGATGACATTCTATTGATAGGAAATGACATTCCTATGCTACAATCTGTCAAAGGATTCTTGTCACACAGGTTCTCCATGAAAGACCTGGGTGATGCCTCTTACATTCTGGGGATCCGGATCTATCGTGATAGATCCAAGAGGATGTTGGGACTTTCGCAGTCCAGGTATATCAACACTATACTGAAAAGATTCAGTATGGAAGATTCTACGTGCGGTAATCTACCGACTTGTCACGGAATCACCTATCCAAAGAGATGTCTCCCAAGACTGATTTGGAAAGGGAACGCATGTCTATTATACCCTACGCTTCTGCGGTAGGCTCTATAATGTATGCGATGTTGTGCACCAGACCAGATGTAGCTTACGCACTGAGCGTGGTAAGCCGGTATCAGTCAGACCCAAGGGAGAATCACTGGATGGCAGTAAAGAACATTCTCAAGTACCTGAGAAGGACTAAGGAGATGTTCTTAGTTTACGGCGGAAAAGATCTCAAGTTAGAGGCCTTTGCTGATTCCGGCTTCCAGAGTGATAAGGACGATTCCAAGTCCATGTCGGGTTATGTCTTTACCCTCAATGGAGGGGCGGTGTGCTGGAAGAGTTTCAAGCAGGACACCGTTGCTGAATCGACGATGGAAGCGGAGTATATTGCTGCTTGCGATGCCATAAAAGAAGCGGTCTGGATGAAGAAGTTCCTAACAGAACTTCAGGTGGTTCCTACCATAGTTGATCCAATACCTCTGTATTGCGACAACAACGGAGCTATAGCTTTAGCGAAGGAACCAAGGTCCCATCAAAAGTCCAGACACATCTTAAGGCGGTATCACCTGATCAGGGAGATCATTGATCGTCGGGAGATCGAGGTTCGGAGAGTTGCTACTGAAGAGAACATTGCCGATCCATTCACGAAGGCCCTACCTCAGATTCAGTTCGAGAGGCTACTCGAGATCATCGGTCTTCGATATGCCAGTACATGGCCCTAGTGCAAGTGGGAGATTGTTAGTGTATATGCCCTAGGGTCCATTATTGTATCATACTAGTTTGTATATTACTTAATGGAAGCTTGGGATATTCACATGTATATAACAGTCTTGCTAAACATGATAGTATGCTACTTGGTTTTTCTATCTTAATATGTGAGTATACGTATTGATAGAGCTCTTAGGATCTTGCTTGACTACCAGCGTTGTGATGGCAGTCACACTAGTAGGGGCTGGGTAGTCTACAAGCACATCCTTTTTCAGGTCCCTAGTCGTAGAATTATCGAGACAGGGCATCGATACTCCGGAGTAGACTAGTGTGTACGCTTCTCATCCCAGTTGGGGAGATGGTCTGTCCCACAGCCGTCAGTACGTCGTACTGGAGATAGTATACAGGTGCTCGTTGGGTTATGGGTACACCGGACAGGACTCGCAGGGAACTGTTGGTTGGTTTTATACCAGTCGTCAGTTAACAGTTCCCAGGTGATATGAGTACAGCATAGTCCGCAGACTTAACACTGCTACTTCGCCTCGAGTGTGTCCCACTGTTCTTAGATTGCTACCCTACCACGGCTCAAAGGAGTCATACAAATAGGTAGCAGTTGGGTGCATTCCCGAGCACTTGGAGGCAGTGGCGGTTAGACAAGATTCGTCTCTCCCGGTATTGGGAGTTGATATCGCGCTGTGTCAGAGAGCCATTACGCAAAGTCCCTTGACAGGGCAAGCGAGATTTACTGGTAGGTTCCAGTAGTTTCTCAGGGTGTAATGGGCTTCACTCCGACACGACTTATACCGCTATTAGGGGACTGACGCTTGCCGCCCCCCAGGCCCGATATGCGATAGTCATAGACGAACAGACCGGACTGTACGGAGATTGTCACATCAGGCTCAGTAGGAGTTCGGATAGGTTTCCTCATCGGCCTTCTTATCGACATCTACCTGGGGACCGTTACGTACAGCTAGTGCCGCTTGCGGTCTGTGGTTAAACCCACTGCCAGCGTAGTAGTCGAGTCTTTAGAGTCCCACACAGAGAGTTTCCCTGCTCCAGGCGAAACGATATAGAGGTCGTATGGTTTTACGACAAGGGTTCGGACGCATACGTGTGTTTACGCACGTACGACTTTCGGATAGTTTTTACTAGCCGGCTTTGGTTTAAGCCAGATTCTAGTATCGGGTTATTGTTTTTATACAGTCTAAAGTTTTTTCGTGTTTTCACGGATAGGAGGGGCGTTCTCATAATTTCGCGAGAAGCTTCTAGAAGGATGGTGACTTGAGGGTTTAGGTGGAAAAAGCATTAAATGGGATTAGTGACTCATTTGTGTGATTCATCCTTGTCATTAATGCATCATAAATGGTTAATGACTCATGTAGATGAATCACTCATATGTATTTATGAAGCATGGTTGTTAAATCATTTATTTATTTATTTGATAAATAATAATGCTTCATATATATCATGAGAGATCATTATCTCATTCTTATTCTCATGCTCACCTTCTCTCTCCTCAAGCTCTCTCTCTTCAAACCCTAATCCTCTCCTCTCATGTGTTGAGATCAAGGATTAGAAAGACTAATCAATCCATAATCCAACTTTATATCACCTAGGTTACTTAGATTAGCACTTTAAGAAACCTAGTTACCTCAAGTTAGAGGTGAAGCTTGAAGTACAGCTCTCGGATGGATCATCTACTACATAGAGAAGGCCGGAGAGGAAGTGGAGAACGAAAAGATGAAGGACACGGTTCATTAGGTATAATCACTTCACATAGTAGTTAACAACTTCTATGTTTCTTGTTAGTTATAGTTTAGCAAAGATTCTTCGGTTAGTCGATGTTTACGAAAATAACAAGATCGTTTTTCATATTTCCGCCTTCCCGCAAGTCGTGGGGTGTTGTACATCGACTTACAATGGCCAATCGAGCATAGCGCAACATCAACTCCCAACACTGGAAGAGACGAAACCCCTCCTATCGCTCATTGCCTCCATATGACTCGGGACTGTACCCAAAAACCACCTTTTTGCATGATCTCTTGACCGTGGTATGGTGGAAATCAAAGCATAGTGGGAATCACACAAGACTCTATGACGATCTCGGGTCTACAGACTAACCTGTACCAGTGTCACCAGAGAACTGCTATCCGACGATAGGTATAATACCATCTACGAGTTCTCGGCGAGTCCGTCTAGTGTACCCAGTCTCCACTGAGCACCTGTATGCCTTCTCTGATGTCAAACACCAATGGATATGGGATCATCCATCGCCCATCATATGGGTCAAGAAGCGCATACGCTAGTCTACTCTGGAGTACCGATGCCCTGTCTCGATACTCCCACGACTAGGAACATTTGAAGGATTTACTTATCGATTACCTTGTCCCCACTAGTATGATCTGCATCATAGTCCTGGTAGTCAAGTAATCATCCTAAGGGCTTTATCAACATGTGATCATAAAACAGTGTCTGTTAACATGTTAAGATAAAGTGCAACCAGATAGCATACTATCATGTCGAGCAAGAAAGTCCTCCTTATATATGTCCAAGCATCCACTACAATATACATCACATGTATAGTAATTGCCTTTAGGGCATGCATATAACTAATAATGAACGTATGTGTGCCACGTGAGAAGCACATGCGTGTAAGTCAAAGACGTTGATTTAGTCAAATGCGCACATATATACGTGCATATATAGAAGCTAGACCCGACAACAAGTGTGCATCACGTTATACACAAGTGCACACCCTTTTCAAAATAATAAATATACGTGCGCGTCCCATACATGCTTGCGCACTAGAAACAGCAAGCAATTGCTTGATCACTTAGTCAAAAATAAACTAAGTACAGAAACTTTTGCTTCTCATGTATGATTCATTTATCAAAATATCAATAAATATAAGTTGACCTTAGTCTCAAAATTGACTAACGGTCTTTATATCGATTTTTTAGTCGATCTTAGTCTAAAACAAGATTAACTATCCTTAAATCTTTGAACTGATTGCAGAAAATATCTAAGTTCATCTTAAATCTGAGATTTACGGATTTGGATTAATCCACGCCCTACGGGCGACAAAGTTAGTCTCCATATACAATCCAAGGGCAACCCTAAAATAAACAATATATAACACAACACGAAGTGATATTCATAGAGCAGGAGAAACTTGTTATCGCTTTGCGATAACGTAATTAACTACAGTGGTTTGCGCCTAAAGAAAAAAGCATCCACACAATCAAAAACTCCTCACATATGAGGGGGAATTTGATAAGTATGATACATCAATCGCATCCGTCCAAACTTCTGATAAACGGTGCTATAAAAAAACTTAGTATCATTGGAGTGGTGGACGGATATGTTCCATATTGCATCTGTCCCTAAATTCAGGCAAGATGTTCTATCCCAGTTCATCTCTATTTTCGACGGTAAACAGATTCTTGCACGCCCGGTGGGATCTTTTTCATTTTCCACTCCACATTTTTTGTATCATATTTCGCGAACCAATCACTGTATATTATGTTTACGTTTCTCTTGGACGTTTGGGATACTAAAACCGGTGCATCACCTCTGTGCAGATTTTAATAGCATCGTCCAGTAAGAAGTGCGACTATGCCACCAACTGCTAATCGAGCAGCACCCCATTCGGCATTGTTATAACTGGTCAAGCTATGACCTTTCTACTCTGCATACCTACTGATCAAGTGATGCTGACACTTAATAGCCTTCAGTTTGGGACGAAACCTGAGTTCCCTATATACAGTGCTGCAAGTCAGAAGAAGTCGGTTTTTGATCGGCTGGCTACCACTCCAAGCTTCGATGCTAAACCAGAAGGCTCCATTTTCAAAAGAATGGGAGCAAGTTGTTAGTGTGTTGTGCTCGTGTCACCCGCAGCTAAGACATAAGCGAAAACAAAAATTTTATGTAAGCACAAGTCACAAAAAAACAAGAGTACATCCATACCTTAAACTAGCAAGCAAAACAAGCAAGGTTATAGGATTATAGCCTTTGTCGCGTATCCACCTAATCATGGAAGACCCGTCCAAGCTTCTCATAGGCTGTCGGGGATAAGCTTGAGAGATGACCGCCCTTACCAAAGATGATCCACCCGAGAGAACCTATCCAAGCTCCAGCTTCACCAAGTAAAGCAACCGACGCTCCAAGCTCGCTAGGAATGGAGAATGGGGATGCAGGAATTTTCTACTATCATTTTATTTCAATCACAAAGCTTAAGAGAGCTATGAAGAAGAAGAAGGAGGAGGAGGAGGATGAAGGCTAGCCATCTAAAAAATGGCTAAGTATGGAATGAATGAGTGAATGGCTTCATCTTAATTTTCAACCATAAAAAAAATATCACACCAATTTTCCAATAAACAAATGAAGCTCATTCATCTTTACATGTCCTCAACCATGCTCAAAGCCACCTCACCCTCCACCTCATTTCCTTGAATATTCATAAATACGGTGTTCTCCGTTTAGAAAGTATTCCGTATAGATAAAGAATACAACCCGGTATACGTATCGAAATACATATATGCATATCCGTATAAAAATACAAATAGCCAAGAGAGAGAAAATGAATAATGAACAATAATACTAAAATATATATATCAAATATATATATATATATATATTAAATCAAAACTTTATTTAATAATCCGGCTTAATCCTAAGCCGGCTAGTATTATCAACTATCCGATTAAAGTTCGTGTAGCCTGTATACATATTTAATCGGACACATGTATGTATCAACATACGTCATCTACATCATTTCGCCTGAACCGGGAAATCCCTTTTTGTGGGACTCTAAAGACTCGACAATACGCTGGCAGTGATTACTCGATAAATCTATAACCATAAGTACGTCAGCGACACTAGCTGTACGTAACAGCTACCCAGATATATGCCGAAAGGGAGATCTACTGAGCCTGAATATGATAATCTCCGTACAGTTCGTTCTCTTTGTCTAATAGTATCGCATACCGCATTTAGAGGAGGATAACGTCAGACCCCTAATAACCCAATAAGTCGTGTCAGAGTCAAGCTCATCACCAACCGAGAAACTATTTAACTCATATCAGTACATCTCCTAATCTATGTGGCTCGAGACTGTACCCAACTAAAACCACTTTGCACGACTCCTTTGAGCCATTGTAGGATCGTAATCTAAGTACAGTGGTAACTCACATGAGAACAATGCCGATCTCAGGTCAAAAGACTAACATGTACTCATGCCACCTAAGAATTTGCATCTGACGATAGATATAATACCATCTAGAAGTTCTCGGTGAGTCCGTCCAGTGTACTCACCTCCAGTGAGCACCTATATACCATCTTAGGTGACACAACACTAATGGCTTGTGAGATCGGCCACCGCCCCTTGTCGGGGTCTAGAAACGTTACACTAGTCTACACCGGGTTATCGATGCCCGGTCTTGATACTCTCACAACTAGAGACATTTAAGGATGTGCTTATGGACTATCTAGCTCCCACATATATGATCGCCATCATAATGCTGGTAGTCAAGCAAGAATCCTATGAGCTTCATCAATGATGAAGAAAAACCAGATAACATACTATCATACCGAGCATGATTGTTCTATCTGTATAGGTTGTCGTTCAATTATCATAATCGCCTACCTGCAATTACAATAATTGCCTTGAGAGCATTATATCCAACAATATCATACTTGCACTTAAGGCCAATTATTGTGGTCTCGTATACCCACAGCTCGTGTGCTACCGAATACCCAACTTCTCTACTAATCAATTTTCCAAACCGTGTTTGTGAAATTTCCGTGTTCGAGAAATAGCCCCAGTGGGTGGATCCGCTACAATATTCTAACTTCATCTCTCTATATCTCAATTTTGCGAAGATCAACAATCTTCCGAACTGAGCGATACCCCCTCAAGAATTTGTCTGGATACTTGATGGGACTAAGTTCATAAATGAACAATTTTATCCAACAAACTTCTTGGGCTGTATCCTCCGTTAAGTCATAACTGGAATCTTTCACAATATCTACCTCAATATCCTATTTGGAACCCTATCCAATACATTGCTCCTCAGAAAAGGGTAAACTCAAAACTTTGACAACATCTTTGTCATCTAGGTCACCTTATGATAACCAAAGTTTGACCGGTTGTAGTATAGGAACATCACTTCATATCCGGAGCATGCCATCTAAATCCCAAGACATAACTCCCTACACCCTTCTTACTAAGTTCATCTGTTGTTTTGATGAAGTCAATCACCTTGACTTTCACATCAAAACAGATGATCCATCTCCACTATGCATGCTTTAGTTTATGAATAGACACAAGAGACTTGCACACCTTCCACTGCTCCCACTGACTACGATAACCCTTCGGCAGAGTCATATACACTTACACTTCCAAATACCCATTAAGAAAGACGTATCATTCTCTTGCCAGATATTATAGTTTTGAATAGTGATTGATGTGAAAAAGTGTTTTGGTAACCGCAATCAATAACTGTGTCGCGTGTAGCTAACCGAGATGAGTACGGGTCGTCCTCAGGGATGCGTGGAACTTTTAATCTTACTTTAGACGAGTTGATTAGAAATAGGGGAGAGTGATTCTAGATCTATGTTGAACACGGATGTAGAATATATAAGAAGAGGGCTTGTAGGGTTCGTTAGAATTTAGTAGTAATGAATGATTAATTAAAGATGACTCCTTTTATTTTTTGATAGATTTAAAACTAGATTGATAGTGATGAATGAGAATTAGGGTTCTTGGAAGAAACTAGGGGTTCCCCACTATTGACCCTTGTCCCTTCATTGATCTCTATTCATGTCTAGCCCTTAAAAAAATAATTGTTAATCTAATCTCAAATCGCGGTCGAGACTATCAATAAATTGGTAGCGCACCCGATAAGAATGTTAACGATTCTTCTGCTAAAGTTTATAAACTTCATAAGACGCAAAAGAAGTTAAAATATTTTTTCATCCATTGATCTATCCTAATCCTACGAACCCTAGCAAGTTAGGAATTACTCACGCATGGTTGAAATAGAAGAAGAAGAAGGGATAGAGATCATAATGTAAATACAGAAAATAAATGCGAAATAATTAAAATAATGATCTACCTTTATTAATCAACTTTACAAGTACAAATCCTTCGAGTTTAGATTACAAGAGGAAGATTTTTCTCTCGATCTCTGCTTCGTAGGAAGTATTTGCTCCGTCGATATTCACGTCGCTCTATCACGTCGAATCACGGACCTGTCGTGGATTTCTTGTTCTTTGACGGTGATTTGCTTCGTATTAAAGGTGATGAGTTTTAACTTTAGCCCTCGGTCCTTTATATAGCCTGCAAATCAGAAACCCTAGATCTCATAGGTTTAGACTTGCTATAAAGATCCACTTTCCAAGTTTTCAGATCCTACGATTTTATTGGCAGATTTTTGATCCTGACATCTTGAATATCTTGATCTCTTCATCTGAGCTAAATCTGTACAAAATCTCCATGAATAATGTTAGTAATATTTATTATATTAGAGAGAGTATCTTAATTACTTTATATGGTAATAAATCTTTAAGAAACTTGATTAAGAATATTTGATATGCTATGCATCTTTTAATTACTAAAATATTATATAAATATAATATTCATATATTTTCCTTTATAATATTAATTATAATATATAAACATATGGTAAAGAGTATTTTGCAGATAAGCCCAAATATGTTCTATATTTATAATAAACATATTTAAATATTTAAGAAAATTAAGGAAAATGTTATATCTATTGTGCAATATTTTCGACTGGACTAATAACCCCAAACTTAATTTTGATCGTCCCGAGCAAACTATTTATTCAAGAGAGGGAGAAAAAGAAAAAGAAAAACCTAAGTAGCACACTTTCATAGGCAATACGATTGCACTGAGTACGTGCAACAAGCTGTTAAATCTCTAAGTGTCTCTACTAGGAGGAGTGTTGTCTCCTGAGGGATTTCAGTGGATTGCACCCACAAAATCCCATAATAAAAGAAAGAAAATGAAAGTTACGTATAAAGATAAGAACTATAAAAGAAAGAACTTGAAAATAAGAGTTTCCAACTGCACCAGTTTTTCAGTTGTCATGAGCCCTATCTTAATGGTCGTGAAAAGATATTAGAAATCACATCATCCCTTAATAAAACATCGCCTTTAGTCTTCCACCCTACCTTTCTTCCAAAAATCGATCACATACCCCTATGTGTGTGTAAAAGACATCCTTACACTTAAAGAATTCATTTCAAGATATCATACTCTTGTCCATCTTCCTTAGCACTTTTTAGTCGGTGAACATTACAGATGTAATTGCTCACAAATCATTCATGCGGCCATTAATACTTCTTGAGGTACTAACCGACCGATTACCAATTGTGCTCGCTCAGTTAGGCGTAATATCATCGTCTTGCAACACCTAAGGCTTAGCAGTGGATCCCAAACCAGTTGGTCTAAGGCACTAGGTGATAAAGCACCCTCTCTATATTTTTTTTATGCTGCCTTAAGCAATTACAAAACCAGTGTTCATTTTTCTTCACAATTTTTTTCATTATATTTTTATTTTTTCTTCATACCAAAGGTTTTAGACAAGAGCATTTCAAGGTATCCTCTACTATCCTAAGTTTCAAGATGTGTGCAAGTGCATCTAGTAGGGTATCAACATTCAAATGTTTGGACTTAAGAATATGGACTATTTTTCAGACTTATTATTATCCTCAGATTAGTACTTTCCTTTATCTTACTAACCTTTATGACAAAAGCTCATAACTATTTATTACTAGTTTTGTTTAAGAAAACATCTAACTTTCTTGCTTTTCTCAACCTATTCCTATCTTTCAAATGTAATTTTTCACTTTCTAATATTTTATTATCCAAAAATTTTGTGCTTTTATTTATGATAATGCAAAATAATGCGTGAATGAGCACAAACCTCCCCTAAATCTGTTTGCAACAGTGGCCTCATTGATGTCATCTATTAAGCTAAAAAAACTGTAGATTTGGGAGGAAAAGTTAGTAACGGGGACATGAATAAATGACAGTGAAATCCTCCCCCAAGCTTATTGTTTTGGCTCACAATTTTGTAGAAATGTATTTTCTTTCAAGAGCCAAAAGATTTCCGCCCAAACTTGAGTAAAATAGTATTAAGCATTTAAAATTATAGGGGGGTTAAATTTATTGGTCTATGCAAAGGTTTACAAAGACCAAAAGTCAACACCTACCATTAAAAAATTTTATCAATGTAACAATATAGTTGGTGGAAGATCAGAGATTTGAAGAAGTGTGGAGATAGGAGGCAGAATCGATCGGGTTTACATCTCGGTTGATAGAGACGGAACAGTGATGGTGGATTACTCGCATTCTCGTTCTTGATAACAAGAAGAGGTGTCGGTTGAACTTCTTTGGGTTAGAGTTGATTCATCAAAACACCCATATCTTCTAAGAATGCGATTTCTTCAGCGAAAATTTCTTCAAACCTTTCATCGATATCCCGAATAATAATCTCATCGGAAAGAACAGGATGATATTCTAACTCCATAAAAGGTTCATATTTAGAGTTAGATGTTGACTCGGACAACTTGATAGAAGGTTCCGTATGTGTATAATAAATAACATATGTTGGGGTAAAAATTTACACCCCGGTTGACCAAGTCAAAATCAAAGTTAACCCCAAGCCAAGTGGGCCCAAGCCTAGATCCAGTAGGCCCATACCCGGGTCGAGCCCGAACATGAAGCGGTCGGCCTCCTCCCATGCCAAGATAAAAATTTTGTAATAAATAATTTTGTTGTATATCTTTTATTTTATTTTATGGATAAATGTAAGAAAAATAGGCATAAAGCCAAATTTTTGTAAAGCCCATGGCTTATGTGCAAAAAGAAATGGCACATGAGCCATGGGATAGGCAAAATGTTATTTTGTGAAGCGCAAGGGGCTATGTGTAAAGTGTATAGCCTATAAAGTTAAGGATAATGAAAATAACCCAACAACTTTTTTCTCTCTCCAAAATTTTTTTTAGATCTGAGATCTTTCTCCTTCCTCAAGATTCTAAAACCTTCTTCTTTCTTTTGAATTAAATCAAGAGTTTTACTCTTCATTTTATAAAACTAAATAGTTTTTCACTACAAAACCCACAAAAGGGAACTCAGATCTTCCATTAGATCTCAAAAAAAGAGACTTTTAACATTTCACATCTCTTGATCTTCAAGATCCTGCCAACAGAGGAGGAAGAAGGAGACCCATCTCCAGAAACCCCACTTTGGGAAAGAACTAGGGCTCAAAGGGAGAAGCTCTTCATCAGCTTCAAAACTGCTTAGGAGTTTTCACTCCACCCTAATTTCTCTTTCGAGAATTTCTGGAGCTAAAAGCTTCTTTTTCTCGCCGGCGCCCAAGCGCTCAAGCGCCAAGCGCCTACGTGCCGACACGTGGCGCGCTAGCGCTCGAGCGCCCAGCGCCTACGTGCCGACACGTGGTGCGCTAGCGCTCGAGCGCCTAGCGCTCAAGCGCAAAGCACCCACGTGCCGACAAGTGGCGCGCTAGCGCTCGAGCGCCCAGCGCTCAAGAGCAAAGCGCTCAAGCGCAAAGCGCCCACGTGCCGATACGTAGCGCGCTAGCGCTCGAGCACCATGCGCTCCAGCGCCCAGTGCTCAAGCGCAAAGCGCCCACGTGCCGACACGTGGTGAGCCTGCGCTCCAGCGCCCTGCGCTCAAGCGCAAAGCGCCAACGGGCCGACACGTGGCGCGCTTGCGCTCAAGCGCCCAGCGCTTAAGCGCAAAGCGCCCACATGCCGACACATGGCGCGCTAGCGCCGAAGCGCACAGCACCTAAGCGCATAGCGCTCAAGGCGCTGATCCCACGCGTCCTTTGGGCATTTTTTTCCCTTTTTTATATATGTATACATGTATATATATGTACAGATACACACACACTCCACAACACCGTCCCCCTCCAAAAAAATTTTTGGGCCGGGGCGCTGCCTCGCATCCCGCAAGGGGGCTGCTAGCCCCCTTGACCCCCAGCCCGCTATCCGGGTAGCGGGACCCCCGTAAAAACTCTGCGTGGCTCCCGATATATCCAAACCCTCCCTCCAAAATAACACACACGTACACTGCACATTGAGTTCGCATGACCAGTTTAACCCGTTAATCGGAGGATCCCTCGTCCCAAAGGCGAGGGGTAATTAATGGCAGCTTAGTCCGCGGCTGCCGGAGATTTGGATCCCCACAATCAATAAACCCCCTGTCTACCCTAGGCAGGGGGAATCTGTAGTACGCCTGACAAGCGTGCGTATTACCATCTCAATGGGGTGACTAAAAACACTCTACAGATTCTGGCAGGCCCGGTGGGACCTTTCTCTCCTCCCATATTTCGGGTTAAATGTTCATGCGAACTCAATCAATATACATATCGATTGCCTATACTGAAATGATGTTTTTTTTCCGTGCAGCAATCAACTTTCGACGACAATGTCTCCCAAGACAAAGTTAGCTTCCAACACGACCCCTATCTTGTACGTGGTCAAGGTCAATGCTCGTGTGGTTCTCCCCGCAAGCCTCAGTCGACAGTGGGAGGAACTGCCCCGCCAGTTTGGCTCCGTCATCATCTACCCTGCCGGAAGAGCTCATCTGGCAAAAATCCCGGCGAAACAGGTGGCCAAGCCGGTCTCAAGGGGCAAGAGGCCGAACGTTGTGATCGCTAAGGCACCACAACCGAAACTTAAGACGATGTCTGAACGACTCTCTGGCGCTCCAACCGGGGGCAAGACTTTCGGTACAAAGGGCAACATCAAATGTTGCGGACGAGCTCAGGCGATGACTCCAACAAATGCACAATCAAGCGTATCTCCAAAGCCCTCTATCGCCCGGTCTGCGACGTCTTCCCAAAGAGCCGAAGTCTGCCAGGTGCTTAGAACAAAAAAGTTAAGGCAGAAGCGGCTTAGTTATTGTAATACCTAGCCCCTATTATACCAAAATCTGTATTTTATTACTCTAGAATCCTATTTATTCTTATTTATAATTTTAATTATTTTTATTTATAATTTTATCTATTTTTATATAATTATTTATTTATTTTAAAGTCCTATTTATTTTATTTGAAAACTTAAAACCCAAAACTAAATCTTTTTCCATTTGATTTTCTTCCCTAAGCCCACTACTCTTTCTTTCTATCTCTAATATTTTTCTGGCCCGAGCCCAGCCCCATTTTCCTCAGCCCATGAAAAGAAAAATAGGGATTTGATTAAATTTCCTCGGCCCGGCCCACTCTCTCACCCCAGCGCCAGCTTCTCCTACCCGACCCGGCCCGCTATCCAATCTTTCTTCCTCCAACGGCTACACTTCCTTTTTCCCGCTCGATCCCTTTTCTTCGCCGCCTCATTTGCCCACGCCACGCTTGCGCACGTTACCCCACGACGCGCGCGTTCCCCTATGACCCGTTTCCCCAACCGTTCACACCTCTCTCATCTCCTCCACCTCGTCACCAAACTTCTCCACTCACCACAGCACCCCCGAGCTCCTCCACCGTACCCGAGCCCCAATCCTCACAACCAAGCTCAGCCAACATCGTCGTCGGCGGCGACCACCATCATCGACCACCTCATCCCTCTATCTACCTCCTCACTCGCCGACACACCCTCCATCACCGGAGCTCGAGCTCGAGACGACCCCCTGCACACCCCTCGCTCGAGCTCCAACTCTCCCGACACCCTATTCCGGCCGCCTGCTGCACGTCGACGAGCTCCCTTGCTGTCCCGTGTCGCCACGTCGACCCGAGACCCCAACATCATCATTACCACCGTTGCCAACATCCTCCCTTCCTCTCCCTTTCAGTTCTCTGTGCTCTCTCTCTCTCTCTCACTGAACCCTCTCTTTGTTCTCTCTCTCTTTCTCATCCTATCTTCTCTGTCTCTCTCTCCCTGCAACTCATTTCTCTCTCTCTCTCTCAGTACACTCTCTCCCCCCCTCTCTCTCTCTCAGTACACTCCCTCTCTCTTCCTCTGTTTCAATTTCTCTCTCTCTTTCTCACTCTGCTCTTTTTCTTTCTCACTGACCACTCTCAATCTCTCTCTCTGCCTCTCTCTGGCCTCTCTCTCTCTGTGTACTCCCTCTGCCTCTCTCTGTCCTCTCTCTCTCTCACTCTCTAAAATCTCTCTCTCTACACATCTCCCTCTCCCAACATTCCTCTCTCTCTATATCTCTTCCGCACTCTCCTATCAATCGGCCAACTCCACAAACAACCACTGGACCGAGTCGTCAAGCGAAGCTCGAGCCGAGGCCAATCCTTGTCGTGATCGCGTCGGGCCATTACAACAGACCGCGTCGCTGCCGTGCATCCCCGAGACGTGTCCAGGCAAGTTCTCTATTTGCTACATGCTAAGTTATACTTGTTACAAATTAAAATTGGTTAGATTCTGTAGTTACTTTTCTGAATAAATTATACTACACTCCTGTTCGATGCATGATCCCTATGAGAATGCTTATCACAATTGACAGAACTGGATGGTTTACATTGTCCCTTCTAGTGATGAATATCTTATGCAAATTTCGTTGAACAATATGACCGATAACGACTAAAACGACTACCCCCAAGTTTACTCGTAAAACTGGAATTTTATTGTACCTGAAAACCGTTAAATTCTCCATAAATTATATACACATTGGAATGATGTGTTCGAGGGCTCAAATCGAAGCCAACTCGACGAACTTTAACCCTATACTAGTTTCCAGATATTCCTGTACTTAAACTGTGATGATATTTGGATCGGAGTGCGACTCTGGACTGCAGTCCAGAGTGGCTGTGTTTACTGTGTGCTGTTCCGTAATGGGTACCACCCTGTTTCCTTAACTCATAGGTTGCGGAACTCCGCTGTTTATTATAAGTAAATCTGTTAGCTAGACAACACAATTAGTTTATTCTGTTTCGTTATTGTTTGATATTTAATCTGTAATTTAATAGATGTAGACGTATACCAGTCCAGAACAGAATCAGAATTGACGTACTAGTATTAAACAGTGGATATCTCTTGACGTACAGACGCGATTGAAGATCCCTATGTTGCGTTGAAGACCATACTGAAAACCCTAGATTTTATTCAACTGTAGCATCGCTAAAATCTGATCCCAACTGGGATTAAAATGCGTTGCAAAACGGATTTCTGATTCTGAAACCAGATTTCCAGCCGTGAACGCTTAAAATGAAATGGCTATAATTAACGATCCTGGAACCCGATTGGCTTGAAACTAAATTCGATGGATAGATAACTGAACATACTAATTATTAGCTGTTCACTGTTTCACTAAATTGTAAACGTACGATTCATGATAAATCGTGCAACTGATAGAGTACTATTTTATGACACCTTAATCATGCTTTACATACTGTTCACGCATCATGTCATATACATGTCACTGCATTTGATAACATAGTGATAACGTGCATTTACCCAGTGTTAGGTTTTAATGATGATTGTGGCAAGTACGTCAGTGTTCGTGTATCAGTGAATAAGTGAAAGTGATACGTACTTGTACACAATCAGTGACCCTTATTATTATATTGCATTGTCGACGTCTGTGAGACGCGTGTACGTGTGACTATAAGTGGTATGCGACACTTATGGAAGCTCTTGCACGGGTGTCACAGATAAGGCACCAGGCACTGCCATCTATCTTAGGTATTAGTCGGGACGTGCTTGATGGAGGACCTGCCTCCAGTTCTCGCGCAGACTTGTCACCGACCGATTGGTATTTATGGTTATGGTTAACGTTTGATGTAGACCACGGGGTGTGGGGTAGTTTGAGTGTGAGTTCAATAGAATCTCGGGAGTCCCATGCCGGCTTATATATTTAGGGAGATATATGGAGATTTACAGGGTATGTGATTATTACCGTGATATACATGTTGGGCACGTGGTCCCTTGCCCTTGGGTTCTACCCTTGGGTGGAGGACACTCGCGAGTGGTTGACTCTCACACTTGGACTGACGATAGGCGTAGTGACCTGTACAGTGAGACTTAGAGACTGATAGGGATACTGGCATTGATATACCTTACATACTGTGTTGACATACGTGGCATGTTATTCTACTGCTTTTACTGTTCCGCTGCATTGATTACTGCATGTTCATATCCATACTGCCATTGATCTACTGTTATATATACCTATTATCACTGTTAGAATTGTCAAATAATTTTATATATATTATATTGCTATTGTGTCGCTCTGACGACCTGAGTATGCATGCTCAATGTGAGGAGAAGATTTAGCCTGGACCAGGACTAGACGCACTTCACGGACATCTTGTTTAGCTATCCAGAGTTATATCTTGTGTTTCCCATCAGGTTAGTTCATTTTACTGTTTTGTTCCAGTTACTGCATTTCTCATTACCTGCGCAATATTTACTGTTACCATGAAAAACTAGAAGCCGAAGTGTGACAACGGCAGGACATTTCCTTGACCGTAGGAGCATGGCTGGCCTTGTCTACTCCTCGTATTCCGTATTTTGGGAAGCGGGGCGTGACAGGTATCGAGCCAACAAGAGGGCCAGGGCTTCGGCCAAGTGGAATCTTGTGAAGTTCCAAGAGCAGGGTTACTCTATGACGACGGCTGAGTCGGCCGTAAAGATCAGCAATTCCTTTGAACCTCTGAAGTGGGTTCAGAAAAATGCCATGACCACCTGAATCAAGAAGACAGCGGTCCGAACGTCGCTACAAAGAGACGTGTCCCGGCCCCAACAGAAAAAGTATGGAATTGTCTCTTCAAGGGTCTATCAGGCGCTCTGTGACGCATGAAAGCAGCGGGGCAAATCCAGAAAAGAAGCGCCAGCACTATTCAAGAATCCGGCCAGGCCATCCACTTTCAATCGACTGCCCGCTACTGAAACATAGGGATCAAGGCAGCGATCTGTGAAATCAGCCGCCGATAATAAAAAGACGGCTGGATATATTATCCATACGATCTATATGGCGGGCGGGCACCCCAGCGACAACCTTCGTAGCAAAAGCAAGGATGGGGCCACCACATCTCAAGCCCAATCTGGCTTGAATGTGGTCGCCGCTGCCCAAGAACAGCCGCTTCCGCTGGATGAAGAAAACCCTCTCGATGAGGATGATAGGCAGAAAGACCTCTCGGTCCATGCAGAGTCAATCTCGGACAGCGAGGAAGAGCCGACCTTCCGCCCCAGGATCGCGGAGCAAGAGCTACTTCAAGAGCTTCGAAAACAGCTCAGGAGCAAGGATAATGAGATGGCCAAGCTCTATTCGAAAATTGACGACCTAACAAACGTTGTGATGCAGCTTACGGCTCAAATTGCTCGAGCGCCTCCCAATCAAGCACAAGTCGCTACTAATCAGCCGGGTGATGACAATCCGAAGCAGGCAATGACTGTTCCTTTGGGTCCAAGACTGGTCGAGCCGCACGAAAGCCGGCCACATTCCTCTTCTCGGGATGCCTTGGCCCCAGATGGCACTATCCCGCTAACACAAGATCGGATAATGGATTTGGTCACCAGCAAAGTTAAAACATTGGTGGCTGAAGCTGAAGCTCAGAAAGAAATTGGCGGTAGTGGGCAGCCATATCCCGCACAGTACGATCTGATCGAGTTCCCGAGTGGCTACGTCATTCCTACGTTCGGAAGATTTGACAGAACGGGGAATGCAAATCAGCACGCCGCCCACTTCAAAGCATCGTGCGGAAATACATGGGGCAATGACGCGCTCCTTCTTTGTCAGTTTGTCAACAGCCTGACCGGTGTCGCCTTCGACTGGTATGCGAGTATACCAGACGGGTCCGTCATTACCTTTGCCCAAATGGAGTCTCTGTTTCGGCAAAGGTTCATGAGCGTCAGTGATAAAATCTCCATTGCCGACCTTGTGAGGACCAAGCCGGGGAAGAATGAAAGCAACACCGACTTTATCGCTCAATGGCGTAATCTCACAGTCAAGTGCGAACCGTCGCTGGAGCAGGACCAGTCCGTCAGCCTTCTCATTGGGAACCTCAGCAATTGGATGGTCCCATTCTTATGTACAGCGGGCCTCAAGACATTTCAGGAGCTAACCAAGAAAGTCCAAATGCTGGAATGCTCGAAGCAAGAGTCCTCGCCGGACTCTCAGAGAGACAAAACTTGGAAAAGCAAGCGTGAAGACAGTCGTAGAAGCGGGAGTTCCAGCAGTACCAATGTCTTCAATGTGTCCGACAATGATGAAAAGCGAAGGGCGGGCGAATCCAAAACCAACCGGTCTCGAAAGCCATTGCTGGGAGGAGATGGGCCTTCACTAGAGGAGAATAAGAACAAGGTTTACTCTTTTAGAAGGGACAAGATCCGGAAGATATTTAAAAATGCCTTGAACAACGGCCTATAATTGCCGGAGTCGAAAAGACTCCAAGAAGCAAAAATGACCTACAATCCCTGTATTGCCCGTACCACCGAGTAGTGAGCCATGCGATCGAGTATTGCTATATCTTCAAGGACTGGGTCGAGAAGCAGTACAAGGCTGGAGAGATCGAGCTGTCCAAAAGTGTGTTGGTGAACAATCAAGTTGCAACCACCAACTTTATACAGACAGAAGTTGAAGCCTTCTGGGAGCAGACAGCCGAACCCGCTGCCCTGAGAAATGAGACCGACTCGCCGCAGCCTCCTTGGAGTAAGCACATATCTAATAAGACGAAGAAGATGCTAAAGCTGCTTCAGAAAGAGCCTAAGACGGAATGGGAAGGACAGAAGAAGCCTACCAGTCCAGCTGCCAATGCGGCTCCATTAGGCTCAAAATCCAAAAAGCTCAAGAAGAAGAAAAGTGCAGCTCGGCGCAAAAAGGAGTCTGCTGGGAGATCGACTATTCAAAAATATGTTGATTCCCTCAAAGACTATAAATAGAAGGAAAGGACTCTAATTCAATTGAAGGAGTTCTTCCCTGTACAAGCGGCTGAAATTTTGGGGGAGTTAGAAGAAGACTCCAATGAAGAGATCCCAGTAGTGACCTGCTACGCCATCCATCTTGGCAGCGACTCTGAGGAGGGGCTCTGTTTTCCCGAAGAGGACGAGGAGCTCACCACAAAGGCCAATCAAATCCAGCTCAGAAGCGGCAGGGCTCTACCGCCAAATCAGGGCAACGCCCCAAAAGGGAAGGAAAAGCAGGTGGCTAATGAGGAAGATGGCAGAGAACCGGCTGATGAAAACATAAGTCCTTCCTTGGTGGACTATAATGTCTTGGCTCATCTCCGGAAGCTTCCGTCTCTCCTGAGCATCTACGACGCCTTGGTCCTATCTAAGGAGCTTAGAGATGTTCTCATTCACGCTCTACATAACCCCGAGCGGTATCAGGCTCACTTTGCGGAAATTAATATGAAAGAATCCCAGTACGTTTTGCATGCCGCCGCAGTCACGTTTAAGGACAAAGACTTGCTACTGGGAACGGCTGAGCATAATCGGCCGCTTTACGTGACTGGGTACAGTGACGGAGATCGAATTAATCGTATATTGATTGATCCAGGATCCTCAGTGAACATCATGAACTTGCGGACAATGAAGAGTTTATCAATGGACGTCCGACACCTATCAAAGGAAAGGATTGTCATTCAAGGCTTCAATCAAAACTGCCAGCAAGTTCTGGGGTCTATAGCTTTGCCAATCAAATTCGGGGATCTGCAAACTGAAGCTAAGATATACGTGATCGACGCCGACATGTCTTATAAGATTCTTTTGGGACGGCCGTGGCTCCACGATTACGACATCGTTCCGTCAACTCTCCATCAATGCATGAAGTATACTAAAAATGGCGAAGAAAGATGCATTGACGGAGACATCCAGCCGTTCGGTGTGCATAAAGTCCGATATGAAGATTCATGGTACTTTATGAACCACCAAAATGCTAAGCCACAACTGATTGAGGATAGAGCGGCCCCAAGACGCAAAAGCAAATCTGAGCTGGCTGTCACTTTCAAAAGCAAAAATGCCCAAGTGCGCCCGCGTTTCGGTAGTGACACTGATGAGTCCGACGCTGGAAGTCCGTCCTTCCGTAAAACTCGCCCTCGTTTCGGTAGTGATACGGATGAATCCGATACTGAAGGCCCATTTAGCAGCAAAGTCTGCCATCATCTTGGCAGCGACACTGAAGAGTCGGAGGAAGAGGACCTGTCGTGCAACAGCAATGTAGATAGGACCCCCATGCAACAAGCGGAACTACGAGAGACCTTCGAAATTGCAGAAGGGTCCCTAGCCGTCACAAGGGTACCAGAGCAGATGTGCAAAGAGCTCAATGCGTTGTCAGTCTCCACCGTGGACCAGCTGAAAAATTTCTACGTTCCCGGGAGGAAAAGTGGACAGAAGGGCATCCTGTTTTATAGGTCAAACCCCGTTGTGCACCCGGACCCGGACGATTTTTCTGTCGCATGCCTTCCATACGAAAGAGGCATAAGGGCCATCCTCAATCCCAGATACTATGCGCCCGAGATGCGGGAATACTTCAAAAAGTGCGGATGCCAGTTATATCAAACGGAGTCCGAAGCAAAGTTTTACGAAGGGCTATGGCATCTACCTCAGGTCCGAGCACTTATCGATGGACGAATTCCAGATAGGCGGGGCATAGGTTTCATCCAGCCTGATTCTAAGGCATGCTACATGACCCATATTGGGGAAGCCAGCGAAGAGTCAAATGATGAAGATGAGCTAACCGAGCCCGAAGAAGCTCCTCTAGAGCTCGAAGATGGCGGACAAGCAACCTTTGACGAGCTAACCGAGATTGACTTAGGAACGCCCGATGATCCAAGGCCGACCTATATCAGCTCACTTTTGTCGGAGGAAATGAAAGCGCAGATAATCACCCTGCTGCACGAGTTTGTCGACTGCTTCGTGTGGACGTATAAAGAAATGCCTGGACTTTCCCCTGAAGTGGCCATGCATAAGCTGGCTATATCTCCTGATGCTAAGCCAATCAAACAAGCTCCTCGAAGAATGAGAAGGGAACTAGAAGAAAAGGTCATCGAGAAAACCAAGAAGCTCATCAATGCCGGCTTCATCAGGGAAGAGAAATATGCGGACTGGATCGTATGCATAGTCCCAGTGAAGAAGAAAAATAGGCAAATCCGAGTTTGTGTTGATTTCAGGGACCTCAACAAGGCATGTCCTAAAGATGACTTCCCGCTACCGGTCATGGAAATGATGGTCGATGACACCTCAAATTACGAACTGTTAACCTTTATGGATGGCTCGTTTGGGTATAATCAGATCAAAATGTCGCCTAAGGATGAGAAGCACATAGCATTCCGAACCCCGATCGGAATATACTGCTACAAGGTGATGCCGTTTGGACTGAAGAATGCAGGTGGTAAGTACCAAAGGGCAATGACCAATATCTTTGATGACCTAATTCATAAAGTCGTCGAATGTTATGTTGATGATCTGGCCGTCAAGACTAAAACCAAGGCCGATCATATCCAAGATCTTAGGACCGTTCTCACCAGACTGAGGGAATACGATCTGAAGATGAATCCTCTGAAATACGCTTTTGGCGTGTCATCGGGAAAATTCCTGGGTTTTATAGTCCGGCATAGAGGGATCGAAGTTGACCCATCAATGTTAAAGGCCATCATGGAGATGCCCCCTCCGAAGAGTCTGACGCAGCTAAGATCTTTTCAAGGCAAGCTTGCTTATATACGGAGGTTTATCTCAAATTTATCGGGAAGGTGTAGGCCCTTCTCAAAGCTCATGAAGAAAGGAGCTTCTTTTATCTGGGATGCCGAATGTTAAGCAGTGTTCGAAAGCATCAAACAATACTTGTTGCACCCTCCAGTGCTGGCCGCCCCCATTCCAAATAAACCACAGATTCTCTATACTGCCACGCTAGATGAGTCACTCGGTGCGCTCCTTGCCTAGAATGACGAGGAGGGAAAAGAAAATGCCCTCTACTACCTCAGTCGAACTCTAGTCGGGGCGGAACACAACTATTCCACAATCGAAAAGCAATGCCTGGCTCTGATATTTGCTATGAAGAAGCTGAGGCACTATCTGCTTGCTCATCGGGTTATGCTGATCTCCAAGGTCGACCCGCTCAAACACTTGATGACCAGAGCAAGCCTAGCCGGCAGAATGGCAAGATGGGCTGTTATGCTACTTGAATTTGACATAGTTTATACTCCTCAGAAAGCAGTAAAAGGGCAAGCTCTTGCAGACTTTCTCGCTGCTCATCCCATACCAGAAGGGTCGCCGCTAAATTGTGAGTTACCCGACGAACAAGTGCTGCACCTCGAGGAAGATGAGCCATGTTGGGAGCTCTACTTCGATGGGGCCTCATCAATAAGGAGCCCCGGCATATCAAGCGTCCCGGAGGTAAAAGCGGGGATAGGATTGGTGTTCATCACGCCATCAATGGGAACCCTACGGCGTTCTTTTGCTCTCACCGAGCCTCGGACAAACAATGAAGCTGAGTATGAAGCTCTGATAGCTGGTTTGGAGCTCGCCATAGAAATGGAAATCCTTCGGCTACGGGTTTACGGTGACTCCCAGCTTGTCGTCAGCCAAGTAAGCGGCGACTATAAGATATACAAACCCGAGTTAGCTCGGTACAGAAACTGGGTGGTGGAACTCATGAAACGGTTCACTCACATTAAACTAATGAGAATCCCCAGAGCGTTGAACGGAAAAGCCGACATACTCGCTCGCCTAGCCAAGGAGCTGGCTGATCCTGACATGGACGAAATTCTGATCACAGTCAGGAGCCGGCAAATTCTACCCCCAGTCTCTCTACGAGAAGAGGAATGCGCGGAACAGAAGAGCAATCCTGCCGAAGAAGCTTCGATCATCCAAGACGAGTCTGATTGGAGAGAACCCTTCATAGAGTACTTCCGATATGACTAGCTGCCCGAAGAAAAATCTGCGAGAATTCAGCGGAAGAAAAGAGCTCTCCAATACGTGTTTGTAAATGACACGTTATACCGCAGGTCATATGACCAACTCTGGCTCAGGTGTCTGTCATTGGCCGAAGCCCAAAAGGTCATGAAAGATGTTCACTCGGGCGTTTGCGGTGCTCACCAATCTGGCCCCAAGATGCGACTTCAAATCAAACGGCTTGGGTATTACTGGCCCACCATGATACGGTATTGCGGAGAGCATGCAAAGAAATGTCAGATCTGCCAAATCCATGGTGATTTCTTTCACAAGAATCCTAATCCGTTGCATCCTACAGTGGCGTCGTGGTCCTTCGAAGTTTGGGGCACCGACATTGTTGGCCCAATTGATCCTCCGTCATCCAAAGGCCACCGGTTCATACTGGCCGCGACAGGCTACTTCTCCAGATGGGCCGAAGCTGTCCCGCTAAAAGAAGTCAAGACCAAATTTATTTTGACATTCTTCCAGCATAATATTCTATACCGCTTCGGTATACCAAGAAGAATCATTTCTGACAACGGGCCTTCTTTCAAGAGCTTCAATGTCTCAAGGTTCGCTACTCAGCACAAGATAGACTGGAGATATTCCTCCATCTATAATCCAAGAGCCAATAGACTAGCCGAAACCTTCAATAAGACTCTATGCAAGCTCCTGAAGAAAAATGCTTCAGCCAACAAGAGAGACTGGAATCTCAAGCTTCACGAGGCGTTGTGGGCATATCGTACCACGCACCGTACTCCAACTCAGTCTACTCCATACTCATTGCTCTAAGGAGTGGAGGCGATCCTCCCCATCGAAATCGAAGTTCCAAGTTTAAGAATGGCCATCCAACACGAGTTGACGGAAGAGGAAAACGTGCTCCTTCGGCTTGAAGAGCTCGACGCGCTCGAAGAAAAGAGGCTCGCGGTGCAGCAAAACCTGGAGCTATACCGAGCCCAAATGTCACGGGCCTATAACAAGATAACCCGTCTCCACGCTTTCAAGAAAGGAGAATTGGTATTGGTCCTCAAAAGACCAATCATCCCCAATCGATATGCCAAGGGAAAATTCGAGCCAAACTGGGAAGGACCATACGTCATCGAAAAAGTGTTCGACGGAGGATCCTACCAACTAATAAGTGCCGAGGGAGAAAGGCCCATGCCACCCATTAATGGCCGATATCTCAAGAAATACCACGCGTGAATGCTCCAAGTCGTAGGCGAACTGAGCACACCGTCCCTACGGTCTGGATCATACATCCTGCAAAACCGTATACAATTCACGGGCTTAAACAACCCCTATCTCTCCCAAATCCTAACGGCGAGACTACTTTTAAAGTGCCACCAGCGGCAAAAAAAACGGTATGTCCACAAGCAAAACGGGAACGGATGAAAACCCGAAAGGGCTCCGTGAGTAAAAACAGCAGGACTACCGGCGAGTTTGTGAAAACCTGAAAAGGCGCAGACTCGTGAAAAGAAATGAAATACACTCGCAAAGTCCTCTCGATCTTGTGAGGAGAAAATCCCTGCGTGAGATCCTGACAACTCACAAAGGAGCAACACACTTAGGAATCCTCACGATTCCTAAGGAGAAGATACACCTGCGAGATCCTCTCGACTCGTAGGGAGAAAATGCTTTTATGGGACCCTTACGGCTCATAAAATTGAAAAGTCTTAGGTGATAAGGACCCAAACCTGTCTCCTAAGCCGTCGTTCCCTAACTGGCAACGGCAAATGATGAGTTGCTCCTGGCATTTCGCTTCAGTGTTAGCGGTGCTGATGCTGACCGAAAACCAAAATCCCAAGTCCTCCCGAGGCAAATAATGAGTCGCTCCTGGCATTTCGCTTCAGTGTTAGCGGTGCTGATGCTGACCGAAAACCCAAATCCCAAGCCCTCCCGAGGCAAATGATGACTTGCTCCTGGCATTGTTCCAGTGCAGCAATGCTGATGCCAAACAAGATCCAAATTCTAAGTCCCCAAACGGCGAATGATGAGTCACTCCTGGTACCATATTCCAGTGTAGCGATGCAGACGCCAATTAAAATCCAATTTCTTAAATTTCTCCCAGCCCTACGGTTGGTCCCCAAATTGACTACCGTAAACAATCCACGGGCTCAAATAATTCTCATCACACTCATGCCCCACTATAATCACCAGTTACGCGGCTGGTCTCCGCCTTTGGAATTATACTCCATTGAGAAGACCCACTCATGTGTCCTCATGATACATGTGGAGAATAAACCTTTGTGGGATCCTTACAACTCATAAAGGAAAAACACACTTAGGAGTCCTCACGACTCCTAAGGAGAAAGTGCACCTACGAGATCCTTTCGACTCGTAGGGAGAAAAGCTTTTATGAGACCCTCACGGCTCATAAAATTGTAAAGCCTTAGGTGATAGGGACCTAGACCTGTCTCCTAAGCCACTGCTTCCCAACAGGAAAAGGCAAATGATGAATTGCTCCCGGCACATGTGCTTCAGTGTTAGCAACGCTGATACCTACCCTAACCCCAAAATTCCAAACTCCAATCCAATAGACCCCTAAGTCTTTAAATTGGGAACAGATGACCTCTAAGTCGTTAAACTGGGAACAGATGACCCCTAAGTCGTTAAACTGGGAACGGAGGAAATCCCCTCGCGGCAAATGATGATTCGCTCCTGGTACCATATTCCAGTGTAGCGATGCTGATGCCAAACCAAAACCAAAATCCCCAAATCCTGTCATGACAAATGATGATTCGCTCCTGGTACCATATTCCAGCATAGCGATGCTGATGTCAACCCAAATCACATCAAGTCAGCAAAACAACCAATGACCTCCCTGGCAAAATCAAATTCCACCTCGGAAACAAGTCAACTTCATCCCTGACGCCGCAAGAAGCGGGGCAAGTCAAATCCAGAACCGACCGTCCACGTCGCTAAAATGGCAGCATCGACCGTCCAAGTCGCAAAAAGGGCAGAACCGACCGTCCAAGTCGCAAAAAGGGCAGAACCGACCGTCCACGTCGCTAAAAGGGCAGAACCGGCCGTCCACGTCGCTAAAATGGCAGCATCGACCGTCCAAGTCGCAAAAAGGGCAGCACCGATGGTCCACGTCACTAAAATGGCAGAACCGACCGTCCACGTCGCTAAAATGGCAGCATCGACCGTCCAAGTCACAAAAAGGGTAGCACCGACCGTCCACGTCGCTAAAATGGCAGTATCGACCGTCCAAGTCGCAAAAATGGCAGAATCGACCGTCCACGTCACTAAAATGGCAGCATCGACCATCCACATCGCTAAAATGGCAGCACCGACCTTCCAAGTCGCAAAAAGGGCAGCATCGACCGTCCATGTCGTAAAACGGGCAGTGCCAGCTTCCCGAAAGCGGGAACCAAATCAAGTCGCCTCAACGTGAAAGAAGATCCATCAATTTCATGCACACGACCCACATGTGTGGCGTGCATTTATTGATGGGGGGCAATTTGTTGGGGTAAAAATTTACACCCCGATTGACCAAGTCAAAATCAAAGTTAACCCCAAGCCAAGTGGGCCCAAGCCCAGATCCAGTGGGCCCATGCCCGGGTCGAGCCCGAACATGAAGCGGCCGGCCTCCCCCATGCCAAGGTAAAAATTTTATAATAAATAATTTTTTTGTATTTCTTTTATTTTATTTTATGGATAAATGTAAGAAAAATAGTTATAAAACCAAATTTTTGTAAAGCCCATGGCTTATATGCAAAAAGAAATGACACATGAGTCATGGGATAGGTAAAATGCCATTTTGTGAAGCCCAGGGGGCTATGTGTAAAGTGTATAGCCTATAAAGGCAAGGATAATGAAAATATCCCAACAACTTTTTTCTCTCTCCAAAATTTTTTTTAGATCTGAGATCTTTCTCCTTCCTCAAGGTTCTAAAACCTTCTTCTTTCTTTTGAATTAAATCAAGAGTTTTACTCTTCATTTTATAAAACTAAATAGTTTTTCACCATAAAACCCATAAAGGGGAACTCAGATCTTCCATTAGATCTTAAAAAAAAAGAGATTTTTAACATCTCACATCTCTTGATCTTCAAGATCCTGCCAACAGAGGTGGAAGAAAGAGACCCATCTCCAGAAACCCCACTTTGGGGAAGAACTAGGGCTCAAAGGGAGAAGCCCCTCATCAGCTTCAAAACATCTTAGGAGTTTTCACTCTACCCTAATTTCTCTTTCGAGAATTTCTGGGGCTAAAAGCCACTTTTTCTGGCTGGCGCCCAAGCGCTCAAGTGCCCAGTGCTCAAGCGCCAAGCGTCCACATGCCGACACGTAACGCGCTAGCGCTCGAGCGCTTAGCGCTCAGGTGCCCAGCGCCCACGTGCCGACACGTGGCACGCTAGCGCTCGAGCGCCCAGCGCTCAATCGCAAAGCGCCCACGTGCTGACATGTGGCGTGCTAGCGCTCGAGTGCCTGGCGCTCAAGCGCCCAGCGCTCAAGCGCAAAGCGCCCATGTGCCGACACGTGGCGCGCTAGCGCTCGAGCACCTAGCACTCCAGCACCCTGCGCTCAAGCGCAAAGCGCCCACATGCCGACACGTGGCGAGCCTGCACCCTAGCGCCCTGTGCTCAAGCGCAAAACGCCCACGTGCTGACACGTAGCGCGCTTGCGCTCAAGCGCCCAGCGCTCAAGCGCAAAGCGCCCACATGCCGACACGTGGCGCGCTAGCGCCTAAGCGCACAGCACCTAAGCGTACAGCGCTCAAGGCGCTGACCCCACGCGTCCTTTGGGCGTTTCCCCCCTTTTTTATATATGTATACATGTATATATATGTACAGATACACACACACACTCCACAACACTGTCCCCCTCCAAAAAAAATTTTGGGCCGGGGCGTTGCCCCGCCCCCCGCAAGGGGGCTGCCAGCCCACTTGACCCCCGGCCTGCTATGCGGGTAGCGGGACCCCCGTAAAAACTCTGCGTGGCTCTCGATATATCCGAACCCTCCCTCCAAAACAACATACACGTACACTGCACATTGAGTTCGCATTACCAGTTTAACCCGTTAATCGGAGGTTCCCTCGCCCCAAAGGCGAGGGGTAATTAATGGCAGCTTAGTCCGCGGCTGCCGAAGATTTGGATCCCCACAATCAATAAACCCCCGCCTACCCTAGGCAGGGGGAATCTGTAGTACGCCTGACAAGCGCGCGCGTATTCCCATCTCAATGGGGTGACTAAAACACTCTACAACATGGTCAAACAACAACGTATTAGCGGAGTCAGGATCAGTATCGTGAAGCTGTTTAAATTCGCTGCTGTCAGAATCCATCCTTTCGACAGAACATACTTGAGCATAGGGTTCGTAGGGTTCACTTCCCAACTTGTAAATGTTAAGCTCAATTAACATCTTCCCGAATGATAGGGTCATAGAGCTGTTTCGACAATTGATTATTGCGTTAGAAGTCACTAGAAAAGGTCAACCTAAAATCACCTGAATTTGGTTTCGTGGGTTCTCCACAGGCTGTGTATCTATAACGATAAAGCCCATAGGGAATACAAATTCCCCGACTTTGATTAACACATTCTCTAGCTCACCCTAGGTTGGGTGATAGATCGATCGGCCATCTGAAGAGTGCAGTGTGCCTGTTTCAATTCTCCGATCCCTAATTACTCATATACAGAATATAAAAGCAAGTTAACACTAACACCTAAATCGAGTAGAGCACGATTAATATTTTTACCCCCAATAGAAATAGATATGGTAGGACTTTCGGGGTCCTTCCGTTTCTTGGGTATTTGTTGTGTAAAAGCAGCGCTTACATTACTTATAAGGAAAACCTTTTTAGGCACTTGAATTTTTCTCTTCCTAGTGCACAAGACCTTTAGGATTTTCACATAAGACGGAACTTGTTAAATAGTATCTAGGAGAGGAATATTTATGTTAACTTGCTTAAAAATTTCCACAATCTTCTCCATTTGTGGACTTGGTTTGTTTCCCCTTAACCTGTTTGGAAAAGGAGCTTTATCAGTAAAGGTTGGGTCCAACATTGGAGAAGATTGTAGGAATGGAATGGATCCCATAATTGGAGTTAGGATCATTTTAGGTTGACTCGAGGAAGTGGGCGGAGGGTTCGAGCTTAGGGGAAAACGGAGAATAAGTTCAGAAGAAGGTGGTGGACTAGACGAGGAGGAGTATAAGTAGAAGAAGTTGGGGTATCAATTGATTCCTCATCATCAACCTGTTCACTGACATGATTTTTCAACACTCTTCCCGATCTTAACGTGGTAACGGAACTCACATTATGACTTTGTGAGTGGCCAGGATTCGGTAGGGATTGAGATAGAAGTTTCCCTTTCTCTCCCGCACTCATCGCGGCATTTAACTGTGCAAGTTGTGTTTCTATCGATTTTATACTTTCACCGTGGGAGGCGGTGTTCTGCATTAACATTTGGATAGAAGACTTTAAATCAGCCGTCGTTTGCGTGGAATGTTTAATAAACGTATCCAAGCTTCGTTCAAGTGCAGAGGAGTTTTCGGTACCGGCCGTTTGGAAGGAATTATTATAAGGTGTAGAATTGTTGGCCAGATTTTGAAAAGGTTGCGATTGAAAGGGGTGCTGACTCTGTGGTGGTGGTTGCTGTTGCTGTGGGGGAGGTCTTTGATAGATGCTTGGGAACTAGTTTTGATTTTGAGTTTGGTTTTGGTTTCAAGCAAAATTAAGATAATTCCTCCATCCCTGATTGTATGTGGAAGAATAAGGATCGTTTCTAGGTCGTTACTAAAAAGTAGCATTAATTTGTTCTTGACCTTGAAACGGTGGACTCAAAGGACATTCTTCCGTTAATTGTGATGGGTTGGAACAGCAACCACACACGGGTTTGGGAAGCGTAACTTGGTTTAGGGAGGCAGATGATAATTTGTTTTCGATAGCATCGAGTTTCTTTTTCATCGTGGCCATTTTGGCTCTCACATCTATGAAAACGTCGAGCTGATGGATATCTCCCTTAGACGATGTTGGTCTAACGCTTTCCTACTGCAAAGTTTGTTAAGCGAGATCTTCCAGAAATTGCCAAGCTTCACCATCGTCTTTGGACATGAAATGGTGTTCATCTCAGAAAACTGCATTTCAATACCACTCATTCATTATCTATTTTTTGTATATATCGGTACTATTAACAGTGTCTGCTCAGTAATTACATATTACAGGTATCCATGATAAAATACCGGAAACACATTTAAAATCATGGATATAACATTTGTGAGCCGACACTGCAACCAGAACTGGAAACCGACCGATATTTCATGAGTTTCTTTTTGCATCATGCATGTGCACACACTTTTTATCTAAATGGTCCAACAAATACAAGTGTGTACACTAGCTTGTTGGTTCATGGACCTAGAGAAGGGGGCTGCCCATGGCACACAACTTGTGCAAGTGAGGTGATGTGTGTTTAATGAAAAAAGATGTGATGTGATGTATAACATCAAGTTTCCCTCCAAATCCCTAAGTGCAGACCAAATTCATAAAAACAAATCTAGCAGCACCAGTGGACTTGTCAAGAGAACACAAGACCATAGCACAAATACGAGACCACTTGCTAGGATTTGGGCCGGCGACATGCCCAAGAAATCCGAGCTCGCCGGCCCCCTAGCCCTAATGATCCCTATTTTTCTGTGGTCCATCCCTTGCTGCCACGTCATCTTATTTTTATTGCTTGTTTATTCTTATTTTGTGCTTATATAAGGCAGATGAGTGAGCAAGTTTAAGGGTCATACTTTGTATACATTATCTCATAGCTTACACTCTTTGTATCTCTTTTCTCTTTTATTCTTGTACATAGCTTAGTTTCCCTTGAGCTCCTTTCCTTCTCTTGATCTTGCAACCTCTTCATTTAGCTTACAAGCTTAAGATTAGGTTATTGAACTCAAGGTTGTATCACTTGGACATATAATCTTTCTTTTGCATTTGGGTTCTTAGTATTTTCTTACCTGCTTTACTTACTTGCATTTATATTCTTGCTCTTTACTTACTTGCAATTTATTACCATGTCATTTTCTTTCTTGCAATGCTCTTTTCTTTTCTTTGTTTATCTTTTCTTTGCTCTTTTTGCTTGTTGTTGTAATGGTTGTGAATATTGATGTTGTTAGGAAAGAAAACGATATTGTAAGTTAAGGATTTCCTTTCTCATTTCCTTTTCCCGACCTTTTCCATTAAACTCCGCCCAAACCTTACGCAAGCACTCCATTAGGCACCCTACCCTACCTAGGTATCGGTGATTTCTAACCGTGACCGGTTGCGTTCGGATTGGCCGGAGATGAAAGCAAGTGATAAGAACGGATGGACAAATGTCAATAAGCCAGATTTCACAAATACCGTGCTTAAGTAACCTAATCCACGTTGTTGCCGATTGCTCTAGCTTTAGTGGTCGAGCTCGGCTCAAAGGATTGAGTACGGAAATCCATAACTTACACTATCCTATCTAATCCTAACAAACGTTTATTTTGCATATATACACATAGGTTAGATTCGAACCATTCCACCACGCGCATTAACTCGTAAAAACAAGAACGTAAAACGCTCCGTCTCCCTGCGGACGACCCGTATTCATCACGGCTAGCTGCAAAGCAATACCGTTCTGATTGCGGATAACTTTAGAACCTTAAAACTCGACACGCCAAATGCGTGCAATCAAATGGCGCCGTTGCCGGGGAGATGGTAACGTTTTTTATTCTTGTTATTTTGGGTTAATCTTGTTAATATCCTCTAACACTTTTCTAAAAAAAAACTAAAAATTTCAAAAAAATAAAACAAAAACTAACATTCCTAACCATTTTGTTTTCTGGATTTAAGACCTGCAAGCATTTTGGATCTAGCCAGAAAAGATAAACAATACCAGTGAGACACTAGTAGAACAATGAGACAACAGAAGAAAATTGGAGCCCCAACTCACACAGAAAACCGGCGACACCCCTATAAATTCCGAGCTCGCCGGCCCTAGCACCTCCATTTGCTCCAAAATTTTGTTCTCTGCTCTATTGTTCTGTTTTTTCCCCATTTTTATTACTTGTTTTTTATAATTTTGTGTGTGCAGGAGTTAGGGCATTCATATCGCTTTTTTGCACTAAATATCCGTTTTCCTACATTTTCAGATTTTTACGGATTTACGAATTGCGATCGTGTGGAGCAAAGTGTATATTTAAAGTTAAGGTGATTGTGAAGTACAGTGCCAATGATCCGGGTAGTTCGACCCGCGCAAGCGAACTTTCCAAGCTAATCGGATTTAATTCAAACGAGGGTTTCTTAACCCGAAAATTTATCGGTACGTAATTTACTAACACCTTCTTTCTCAAATCCGACGCATCCAACATAATATCTTTGCAGGATTCTTTGCAAGTTCGCTAGCAAATGCTAAAAAGTGACTAACCCGAATTTGTTGCAGTGCCGTGCTTAACATAAAAAATAATTGTTTGATTCATTGAATAATTTTTTTCATTGATTTGTGCATTGCATCCATTAAATATGGACTTAAAGGCAAGCGAACCCCATAACATATGGTAAAGGATTTCATAACCTTTTCCGTGGCCCACAAATCACGAATTTGAGCATAACGTTTACCCGCGCGAATTTTAAAAGAAATTAGACTTTATGTGAAGGGTCCCGGTAGCGCCCCGGCCATCGAAACGAGGCCAAAATGCGGAACAAAAATTTCTAAACTGGTGTTACCATTACCCGAATCCCGGATCGGCCTTAAACCCTAAACTAGCATACTATAAAAGAGGTTAGAATGGTTATACCGAGTTGATCTGTGTCCTTCGGTCTTCATTCCAAGCTCCTAGCGGTACCTTGATGAAGTTTGGTTGCCGGTCTTCCTCCATCTCCGATGATCCACCCGAGAGATGTAACTCCGGCTCTAGCTCCACGACATGATGCATATGGAGCAACTAGGGTCTCAAAAATGCTACCGTAGAGAGCCTAGGATGTAGTGTGAATGTTTCTTAGTGTTAGCTATCTCAAAAACTTGAAGGTGGAAGAAAAAAATGAAAGCTAGAGGAAGGTGAAGCTCATGGTGAAGAAGGAGCTCAAGAAGGAAAAAGCAATGAACATAACCTTCATGCTTCGAAAATGAACTCTCTCTTAAAAAAGAAATTAGCACCCTTGGTTTTGTTAAAAGCCTTTTTCCAATTTTAAATTCCTCCCATGCTTGAATAGTGAACACAAATGAATTAACAATTCATTTGTGTGCACTATTGCAAGCATGGTTGTCACCATACCTCCTCATGCAATTTCCACCTCATTTACCATTTTAATAAAATGGTCAAATCAAGAAATGAGGTGGCACCTTCTAGAATGTTATCTGGTAAAAAATACGGATTGCATTCTACTGTAAATATATCTGCATTTGTACCGAAATACGAAGACCCAAAGAGATAGCATAACACAAAGAATATAATACTAGAATATACGTATCGAAATACATATACGTAAATTATTAAATCAATACCTGATTTAATAATCCGGCTCAATCCCGAGCCGGCTAGCATTATCAACTGTCCAATCGAAATTCCGAGTACAATGTACATCAATCGATCGGAACCCTGCACGTATCCAATACGGCTACTATATCTTTTCGCCAGAACTAGGGAAACCCTCTGTGTGGGACTCTAAAAACTCGTCAATACGCTGGCAGTAGGTTTAACCACAAGCATGTCAGCGGCACTAGCTGTACTTAACGGCTACTTAGGTATTGAGCGAAAGGGAGGCCGACGAGCAAACTCATGCAGAATCCCTACTAAGCCTGACAGTGACAATATCCGCACAGTCCGGTCTGTTCGTTTAAGAGTATCGCATATCGAGTCTAGGGGGTGGATAAAGTCAGACCCCCAACAACGCGATATTTAGTGTCGGCATGAAACACATCACCACCTGAGAAACTATCGATCCTGGATCGGTAGTTCTCGTCCACCGTGGCCATGGATTTATGGTGATGGCCATCCATACACAACGCGACATCAACCCCCAATACTGGGAGAGACGAATCCCCGACGATCCGATCACTGCCTCCATGTGGCTCGTGACTGTACCCAACTAAAACCTGTTTGCACGACTCTTTTGAGCCGTGGTAGGGTAGTAATCAAAGCACAGTGGGAACTCACACGAGACAAATGACGATCTCAGGTCGACAGACTAACCTGTACACATGTCACCTGGGAACTTCTATCTGACAATAGGTATAATACCAACTAGCAGGTTCCCAGCGAGTCCGTCCAGTGTACTCATAACCCAATGAGCACCTGCATACTATCTTAGGTGAACAAAGTAACACCAATGGCTTGTGAGACCTGGCCACCGCCCCTCGTCGGGATCTCGATTAGTATACACTAGTCTACACTGGAGAATCGATGCCCGGTCTCAATACTCCTACGACTAGGGACATTTAAGGATGTGCTTATAGACCCCAGCTCCCACATATATGATCGCCATCATTATGCTGGCAGTCAAGAAAGAATCCTATGAGCTCTATCAGCATCTACATGATGATAAAGACAAACCAGACAGCATACTATCATCTTAAGCAAGACTGTTCTATCGGTATAGATCCTCACTCAATCATCACAATCATAAGTCCGGGATTATGATAATTGCTTTGAGGGCACTATAGCCAACAATCTCCCACTTGCACTTAAGGACAATTATTACGATATCGCATACTCACAGCCCGTGTGATACTGAGCACCCAACTTCTCTACTAATCAGTTTCGCAAAGCCCGTTTGCGAAAATAATTGCGTTCGAGAAATAGCCTCAGTGAGTGGATCCGCTCCAATGTTTCTTTCTTTATCTCTCTATATCTTAACTTCGCGGAGAAAAATACCTCCCGAAATGAGCAATACTTGTCTGGATATCTGATGGGACCCAGTTCATAAAAGAACTCCAATTCCAGCAAACTTTCTAGACTGTATCGTCCACTGAATTTAATCAGTATTCTGCGACATGCCTTTCCTCGGTATCCGCTTGGGCCACCTGTCTAACATACTGTCCCTCAAAATAGGAAAAACTCTAACTCTGACAGTCACTCTGTCATCCAGGTTACCTTGGAAGCCTGAAATGATAACCGTCTCCTGAAGGAGGCTGCCGTTACCATATCCCTAGAACATCCATTTATGTTCAATAACTGCTTCCCAATGTTTCTCCAGGATTGGATATGTTTATTGCTGCTAGTGCAAAAAACATCTGGTGTGGTACTTGACATTTCATGATTAATTCAATTGCCTAAGAAAGCGATATGCTAATCATGCAGATCCCTCTCCCCTTTAGTCTGTAAGACACCTTTAGAGAGGGTGACTTCATCACTTGCAGGTACACCACCATGCCAGGAGTCTTCCATTCTAAAATACCTTTAGAATAATGTCAAAGTACCCAGATTAGGATACTTCTCAAATCCAGATCTAAAACCATAGATCTAGTAACCAGAAAACCTGATATTATATCCATATTCTATGTGGAGAAACAACTTTGTGACAACCACAGTATAACCGACGTAGTATAGGAATATCTCTTCCTATTAAGTGCATGTCATCCAAATACCTGGACATCACTCTCTACTACCTTCTTACCAGATCCATCTCCTATTCTGATGAGGTCAAGACCTATGACCGTCACATCAAAAATAGATGATCTATTTCCGCTATATTTCCGCTATACTTACTTTAGTCTATAAATAGACATAAGCTACTTGTCCTCTATGCTTCCGCTGCTTCCACTGACTACAACAACCCTCTGGCAGAGTCATATATACGTGCACTTTCAAAGCTAGTTTAGAACGACGCTATACTCATCCTTCTGCCGGGTCTTATAGTCTAGAACAGCAGCAATGGCAAGTCTGGGTAAACAAGAACCTCCCTGTCACCGTCTCTGAGAAGACCAAAGTACATCTCGGGTGCTTGAGGTTACCCACCAAATCTGCGGAGTGGCTAATGGAACGTCGAAAACAATTGAATCCTTAGCTTCTATTAAATCTTCAGTAATCGTTTGTGGTTCTGGAATCACTTCCAGTTCTACCATACTCCCACTACTATTTTCTGAAAAATCCATTTTACTAAAAATGTGCCAAGTCAAGAACAATATAAATATTGATCTTCCTGATGGTAGATAGTTAACCCTCGTCAAAGTCCGGGATAACCCACAAATAGCCATTACTGAAACGTGTCTTGAATTTATCCGGATTCTGGTTTTAAGCATCAGCCGGACAACTCCCTATATCTTAACATCGTTAAGATATAAATTGATTCTATATAAATCTAATATAGAAACAAAAGCACTAATTTAATTGGAACCAAATTCAAAATCATGCAGCTGTCTCCAGTGCATATCAACCAGATGGAAAAAGGACAATCAACATTACTCATCTAGGAGTGCATCCATATATGAGTAATCTGAAAAAGAAGCAAGTTCTCAAAACCATTACTATTAACTGAATACCAAACACAAGTATCTACATCTTTGACTTCCTCGAAGAATCCTGATACTTACAACAAATGGTTCTCTACTTTATTCTTATACCTATAATTTCTGAATATCTGGACCTTGCATTTCAACGAAATACATGTCCAGATCTGGAGAATTCATAAGTAAACAGAATATAGTACGAGTACCAACCCCTTTGTCCTAATGGACATTGGACAGCATACAATACTTTGTATAAGTCCCCTGAGTTCAATAACTCAAACCCTATGCGTCGTAGGTTGAAAAACTGTACTATGGTTAAGAAGAATTACACCGCTGTTGAATACACCTTACCTAATCACCAGCTGATATAGGTAAATGTCACAGACATAATATCAAAAAGTTATATCTCACTTTATAAAATAAATGTACAGCTATATCAGTTTGAAATTGGTGCATAACAACGGATATTCAAAACCAAATATTTTCCATCCGGCAAAATCCAGATGATTTCCTCAAATATCACTAATTACATCGAATTCCAATATAAAGAGGATCTAATCACCCAATTCCCGATATCTTACACCCACTCACCATCTGTAATAACATATAGATGTGAGAAACTGATCTGGTAAATACATACCTTGGAGTTAGATTCTTATTGGGATAACAGTTTTCAATTAACACCGCACAGTAAAACTGAAACATGAAAATGTTTCAAAAGGGTTAACTGGTATTCCTAGTAACACCTCTTCCATTATCCTGAATCATGACAGTAACCATATACTTACCTGCCCTCACCACAATCCCTTTATTATGTCTTTACTTATTACCTTTCGTACACCTCCTTTACGCTAATTGGTTTTCTTCATTCCCTGCCCTTCGGCACCAGCCTAAGGTTTTGAAGAAGACTATCCATTAAGCACAATAGGTGTACTCTCCTAATCCTAGGATCCCTCGCAACCTGAGAGAAGGTAAAGAGAAAAGACATCTGAATAATCCTATTCAATTTCTCCTGAACCAGAATCCATCCTCCAAAAAGTTCTTTCGAGTTCGTATGTAACTATACGATGGATTTATCTAATGGAAGTGGATATCCGTAGTGATACGGAGTGTCCTAGAGAAATGCAAAGTGGATGTAGGAGTGGCAGGGGTATACATGGTTTTTGTCGTGAATGATGGTGGTCGCAATCCGGTAACTTGAGCGCCCCTCCGTGGGTCAACCTATACCCCCTACGAGTGCGGCGAATTGCCCGCCAATTCTAGAGTAAGGTCCTCTCCGTCCCAACGCCATGAAATGTGGATCCGCTGCCCTCTAGAACCCGGCTATTCGTGCACTCCACCGCGGGGTAATCTTAGTACAGAAAATAAAATAATATACAAGGGTGACATCGACCTCAGCCCGGTCGTGCCCCAAAAGAATAATATACAAACTGGCAGTGACGGCAGTCCACATGTCGGATGCTCACCCCGCAATATCAAATGTACAAATGAAATGAAACTGAACTAATATTGCACCATTGCTATCCACCACGACGATCCAACCAACATCACAACACAACACAGAATATCAACATGAATATCACGTTCACAAACCCGTCTAAAGGACATATAGCAATTAGATGAGTTTACCGATCAAATGACATTCACGGTCGCAGTTGCTAATCTAAGTACTGATAATCACACACACTTAAAATTTTGATCGATTAAACTTTCCCAAATTGGCCCCAAGTGCATAACCAGTACCCAAATGAATCGGGCCAAAACCATATATCACGAAAATCATTTTTCCACCAACTAAAGCACCATTTCGCGGCAGTTCCGCGGTAGGATTTTGGAGTTTGGCCACCAAATTTTTTTTGTAGGTTTAGTTTAGCCTGCATGTATTTTTAAGATGCCTGAAAATATTTTTTGACCACTTTTAAAAATCGACAGCAAACACATCAATTTGGAAAAACGATTCGGAAAAATTTGTCGATCGAGATTTTAAGCTTGTGTAAACTTGCTAGTAGAGTTTAAAGGGTGGCTCTGATACCATGAAGGGTCTCGACAGCGCCCCGGCCATCGAAACGCGGCCAAAATGCGGAACAAAAATTTCTAAACTAGCGCTACCATTACCCGAATCCCGGATCGATCTTAAACCCTAAACTAGCATACTATAAAAGAGGTTAGAATGGTTATACCGAGTTGATCCATGTCCTTCGGTCTCATTCTAAGCTCCTAGCGGTACCTTGATGAAGTTTGGTTGCCAGTCTTCCTCCATCTCCGATGATCCACCCGAGGAATGTCACTCCGGCTCTAGCTCCACGACATGATGCATATGGAGCAACTAGGGTCTCTAGGATGCTACCGTAGAGAGCCTAGGATGTAATGTGAATGTTTCTTAGTGTTAGCTATCTCAAAAACTTGAAGCTGGAAGAAAAAAATGAAAGCTAGAAGAAGGTGAAGCTCATGGTGAAGAAGGAGCTCAAGAAGGAAAAAGCAATGAACAAAACCTTCATGCTTCAAAAATGAACTCTCTCTTCAAAAAGAAATTAGCACCCTTGGTTTTGTTAAAAGACTTTTTCCAATTTTAAATTCCTCCTATGCTTGAATAGTGAACACAAATGAATTAACAATTCATTTGTGTGGACTATTGCAAGCATGGTTGTCACCATACCTCCTCATGCAATTTCCACCACATTTACCATTTTAATAAAATGGTCAAATCAAGAAATGTGGTGGCACCTTCTAGAATGTTATCCGGTAAAAAATACGGATTGCATTCTACTGTAAATATATCTGCATTCGTACCGAAATACGAATACACAAAGAGATAGCATAACACAAAGAATATAATACTAGAATATACGTATCGAAATACATATATGTAAATTATTAAATCAATACCTGATTTAATAATCCGGCTCAATCCCGAGCCGGCTAGCATTATCAACTGTCCAATCGAAAGTCCGAGTACAATGTACATCAATCGATCGGAACCCTGCACGTATCCAATACGGCTACTACATCATTTTGCCAGAACTAGGGAAACCCTTTGTGTGGGACTCTAAAAACTCGTCAATCCGCTGGCAGTGGGTTTAACCACAAGCACGTAAGAGGCACTAGCTATACGTAACGGCTACCCAGGTATTGAGCGAAAGGGAGGCCAAAGAGCAAACTCTTGCAGAACCCCTACTAAGCCTGACAGTGACAATATCCGTACAGTCTGGTCTGTTCGTCTAAGAGTATCGCATATCGAGTCTAGGAGGGTGGATAAAGTCAGAACCCCAACAACGCGATATTTAGTGTCGGCATGAAACCCATCACCACCTGAGAAACTATCGATCCTGGATCGGTAGTTCTCGTCCACCGTGGCCACGGATTTATGGTGATGGCCATCCGTACATAACGCGACATCAACCCCCAATACCGAGAGAGACGAATCCCCGACGATCCGATCACTACCTCCATATGGCTCGGGACTGTACCCAACTAAAATCTGTTTGCACGACTCCTTTGAGCCGTGGTAGGGTAGTAATCAAAGCACAGTAGGAACTCACACGAGATAAATGACAATCTCAGGTCGACAGACTAACCTGTACACATGTCACTTGGGAACTGCTATCTGACAATAGGTATAATACCAACTAGCAGGTTCCCAGCGAGTCCGTCCAGTGTACTCATAACCCAATGAGCACCTGTATACTATCTTAGGTGAACAAACTAACACCAATGGCTTGTGAGACCTGGCCACCGCCCCTCGTCGGAGTATCGATGCCCGGTCTCGATACTCTTACGACTAGGGATATTTAAGGATGTGCTTATAGACCCCAGCTCCCACATATATAATCGCCATCATAATGTTGGCAGTCAAGCAAGAATCCTATGGGCTCTATCAACATGTACATGATGATAAAGACAAACTAGACAGCATACTATCATCTTAAGTAAGACTGTTCTATCGGTATAGGTCCTCACTCATTCATCACAATCATAAGTCTGCGACTATGATAATTGCCTTGAGGGCACTATAGCCAACATTAAGCCTTAAGGACTTTACGCCCACTAGAAGAATTTAACTGTGTTTAGAACACCGCTTAACGGTATATCATTCACGGGGTGTCTAAGAAAGTGTTCATGACGAAACCGCCAAAAGAGAAAGGGTTATCTAATTAACGACCTTCGCGAAAGCGTCGGAAAACCTCCTCTTATCTCTGCACTTATCTGGCCTCGTGATCAGTATATCTTGAGCCTGTTTCTCCACACAGTTTTACTTCAACAATCAAGTTCTTGAGCAGGTCTAGTTGACCTAGGTGAACCCTAAACCAATTAGGTGTGTGGTATTGTGTCGTGATTTTTTTTTGTCCAGATTCTTTTTGTGTGTATATTTCATTCTTTCATTGATAATTAACAAAAAAAATAAAAAAAAAATCACATTCTTCTTCCTCTCCTTGTCTTCTTATCATGGGTACCTCACCCAGAAAAACTCTTGCTGAACTTTGGTACCCATAACCAGACATTACTTCCTACGGTTCTTGCTTTGGTCGAATTTCGAACGATCCATCCATGCCTAAACTTTCTTTGAAAGATCAGATAGACACGTCTAGGACGAACAACTGGACTCCGCAATCCACTTTGTATCAACCATTTCAACCTACCCCACTTTCTTACGTTGATACCCTTTTTGAGAGTCCTGTTGTAACTCCAAGACCTATAGCTATTGCTGAATGTATTGAATAATCCCGTAGCCGATCTTTCACTCCTTTCACCACTTCCAATTCTATAGATCAACAATTCCATTCACCTTCTTATCCAAATGTTGATCCTACTCTTGTCCAACCATTCAATTCCTATCCATCCTACTCGACTTTTACACCTTCCCTAGACATAGCTTCTGAACAGCCTTTTGGGAGTTTCCAGTATCCAAACAATTTTGAATCTTTTACTGAAACCCCTTCACAACCCATGTCTAGTCTGGAACAGTCATTGGAAGATTTTCGGGTAGCGTCATACCAACAGATGATAGATTTGAATGCGTCCATGGCCGCCCTCATACAACCTAACGAACCGGTAGCTAGTTTTCAACTAGCTCCAAATTTTCCAATGTATGATGAGGCGGTAGGACGGATTGAGGAATTGAGTCGTGTGAGTGAGTGGTATACCCTTCCAAATCAAACCCACCCATTGCAAATTGAATCCCACAACTCCGGTTTTGAATGTCTATCAAGTGTCTCGAACGATTCACCAATTGAAGATAGAACGTTTAATGAGTTGTGCGACTTTGTAGTGTTTGATTTACCAGATTGTGAAGGGCCCATTCTAAGTTAAACCAATCCTAAACCTTTTGACCTCTACACCTCCACTCTAGAACCTGATTTGATTAAAATCCATGTTTTTGATGAGGTGTCTGAGAAATTTGATTTTCACTTGATTGAGAATATCGACGCTGGGGATATTTTGGATGATGAACCCATATTTTTGGATGAGTTTTTCTCACCAATTCATCATGTCCTTTCACTTCCGTGTGGACATCATCCCGAGTCATTAACTATTTTTCCCGAACCCCATATGCGTCTGGAAATAGATGATAAATGCATGGATGAGATAATTTTTGAGGCGAATTTTGAGGATAGTATTGAGGATGAACCAGTTTTACTTGATGAGTCGGATTTTCCAATTCATCCTGTCCCTACCACAGACTGTGTACACCCTCCTGAACGTTTAACCGATCCCATTCCTCAATCACTTCCCTCCATCCTTTCTATCGTTCCTACATCGCTAGACACCGTATCACTTTCATTTTGTGTATCTGGTTTACCAAGTTCGGTCTACCCATGTTTTCTCATGAATCTTGAGGGATTGACCTCATTTCTCAGTGGGTTGATAGATTAGCACAAACATTTTTTACACATCTGTCACTACAAATTGTGCTAATCTATTCACTCCATTTCCACTCTCAAGTTCGTATTCTATTTCTTTTTCGCTTCCGCCATTCTTCTCCTTTACCGAGACCGTATCCCGCTTCTATCCGCATACGTTCTCATGTATTCTCCATTTCTTTCCTCTCCGCATTCTTTCACAAACCTGCACATTATAGCGATAGAATTTTTGAATGGTTGGTGCTCACTTTTAGTCTGTGTAAGGCCTTATATAGATTGATACTGTTCTCTCCCCTCTAATCCTGAACTTCAACGCTTAACAGTGGAAACACTGTTTCACATAAGTTTGGGGGGGACCTTTTTGTGTATATATATTTTTGGTTTTCTTTTTGTTTTGTATAAAATTTTCTTTAGGAAGCGCCGACAATTTTGACCCTCTTGGTATAGCCTGACAGTGAGGGCACTGTCAAGTTTAAGTTTGGAGGTGTGCTCGGTAAGCTTTCTACCTTCGCATTCATATGTATATTTTACATTTGCATACCTTTTAAAAAAGCCCACAAAAATCGAAAAATTTTCCAAAAATGTAAAAATTTTGTCGTCAAGTTAGCTAATAGGGTAACTTAGATTTTATTCCGAAAGTTTAGTTGATACGTTAGAAATAACTAAATCCTAGGCTTAGGAATTGAAAACCCTAAAAATATTGCTCTTTCTATTTAACCTTGATAATTAAACGCCCTTGCAATTTGTTTTACAGAAGTAGGTAATCTTGAGTCCAGTTCTTGAGTTAAGTCAAGATGAAGGGAAAGTCTTGAAAACTTTACTGAAGGATAAGTCTGAAAAATAGTTTCTATTCTTGAATCCAAATTTAGAAAGTATATACACTACAAACTGCACATACATGCACCTTGAAATTTGGGATAGTAGAGGATACCTAAAAATACTTTTGCCTGAAAACCTAGTATAAAAGAAAAAACGTTATTTAAAGCTAAACACCAAAAGAGAATCATTGAAAAATATATCCGGTCTTGAAAAAGAAAACTAAAGAAAAGTAAAAAATAATAAATAAAGTCAAGACCTGAAAACTGCTATTTACGCTTTAAACCAACACATTCAGTAATCGGCTGTTAGTGCCTCAAGAAGTATTAATAGTCACATGAAAGGTGTGTCAACCATACCGTCCATCATTAATGAAAAGAACTAGTATTAGGTATTAGGTTAAGGGTACTATAGCATGAATTGAATTCTTGAGTGTAGGGGTGAAAATTTACACACACGTAGGGGTATACAATCGATATTTGGAGAAAAGATAGGAATAAAAATAAGACTTATGTTTTCCGTAAAAATGATAAAAATCCCTGATTGGAGACCGCACTTTTGAAGGAAAACTCAATGGATACCGAGATCTTTCTAAACTGTAAAACGTATAGGATCTGGGGTTGAATAAATAGGATTTTTGAAACATAAGGGTTGAATATTTCTAACATAAGATGATAGAATTTCTAACCTAGATACTAAACTGTAAGAGTAGAATCGACATTAACTTATGAAACTAGCTTGACGGGATTTTGTGGGTGTAATCCGTTGAAAACCCTCGGGAGACAACACTCCTCCTACTAGGGATACCTAGAATTTTAACGGCTTGTTGTACGAGCTCAGTGTAATAGCGTTCCCTGCGAAAGTGAGGCTAGGATTTTTTTTTGCTCGGGACGAGCACAGATAAGTTTGGGGTATTTGTTCATCTCAGAAAACTGCATTTCAATACCACTCATTCATTATCTATTTTTTGTATATATCGGTACTATTAACAGTGTCTGCTCAGTAATTACAGATTACAGGTATCCGTGACAAAATACTGGAAACACATTCAAAATCACAGATATAACGTTTGTGAGCCGACACTGCAACCAGAATTGGAAACCGACCAATATTTCATGAGTTTCTTTTCGCAACATGCATGTGTACACACTTTTTATCTAAATGGTCCAACACATACAAGTGTGTACACTAGCTTGTTGGTTCATGGACCTAGAGAGGGGGGCTGCCTATGGCACACAACTTGTGCAAGTGAGGTGATGTGTGTTTAATGTAAAAAGATGTGATGTGATGTATAGCATCAAGTTTTCCTCCAAATCCCTGAGTGCAGACCAAATTCATAAAGACAAATCTAGCAGCACCAGTGGACTTGTCAAGAGAACACAAGACCACAGCACAAATACGAGCCCACTTGCTCGGATTTGGGCAGGCGACATGCCCAAGAAATCCGAGCTCACCGACCCCCTAGCCCCAATGATCCCCATTTTTTTGTGGTCCATCCCTTGCTGCCACGTCATCTTATTTTTATTGATTGTTTATTCTTATTTTGTGCCTATATAAGGTAGATGAGTGAGCAAGTTTAAGGGTCATACTTTGTATACATTATCTCATAGCTTACACTCTTTGTTTCTCTTTTCTCTTTTATCTTTTTACATAGCTTAGTTTCCCTTAAGCTCCTTGCCTTCTCTTGATCTTGCAACCTCTTCATTGAGCTTGTAAGTTTAAGATTGGGTTATTGAACTCAAGATTGTATCACTTGGACATAATAAAGCTTTCTTTTGCATTTGGGTTCTTAGTATTTTCTTTCTTGCTGTACTTACTTGTATTTATATTCTTGTTCTTTACTTACTTTCAATTTATTACCATGTCATTTACTTTCTTGCAATGCTATTTTCTTTTCTTTGTTTATCTTTTCTTTGCTCTTTTTGTTTGTTGTTGTAATGGTTTTGAATATTGATGTTGTTAGGAAAGAAAACGATATTGTACGTTAAAGATCTCCTTTCTCATTTCCTTTTCCCGATCTTTCTCTATTAAACTCCGCCCAAACCTTACGCAGGCGCTCGTTAGGCACCCTACCCTACCAAGGTATCGGTGATTCCTAACCGTGACCGGTTGCGTTCAGATTGGCCGGAGGCGAAAGCCAGCGACAAGAATAGACGGACAAGGGTCAATAAGCCGGATTTCATAAATACCGTGCTTAAGTACCCTAATCCATGTTGTTGCCGATTGCTCTAGCTTTAGTGGTCGAGCTCGGCTCAAAGGATTGAGTATGGAAATCCATAACTTACACTATCCTATCTAATCCTAACAAACCTTTACATTGCATATATACACTTAGGTTAGATTCGAACCATTCCACCACGTTCATTAACTCATGAAAACAAGAACGTATAACTCTCTGTCTCCCTGCGGACGACCCGTACTCATCACGGCTAGCTGCAAAGTGATACCATCCTGATTGCGGTTAACTTTAGAACCTTAAAACTCGACACGCCAAAAGCGTGCAATCAAATGGCATTGACAAATTGTCTTAAGCATCTGTTTTGTCGCTTGATTAATACCCTCATATATAATTCGGCAAAGGTCCCATCTATTAATTCTATGATGAGGGCATTGGACTAGTAGATCTTTGAACAGTTCAAAGCATTTCCAAAATGGTTCATTGGGAAGCTGGGTAAACTGGTTAATCTTGCTTCGTACACGGGCGGTTTTATGATTGGGATAAAATTTCTTAAGGAATGCTATAACGAATTCATCCCATTTGGCTATAGAGTGTGCGGTAGTGTTATAGAGCCATTTTTCTGTTAGATCGCACAAGGTAAAAAGGAGAAGACGTAATCTCATAGTATCCACAAAAAGTTGTGTAGTGCCCAACATTGCAAATACGTTTTCGAATTTGGTAATAAAAACGTACGTGTCTTCGGATTCAAGCCTATGAAATTTAGGCAAGAATTTGATGAATTGGGGTTTAATTTCGAAATTATCCCCATTGGCTGGTGGAATAGATAGACAGGTAGGAAGGGGACCGCGTATCGGGTAGGTCACTCTTGGAGAGGGATGCGTGGTAGATTCTACGCACCTACGGGTGGTGGCAGGGTAGTGTTATAATCTGATGGAGAACCTTCCATTTCGGTCGATGTGGTGGATGGAGGGGAAAAACAAGATGAAGAAGTACCGACGGAGTCGATAGCTGAAACGCGGAGAAGACGGATACGAGAATCCCGTATCCAGCCGAGCATGCACTAAGAGGGTTTAGTGCACGTGGAAGCATGCGAGAACGATTTAAAAATGGTTTGTTTTGAAAAGTTTCGGACGTTTGACAAATCACACAAAAAATACATAATCAATCCTAGAACTAAGGTCACCTAGGTCAAGTCACTAGACCGCTCCTAGACTTCCAAAGGACAAGTCGCAGGATTAATTCTCTACCACCTCTTTATTGCTCTATTGGCTAGGTAAGTGCCCGATAAGTGGGAGGTATCCGTTATACGAATCGCCAAAAATAGCGGGTCTAATTAAATAACCACTTTCCTTAGTCACACTTGCTTAGACACCATAAGAGAAATGCGGATAAGCGATAGATTACCCACGACCTTTCTCTGTCCTAATTGAGCACGACGGTCTTTAGAGTCTTGGTCTAGATATTTTTTAATTAATGTATGGTTATGCGGATGCTCGTTTTATGATTTGTGGGGCTTAGGAAGGGTGATGAAATCCCCACATAATCTGAATTTTGGTTTTGGCCCTTAAAGTTCGGTTAAAAATATGCAAAAACAAACCAATTACAAAACACACAAAAGATTTTTTTTAGCGGCAATATTTTTCAAAGAATCCTGCAGAAAATAAAATTATTGGATCTCAGAGGAGAGAGAAAGATATATAGAAGATACCAGAGAATTTTGGCGATGTAACACCCTCAATCAGCACGGTTCCGCCGCAGAATACCCACTATTGCTGTGGTTCAGCCGCTTGTTTGAGGGATCTTTTGTTAATTTTTCCTATAGTGCCTCCTTTGCTCCTCTAGTCTCTCTGAAAGTCTCTGAATCTCAATTTCCTCTTTCCAGTCACTTCAGATTCCCTCGCAAAAAGTCGCACAATAATCGTTAAATACACTATTTGCTATTTTGCTTTATTTTTATGATATGGATCGAATAAGAATTCAACCTGAATAGCAAGAAAAAAATTATGCACGTATCTCCGTCAACGGTGCCATTTGATTGATGTGAAAAAGTGTTTTAGTAATAACCGCAATCAATAACGGTGTCGTGTGTAGCTAGCTGAGATGAGTACGGGTCGTTCTCAGGGATGCGTGGAACTTTTAATTTTGCTTTAGACGAGTTGATTAGAAATAGGGGAGAGTGATTCTAGATCTATATTGAACACGGATATAGAATATATAAGAAGTGGGCTTCTAGGTTTCGTTAGAATTTAGTAGCAATGGATGATTAATTAAAGATGACTCATTTTATCTTTTGATAGATTTAAAACTAGATTGAGGGTGATGAATGAGGATTAAGGTTCTTGGAAGAAACTAGTGTTTCCCCACTATTGACCAGTGTCCCTTCATTGATCACTATTCATGTATAGCCCTTAATAAAACAATTGTTAATTTAATCTCAAATCACGGTCGAGACTATCAATAAATTGGTAGTGCACCCGATAAGGATGTTAATGATTCGTTTGCTAAAGTTTATAAACTTAATAAGACGTAAAAGAAGTTAAAATATTTTTTCATCCATTGATCCACCCTAATCCTACGAACCCTAGAAAGTTAGAAATTACACACGCATGGTTGAGATAAAAAAAGAAGAAGGGATAGAGAACATAATGTAAATACAGAAAATAAATGAGAAATAATCAAACTAATGATCTACCTTTATTAATCAACTTTAGAAGTACAAATCCTTCGAGTTTAGATTACAAGAGAAAGAAGTTGCTCTCGATCTCTGGCTCGTAGGAAGTATTTGCTCTGTCGATTTTCACGTCGCTCTATCACGTTGAATCGCGGACCTATTGTGGATCTCTTGTTCTTTGACGATGATTTGCTTCGTGTTAAAGGTGATGAGTTTTAACTTTAGCCCTCGGTCCTTTATATAGCTCTCAATTCAGAAACCCTAGATCTCATAGGTTTAGACTTGCCATAAAGATCCACTTTCCAAGTTTTCAGATTCTACGATTTATTGGCAGATTTTTGATCCTGACATATTGAATATCTTGATCTCTTGACGTGAGCTAAATCTGCACAAAATCTCCATGAATAATGTTAATAATATTTATTAAATTAGAGAGAGTATCTTAATTGCTTTATATGGTAATAAATCTTTAAGAAACTTGATTAAGAATATTTGATATGCTATGCATCTTTTAATTACTAAAATATTATATAAATATAATATACATATATTTTCCTTTATAATGTTAATTATAATGTATAAACATATAGTAAAGAGTATTTTGCAGATAAACCCAAATATGTTCTATATTTATAATAAATACCATTAAATATTTAATAAAATTAAGAAAAATATTATATCGAATGTGCAATATTTTAAACTGAACAAATAGCAACAGTAATAAGTCATATCCGTATGGACTTCAGCGTAAACACTGAAGTAAAGATTTCATCACAATCCACAAAGGGTATATGATGAAAATCTTTTTAACAAGTTTATCATTATTAGGTTAATACTTTTCCACCTGCACAGATCTCGAAAGATCTACTTGCTCCTAATAGGTTTTACCCCTTCAAGAGCATTCAGCAAAGTCCAAAATCCATAATTTGCTGAAGTGCGTGGAGTCCAACTTGGATATAAAGTATCCGATTAACTTTAAGTTATCACTTCCTATGACTTGTTACTAATAGGGCCATCATCTCAATGATGCTGACCTCCCTGTCACCGTCTATGAGAAAACCGAAGTATCTCTCAGGTGGCTAAGCTCACCAACTAAAATCTGCGGAGTGGCTAATAGTTTGTTAAGTCCAATTGAAATTTAGGTTCTACTAAATTTTCAGTAACCGTTTGTAGTTCTGGGATCACTTTTAGTTCTACCATACTCCCACTAATTTCTTTTGCAAAAATATTCCTTTTATAAAAAAAGTGGAGAGTCAAGAACAATATAACTATTTATCTTGAAAATGGTAGCAACAAAACCCGAGCAAATGTTTGGGATAATTCACAAATTGCCATTACCGAAGCGTGCCTTAAGTTTGTACGGATTCTGCTTTTAAATAGAAACTGGATAATTCCATATCTCAAGATATGCAACCAATCTATGTCCATATAGAATTAAAGGCACTAATTTAGATGGAACCGGATTCAAATATCATGCAGCTGTTTCCAGTGAATATCTAAATGGAAAAGGCCATACAACATTACTCATCTTGGAGCGCACCCGCGGATGAGTAATCTGAGAGAGAATCAAGTTCTCAATATTATTACGACGGAATACCTAGCATAAGTATCTATATTTTTGATCACTTCGAAAAATCCTGATATTTCCAACGTATGGTTCTCTACTTTATTCATATACCTATAAACTTCTCTAAATCTTTGGACCTTGCATTTCAACGAATGCGTGGCTAAAACCAGAGAACTCATAGGTAAATCTGAATAAAATAAGAGTACCCACCCTTAGTCCTAAAGGATACTAGACAACATACATTACTATGTATAAGTCACAAGAGTAAACTAATTCAAATTCCATGTGTTGTAAGTTGATAACTGTATTTTGGTTAAGAATATTTTACACCGTTATTCAATGCACCTTATCTTATCCTCAACAGATAAAGGTAAAGGTTTAGAATACAAATTTCAAAATTTATATCTTACTTTATTAAATAAAGATACGGATATTTCATTTAAAATTGGTGCATTACAACGGTTATTCGAAACCAAATATTTGCCATAAGGCGAAACCAAATATTTGACGTAAGGCGAAACCAGGTGATTTAATCCAATATCGCCAATTGCAACGAATTTTGATATTGAGGATCAAACCATCCATTTCCCGATATTCTACTCCTACTCAGCATCTGTAATATCGTACAGATGTGAGAACCAGAACATGTACATTTAGGGATTCTTTAGCACCATGCCTAGGGTTTGCAAGCATCACACATGCCACAACAAAAATTTAGGGGGTGCTAAACAATCATCCTAGGAATCGAACTAGAAAACTAGGGTAACAAAACTTGTAATCAAACATTACAATGAGAAGTGAATAAGAAATACAACCTTTGTAGATCGGTCCTTCACTTCTAATGCTCCGTGTAGTCGTCCCTTCGCTCTAAGCATCGATCTCCCGGACTCAAGTTGGACTCCACAAAGCATAGTGAGCCAGCATGCTAGATGTCTTCGAGGCTGAAGATGATCTATGTCAAGGAAACTCAAGCACAAGCTACCTCTTCACAAAGTGATGAACTTTGTGAAGCAAACATCCTAAACTAAATGGTAAGTAGTAGAGGATGATGAAGTAGGAGTTTTGCTCACTTTGGATTTGATTTTCTCACTTGGATTCTTTATCTACTAAAAACCCTAGAGCTTGAAGAGATGAAGAAGAAGATGAAGAAGAGAATTCATAAGAGAATGGAATGAGGTTAGATTTGCAACCATGGGTGAGTTAGTGTCATGTATTAACCCTTGTAGAGAATAAACCATGGCTATGTGACTATGGTTGGGTCAATAAATATCTTAAGCAAAACAAAATGATTTGAAAAGTCAATGAACATTACAAGCTTCTCCAAGCTTCTAGTCATGACACAATTTCAACCAATTTTGAATTACTTAATCAATTAAAACCCTAACATAATCATGGTCATGGTGTGATTTTCACACACCCAAGTTGCATATATAACTTAGCATGATAAATAATATATATCACATATATATAATGTATACAAAATGAGAAAAAGAAATGTTCAAGTGAGCAATATTAGATAATGTAAATTCATATATCAAATATATAATTATACATTAAATCATTAAATCAACACTTGATTTAATAATCCGGCTATATTACATATAACCGACTAATATTAAATGCAACAACTTATCGAATCAACACTTGATTCGATATCCCGGCTATATCACATATAACCGACCGATGTCACATATCACGAGAATAGAATACGGTATCACATATCGTATTACTCTCGGTCCTGCACATATCACATATGTGCTCCTACTTCGTTTCGCTTGAGCCAGGAAACCTCTGTGTAGGACTCTAAAGACTCGTTAATATGTCAGCAGTAGGTGGTGATCATATCAGTCACCCATAAGATGAAAGCGGTCTGCTAAACGTAACGGCTACACGGGTATTGAGCGATCAGAAGATCAACAAGCATGCCTGCTCACACTCCTGCGAATCCAATCAGTAACACTACCGTACAGTCCGGTCTCTTCGTCTGATATGTCGCCTATCTCGTCTGGGGGTGGTAAACGTCAGAACCCAGCAACTTGATAAGTTATGCCGATATAAGGTCCATAACGGTTTGAGAAACTACTGATAACACTTACTAGTAGATCACTGCAACCCTGGCCAGGGATTTCCTGTTATGGCCAATCGAGCATAGCGCAACATCAACCCCCAATACCGGGAGAGAAGAATCCCCTCCTATCGCTCATTGCCTCTATTTGACTCGGGACTGTACCCAAAAAACACCTGTTTGCATGACTCATTAGAGCCGTGGTTGGGTGGAAATCAAAGCACAGTGGGAGACACACAAGACTCTATGACGATCTCGGGTCGACAGACTAATCTGTACCAGTGTCTCCAGAGAACTGCTACCTGACGTGAGGTATAATACCATCTAGAAGTTCTCGGCGAGTCCGTTCAGTATACCCAGTCTCTACTGAACACCCGTATACCATCTCTAATATCAAACACCAATGGATATGGGATCATCCATCGCCCATCACATAGGTCGAGAAGCTATACGCTAGTCTACTCTGGAGTATCGATGCCCTGTCTCGATATTCCCTCGACTAGGAACAATTAAAGGATGTACTCACAGACTAACTGGACCCCACTAATATGATCTCTATCATAATCCTGGAAGTCAAGTACACATCCTAAGGGCTTTATCAACATGTAACATAGAGACATCAAGTGTACATGTTAAGATAAAGAGCAACCAGATAGCGTACTATCATGTCGAGCAAGAAAGTCCTCACTATGTATGTCCAAGCATTCACAATTATATACATCATATGTACAATAATGGCCTCTAGGGCATACATATAACTAACAATCTCCAACTTGCACTAAGGCCATATGTTGTAGTATCCAATACCCAACAATTAGCAGTGGCTGTAGTATCCCATACTCAACCATCCCATAATAGTCTCTTTTGGGAAAAGGCGTTTGTGAGTGGATCCGCCGTGTTGTCCTCTGAGTCTACTCTCCTAACCTCGATCTCCCTAGAGATCAACCATCTCCACGATCAGGTGATATTGTCTTAGAATATGTCTGGGTCACTGACGGGACGGGGGTTCCTAGGCCAAACCCACAGCTCCATTGTCACACAATGGTAGGAACCTTGTTCATCTCATGAACAAATTTATACCCAGACTACCTCTTTGGTAGCATCTTTGGTAGCGATGTATCCAGCCTTTATCATCTAGTTTGCCCCGGTATTTAGCTTGGAACTCTTCCAACATACCGTCCCATTTCTTGGGTGAAGACAAAGCCTGTGACTGTCTGACAGTCGACCTTATCACCCTTGAAGCTATCCAGTGATTCTTCCCAGGATCGATTGATACCATATCACTACACCTAGTGAGAATTCTAACATCCACTTAGATCTATCTCATAGATCCAGAAACCAGGATTTAGGAGGTATCACCTAGATCCTATATGAGAATCAATGTGATAAGAGGAGATTGACCGAGTGTAGCATAGGAAACTCCTTTCGTATCAAGAGTATGTCATCCACATACAATACTAGGATGACCACCTTACCCTCTACTACCTTTTTGTATATACAAGGTTCATCTACCATTTTGATGAAGTTAAACGCTTTGACATCCCCATCAAAACAGATATTCCAACTCCGCGATGCCTGCTTTAACCTGTAAAGCAACTTGCACACGTTTTCGCTGCTCCCACTGTCTACGAAGTCTTCTGGCTGTGTACTTATAGACTCTCTCTTCTAAATCACTATTTAGAAAAGCAGTCATGACACCCATTCGCCAGATATCGTAGTCATGGTATGTAGCAATGATAAGTAGGATCCAGTCGAACTTAAGCATAGCTCTTGGAGAAAAGGTTTCATCATAATCCATACCTGTTCGATGATGAGAACCTTTTACAACAAGTCTAGCTTTGAAAGTCTCAACTTTTCCATCTACATCAAGTAATCTTCTCAAGATATATTTACTCCTTATGGGGATTTAACCCTTCAGACGTAGCATACAAAGTCCATACTATGTTGGTGTACATGGATTCCATCTCAGATCGCATAGCATCCAACCATTCTTACAAAGTCCCCACCCTTGATGGCCTGCTCGAAACTAGTTGGGTCATCATCTTATGATGCAATTGTAGGGTTCCTAGGCACACTAGTGAGGTCTCCCAAGCCATCAACCATGGCAATTTCAAAAATTATGGTGCCTACAAACCCTAAACTACGGATCGATAACTAGATGTCTAGGCGAACAATGAACTAGTTAACACTTAACTAATGAGAAAACGGAAATACAACCTTTGTAGATCCGGTGTTCCACCTCCATAGCTCCGCAACGAAGTCCTCTCCGCTGTCCAAGTCAAATCCGGGCTCTAGGATCGGCTTCGTCGGAGAATGGGCAAGCTAGGTCGTCGATGTCCATGCCGAAGATGATCTACGTCGAGGCATCGCTAAATCAAGCTCCGACTTCACCAAGTCAAGAAACTTGTGAAGTAAACACACTCTACTACTTGGCAAGAGGTAGAGGATGAAGAAATAGGAAGTGGGTTAACTTTAGAATTGGATTTCTCACTCAAAAACATCAATCACCATTGATGAGGTAAGCTTTTCTTCACTTGAAGCAAGGAAGAAGAAGAAGAAATGTTATGATAAGTTAAAAGAAAAAGAAAAGAATGATCAAAACTTATCATGACTAAACCATGGTAAAGTGTAGAGATTGAACTAGGGTTAAAACAAATGGTTAGGTTAAGCATGAGATAAGAATGGTGGACAAAGTCAAAGGTTCATGAATCTTCAACTACAATCCAAAACAAGCCACCATTTTCCTCATTTCCTTTTCCAAAAAGAAAATAAATAAATAAAGGAAATGAAACCCTAACCATTCTTTTAACCATGGTTTAAATCTTTGCACTTAACCAAGTAAACATGTATCATCAAACATGATACAATCAAATGCACAAAATCATATCACATATGTAATGCGCACATCCGAGTGAGAAAATCCACCTTAAGTAAACCGATACTAGTTGATGCAAAGTAATATATCAAATATATAAATATGCATTAAATCATTAAATCAACACTTGATTCAATGATCCGGTTATGTCGCACACAACCGACTAGTATACAATATATCGGCTTATCGAATCAACGCTTGAATCGATAACTAGGTTATATCGCATACAACCATTCGATACATTTATCGCGAGAATAGAATACGGTATCACATACACGCATTATTCTCGGTCCCGCACATATCTCATATGCGCTCCTATTTCGTTTCGCTTGAGCCAGGAAACCTCTGTGTAGGACTCTAAAGACTCGTCAATACGCCGGCAGCGGATGATGATCATATCAAACATCCACAAGCCGTAAGCGGTCTGCTAAACGTAACGGCCACCCGGGTATTGAGCGATCTGAAGATCGACGAGCAAGCCCGCTCACACTCCAGTGAATCCGACCAGTAACACTACCGTACAGTCCGGTCTGATCGTCTGATCTGTCGCATATCTCGCCTAGGGGTGGTAAACGTCAGACCCCAATAGCTCAATAAGTCGTGTCGATATGAGGTCTATAACTGTTCGAGAAACTACTGGCAACACTTACCAGTAAATCTCAGCAACCCTGGCCAGGGATTTCCTGTTATAGCCAATCGAACACAGCGCAACATCAACTCCCTATACCGGGAGAGACGAATCCCCTCCTATCGCTCATTGCCTCCATGTGACTCGGGACTGTACCCAAAAACCACCGTTTTGCACGCCCTCTTGGACGTGGTAAGATGGAAATCAAAGCACAGTGGGAACCACACGAGATTCTATGACGATCTCGGGTCAACAGACTACTCTGTACCAGTGTCACCAGAGAACTGCCATCTGACGTGAGGTATAATACCATCTGGGAGTTCTCGGCGAGTCCGTCCAGTGTACCCAGTCTCTACTGAGCACCCGTATATCATCTCTGATGTCAAACACCAATGGATATGGGATCATCCATCGCCCATCTGTATGGGTCGAGAAGGTACACGCTAGTCTACTCTGGTATATCGATGCCCCGTCTCGATATACCCTCGACTAGGGACTTTGAAGGATGTACTTATGGACTACCATGTCCCCACTAGTATGATCCGCATCATAGTCCAGGTAGTCAAGTACAGATCCTAAGGGCTTTACCAACATGTAATAGAGAGACAATCAGTGTACACGTTAAGGTAAAGTGTAACCAGATAGCATACTATCATGTCGAGCAAGAAAGTCCTCCCTATATATGTCCCAGCATCCACTACAATATACATCCTATGTACAGTAATGGCCTCTAGGGCATACATACAACTAACAATCTCCCACTTGCACTAGGGCCATCTGTAGCAGTGGTTGCAGTATCTCATACTCAACCATCCCATAAAAGTCTCTCTCTGGGAACAGGCCTTTGTGAGTGGATCCGCTGTGTTGTCCTCTGAGTCTACTCTCCAAACCTCGATCACCCTGGAGATCATCCATCTCCATGATCAAGTGATACTTCCTTAGAATATGTCTGGATCACTGATGGGACCGGCGTTCCTTGGCATAAGCCACAACTCCATTGTCTCACAATGGTAGGAACGAAGTTCATCTCATGAACTATTATACACCCAGACTGTTTCTATGGTAGCATCTTAGGTAGCGATGTATTCAGCCTTCATCGTCTAGTATGCCACGGTATCTAGCTTGGAACTCTTCCAACATACCGTCCCTTTATTGAGGGTAAAGACAATGCCTGTGACTGACACTCAGTCGTCATTATCACCCTGGAACCATTCCAGTGATTCTCCCCATGGTCGATTGATACCATCTCACTACAACTAGTGAGAATCCTAACATCCAATTAAATCTATCTCATAGATCCAAAATCCAGGATTTAGTAGGTATCACTTTGATCCTATATGGAGAATCTTTGTGATAAGCGGAGATTGATCGAGCGTAGCATAAGAAACTCCTTTCTTATCAAGAGTATGTCATCCACGTACTCTACGAGGATCGTCACCATACTCCCTACTACCTTTTTTGTATATACAAGGTTCATCTACCATTTTGATGATGTCAAACTCTTTGACTGCTTCATCAAAATAGATGTTCCAACTCCGCGATGCCTGCTTTATCAGATAAAACATCTTTCACACGTTTCCGCTGCTCCCACTGTTTACGAAGCCCTCTGGCTGTGTACTTACAGACGCACTCTTCTAAATCATCATTTAGAAAAGCAGTCATGGCACCCAACCGCCAGATATCGTAGTCATGGTATGTAGCCGTGGTAAGTAGGATCTGGATGGACTTAAGCATAGCTACTTAGAAAAGGTTTCATCATCATCCATACCTGGTCAATGATGTAGACCTTTAACAAGTCTAGCTTTGAAAGTCTCAACTCTTCCATGTACACCATGTAATCTTCTCAAGATATACTTGCTCCTGATGGGGATTTAACCCTTCAGATATAGCAACTAAAGTCCATACTTTGTTGGTGTATAAGGATTCCATCTCAGATCGATAAACATCCAGCCATTCTTACAGAGTCTTACTCTCGATGGCCAGCTCGAAACTAGTTGGGTCATCATCTCATGATGCAATCCTCGCTCCCACTGTCATAGAGAAACTGAAGTATCTCTCAGGTGGGTGAGGAACCCTACTAGATCGGCGGAGAGGCTGAGGTTCGTTGGTATCTACTGAATACTTTGGTTCTATCAAATCATCAGCTGTAGTTTGTATAGCTGGAACCTTTCCAGTTCTACATTACAGTCCTTGCCTCGAGCTTGTCCGAATTTTGTTTTTAGACATAGGCCGGACAACTCCAAATCTTAACTAGCTTAAGACATGGGCTCTTCTCTTTCCATATCACATATGAAGCGGTAGGCAACTGATTTGATTGGAACCCTATTCAATAGGTATGCAACTTCTCAAGTGCATAACACCCAAAAGGAAACAGGTAACTCAGTAGTACTCATCATAGAGCACACCATATCAAATAGGGTGTGATTGCTCCGCCCCGATATACCATCGTGCCATGGTGTATACAGAGGAGTAATGCTGAGAGAGAATCTCATTCTCCTTTAGAAAAGTCCAGGAATTCCGTGCTTCAAGTATTCTCCTCCTTGATCTCATCAAAAGACATAATACTTATACCCGTATTTTGGTTCTCTACTTCTAACTTATATTCTGTGAACATCTTAAAAGGTTCGGACATGTGTTTCAACAGGAACATGGGTCTGAATCTCGAAAGATTATCAGAGAATGTAATGAAGTAAAAAGAACCAGTCTTGGTATGTGTAGACAGGGGACCTTACATACATCAACATGTATCATCCCAAGAGTTCACTAACTCTTTCTCTGTTTCCAATAAACAGAGCTATGGTCATCTTATCTTTGTGACATGACTGGCGAGTTTCACAAGATGTAAATTCAAACTAATTTAAATATGCATCTTTATGTAACTCTAGCTAGTCGGGTCACATTGATCTGACCTAGTCTACAATGCCTCAAGTAGGATTCGTTCATTTCTGAACTCGTCCTCTTATGTGTGTTCCATACACTAAGAACTGTAGTTTGATTTAGAACATTAATGCTTTTAGATAACGTGCCTGATCCGATCAACTTTTGATATAGGAAATGTTCAAAACATTATCCAACAATACAAAATTTTATCATTTCTTTACAGATAAAGAGACTGATATGATTTTGTATATCAGGTTCGGTATCTAATAACATTCGTTCAGAATCAATGTATTGGTAATACAGGGTGACAGTGACCAACAGACTTGGCTGCAACATTTGCCCCGTTTTCTGCCTCATGAAACTTATCACCCGTTCTCAGTTCTCTACCTTTCTGTAGCCCTATGTAACAGATTACATATCTGGGATCCTGATCTGGTATCACATACCCAGGACGTAGAGGATATAGAGAAACAGTTCTTTGTAACGAACACACCCGAAGATGATGCATCAGCATGCACTCTCTTCGTTTGGGCGGCACGGGAATTCTGGTAATCCCCAATTTCCTGCTCTGTCTTATAACAATTATAAGTTGGAGCGGGACCAACGTTCCCCAGCTCAGTATAACAAGCGGGTTCGGTCAATATTCCGTATTATTATCTTGATTAAGGCGTGATATGGTCGCTACCTGGAGAGAGAGAGAAGAAAACACTCAGCGTGCGCTCTTGCAAGAATAGATTGGTTATTATTTTATCTAATCAGGATGGCTCCCACTGCTTTTTATCAAATCTTCCTTCAAACCCTAAAAGGAAAGACTAGCCGGGATTAATTACACACTACAAGTTCGCCAATCTTTCAGCCAGGCCAGTGTCGGTACTTTGAGGGAGGTCCCCCGTGCTTTCGCACGAACCTAATTAATGTAAACCTCGATTTCCCAGAGGCGTAACCTCGTTAACACCTTTCTAGACACCCACTTGATCGGCTAATTGTAATGTATAAAACTCTCCCAGGAGTAACTCTTACTCGCAGCGGGTATCGGGATCCAACTATCTCATAGAAGGTATGCAATCTCATTGCAAATTTCAACACTTGAAATTCCCGATAACATTTTGCCCCTAGCGTCCTGTGACCTTGACGCAGGCCAACAAACCATAGTCCGCTAGTCAAGTTCAACCCGTCATTTCCTGATTGAATTAAACCCACCCGCACGACCCTTGACGCAGGCCAACAAAGTCGCACGACTACCCTAATCCAATCACATCATATGCTTATACAGATAAGCACCAGTTAGCTACCGCACACTACGCCTTGACGCAGGCCAACAAACGTAGCACGAATACTAACTACTACTTATCTGAAATGACGGAGGGCTACGACAGGTTTTTCTGAAAACCTATTGCGTAATGAACTTGATATCGTTGTAGGATCGAATGAATTTTGAAATGGAGTGTTTTTGAGGCTTTTCTAGTTTTGCTAAAGGAGTCACTCCCGGTGAAGGGATCGTCGGTCCTTTCCTCGTCGAATGAGGTGCGGGATATATCATATACATCACTGTGCAAAGAAAAAATACTTAAAAGCAATCAAAAGACAAACCGAGTGTGTAGCATCTGCCAGTTATTGCTAAAGGAGTCACTCCCGGTGAAGGGATCTCGGTCCTTTCCTCATCGAATAAGGTGCAGGATATATCACATATACCGCTGTGCAAAGCAAGAACTGTAGCTACCTGTTTTATTTTGAAATTCGATTCTACAACATCTTAGGTTTCTTTTAATTTCATTAATCACATTAATGAAGTCCCATCATTTAAATACCTAAACATCACAGATAAATACGACGTACACTTATGCCATCCGCATTCGCCTCGATGTCCCCTCGTGCACCGTTAGGTTAGGTAACTAACGACAGAGCAGGGCAGGGCTAGCGCGGGTGTAAAACATAAGTAACGTCTATATAATATATCATATATACTATATACTGTATCTATCACAGAACATCACATGATCACATCACAGATATCGCAGCAGAAGAAACATATGAAATATTGGATATACTAGGACGTCCGTGTTTTCAATACGAGCCAGTATAAAACACGGATTCCACGGTCGCGATGAATAGCCAAACCTACACCCCTAGACCCCTACGAGAGCGGCAAGCAACCCTACCAATTCTAGAGTTAGGAGACCCGGACTCGACTCCTCAAGTTGGTCTCCCACTGGACTCCAGAACCCGGTTACTTGTGCCCTCCTCCTTGGGTCTATCCTAGTGCGGAAAAGTAAATAATATACAAACGGTGGCTACTTCCGCAACCTGGAAGCGCCCCAAATAAAAGAATATTACATACAAGTTTTTACATGAATGAAAATGAAAAACACTCATCTCACATAAAAACCCCCGGCTATTCAAACACGACGATCCAATATAACATATCCAGCAACACATAACATCACATGTCATCAACGTAAGTAAATATGCGCATCCCAATTGTCGTTGACATATAGCAACGAAACCGGCGATATCACATATTACACTTACGGTCACAGAAAAGAAAGTGTAAAACTACAACAGTTGGAATCCACAATCACCTCAGACATCGCATGCCTGACCAAATGAATTCCTTAGACATCGCATGCCTAACAATTATAAACCCCGCATTTTAGTCTCAAAATCGAAAACACTTTTCAATATCAAGTCGGGCAATTCAACAAGATTCCCGACATCCTGATCGAATGCTCGTCGCAAACTTTAGTAGGCGGCCGCACCCCCGATACCGTCGACGAAGTGCACCAAGGCGGAACACCGCTACCGCGAGCACCCGTACGGATGCTTTCGGCGACGGGGTTCTCCTACAGTCACTTGGTCGGGGCTATGGAGTGAGGCTGTCTATTAAGTTTACCCGGCGAGTATCCACGTACGCTACGTGATTGCGACGGACTTTTGATCACATCAAAATTCCGTGGCAACCGATCAAGTGAGACTAAACTGCTACGTTTATAACATTCATTCAGTTATCTCATAACTTGTTGTGAATTCCAATTATTGTATCCCATTCCAGATAAATAGAAAATGTTAAACTTTCCGATCGAACATTCTAATACCCAAGTTTTCCCGATACAGATCAACACATGAAACTAGTCTAACAACATTCAGTTCGTACCTCAGTACCAACGGTCCAGCCGTAGAAGGGTCAAGCCAACGCCTCACATGTGGCACGCCGTACTCCCCCAAACCCGAAGGTTCAAAGGGCAGTTCAAGACGGTCACATAATCGAGTTAAGGTTTGTTGTCTTCTAGAGGGTCCATCGCGTTACTTGCACTACTTAGAACGTCGTTAAACTACGGAAAAATCCAACACTTGGAAATTTCCCGACAGGGGAAAAATTGGGTATTTATATCCGGTCGAACTTTTTAACATATTCTAAAATTTATCCGGAAAGCCAAACAGACAAAATTTGATAAACCCGATCGAATCATCAAAGCTCCAAAACATCCCAGATTATTCAACACTTGAATAAATTTTAAAAATATCTAGAGAATTCAGCACAGAAAACAATGAATTACTGTGCAAAAATTAGTTGATGACGTCACATTCCTGCCGCTTATCCGCCGCATTATCCAATATTATGCCGCGGATCCGCGCAGATTTTCACTGTTCATCAAAAAAATTTTGTGCCGAAATTCTTATATTTCTCTGCTGGTTTTTCTACATATTTTTAATACTGAAAAATCACTATTTTTAGAAAAAGTACAGAGAGCACATTTTGGAGTTGGTTTCGGGTTCGTTCCGGTTTCAAATTCCGTCTGGACTTCGTCTAAGGCTCTAGCTAGGCTCTGATACCACTGTAGGGTTCCTAGGCACACTGGTGAGGTCTCCCAAGCCATCAACCATGGCAATTTCAAAAATTATGGTGCCTACAAACCCTAAACTACGGATCGATAACTAGATGTCTAGGCGAACAATGAACTAGTTAACACTTAACTAATGAGAAAACGGAAATTCAACCTTTGTAGATCTGGTGCTCCACCTCCATAGCTCCGCAACGAAGTCCTCTCCGCTGTCCAAGTCAAATCCGGGCTCTAGGATCGGCTTCGTCGGAGAATGGGCAAGCTAGGTCGTCGATGTCCATGCCGAAGATGATCTACGTTGAGGCATCGCTAAATCAAGCTCCGACTTCACCAAGTCAAGAAACTTGTAAAGTAAACACACTCTACTACTTGGCAAGAGGTAGAGGATGAAGAAATAGGAAGTGGGTTAACTTTAGAATTGGATTTCTCACTCAAAAACATCAATCACCATTGATGAGGTAAGCTTTTCTTCACTTGAAGCAAGGAAGAAGAAGAAGAAATGTTATGATAAGTTAAAAGAAAAAGAAAAGAATGATCAAAACTTATCATGACTAAACCATGGTAAAGTGTAGAGATTGAACTAGGGTTAAAACAAATGGTTAGGTTAAGCATGAGATAAGAATGGTGGACAAAGTCAAAGGTTCATGAATCTTCAACTACAATCCAAAAAAAGCCACCATTTTCCTCATTTCCTTTTCCAAAAAGAAAATAAATAAATAAAGGAAATGAAACCCTAACCATTCTTTTAACCATGGTTTAAATCTTTGCACTTAACCAAGTGAACATGTATCATCAAACATGATACAATCAAATGCACAAAATCATATCGCATATGTAATGCGCACATCCGAGTGAGAAAATCCATCTTAAGTAAACCGATACTAGTTGATGCAAAGTAATATATCAAATATATAAATATGCATTAAATCATTAAATCAACACTTGATTCAATGATCCGGTTATGTCGCACACAACCGACTAGTATACAATATATCGGCTTATCGAATCAACGCTTGAATCGATAACTAGGTTATATCGCATACAACCATTCGATACATTTATCGCGAGAATAGAATACGGTATCACATACACGCATTATTCTCGGTCCCGCACATATCTCATATGCGCTCCTATTTCGTTTCGCTTGAGCCAGGAAACCTCTGTGTAGGACTCTAAAGACTCGTCAATACGCCGGCAGCGGATGATGATCATATCAAACATCCACAAGCCGCAAGCGGTCTGCTAAACGTAACGGCCATCCGGGTATTGAGCGATCTGAAGATCGACGAGCAAGCCCGCTCACACTCCAGTGAATCCGACCAGTAACACTACCGTACAGTCCGGTCTGATCGTCTGATCTGTCGCATATCTCGCCTAGGGGTGGTAAACGTCAGACCCCAATAGCTCAATAAGTCGTGTCGATATGAGGTCTATAACTGTTCGAGAAACTACTGGCAACACTTACCAGTAAATCTCAGCAACCCTGGCCAGGGATTTCCTGTTATAGCCAATCGAACACAGCGCAACATCAACTCCCTATACCGGGAGAGACGAATCCCCTCCTATCGCTCATTGCCTCCATGTGACTCGGGACTGTACCCAAAAACCACCGTTTTGCATGCCCTCTTGGACGTGGTAAGATGGAAATCAAAGCACAGTGGGAACCACACGAGACTCTATGACGATCTCGGGTCAACAGACTACTCTGTACCAGTGTCACCAGAGATCTGCCATCTGACGTGAGGTATAATACCATCTGGGAGTTCTCGGCTAGTCCGTCCAGTGTACCCAGTCTCTACTGAGCACCCGTATATCATCTCTGATGTCAAACACCAATGGATATGGGATCATCCATCGCCCATCTGTATGGGTCGAGAAGGTACACGCTAGTCTACTCTGGTATATCGATGCCCCGTCTCGATACACCCTCGACTAGGGACTTTGAAGGATGTACTTATGGACTACTATGTCCCCACTAGTATGATCCGCATCATAGTCCAGGTAGTCAAGTACAGATCATAAGGGCTTTACCAACATGTAACAGAGAGACAATCAGTGTACACGTTAAGGTAAAGTGTAACCAGATAGCATACTATCATGTCGAGCAAGAAAGTCCTCCCTATATATGTCCCAGCATCCACTACAATATACATCCTATGTACAGTAATGGCCTCTAGGGCATACATACAACTAACAGCAATCCTCGCTCCCACTGTCATCGAGGAAACCATAGTATCTCTCAGGCGGATGAGGAACCCTACCCGATCGGCGGAGAGGCTGAGGTTCGTCGGGAGCAATTGAATTCACCGGTTCTACCAAATCATCAGCTGTAGTTTGTAAAGCTGGAACTGATTCCAGTTCTACCTCATGACCATAAATTTCTTTCCATAAAAAAATCCTTTTTCCAAAAAGGTGGCATGCCGAGAAATAAAACACCTTTTGTTCCTTGATGCGGTAGAAGATATTCCGTTACGAATGCTTGGGATATCCAACAAACTTTTACAGAACTTATCTTACCTCGAGCTTGTCCAGATTTTGCTTTTGACATATGCCGGACAACCCCAAATCTTAACTTGCATAAGACATGGGCTCTTCCCATTCCATATCTCATATAGAGTGGTAGGCTCCTGATTTGGTTGTGTTGGCTATAGTGCCCTCAAAGTCAATTATTGGATCGCAGGCACGTGATTGCAATGATTGAGGGAGGATCTATACCGGTAGGACAGTCTTACTCGAGATGATAATATGCTATCTGGTTTGTCTTTATCATCGTGTACATGCTTTAGGTGATATTACAGATTACTATTACATATTGATAGAGCCTATGGTTCTTGCTTGAATACCAGCAGTATGATGGAGATCATATACGTGAGAGTTGGGTAGTCTATAAGCACATCCTTAAAAGGTCCCCAGTCAAGGGAGTTTCGAGACAGGGCATCGATACTCCAGAGTAGACTAGTGTATACGGATCGAGACCCCGATGAGGGGCGATGGCCGGTCTTACAAGCCGTTGGTGTCAGTTGATTCACCTAAGACGTATATAGGTGCTCATTGGTTTATGAGTACACAGTACGTTCGCCGGGAACATGCTAGTTGGTATTTTACCTATCATCAGATAGCAGTTCCCTAGTGACATGTGTACAGGTTAGTCTATCGACCCGAGATCGTCATTTGTCTCGTGTGAGTTTCTACTGTGCTTTGATTACTACCCTACCACGGCTCAAAGGAGTCGTGCAAACAGGTTTTAGTTGGGTATAGTCCCGAGCCACATGGAGGAAGTGAGTTGATCGTCAGGGGTTTCGTCTCTCCTGGTATTGGGGGTCATATCGCGCTGTGTCCGGAGAGCCATTACACAAAGTCCATGACCAGGGCAAGTTAGATTTACTGGTAGGTATTCCAGTAGTTTCTCTGGGTGTTCTGGGCTACACTCCGACACGACTTATACCGCTATTGGGGTCTGATGTTAACCACCCCTAGGTCCGATATGCGATACTCATAGACGAACGGACCGGACTGTACGGATATTGTCACTGTTAGGTTCAGTAGGGTTTCAGGATGAGTTCACTTGTCATCTTCCCTTTTGTTCAATGCCTAGGCAGCCGTTACGCACATCTAGTGCCACTGACGTGCTTGTGGTTAAATCCACCGCCAGCGTATTGATGAGTCTTTAGAGTCCCCCACAGAAAGTTTCCCAGTTCGGGCGAAACGTTGTAGAGGCCGTATGGTTTTATGGCAGGGTTCGATCATATACGTGCACTCGTGCACGAATTATTATCAAACGGATCATACTAGTGGGCTTTGGTTTAAGCCGGATCTTAGTATTAGATTGGTTGGATTACTTTCGTCTCGTAGTATTCATATTCAGTCGGAATACGGATGCGGGTATGTATATACGGATGAGGGGTATTCTTGTAATTCATTACAAGATAACTTTAGATGATGCCATTTTCATTTTGTGGATTTAAACATTTAGATTAAATGTTTAACGTGGTGGAATTTGTGACTCATTCTTGGCATGACATGCTTTTGTCATGGCTAAGATATTTTGTATGAGCTATTTAGATATTTTATAGGTGTGTGAGTGTAGAGATATTTTGTGAGTGTGTGAGTCTCAAAAACACAACACAAAATATCAAAACACTCACTCACTCATAAGAGGGCAGCCATCACATTATTTGTGAGCCATCTCATTTCTTTTGCTAAGCTTGCTCACTTGATATTTCCTTGAGCCCACAACTTCCACCATGGGTATCTTCTTCAACCTCCAATCCATCCCTCTCATGCGTTGAGAACCCTAGAGTGTATTGAGACAAAGTAATCACACACTTTCTCTACTTCATCTTGGTCATCTCTTTTGGCAAACTTGATGTCCGAGTTACTTTGGTTTGAAGCGGGAGCCCGTATAATGATTCCTCGATGTGGTGCCTCTTTGACAAGCGAGACCGGAGAGCGAACTTCGTTGGGGCAGCCGCAACAAGCTAGGGGAAGAGAATGAAGACCGAAGGATACGGATCGATCGGTATAATCTCTCCAAACTCTTTTACAGTTTACTAGTTTACGGTAAATGGCACGATCCGTAGTTTAGGGTTAACGTTAGCGCCAGGTTGAAAAGTTTTTATTCCGCATTTGGCCTCGCATTGACGGCCGGGGCGCTGCTGTAGCCTTATATGGTATCAGAGCCAAACCATTAACCGCATACTAGTTGGTTTAGACAATGTTAAAGTATCGGAACCGAAACAGACCCTGAGCACCACTCGATGCATTGCAGTTTCTGTCGAATTTCAAAGTGTAAAATTATTTAAACAACTGCAGAAAATTACTCAAGTGACCACTAACACACACACCAAATACGAGCCCCTGATTCAAAATTTGGACCGGCCACATTGGGCAAAAATCCGAGGAGGTCGGCCTGATTTTGTGCTTCGGGCTTGAATTTTATTGTGTGCTTTAGTCTCTGCAATGTTGGTGCAGTGGTGTTATTTGTTTAGCCCAGTTTAGATATAATTTTATCTAGTTGTTTGGGGCTATTCGGGAGTTATTTCGAAGTCGATATTTTCTAACATTGTTTAAAGTTTGCATTACTTACAATACTATCTGTGACCATGAATGTCATTCAAGCGGTAAATCTTGTCTAATGGCTATAGCTCTTTTAGACGGGTTTGCGAACGTGACATTCACGTTGATGTTCTGTGTTGTGCTGTTTTTTGCGGATTTTTCGTGGTGGATAGCTTGCGTGCAATGGTAGTGCAGTTTGGATATATTTGTACATTTGATATCGCGGGGCGAGCGTCCAACATGTGGACTGCCGTTACTGCCTGTTTGTATATTATTCTTTTGGGGCACGACCGGGTTGAGGTCGATGTCACTGTTGTACATATTTTCTTTTCTGTACTAGGATTACCCTATGGTGGAGTGCACGGATAGTCGGGTTCTAGTGGTCAACAGGCCCACATCTCATGGCTTTGAGATGGAGGGGGCTGCACTCTAAAATTGGCAGGCTATTCGCCGCACTTGTAGGGGGTATAGGTTGACCCATGGAGGGGTGCTCAAGTTATCGGATTCCATGAAATGCCGGGTGGCCCATTCACTTTACTGAAGGGGGCTGCCTCACTTCTGGTTTTGGCGGGTAACTTGCCGCACTCGTAGGGGTCTAGGTTTTCATTGCACAGGCTATCCACATGACCAGGGGAACGTCGGGTTTCAGTTGCGGCTCAAAGGAAACCCGGGGCTCCCAGATTATCTGTATTGTTCTGTGATGCTTATTACTTTTCTGTAATGTTGCATTTATCACGCCTGGAGCGATTATTATATATTGATATATATACTAATAGATGTTGTATATGTTTTACACCCGCGCTAGTCCAGTCCCCGCTGTGTCGTTAGTTAAGTAACCTAACGGGTGATGTTGGGACCCAGTGGTGAATGCAGATGGCATATACGTACATCATATTTTCGTTCTTTGTGATGTGATTAAATGATGGGACTGCATTGATTCAGATCAATGGAAGGAAAACAAAGCTATTTGATGTTGTTGGAATAATTTTCAAAAAGCTGTTATTACAAGGACGTTCTCTTTTGTTTTGCACAGTGGTATTCGGTTATGAATATCCAGCACCTCATTCGAAGAGGCAAGGGCCGAGATCCCTTCATCGGGAGTGACCCCTTGGACAGAGGTTTGCGTCAGGGTAATAGCTTCACTATAGTCGATTACTTTTTGCTTTGCATCGCGGCATTCAGTTAGAATATCCTGTACCTCATTCGACGAGGAAAGAGCTGAGATCCATTCACCGGGAGTGACCTCTTTAGCAAAGGTTTTCACCACTATATATTTATAAAAGCTATCCGGTTCCTTCAACGATATCAAGTTCATTACGTTAAAGGTTTTTCGCCAAAAACCATTCGTAGCCCACCGTCATTTCAGACGGGTAGCACTTAGTATTCATGATATGTTTGTTGTGTTGGCTATAGTGCCCTCAAGGCAATTATCATAGTCGCAGGCATGTGATCATGATGATTGAGGGAGGAACTATACCGATAAAATAGTCTTACTCTATGCTATCCGGTTTGTCTTTATCATCATGTATATGTTGATAAAGCCCATAGGACTCTTGCTTGACTACCAGCATTATGATGGCGATCACATACGTGGGAGCTGGGGGTCTATAAGCACATCCTTAAATGTCCCTAGTTGTGGGAGTATCGAGACTGGGCATCGATACTCCAGTGTAGACTGGTGTATACTTATCTAGACCCTGACGAGGGGCGGTGGCCGGTCTCACAAGCCATTGGTGTTAGTTGTTCATCTAAGATAGTATGCAGGTGCTCATTGGGTTATGAGTACACTGGACGGACTCGCCGGGAACATGCTAGTTGGTATTATACCTATAGTCAGATAGCAGTTCCCTGGTGACATGTGTACAGGTTAGTCTGTCGACCTAAGATCGTCATTTGTCTCATGTGAGTTCCCACTGTGCTTTGATTACTACCCTACTACGGCTCAAAGGAGTCGTGCAAACAGGTTTTAGTTGGATACAGTCCCGAGCCACATAGAGGCAGTGAGCGGATCATTAGGGATTCGTCTCTCCCGGTATTGGGGGTTGATGTCGCGCAATGCACTGGTGGCCATCACCAGAAATCCTTGGCCGGGGTATGTGAAAATTACCGATCCAGGATCGATAGTTTCTCAGGTAGTGATGGGTTTCATACCGACACGAATTATCGCGTTGTTAGGGGTCTGACTTTATCCTCCCCCCTAGACTCGATATGCGATACTCTTAGAAGAACAGACCGGACTGTACGAATATTGTTGCTGACAGGCTCAGTAAGGGTTCGGATGAGTTTGCCTGTCGGCCTTCCTTTCGCTCAATACCTGGGTAGCCGTTACGTACAGCTAGTGCCGCTGACGTGCTTGTAGTTAAATCCACTGCTAGCGTATTGACGAGTCTTTAGTGTCCCACACAGAGGGTGTTCTCAGTTCAGGCGATATGGTGTAGGTGACGCATGTTGATACATACATGTGTCCGATTAAATATGTGCACGGACAGCATAGACTTTAATCGGACGGTTGATAATACTAGCGGCTTAGGATTAAGCCAGATTTTTTAAATCAAGTTTTGATTTAATAATTTACATATGTATTTATATATATGTATTCTAGTATTATTGCTTACTATTTATTTTCTCTCTTTGGCTATTCGTATTTTCGTATGAATACGCATATGTGTATTTCGATACATGTACTGGGAAGTATTCCGTATTTATACGGAATGGCTTCTAGAAGGTGCCACCTCATTATTGATTTTCTTTAGAAAATCATTCGTTTAAGGTGAGGTGGAAATGGTGACATGGCATAAGCATGGGTTTTGGTCAAAGCATTGGCTTTTCTCATGTAGAGATTGGTATGGAGTATTTGTTTAATGAAATTAAAAATGAGATTTTGTGTGGATATGAGATAGAGGGGGGCCGGCCACTTTGTTGGTGATTTTGCTCATTTGGTAATTTTTGAGATGGTGCTCTTCTTACTCTCTCACTCTCATGTTCGCATAAAAGACTTAGCCACTTGCTTATGCCATTAGATTTTGTCACCCTCTTCTTCATCTTATATTTTGTTGCTCACTTGAGCTCTTGGTTAAGAGAAAGTTTTAGTGACACTATCCTACACTCCCCACTCTCCACTACTTGCAATTTTGAAGAGTCGGTTGGTTCGCTTGGCGAACCTGAAGCTGTTAGTTATATGTATGCCCTAGAGGCCATTACTATACATAGGATGTATATTGTAGTGGATGCTGGGACATATATAGGGAGGACTTTCTTGCTCGACATGATAGTATGCTATCTGGTTACACTTTACCTTAACGTGTACACTGATTGTCTCTCTGTTACATGTTGGTAAAGCCCTTAGGATGTATACTTGACTACATAGACTATGATGCGGATCATACTTGTGGGGACATGGTAGTCCATAAGTACATCCTTCAAGGTCCCTAGTCGTGGGTGTATCGAGACGGGGCATCGATATACCAGAGTAGACTAGCGTATACCTTCTCGACCCATACAGATGGGCGATGGATGATCCCATATCCATTGGTGTTTGACATCAGAGATGATATACGGGTGCTCAGTGGAGACTGGGTACACTGGACGGACTTTCCGAGAACTCCCAGATGGTATTATACCATACGTCAGATGGCAGTTCTCTGGTGACACTGGTACAGAGTAGTCTGTTGACCCGAGATCGTCATAGAGTCTTGTGTGATTCCTACTGTGCTTTGATTTCCACCTTACCACGTCCAAGTGGGCGTGCAAAACGGTGGTTTTTGGGTACAGTCCCGAGTCACATGGAGGCAATGAGCGATAGGAGGGGATTCGTCTCTTCCGGTATAGGGGGTTGATGTTGCGCTGTGTTCGATTGGCTATAACCGGAAATCCCTGGCCATGGTTGCTAAGATTTACTGGTAAGTGTTACCAGTAGTTTCTCGAACTGTTATAGACCACATATCGACACGACTTATCGAGCTGTTGGGGTCTGACGTTTACCACCCCTAGGCGAGATATGCGACATATCAGACGACGAGACCGGACTGTACGGTAAGTGTTACTTGTTGGATTCACAGGAGTGTGAGCGGGCTTGTGTTAGTTGTATGTATGCCCTAGAGGCCAGTATTGTACAGATGATGTATATTATATTGGATGCTTGGACATATATAGAGATGACTTTCTTGCTCGATATGATAGTATGCTATCTGGTTACTCTTTATCTTAACATGTACACTTGTCTCTTTAAACTGTCTTATAGTTACATGTTGATAAAGCCCCTAGGATGTGTACTTGACTACCTGGACTATGATGCAGATCATACTAGTGGGGACATGGTAGTCCATAAGTACATCCTTCAAGGTCCCTAGTCGTGGGTGTATCGAGACAGGGCATCGATATACTAGTGTAGACTAGCGTATACGCTTCTCGACCCATGAGATGGGCGATGGATGATCCCATATCCATTGGTGTTTGACATCAGAGATGGTGTACGGGTGCTCAGTGGAGACTGGGTACACTGGACGGACTCGCCGAGAACTCCTAGATGGTATTATACCTCACGTCAGATGGCAGTTCTCAGGTGACACTTGTGCAGGTTAGTCTGTAGACCCGAGATTGTCATAGAGTCTTGTGTGATTCCCACTGTGCTTTGATCTCCACCTTACCACGTCCATGAGGTCATGCAAAACGGTGGTCTTTGGGTACAGTCCCGAGTCACATGGAGGCAATGAGCGATAGGAGGGGTTTCGTCTCTCCCGGTATTGGGGGTTAATGTTGCGCTGTGCTCGATTGGCCGTAACAGGGAAGTCCCTGGACAGGGCTGATCAGAGATTTGCTGGTAAGTGTTACCAGTAGTTTCTCGACCCGTTATGAGCCTCATATCGGCACGACTTATCGGTTATTGGGGTCTGACGTTTACCACCCCTAGACTTGATATTCGACATATCAGACGAACAGACCGGACTGTACGGTAAGTGTTACTGGTTGGATTCACAGGAGTGTGAGCGGGCTAGCTCGTCGATCTTCTGATCGCTCAATACCCGGATGGCCGTTACGTTTAGCAGACCGCTTGCGGATTGTGGGTGCTTGATATGATCATCATCTGCTACCGACGTATTGACGAGTCTTTAGAGTCCTACACAGAGGTTTCCTGGCTCAAGCGAAACGAAATAGGAGCGCATATGAGATATATGCAGGACCGAGAATAATGCGTGTATGTGATACCGTATTCCATTCTCGCGATGAATATATCGATTGGTTATATTCGATATAACCTAGTTATCGAATCATTGATTCGATAAATCGATACATTGTATACTAGTCGGTTATGTGCGACATGACCGGATCATTGAATCAAGTGTTGATTTAATGATTTAATGTATAATTATATATTTGATATATTATTTTGCATTAACTAGTATTGGTTCACTTTAAATGGATTTTCTCACTTGATGTGCAAGTTGTATATGTGATATACTTTTGTGCACATCTTTGTATCATGTTTGATGATGCTTGCTCATTTGGTTAAGTGTAAAGAATTAAACCTAGGTTAAGAAAGTGATTAGGGTTTTAATTATCCATTCTTTTTCTTTATTGATTTTGGAAAAAGAATGGGATAAGAATAAAAAATGGTTGCTTTCATTCTTGAACCTTTGTGAAGCTTCATGAAGCTTTGACCAAAGTGACCAATTTGTCTTCATGCTTAACCCTAACCACTCTTCTAACCTTGGTCAATTCTCTACACCTAATCATGGTTCCTATTATGATAAGTATTCATTTCTTTTTCATTTTTGATAAACTTATCATAATATTTCCTTCTTCTTGATCTTCTTCTTCAAGAAAGAAAGTTTGATGCCATCAATGGAAACTTAAGTTCTAAAGTGAGAAATCCAATTCTAAAGTGAACCCACCTCCTATTTCTTCACCCTCTACCTCTTGCCAAGTTGTTTTGGGTGTTTTCTTCACAAGTTTCACAAATTTGTGAAGTCGGTGCTTGAACTTGTGATGCCTCGACGTAGATCATCTTCGGCACGAAGCCGACGACCTAGTCCGCCCATTTCTCCGATCAAGCCGACGATTGAGTCCGGGATTCGAGATGGATAGCGAGAGGACGCCTACGTGGAGCCAAGGAAGTGGATATCCGGATCTACAAAGGTTGTAGCTTCTTATCTTTAGTTAAGTTGTTAACTAGATTCGTATTTCGCCTAAATTTCTAGTCAACGATCCGTATTAGGGTTTCTCGGCACCCGTAAAATTTGAAATTGGCATGGTTGATGCCTTGTGAGACTTCATTAGCGTGCCTAGGAACCCTACAGTGGTATCAGAGCCTAGCTAGAGCCTTAGGCGATGTGTAGACGGAGTTAGAAGTCCGGTCGAACCGAAACCCTAATTCAAAACATGCTCTCTGTACTTTTTTGAAAATCGGGGAATTTTGTAAATTAAAAATATGCAGAAGAATCAGCAGGAATATCTAAGAGTTACTGTGAAATTCGACAACCCAATTCCATCAACCCACCGCGGAACCGAGGCAGAAGCAAGGCTTCTGCGGCGGTTCCGCGGCCGTATGGTCACAATGCCCTATAATTTTTGCACAGTAATTCCTCTTTTCTGATGCTGGATTTTCTGGGAATTTTTAAATATCACTCAAGAGTTGAGTTTTCTGGGTTGTATTAGGGACTCGGTATTTCGATCGGATTGTCAAACTTTGTCTATGTGTTTTCCTGATATTTTTGAATATGTTAAAAAGTTCGACCGGATGTAAATACCCAATCTTTCCCCTGCCCGGAAATTTCCAATTGTTGGACTTTTCCGTAGTTTAAAGACGTTCTAAGTAGTGCAAGTAACGCAATGGTCCCTCTAGAAGACAACAAACCTTAACTCGATTATGTGACCGTCTTGAACTGCCCTTTGAACCTTCAGGTTTGGGGCAGTACGGCGTGCCACATGTGAGGCGTTGGCTTGACCCTTCTACGGCTGGACCGTTGGTACTGAGGCATGAAGTGAATGTCTTTGAACTTATTTCATTGGTTGATCGGTTTCGGGAAAACTTGGGTGTTCGAATGTTCGATCGGAAAGTTTAATATATTCTATTTATCCGGAATAGGATACAATAATTGGAATTCACAAACAGTTATGAGATAACTGAATGAATGTTATAAATCTAGCGGTTTAGTTTCATTTGATATTGAAAAGAGTTTTCGATAATGGGACTAAAATGCGGGGTTTATAATTGTTAGGCATGTGATGTCTAAGTATTTCATTTGATTAGGCATGCGATGTCTAAAGAGGTTGCGGATTCCAACTGTTGTAGTTTTACACTTTCTTTTCCGTGAACGTAAGTGTAATATGTGATATCGCCGGTTTCGTTGCTATATGTCAACGACAATTGGGATGCGCATATTTACTTAAGTTGATGACATGTGATGTTATGTGTTGCTGGATATGTTATATTGGATTGTCGTGTTTGAATAGCCGGGAGTTTTTATGTGAGATGAGTGTTTTTCATTTTCATTCATGTAAAAGCTTGTATGTAATATTCTTTTATTTGGGGCACTTCCAGGTTGCGGAAGTTGTCACCCTTTGTATATTATTTACTTTTCTGCACTAGGATAGACCCAAGGAGGGGAGCACAAGTAACCGGGTTCTAGGGTCCAGTGGGAGACCATCTCGAGGAGTCGAGTTCGGGTCTCCTAACCCTAGAATTGGTAGGGTTGCTTGCCGCTCTCGTAGGGGTCTAGGGGTGTGGGATTGGCTATTCATCACGACCGTGGAATCCGTGTTTTATACTGGCTCGTATTGAAAACACGGACGTCCTAGTATATCCAATATTTCATATGTTTCTTCTGCTGCGATATCTGTGATGTGATCATGTGTTGTTCTGTGATAGATACAGTATATAGTATATATGATATATTATATAGACGTTACTTATGTTTTACACCCGCGCTAGCCCTGCCCTGCTCTGTCGTTAGTTACCTAACCTAACGGTGCACGAGGGGACATCGAGGCGAATGCGGATGGCATAAGTGTACGTCGTATTTATCTGTGATGTTTAGGTATTTAAATGATGGGACTTCATTAATGTGATTAATGAAAGAAAAGAAACCTAAGATGTTGTAGAATCAAATTTTAAACAAAAACAGGTAGCTACAGTTCTTGCTTTGCATAGCGGTATATGTGATATACCCTGCACCTTATTCGATGAGGAAAGGACCGAGATCCCTTCACCGGGAGTGACTCCTTTAGCAATAACTGGCAGATGCTACACACTCGGTTTGACTTTTGATTGTTTCTATAGTTTCTGCTTTGCACAGTGATATATATGATATATCCCGCACCTCATTCGACGAGGAAAGGGCCGACGATCCCTTCACCGGGAGTGACCCCTTTAGCAAAACTAGAAAAGCCTCAAAATCACTCCATTTCAAAACTGTATTTGATTCTACAACGATATCAAGTTCAATACGCAATAGGTTTTCAGAAAAACCTGTCGTAGCCCTCCGTCATTTCAGATAAGTACTAGTTAGTATTCGTGCTACGTTTGTTGACTATGTTAAGGCGTAGTGTGCGGTAGCTAATTAGTGCTTATCTGCATAAGCATATGATGCGATTGGATTAGGGTAGTCGTGCGGCTTTGTTGACTATGTTAAGGGTCGTGCGGGTGGGTTTAATTCAATCAGGAAATGACGGGTTGAACTTGACTAGCACTTATGATTTGTTGACTATGTTAAGGTCATATAGCTGCTAGGGGCAAAATATTATCGGGAATTTCAAGTGTTGAAATTTGCAATGAGATTGCATACCTTCTATGAGATAGTTGGATCCCGATACCCACTGCGAGTAAGAGTTACTCCTGGGAGAGTTTTACACATTGCAATTAGCTGATCAAGTAGGTGTCTAGAAAGGTGTCAACGGGGTTACGCCTCTGAGAAAACGAGGTTTACATTAATTAGGTTCGTGCGAAAGCACGGGAGACCTCCCTTAAAGTACCGACACTGGCCTGGCTGAAAGATTGGCGAACTTGTAGTGTGTAATTAATCCCGGCTAGTCTTTCCTTTTAGGGTTTGAAGGAAATTTGATAAAAACCAGTGAGAGCCATCCTGATTAGATAAGATAAAAACCAATCTGATCTTGCAAGATCATACACTAAAGTGTTTTCTTCTCTCTCTCTCCAGGTAGCGACCATTTCATGCCCTAATAAAGATAATAATATGGATGTATTGACCGAACCCGCATGTTATACTGTGCTGGGGAACGTTGGTTCCGTTCTTACCTATAAGAGTTATAGGACTGAACAGGATATAGGGGAATACCAGGATTCCCATGCCACCCGAATGAAGAAAGTACATGATGATGCATTTTCTTCGGGTGTGTTCGTTACAGAGAACTGTTTCTCCATTTGCTCTACGTCCTGGGTATTAGATACCGGGTCAGGATCCCATATATGTAATCAGTTACATGGGCTTAGGAAAGGTAGAGAACTTGGAGAAGGTGATAAAGACATTAGAGTTGGAAATGGTGCAATTGTTGCAGCTAAGACTGTCGGGGAGTATCACCTTGTATTACCAACTGGTAATACATTGGTTCTGAACGAATGCTATTACATGCCGAACCTGATATGCAACATTATATCGGTTTCTTTGTTAAGAAATGAGGGATATAATTTTGTATTACAGGACAATGTTATGAACATTTTCCGTAACCAAAAGTTGGTTGGATCAGGCACGTTGTGCAATGGCATTTATGTTCTAAACCAATCAACGGTTCTGAGCATAACAAACACACACAAGAGGAAGAGTTCAGAACTGAACGAATCCTTCTTGTGGCATTGTAGACTGGGTCACATCAATGCGACACGACTGGCTAAGTTGCATAAGGATGGATATTTGAAACCATTCGAATTTTCATCTTATGACACTTGCCAGTCATGTCTCAAAGGCAAGATGACCAAAACTCCGTTTACGGGACACGGAGAAAGAGTTACCGAACTCTTGGGACTGATACATAGTGATGTATGCGGTCCCATGTCTACACATGCCAGGGATGGTTCTTCGTACTTCATTACATTCACTGACGATCTCTCTAGATTCGGATATGTGTTCCCGATGAAACACAAATCAGAAGCTTTTGAGAAATTTAGAGAATATAAACAAGAAGTCGAAAACCAAACCGGAAAAAGTATTAAAGTCCTTCGATCTGATCGAGGAGGTGAATACTTGAGCAATGAATTCCTGAACTTCCTAAAAGAGAATGGGATTCTCTCTCAGCTGACTCCTCCATTTACACCACAGCACAACGGTGTATCAGAACGGAGGAACCGCACCCTATTAGATATGGTGCGCTCTATGATGAGCACAGCTGAGTTACCTATTTCCTTCTGGGGATATGCGCTGGAGACAGCAACATACCTATTGAATCAAGTTCCATCTAAATCTGTACCTACCACACCATATGAGATATGGAGTGGGAAGAGACCATATTTTAAACGAGTTAAGATATGGGGTTGTCCGGCCTATGTCAAAAGGCAAAATCCAGACAAACTCGAGGCACGGTCAGTTCTTTGCAAGTTTGTGGGATATCCTAAGAATTCACAAGGATATTTTTTCTACCATGCTGAAGAACAAAAGGTGTTTGTTTCTCAATATGCCACCTTTTTAGAAAAGGAATTCCTTGAAAAAGAAATTAGTGGCAAAGTGGTAGAGCTGGAAGAAGTTCCAGATACACAAACCGTAACTGAAGATTTAGTGGAACCAGAAGATTCAGTAGCTCCAAATGAACCTCAGCCTCTCCGCCGATCTAGTAGGGTTCCTCGCTAACCTGAGAGATACTATAGTTTTCTCATGGATGGTGGAAGCGAGGATTGCATCATGGAGGATGATGACCCAACTAGCTTCGAGCAGGCCATCACGAGTAGGGACTCAGTAAAATGGCTGGATGCTATGCGGTCCGAGATGGAATCCATATACACCAACAAAGTATGGACTTTGGAAGTTGCTCCTGAAGGGGTAAAGCCCATTGGGAGCAATTGGATCTTCAAGAAGAAACTTGGTGTAGATGGGAAAGTGGAGACTTTCAAAGCTAGACTTGTTGCAAAAGGTTTTCGTTAAAGACCAGGTGTGGACTATGACGAAACCTTTTCTCCAGTGGCTATACTTAAATCCATCCGGATCATGCTTGCCATCGCTGCATATCATGATTACGAAATCTGGCAAATGGATGTTAAGACCGCCTTTCTAAATGGTGATTTAGAAGAGTGCGAGTACATGACTCAGCCAGAGGGCTTCGTAGACAGTGGGAGCAGCGGGAAGGTGTGCAAGCTGCTTAAATCCATTTATGGATTAAAGCAAGCATCGCGGAGTTGGAACATCTGCTTTGACGTCGTTATCAAAGAGTTTGATTTCGTCAAAAATCCAGATGAACCTTGTATCTACAAGAAGGTGGCAGAGAGTAAGGTTGTCTTCCTCGTATTGTACGTGGACGACATACTCTTGATAGGAAATGATATTCCTATGCTGCAATTGGTCAAGCTCTTCTTATCACAAAGATTCTCGATGAAAATCTTGGTGATGCCTCCTGCATATTGGGAATCAGGATCTATAGAGATAGATCCAAAAGGATATTGGGATTGTCCCAATCCAGGTACATTGACACCATACTAAAGAGGTTTAGTATGGAAGAATCCAAGCGTGGGAACTTGCCCACGATCTCTGGAGTCACTCTCTCCAAAGAGATGTCTCCCAAGACTGATTTAGAGAGAGCTCGCATGCAAGGGATACCTTATGCTTCGGCTGTAGGCTCTATCATGTATGCGATGCTATGTACCAGACCCGATGTAGCATACTCACTAAGTATAGTGAGCAGGTATCAAGTTGATCCTGGAGAGAGTCACTGGATAGCTGTGAAGAGCATTCTCAAGTACTTACGAAGGACTAAAGAGATGCTCTTGGTGTATGGTAATAGAGAACTCCAAGTGGAGTCCTTTACCGATTCGAGCTTCCAGAGTGATAAGGACGACTCTAAGTCGCAGTCGGGATTTGTCATTACCCTTTACGGAGGGGCGGTTAGCTGGAAGAGTTCCAAGCAGGAAACCGTGGCAGACTCGACGATGGAGGCTGAATACATCGCTGCCAACGATGCTTCCAAAAAGGCTGTCTGGATCAAGAAGTTCATTACTGAACTAGGAGTGGTTCCATCCATTGAGCATCCAATACCTTTGTATTGTGATAACAATGGAGCGGTGGCTTTGGCCAAGGAACCCAGGTCCCATCAGCGATCCAGGCATATTCTGAGGCGGTATCACCTGATCCGGGAGATAGTTGATCGCCGGGAGATCGAGGTCAGGAGGGTTGACACGAAGAACAACACGGAGGATCCACTCACGAAGGCCATTCCCCAGATACAGTTTGAGAGACTCTTCGGGATGCTCGATATGCGATACTACAGCAGCTGGCCCTAGTGCAAGTGGGAGATTGTTAGTTGTATGTATGCTCTAGAGGCCAGTATTGTACAGATGATGTATATTATATTGGATGCTTGGACATATATAGAGATGACTTTCTTGCTCGATATGATAGTATGCTATCTGGTTACTCTTTATCTTAACATGTACACTTGTCTCTTTAAACTGTCTTATAGTTACATGTTGATAAAGCCCTTAGGATGTGTACTTGACTACCTGGACTATGATGCAGATCATACTACTGGAGACATGGTAGTCCATAAGTACATCCTTCAAGGTCCCTAGTCGTGGGTGTATCGAGACAGGGCATCGATATACCAGTGTAGACTAGCGTATACGCTTCTCGACCCATGAGATGGGCGATGGATGATCCTATATCCATTGGTGTTTGACATCAGAGATGGTGTACGGGTGCTCAGTGGAGACTGGGTACACTGGACGGACTCGCCGAGAACTCCCAGATGGTATTATACCTCACGTCAGATGGCAGTTCTCAGGTTACACTTGTGCAGGTTAGTCTGTAGACCCGAGATCGTCATAGTGTCTTGTGTGATTCCCACTGTGCTTTGATCTCCACCTTACCACGTCCATGAGGGCGTGCAAAACGGTGGTCTTTGGGTACAGTCCCGAGTCACATGGAGGCAATGAGCGATAGGAGGGGTTTCGTCTCTCCCGGTATTGGGGGTTAATGTTGCGCTGTGCTCGATTGGCCGTAACAGGGAAGTCCCTGGCCAGGGCTGATCAGAGATTTGCTGGTAAGTGTTACCAGTAGTTTCTCGACCCGTTATGAGCCTCATATAGGCACGACTTATCGGTTATTGGGGTCTGACGTTTACCACCCCTAGACTTGATATGCGACATATCAGACGAACAGACCGGACTGTACGGTAAGTGTTACTGGTTGGATTCACAGGAGTGTGAGCGGGCTAGCTCGTCGATCTTCTGATCGCTCAATACCGGGATGGCCGTTATGTTTAGCAGACCGCTTGCGGCTTGTGGGTGCTTGATATGATCATCATCTGCTACCGGCGTATTGACGAGTCTTTAGAGTCCTACACAGAGGTTTCCTGGCTCAAGCGAAACGAAATAGGAGCGCATATGAGATATGTGCAGGACCGAGAATAATGCGTGTATGTGATACCGTATTCTATTCTCGCGATGAATATATCGATTGGTTATATTCGATATAACCTAGTTATCGAATCATTGATTCGATAAAACGATACATTGTATACTAGTCGGTTATGTGCGACATGACCGGATCATTGAATCAAGTGTTGATTTAATGATTTAATGTATAATTATATATTTGATATATTATTTTACATTAACTAGTATTGGTTCACTTTAAATGGATTTTCTCACTTGATGTGCAAGTTGTATATGTGATATACTTTTGTGCACATCTTTGTATCATGTTTGATGATGCTTGCTCATTTGGTTAAGTGTAAAGAATTAAACCTAGGTTAAGAAAGTGATTAGGGTTTTAATTATCCATTCTTTTTCTTTATTGATTTTGGAAAAAGAATGGGATAAGAATACAAAATGGTTGCTTTCATTCTTGAACCTATATGAAGCTTCATGAAGCTTTGACCAAAGTGACCGATTTGTCTTCATGCTTAACCCTAACCACTCTTCTAACCTTGGTCAATTCTCTACACCTACCCATGGTTCCTATTATGATAAGTATTCATTTCTTTATCATTTTTGATAAACTTATCATAATATTTCCTTCTTCTTGATCTTCTTCTTCAAGAAAGAAAGCTTGATGCCATCAATGGCAACTTGAGTTCTAAAGTGAGAAATCCAATTCTAAAGTGAACCCACCTCCTATTTCTTCACCCTCTACCTCTTGCCAAGTTGTTTTGGGTGTTTTCTTCACAAGTTTCACAAATTTGTGAAGTCGGAGCTTGAACTTGTGATGCCTCGACGTAGATCATCTTCGGCACGAAGCCGACGACCTAGTCCGCCCATTTCTCCGATCAAGCCGACGATTGAGTCCGGGATTCGAGATGGACAGCGAGAGGACGCCTACGATTCGTATTTCGCCTAAACTTCTAGTCAACGAAGTGGATATCCGGATCTACAAAGGTTGTAGCTTCTTATCTTTAGTTAAGTTGTTAACTAGATTCGTATTTCGCCTAAACTTCTAGTCAACGATCCGTATTAGGGTTTTCGGCACCCGTAAAATTTGAAATTGGCATGGTTGATGCCTTGTGAGACTTCATTAGCGTGCCTAGGAACCCTACAGCTTGCTCATCGATCTTCTGATCGCTCAATACCCGGGTGGCCGTTACGTTTAGCAGACCGCTTGCGGCTTGTGGGTGCTTGATATGATCATCATCTGCTACCAGCGTATTGACGAGTCTTTAGAGTCCTACACAGAGGTTTCCTGGCTCAAGCGAAATGAAATAGGAGCGCATATGAGATATGTGCGGGACCGAGAATAATGCGTGTATGTCATACCGTATTCTATTCTCGCGATGAATGTATCGATATGGTTGTATGCGATATAACCTAGTTATCGAATCAAGGATTGATTCGATAAGCCGATACATAGGATACTAGTCGGTTATATGAGATATGACCGGATCGTTAAATCAAGTGTTGATTTAATGATTTAATGCATACTAATATATTTGATATATTACTTTGCATTGACTAGTTTTTGTTCACTTTAAATGGATTTTCTCACTTGAAGTTCACAAGTTGTATATGCGATATATTTTTGTGCATATCCGGATGTATCATGTTTGATGATACATGTTTGCTAGGGTTTGTGTAAAGAATTAAACCTTGGTTAAGTAAATGGTTAGGGTTTTTATTTAGTTATTCATTCATTTATCTTTTTAATTGGATTAAAAAGAAATGGGATAAGAAAACAAAATGGTTGCTTTCATTCTTGAAGCTTGTTGAAGCTTCATGAAGCTTTGACCAAAGTGACCATTTTATCTTCATCCTTAACCCTAACCATTCATCTAACCTTAGTCAATTCTCTACACATAACCATGGTTCATATTATGATAAGGATTCTTTTTTTCTTTTGGTTTTGGAATTAACTTATCATAATATACTTCATCTTCTTCTTCTTCTTCACATGAAGAAAAGCTTGCTATCAACAATGGAAACTTGAGAAAATGAGTGAGAAATCCAATTCTAAAGTGAACCCACTTCCTATTTCTTCATCCTTTACCACTTGCCAAGTAGTATAGGGTGTTTTCTTCACAAGTTTCATGACTTGGTGAAGTGGGAGCTTGATCTTGTGATGCCTCGACGTAGATCATCTTCGGCATCGTAGTCGATGACCTAGCCCGCCCATTTCTCCGATGAAGCCAACGCTAGAGCCTGGGATTTGATTTGGACAGCAAGGGGAGTTCATCACGGAGCTATGGAGGTGGAGCACCGGATCTACAAAGGTTGTATTTCCGTTCACTTAGAGTAAAGTCGTTTACTTGTATTTGTTTCGCCTAAAATCTAGTTAACGATCCGCTGAAGGGTTCCTAGGCACACTAATGAGGTCTCACAAGGCATCAACCATGCCAATTTACAATTTTACAATGGCTTCTGCCGCGGATCCGTGGCCAATAAGTCTCTTCAGTCAACTATTTTTGCACAGTAACTTCTTTATTTTAATGCTGAGTTTTCTGGGAATTTTTAATATTTACTCAAGAGTTGAGTTTTCTAGGTTGTATTAGGAGTTCGTAGATTCGATCGGATTATCAAACTTTGTCTGTGTTTTTCCGGATAATTTTTGAATATGTTAAAAAGTTCGACCGAATATAAATACCCACCTTTTCCCCTGTCGGGAAATTTCCAAGTGTTGGATCTTTCCGTAGTTTAACGACGTTCTAAGTAGTGCAAGTGACGCGATGGTCCTTCTAGAAGACAACAAACCTTAACTCGATTATTTGACCGTCTTGAACTGCCCTTTGAACCTTCGGGTTTGGGGCAGTACGGCGTGCCACATGTGAGGCGTTGGCTTGACCCTTCTACGGCTGGACCGTTGGTACTGAGGCACAAAGTGAATGTTTTTTAACTTATTTCATGTGATGATCTACTTCGGGAAAACTTGGGTGTTTGATTGTTCGATCGGAAAGTTTAAAATTTTCTATTTATCCGGAATGTGATACAATAATTGGAATTCACAATAAGTTATGAGATAACTGAATGAATGTTATAAACATAGCAGTTTAGTCTCACTTGATCGGTTGCCACGGAATTTTGATGTGATCAAAAGTCTGTCGCAATCACGTAGCGTACGCGGATACTCGCCGGGTAAACTTAATAGACAGCCTCACTCCATAGCCCTGACCAAGTGACTGTAGGAGAACCCCGTCGCCGAAAGCATCCGTTCGGGTGCTCACGGCAGCGGTGTTCCGCCTTGGTGCACTTCGTCGACGGCGTCGGGGGTACGGCCGCCTACTAAAGTTTGCGACGAGCATTCGATCAGAATGTTGGGAATCTTGTTGAATTGCCCGACTTTATATTGAAAAGTGTTTTCGATTTTGAGACTAAAATGCGGGGTTTATAATTGTTAGGCATGTGATGTCTAAGGAATTCATTTGATTAGGCATGCGATGTCTAAAGAGATTGCGGATTCCAACTGTTGTAGTTTTACACTTTCTTTTCTGTGACCGTAAGTGTAATATGTGATATTGCCGGTTTCGTTGCTATATGTCAACGACAATTGGGATGCGCATATTTACTTACGTTGATGACATGTGATGTTATGTGTTGCTGGATATGTTATATTGGATCGTCGTGTTTGAATAGCCGGGGGTTTTTTTGTGTGAGATGAGTGTTTTTCTTTTTCATTCATGTAAAAACTTGTATGTAATATTGTATTATTGGGGCACTTCCAGGTTGCGGAAGATGTCACCTTTTGTATATTATTTACTTTTCCGCACTAGGATAGACCCAAGGAGGAGGGCACAAGTAACCGGGTTCTGGAGTCCAGTGGGAGACCAACTCGAGGAGTCGAGTCCGGGTCTCCCAACTCTAGAATTGGTAGGGGTGCTTGCCGCTCTCGTAGGGGTCTAGGGGTGTGGGTTTGGCTATTCATCGCGACCGTAGAATCCGTGTTTTATACTGGCTCGTATTGAAAACATGGACGTCCTAGTATATCCAATATTTCATATGTTTCTTCTGCTGCGATATCTGTGATGTGATCATGTGATATGTTCTGCGATGGATACAGTATATAATATATATGATATATTATATAAGCGTTACTTATGTTTTACACCCGCACTAGCCCTGCCCCGCTCTTGTTGGAGATAGTGCCCTCAGAGGCAATTATTGGATCACAGGCACGTGATTGCAATGATCGAGGGAGGACCTATCCCGGTAGGACAGTCTTACTCGAGATGATAGTATGCTATCTGGTGTATCTTTATCATCGTGTACTGCTTTAGGTGACCTGACAGGTCACTATTACACGTTGATAGAGCCCTTAGGATTCTTGCTTGACCACCAGAAGTATGAGGGCGATCATATAAGTGGGAGCTGGAGGTCTATAAGCACATCCTTAAAAGGTCCCTAGTCGTGGGAGATTCGAGACAGGGCATCGTTTCTCCAGAGTAGACTAGTGTATACAGTCGAGACCCCGACGAGGGGCGGTGGCCGGTCTCACAAGCCATTGGTGTCAGTTAGATCACCTAAGATGTATACAGGTGCTCATTGGGTTATGAGTACACCGGACAGGACTCGTCGGGAACATGCTAGTTGGTCATATACCAGACGTCAGATGGCAGTTCCCTGGTGACATGTGTACAGGTTAGTTCATCGACCTGAGGATCGTCATTTGTCTCGTGTGAGTTCCCACTGTACTTTGATTACTACCCTTCCACGCTCAAAGGAGACGTGCAAACAGGTTTTAGTTGGGTACAGTCCCGAGCCACATGGAGGCAGTGAGCGTATCTTCAGGGGTTCGTCTCTCCTGGTATTGGGGGTGAGGTCGCGCTGTGTCTAGGAGAGCCATTACACGAAGCCCTCGGCCGAGACAGGAGATTTACTGGTAGGTATTCCAGTAGTATCTCAGGGTGTTCTGGGCTACGCTCCGACATGACTTGTACCGCTTTTGGGGGTCTGACTTTTACTAACCACTTAGGCCCGCCATGCGATGCTCATAGAAGAACGGACCGGACTGTACGGATATTGTCACTGACAGGCTCAGTAGGGTGTCAGGCTGAGTTCGCTCACAGACGTCCCTTTTGGTCAATACCTGGTAGCCCGTTACGTATTGGCTTATACCTCTGACGTGCTAGTGGTTAAATCCACAACCAAGGTGTTGACGAGTCTTTAGAGTTCCCCACATTCAGGTACTCAAGCTTTCGGGCGAAAAGCTGTAGAGGCCGTATGGAGATATGGCAAGGTCCGATCAGATACGTGCGGTATTGCACGGATCAGGATCGGACAGTTTGTACTAGAGGCCGTATGGATATATGGCAGGGTTCGATCAGATACGTGCGGTATTGCACGGATCAGGATCGAACGGATATTACTAGCCGGCTTTGGTTTAAGCCGGATCCTAGTATAGTACAGTGTAGATTTTGTCTCATTGCATTTGTATTTCGGTCGGAATACAAATGCGGGTGTGTATACACAGTATCGGGGTTTTCCTGTAATTTATTACGGGACCAGTTTTCTGGAGTTGCCAGTTTGTTTTCCGTTTCGGCCATTTTCATTTGTATCTTTCAATGGCCGAAGATTGGTGGAGGAGGGCTTATTTGCATTTGTGCAAATAAGTATTTGTGGAGGGGGTCTTTGCATATTCTTGTGTCATGATGGTTGCACCATCCCTTGACCATTTGACTTCTTCTTCTTTCATGATGGCTTGACTTTTGAAGCCATCATGGTTGTTGATGGTTGGTGGAGTGTGGGTTTGTGTTGGTGATCATTTCCCTTCATGATATCTTTTGATTCTCTTCTTACATTATTGATCCCTACACTCCCCTCTTCTTTTAGCTCTCTCTCCATCTTTTCATGCTTGGCCGGCCATAGAGGAGGAGGCTGCCCAATTTTGTGGTGTGGGATTTTTAGTCTTTTGGCTTCACAAAAATCCCCACAAGTTCCATCTCCAAAAAGTATATATCATTCCTCCACCAAATGGCACCTCCATGAATCCCAAATGAGACACAAGCCTCTACACTATATTCTACAGCAAACCTTGGGCACGTCGACTAGCCAGCTTCGTGCCCGAGTTGCCTCGGCATTGAGGTGGGAGCCCGTAAAAGATGTAGGCGATGTGGTGCACTTCCGGCGACGAGGTGGAGACAGGACATTCCGCAGGAGATCGGGACGACGACGAGAAGACCGGAGGACTCGGATCAGTCGGTATATCTCTATTCCCTATCTTGTAGTTAGCTAGGACTAGTTAATGGTTCGATCCGGGTGTTTAGTGCGCGGTGGTGCCGGTTTGCTAGTTTGCAAAATTAAAGTTTATCACCGCTTCCGCATTTGGCCGTCAGATTGACGGCCGAGGCGCCGCCGTGCACTTACAGTGGTATCAGAGCCTCACCATTAACTTATTCTAGCTTTGTTTAATATGTTTACATTTCCGATCGACCAAAATTCCAAAATCCGCGTTTTTCACATGCATCAGTTTTCTGTTGAAATTTTTTGGAGTCGAAAATTTTTTCAGGTTGCAGAAAAGTGATGTACTGGAAATTATAAGGACACTGTAGAAATTCGACACTGTGATTCACCAATGGGAGCGCGGAACCGCGGCCAAACCCCTCTTAGGGCCGCGGTTCCGCCGCACTATAGTACGATCACTGTATCAAATTTCCACAGTTCCTTTCTTGGTTGAAATTAGGGCTTTTGGAATATTAATATTGGACCCAGAATTTCCTGATGTGCTACAGTAGTACTTTGGGGCCCACTTGTTAAAAATTTGATCGGTCGGATATTTTAAACACATTATTTTACAGTATTTACATTATATCTGCGACCGTGAATGTCACTCGATCGGTAAATCCTGTCTAGCTGCTATAGCCCGGTTAGACGGATTTCCGAACGTGACTTTCACGTTGATGTTCTGTGTATTGCTGTGATGTTGCGGATCGGTCGTGGGGGATAGCCTGGATGTAATGCTAGTACAGTGTTTTGTTGTATTATGTACATTTGATATTGCGGGGCGAGCGTCCGACATGTGGACTGCCGTCACTGCCTGTTTGTATTATTATTTTGGGGCACGACCAGGTTGCGGTCGATGTACCCGTTGTATGTATATTTTACTTTCTGTACTAGGATTACCCCGCGGAGGGGTGCACGGATAGCCGGGTTCTAGAGGGCAACAAGCCCGCATCTCATGGCATTGAGACGGAGGGGGCTTCACTCTAGGATTGGCGGGCTATTCGCTGCACTTGTAGGGGGTACAGGTTGACCCAGGAGGGGTGCCCAAGTTACCGGATTCTGTGAAGTGCTGGGTGGTCCATTCACGGAGCTGAAGGGGGCTGCCTCGCTTCAGGTTTTGGCGGGTGACTTGCCGCGCCCGTAGGGGTCTAGGATTTCATTGCACAGGCTATCCACACGACCAGGGGAACGTCGGGTTTCAGCGGCTCTGTGAAACCCGGGGATCCCAGATATCTGTATTGTTCTGTGATGCTGTACATTTCTGTGATGTTGCATTTTTATCACGCCTTGAGCGAATATAATATATTGGTATATATATTAGTAGATGTTGAATATGTTTTGCATCCGCGCTAGTCCAGTCCCCGCTCTGTCGTTAGTTAGCTAACCTAACGGGTAATGACGGGACCCAGTGGCGAATGCGGATGGCATATACGTACGTCATATTATTTTCGTTTTTTGTGGTGTGATCAATTGATGGGACTGCGTTGATTCGGATCAATGCAAGTTAAAACAAACCTAATCTGATGTTGTTGGAACACTTTTCAAAAAGCTGTTATTGCAAGGACGTTCACTTTTGTTTTGCATCGTAGTATTCAGTTGGAATATCCTGCTCCTCAGTCGACGAGGCAAGGGCCGAGATCCCTTCACCGGGAGTGACCCCTTGGACAAAAGTTTGCGTCAGCGCAATAACTTCACTATAGCCGATTACTTTTGCTTTGCATCGTGGTATTCAGTTGGAATATCCTGCACCTCATTCTACGGGGAAAAAGCCGAGATCCCTTCACCGGGAGTGACCTCTTTAGCAAAGGTTTTCGTCATTATATTTTTAAAACTATCCGTTCCTTCAACGATATCAAGTTCATTACGTTAAAGGTTTTCTCCAGAAACCATTCGTAGCCCTCCGTCGTTTCATATGGATAGTCAATAGTATTCAAGCTGTGTATGTTGGCCAAAGTCAAGGCACGGTGATTGGTAGCTATTGGGGTATTCATATGCAGCATAGATAGATGCGTTGGTTTGGGACAGTCGTACTTCCATTTTGGCCAAAGTCATGGGTAGGTACGGGTGGATTCAAATTAACCTGGAGAATGACGGGTAGAACTTGACATGTGACTTATGATATGTTGGCCAAAGTCAAGGTCATAAGAGCATGGGGTAAAAATCACATCGGGAGTTTCAAAAGAACTGAAACTTGCCAGATATGCGCATACCTTCTGGAGTGTGATGACGTGAGTGGATTCCGTCACGTTATCATGCGGTGATAGTTGGATCCCGATTCCCACTGATGAGTTGGTTTACTCCTCGGGTGATCCCGACTAATTCTTCTTTTAGGTTTGGAGGAGAATTTGACGGTACAGTGGGAGGTTTCCAGATTAGATAAATTGGTAACCATTCTGATCTAGGTTAGAGTGCACGCTGAGTGTTTCTTTTCTCTCTGTCTTCGACAGCGACCATTGACCCGACCCTAAGACTCTGACTCAGAGACCAAAATTGACCGAACCTTCTTAAACACTGGCTTTTGGATTGTCAGAGTTGCGAACCTCATTGCCACTCCTACTTTTACCTATTTCTCCAGGACACCCCGTATTACGACGAACGTCCATTTCCATTGGACAAAACCATCGTATGGTTATATACGAACTCGAAGGAATTCGAGGATGGTTTCAGGTTCTGGAGGAAACGGATAGGACTATTCAGTTGCCTTTTCCTTTTACCTTCTCTCAGGTTGTGAGTACCCCTTAGATTAGGGGATAGTACACCTATTACGCAAATTGGATAGTCTTCTTCCGAACCTTAGGCTGGTGCCGAACGGTAGGGAATGGGGAAAACCAATTAGCCTAAACGGTGTACAGAAGGTGTTAAGTTAAGACAAAGGAAGGGATTACTAAGAGGGCAAAGTAAATTGCGACTGCTATTCACGACCAAACCAAGTATTCCATTACCACTCCCACTTCACCTTTGTATTTCTCCAGGACACTCCGTATCACTACGAAGATCCACAGTTTATTGGATACTCCATCGTATGGTTATATACGAACTCGAAAGGAACTTGTTCCAGTTCGGGGATGGATTCTGGTTCAGGAGAAATAGGAATAAGGTTTATTCAGGTATCTTTTTGTTGCGCCACGGCAGCGCCCCGGCCGTCTACTCGAGGCCAAAAAGCGGAAAAAAAAATTTTCCTTACTCGGAAACCGGCGCTACCGCGGACAATGAAAACCCGGATCGTTTACCATTAACCTAATGCTAGCAATCAAGAGATAGGGTGAGAAGTATACCGAGTGATCCGAGTCCTTCGGTCTTCTCGTCATCGTCCCGATCTCCCGCGGATAGTCTTGCCTCTACATCGTCGCCTCCTCGCCGGAAAGGGCACCACAACGCCTGCGTCTTTTACGGGCTCCCGCCTCAATACCGAGGCAACTCGAGCATGAAGCCGGCAACTCGACATGCTCAAGATATGCTGTAGAATGTGGTGTAGAACGTCTATGTCTCTTTTGGGGTATAGGAGTTGCCTTTGATGGAGGAATCAAGAAGAAATGAACTTGGGGATTTTGGTAGCAATAAAAATGAGATGGAGGATTAATTTTCACACAAAAATGATGCCTCTCATTTTTTCCCTTCCTCCAAAATATGTGGCCGGCCTCTTCATCTTAGAAATGGTGGTGGTGTGTTGAACAAAAGCAAGAGGGAGGTGATGGTAGGAAAAGGTGGAGGTGACCATATCCAAGGTCAAAGAAACAACAACCATGCTTGTTACTATTCAACCCATACCCTCACTTTATCACAATAAAAAGCAAGTCAATGTGCAAGATATGAAAGGTGTCATAATCAATCATTATGCAAGAAACCCCCCCACAAAGTGTAATTTGCAAAACTGCAAATTACCCCCTCCATCGGAAAAGTCCGGCCGGGAAAGAACAAAGGAAAACCGGCCGGAACGGAATGCAAACTGGCAACTCCAGAAAACTGGTCCCGTAATAAATTACAGGAAAACCCCGACACTGTGGATACACACCCGCATCTGTATTCCGTCCGGATACAAATGCAAAGAGACAAAATCTACACTGTACTAAACTAGGACCGGTTTATACCAAAGCCGGCTAGTAAAATCCGTTCGATCCTGATCCGTGCAATACCGCACGTATCTGATCGAACCCTGCCATATAACTATACGGCCACTAGTACAAAGCTGTCCGATCCTGATCCGTGCAATACCGCACGTATCTGATCGGACCCTGCCATATCTCCATACGGCCTCTACAGCGTTTCGCCCGAAAGCTGAGTAACTGAAAGTGTGGTGGACTCTAAAGACTCGTCAATACAATGGCTGTGGATTTAACCACTAGCACGTCAGAGGTATAAGCCAATACGTAACGGGCCACCAGCTATTGACTAAAAGGGACGTCGATGAGCGAACTCATCCTGACACCCTACTGAGCCTGTCAGTGACAATATCCGTACAGTCCGGTCCGTTCGTCTATGAGTATCGCATGGCGGGCCTAGGGGGTTGGTGAAAGTCAGACCCCCAAAAGCGGTACAAGTCGTGTCGGAGCGTAGCCCAGAACGCCCTGAGATACTACTGGAATACCTACCAGTAAATCTCCTGCCTCGGCCGAGGGCTTTGCGTAATGGCTCTCCTAGACACAGCGCGACCTCACCCCCAATACCGGGAGAGACGAACCCCTGCAGATCCGCTCACTGCCTCCATGTGGCTCGGGACTGTACCCAACTAAAACCTGTTTGCACGACTCCTTTGAGCCGTGGTAGGGTAGTAATCAAAGCACAGTGGGAACTCACACGAGACAAATGACGATCTCAGGTCGATGAACTAACCTGTACACATGTCACCTGGGAACTGCTATCTGACGTCTGGTATAAGACCAACTAGCAGGTTCCCGGCGAGTCCTGTCCGGTGTACTCATAACCCAATGAGCACCTGTATACATCTTAGGTGAACCAACTGACACCAGTGGCTTGTGAGACCGGCCACCGCCCCTCGTCGGGGTCTCGACTGTATACACTAGCCTACTAATGGAGTATCGATGCCCAGTCTCGAAACTCCCACGACTAGGGACCTTTTAAGGATGTGCTTATAGACTACCAGCTCCCACGTATATGATCGCCATCATACTGCTGGTCGTCAAGCAAGAATCCTAGGGGCTCTATCAACGTGTAATAGCGACATGTCAGGTCACCTAAAGCAGTACACGATGATAAAGATAAACCAGATAGCATACTATCATCTCGAGTAAGACTGTTCTACCGGGATAGGTCCTCCCTCAATCATCGCAATCACGTGCCTGTGATCCAATAATTGACTCTGAGGGCACTATCTCCAACAATCTCCCACTTGCACTCAAGGCTAATTATTGCGATGCCGCATACTCACAGCCCGTGTGATACCGAACACCCAACTCCTCTACTGGTCAGTCTCACAAAGCTCGTTTGCGAAACTATTGCGTTCGAGGAATAGCCTCAGTGAGTGGATCCGCTGTGATGTTTCTTTCTATGTCTCTCTATATCTCAAGTTCGCGGAGAAAGCCATCTCCCGAAATGAGCAATACCTGTCTTAGAATGTCCGGATGTCTGATGGGACCTAGCTCATAAATGAACTCCAAATCCAAACTTCTTAGACTGCATCGTCAACTGAACTTAATCAGTATCCTGTGCCATGCCTCCCTCAGTATTGCCTTGGACCACCTGTCCAAAATACAGTCCCTCATCAGAGGGAGAACTATAACTCTGACAACCTCCTTGTCGTCCATGTCACCTTGGAAGCCTGGAGTGATAACCGTCTCCTAAAGGAGGCAGCCGTTATCATATCCCTAGAACATTCACTTATGTTCTAAAACTGCTTCCGACTGTTCCTCCAGGATTGGATCAATATCAACTTATTGCATCTAGTGCAAGAACAACATCTGGTGTGGTACTTGACATCTCATGATTGACTCAATTGCCTAAGCAAGTGATCTGCCAATCATGAGTATCCCTCTCCTCTTTAGTCTATAAGACACCTTTAGAGAGGGTGACTCCATCAACTGCAGGTACACTACCGTGTCAGGAGTCGTCCATTCTAAATACTCATAGAATGCTGTCAAGGTACCTAGATTGGGAAACCACCCAAATCTAGATCTAAAACCATAGATCTAGTAACCAGTATGTCTGATATAATATCCAAGTCCTTTGTGGAGAAACCACTGTGTGACGACCAAAGTATAACCGATCGTAGTATAGGAATATCACTTCCTACTACCTTCTCAACAGATCCATCCCCTATTCTGATGACGTCCAACCCATGACTGTCACATCAGAAACAGATGATCTAACTCCGCTATATCTGCTCTAGTCTATAAATAGACATAAGCCTGAAGTCCACCAATGCTTCCGCTGCTCCCACTGACTACGACAACCCTCTGCCAGAGTCATATAGACGTGCACTTCTAAAGCTAGTTTAGAACGACGCTATACTCATCCTCCTGCCGGGTCTCGCAGCCTGGAACAACAACAATGGCAAGTGTGGGTAAACAAGAACTTCCCTGTCACCGTCCTTGAGGCTACCGGAGTACCTCTCGGGTGCCTGAAGTTACCCACCTTATCTGCGGAGTGGCCAATGGAATGTCAAATCAGATTGAATCTTTAGGTTCCTTATCAAATCTTCAGTAATCGTTTGTGGTTCTGGAATTACTTCCAGTTCTACCATTCTCCCACTACTGTTTTTCTGAAAAATAACCATTTCCTTTTAAAATGTGGCGAGTTAAGAACAATATCACTATCGATCTTCCAGATGGTAGAAAATCAACCCTCGTCATAGCCTGGGTCAACCCACAAACAGCCATTACAGAAACGTGCCTTGAGTTATCCGGAGTCTGGTTTTAAGCATAAGCCGGACAACTCCCCGTACCTTAACATCGTTAAGATATGAACTGTTCTATATCCAATATAGAACCAGAGGCACTGATTTAATTGAACCAGATTCAAATCATGCAGCTATATCTAGTGCATGTAAACTAAATGGAAAGAGGCCGATCAGCGTTACTCAACTTAGGAATACTTCCAATTATGAGTAACCTGAAAGAGAAGCAAGTTCTCATTACTATCAACTGAATACCATACACAAGTATCTACATCTTCGATCACCTTGAAGAATCCCGATACTTGCTACACCTGGTTCTCTACTGTATTCAAATACCTATAACTCCTCAAAACTTAGACTCTGTGTTTCCACGAAACACATGTCTAAGAACTAGAGAAGTTAAAAGTAAACAGAATATAGTATGAGGACCAACCCCTCTGTCCTAATGGACACTGGACAACATACAATACTCTGTATAAGTCCGCTGAGTCTAACAACTCTTTCACTGTGTGTCGTAGGTTGAAAACTGTACTTATGGTTAAGAAGAATTACACCGCTGTTTAATGCTCCTCACCTAACCATCCACTGATATAGGTAAATGTCATTGACATAATATCAAAAGGTATATCTCACTCTATGAAAATAGACGTACAGATATATCAATTTCAAATTGGGGCATAACAGCGGATATTCAAAACCAAATATTTGCCGACCGGCAAACAGCCCAGGTGATCTCCTCAAATATCACCGATTACAACGAATCCCGATATAATGAGGATGATCGCCCAATTCCCAATAACTTACTCCCACTCAGCATCTGTAAAACCATACAGATGTGAGAATCATACCTGGTAAATACATACCCTGGAGTAAGTGTCTAATCGGGAAATCAGTTTTCTATTAACAGTACACAGTGAAAATGAAACATCGAAATGTCTCGTTGGGGTATCCTGGTATTCTTAGTAATGCCTCTTCCATTATCCAGATTCACAACTGTAACCGTATAATTCTTTGCCACCTTTCCAAATCCCTTTATATGTCATTAGTCATTACCTTCTGTACACCCCTTTAGGCCAAATGGTTTTCTTCCTTCCCTATTGTTTGGCACCAGCCTATGGTTTGGAAGAAGACTATCCAAAAAGCATAAAGGGTGTACTGTCCTAATCCTAGGAGCACTCGCAATGCGAGAGAAGGTGAAGATAAAAGACACCTGAATGTACTTTATTCCTATTTCTCCTGAACCAGTATCCATCCCCGAACTGGAACAAGTTCCTTTCGAGTTCGTATATAACCATACGATGGATTATCCAATAAAATGGGATCTTCGTAGTGATACGGAGTGTCCTGGAGAAATACAAAGGTGATTTAGGATTGGCGAAGAAATACTTGGTTTGGTCGTGAATATCAGTCGCAATTTACTTTGCCCTCCTACTAATCCCTTGCTTTGTCTTAACTTAATACCTTCTGTACACCGTTTTAGGCTAACTGGTTTTCTTCATTCCCTACCGGTCGGCACCAGCCTATGGTTTGGAAGAAGATTTATCCAATTTGCGTAATAGGTGTACTACTCCTAAACCAAGGAGTACTCGCAACCTGAGAGAAGGTGAAAAGAAAAGACAACTGAATAATCCTATCCGTTTTCTCCAGAACCAGAAACCATCCTCGAAGTCCTTCGAGTTCGTATCTAACCATACGATGGTTTTGTCCAATGGAAGTGGACGTTCGTAGTAATACGGGGTGTCCTGGAGAAAAGGGTAAAAGTAGGAGTGGCAATGAGGTCTGCAACTCTGACAATCCAAAAGCCAGTGTTAAGAAGGTTCGGTCAACTTGGTCACTGAGTCATAGTCCAGGGTCGGGTCAAAGGTCGCTGCCAGAGAGAGAGAAAAGAAACACTCAGCGTGCACTCTAACCTAGATCAGAATGGTTACCAATTTATCTAATCAGGAAACCTCCCACTGTACCTCAAATTCTCCTCCAAACCTAAAAGAAGAATTAGTCGGGATCACCCGAGGAGTAAACCAACTCATCAGTGGGAATCGGGATCCAACTATCATCGCATGATAACTTGACGGAATCCACTCAAGTCACCACACTCCAGAAGGTATGCGCAAGCTTGGCAAGTTTCAGTTCTTTTAAAACTCCTGATATTTGTTTTTACCCCTAGGACCCAAGTGACCTTGACGAATAATCAACAAATCAAAAGGTCCTAGTCAAGTTCAACCCGTCATTATCTTGATTGCGTTAAACCCACCCGCACGACCCTTGACGAATAATCAACAAAGTCGTACGACTGTCCTAACCAATCCACATATCCATACAACAGAAAGCATTACAGAGCTACCGCTCACTACGCCTCGGCGAATAGCAACGACAAACGTAGCGCGAATACTAAGCAATACTGAACTGAAATGACGGAGGGCTACGACTGGTTTTTGGCGAAAAACCTTTAACGTAATGAACTTGATATCGTTGAAGGAACTGGATAACCTTTTATAAAATATAGTGACGAAAACCTTTACTAAAGAGGTCACTCCCGGTGAAGGGATCTCGGCTCTTTCCCCGTAGAATGGGGTGCAGGATATTCCAAATGAATACCACGATGCAAAGCAAAAGTAATCGGCTATAGTGAAGTTAATGCCCTGACGCAAACTTCTGTCCAAGGGGTCACTCCCGGTGAAGGGATCTCGGCCCTTGCCTCGTCGACTGAGGAGCAGGATATTCCAAATGAATACCACGATGCAAAACAAAAGCGAACGTCCTTGCAATAACAGCTTTTTGAAAAGTGTTCCAACAACATCAGATTAGGTTTGTTTATCTTGCATTGATCCGAATCAACGCAGTCCCATCAAATAATCACACCACAAAGAACGAAAATATACTGACGTACGTATATGCCATCCGCATTCGCCACTGGGTCCCGTCATCACTCGTTAGGTTAGCTTACTAACGACAGAGCGGGGACTGGACTAGCGCGGATGAAAAACATATACAACATCTACTAATATATATACCAATATATAGTATTTCGCTCAAGGCGTGAATAAAAATGCAACATCACAGAAATGTACAGCATCACATAACAATACAGATATCTGGAAGCCCCGGGTTTCACAGAGCCGCTGCTGAAACCCGACGTTCCCCTGGTCGTGTGGATAGCCTGTGCAATGAAATCCTAGACCCCTACGGGCGCGGCAAGTCACCCGCCAAAACCTGAAGCGAGGCAGCCCCCTCCAGCACCGTGAATGGACCACCCAGCACTTCACGGAATCCGGCAACTTGGGCACCCCTCCTGGGTCAACCTGTACCCCCTACGAGTGCGGCGAATAGCCTGCCAATCCTGGACTGAAGCCCCCTCCGTCCCAATGCCATGAGATGCGGGCTTGTTGCCTTCTAGAACCCGGCTATCCGTGCACCCCTCCGCGGGGTAACCCTAGTACAGAAAGTAAAATATACATACACCGGGTACATCGACCGCAACCAGGTCATGCCCCAAAAGAATAATACAATCAGGCAGTGACGGCAGTCCACATGTCGGACGCTCGCCCCGCAATATCAAATGTACATAATACACCAAAACTGTACTAGCATTGCATCCAGGCTATCCCCCACGACCGATCCGCAACATCACAGCATAAACATAGAACATCAACGTGAAAGTCACGTTCGCAAATCCGTCTAACCGGGCTATAGCAGCTAGACCGGATTTACCGATCGAGTGACATTCACGGTCGCAGATATAATGTAAATACTGTGAAATAATGTGTTTAAAATTTTCCGATTGACCAAAAAATAACAAGTGGGCCCCCAATCAAAACTGTAGCACTCACAGAAAACCTGGGCCCAATATTAATATTCCAAAAGCCCTAGTTCCCTGTAAAAACATCACTGGAAAAATCTGGTCCAGAGAACAAACTGAACCGCGGCGGAAGAGCGGCGCAAAGGCGGGTTACGCCGCGCTTCCGCGGCGGATCTACAGTAACACATGCCCAAATTTTCCCAGATGTCTTATAATTTCCTGTACATCATTCTGCAATCACCTGAAAAATTTTTAGACTCCAAAAAATTTCGACAGAAACTGATGTGCTAGAAAAATACGGTTTTTGGAAATTTTGGTCGATCGGAAACGCAAACACATCAAACGAAGCTAGGTAAGGTTAATGGCGTGGCTCTGATACCATGTTGCGCCACGGCAGCGCCCCGGCCGTCTACTCGAGGCCAAAAAGCGGAACAAAAAATTTTCCTTACTCGGAAACCGGCGCTACCGCGGACAATGAAAACCCGGATCGTTTACCATTAACCTAATGCTAGCAATCAAGAGATAGGGTGAGAAGTATACCGAGTGATCCGAGTCCTTCGGTCTTCTCGTCATCGTCCCGATCTCCCGCGGATAGTCTTGCCTCCACATCGTCGCCTCCTCGCCGGAAAGGGCACCACAACGCCTGCGTCTTTTACGGGCTCCCGCCTCAATACCGAGGCAACTCGAGCATGAAGCCGGCAACTCGACATGCTCAAGATATGCTGTAGAATGTGGTGTAGAACGTCTATGTCTCTTTTGGGGTATAGGAGTTGCCTTTGATGGAGGAATCAAGAAGTAATGAACTTGGGGATTTTGGTAGCAATAAAAATGAGATGGAGGATTAATTTTCACACAAAAATGATGCCTCTCATTTTTTCCCTTCCTCCAAAATATGTGGCCGGCCTCTTCATCTTAGAAATGGTGGTGGTGTGTTGAACAAAAGCAAGAGGGAGGTGATGGTAGGAAAAGGTGGAGGTGACCATATCCAAGGTCAAAGAAACAACAACCAAGCTTGTTACTATTCAACCCATACCCTCACTTTATCACAATAAAAAGCAAGTCAATGTGCAAGATATGAAAGGTGTCATAATCAATCATTATGCAAGAAACCCCCCCACAAAGTGTAATTTGCAAAACTGCAAATTACCCCCTCCATCGGAAAAGTCCGGCCGGGAAAGAACAGAGGAAAACCGGCCGGAACGGAATGCAAACTGGCAACTCCAGAAAACTGGTCCCGTAATAAATTACAGGAAAACCCCGACACTGTGCATACACACCCGCATCTGTATTCCGTCCGGATACAAATGCAAAGAGACAAAATCTACACTGTACTAAACTAGGACCGGCTTATACCAAAGCCGGCTAGTAAAATCCGTTCGATCCTGATCCGTGCAATACCGCACGTATCTGATCGAACCCTGCCATATAACTATACGGCCACTAGTACAAAGCTGTCCGATCCTGATCCGTGCAATACCGCACGTATCTGATCGGACCCTGCCATATCTCCATACGGCCTCTACAGCGTTTCGCCCGAAAGCTGAGTAACTGAAAGTGTGGTGGACTCTAAAGACTCGTCAATACAATGGCTGTGGATTTAACCACTAGCACGTCAGAGGTATAAGCCAATACGTAACGGGCCACCAGCTATTGACTAAAAGGGACGTCGATGAGCGAACTCATCCTGACACCCTACTGAGCCTGTCAGTGACAATATCCGTACAGTCCGGTCCGTTCGTCTATGAGTATCGCATGGCGGGCCTAGGGGGTTGGTGAAAGTCAGACCCCTAAAAGCGGTACAAGTCGTGTCGGAGCGTAGCCCAGAACGCCCTGAGATACTACTGGAATACCTACCAGTAAATCTCCTGCCTCGGCCGAGGGCTTTGCGTAATGGCTCTCCTAGACACAGCGCGACCTCACCCCCAATACCGGGAGAGACGAACCCCTGCAGATCCGCTCACTGCCTCCATGTGGCTCGGGACTGTACCCAACTAAAACCTGTTTGCACGACTCTTTTGAGCCGTGGTAGGGTAGTAATCAAAGCACAGTGGGAACTCACACGAGACAAATGACGATCTCAGGTCGATGAACTAACCTGTACACATGTCACCTGGGAACTGCTATCTGACGTCTGGTATAAGACCAACTAGCAGGTTCCCGGCGAGTCCTGTCCGGTGTACTCATAACCCAATGAGCACCTGTATACATCTTAGGTGAACCAACTGACACCAGTGGCTTGTGAGACCGGCCACCGCCCCTCGTCGGGGTCTCGACTGTATACACTAGCCTACTAATGGAGTATCGATGCCCAGTCTCGAAACTCCCACGACTAGGGACCTTTTAAGGATGTGCTTATAGACTACCGGCTCCCACGTATATGATCGCCATCATACTGCTGGTCGTCAAGAAAGAATCCTAGGGGCTCTATCAACGTGTAATAGCGACATGTCAGGTCACCTAAAGCAGTACACGATGATAAAGATAAACCAGATAGCATACTATCATCTCGAGTAAGACTGTTCTACCGGGATAGGTCCTCCCTCAATCATCGCAATCACGTGCCTGTGATCCAATAATTGACTCTGAGGGCACTATCTCCAACACTTTTGTCTTCACCTTCTCTCGCATTGCGAGTGCTCCTAGGATTAGGACAGTACACCCATTATGCTTATTGGATAGTCTTCTTCCAAACCATAGGCTGGTGCCGAACGGTAGGGAAGGAAGAAAACCATTTGGCCTAAAGGGTGTGCAGAAGGTAATGACTAAAGACATATAAAGGGATTTGGAGAGGTGGCAAAGAATTACACGGTTACAGTCGTGAATCTGGAAGAGGCATTACTAGGAATACCGGTATACCCCATCGAAACATTTCGATGTTTCAGTTTCACTGTGTACTGTTAAAGGAAAACTGATTTCCCAATTAGACACTTACTCCAGGGTATGTATTTACCAGGTATGATTCTCACATCTGTATGGTTTTACAGATGATGAGTGGGAGTAGGTTAGTGGGAATTAGGTGATCATCCTCATTATATCGGGATTCGTTGTAATCGGTGATATTTGAGGAAGCCGCCTGGGTTGTCTGCCGGACGGCAAATATTTGGTTTTGAATATCCACTGTTATGCACCAATTTCAAATTGATTTATCTGTACGTCTATTTTCATAGAGTGAGATATACCTCTTTGAAATTATGTCTGTGACATTTACCTATATCAGTGGATGGTTAGGTAAGGAGCATTAAACAGCGGTGTAATTCTTCTTAACCATAAGTACAGTTTTCAACCTACGACACACAGTGAAAGAGTTATCAGACTCAAGGGACTTATACAGAGTATTATATGTTGTCCAGGGTCCATCAGGACAGAGGGGTTGGTCCTCGTACTATATTCGGTTTACTCATGACTTCTCTAGTTTTTAGACAGGTGTTTCGTGGAAACACAGGGTCCGAATTTGGAGAAGTTATAGGAATTTGAATAGAGTAGAGAACCAGGTGTAGCAAGTATCGGGATTCTTCAAAGTGATCGAAGATGTAGATACTTGTCAATGGTATTCATTTGATAGTAGTGATTAAGAGAACTTTCTTCTCTTTCAGGTTACTCATAATTGGAAGCATTCCTAAGTTGAGTAACGCTGATAGGCCTCCTTCCATTAAGTTGACATGCACTGGAGATAGCTGCATGGTTTGAATCTGGTTCAACTAAATCAGTGCCTATGTTTCTATATTGGATGTAGAACAGTTCGTATCTTAACGATGTTAAGGTACGGGGAGTTGTCCGGATTATGCTTAAACCAGACTCTGGATATCTCAAGGCACGTTTTCTTTAATGGCTGTTTATGGGTTGACCCAGGCTATGACGAGGGTTGACTTTCTACCATCTGGATGAACAATAGCGATATTGTTCTGAACTCGCCACAGTTTTAAATAAAATGGATTTTTCAGAAAACAGTAGTGGGAGTATGGTAGAACTGGAAGTGATTCCAGAACCACAAACGATTACTGAAGATTTTGATAGGAACCTAAAGATTCAATCAGGATTGACATTCCATTGGCCACTCCGCAGATAAGGTGGGTAACTTCAGGCACCCGAGAGGTACTCCGGTAGCCTCAAGGACGGTGACAGGGAAGTTCTTGTTTACCCAGACTTACCATTGCTGTTGTTCCAGACTGTGAGACCCGGCAGGAGGATGAGTATAGCGTCTTTCTAAACTAGTTTTAGAAATGTACGTGTATATGACTCTGCCAGAGGGTTGTCGTAGTCAGTGGGAGCAGCGGAAGCATTGGTGGATAGGTGGCTTATGTCTATTTATAGACTAAAGCAGATATAGCGGAGATAGATCATCTATTTCTGATGTGACAGTCATGGGCTTGACTTCATCAGAATAGGGGATGGATCTGTTAAGAAGGTAGTAGGGTATGATGTCATGGTATTTGGATGACATACATAGAGTAGGAAGGGATATTCCTATACTACGATCGGTTATACTTTGGTCGTCACACAGTGGTTTCTCCACATGGGACTTGGACATTATATCAGACATACTGGTTACTAGATCTAGATTTGGATGGTTTCCCAATCAGGGTACTTAGACAGCATTTTAAGAGTATTTAGAATGGACGACTCCTGGCACGGTGGTTTACCTGCAGGTGATAGAGTCACCCTCTCTAAAGCTGTCTTACAGACTAAAGGGGAGAGGGATGTGCATGATTGGCAGATCACTTGCTTAGGCAATTGAGTCAATCATGAGATGTCAAGTACCACACCAGATGTTATTCTTGCACTAGGTGCAATAAGTTGACATTAATCCAATCCTGGAGAAACAGTAGGAAGCAGTTTTAGAACATAAGTGGATGTTCTAGGGATATGATAACGATAGCCTCATTCGGGAGACAGTTATCATTCCAGGCTTCCAAGGTGACTTGGACGACAGGGAGGTTGTCAGAGTTATAGTTTTCCTTCTGACGAGGGGCAGTATTTTGGACAGGTGGTCCAAGGCAATACTGAGGGAGGCATGGCGCAGGATACTGATTAAGTTCAGTTGACGATACAGTCTAAGAAGTTTGGATTTGGAGTTCATTTATGAGCTAGGTCCCATCAGACATCCAGACATATTCTAAGACAGGTATTGCTCATTTCGGGAGATGGCTTTCTCCGCGAACTTGAGATATAGAGAGACATAGAAAGAAACATCAAGGCGGATCCACTCACTGAGGCTATTCCTCAAACGCAATAGTTTCGCAAGCGAGCTTTGCAAGACTGACTAGTAGAGGAGTTGGGTGTTCGGTATCACACGGGCTGTGAGTATACGACATCGCAATAATTAGCCTTGAGTGCAAGTGGGAGATTGTTGGAGATAGTGCCCTCAGAGTCAATTATTGGATCACAGGCACGTGATTGCAATGATCGAGGGAGGACCTATCCCGGTAGGACAGTCTTACTCGAGATGATAGTATGCTATCTGGTTTATCTTTATCATCGTGTACTGCTTTAGGTGACCTGACAGGTCACTATTACACGTTGATAGAGCCCCTAGGATTCTTGCTTGACCACCAGCAGTATGAGGGCGATCATATAAGTGGGAGCTGGAGGTCTATAAGCACATCCTTAAAAGGTCCCTAGTCGTGGGAGATTCGAGACAGGGCATCGTTTCTCCAGAGTAGACTAGTGTATACAGTCGAGACCCCGACGAGGGGCGGTGGCCGGTCTCACAAGCCATTGGTGTCAGTTAGATCACCTAAGATGTATACAGGTGCTCATTGGGTTATGAGTACACCGGACAGGACTCGCCGAGAACATGCTAGTTGGTCATATACCAGACGTCAGATGGCAGTTCCCTGGTGACATGTGTACAGGTTAGTTCATTGACCTGAGGATCGTCATTTGTCTCGTGTGAGTTCCCACTGTACTTTGATTACTACCCTACCACACTCAAAGGAGACGTGCAAACAGGTTTTAGTTGGGTACAGTCCCGAGCCACATGGAGGCAGTGAGCGTATCTTCAGGGGTTCATCTCTCCCGGTATTGGGGGTGAGGTCGCGCTGTGTCTAGGAGAGCCATTACACGAAGCCCTCGGCCGAGGCAGGAGATTTACTGGTAGGTATTCCAGTGGTATCTCTGGGTGTTCTGGGCTATGCTCCGACACGACTTGTACCGCTTTTGGGGGTCTGACTTTTACCAACCCCTTAGGACCGCCATGCGATGCTCATAGACGAACGGACCGGACTGTACGGATATTGTCACTGACAGGCTCAGTAGGGTGTCAGGCTGAGTTCGCTCACAGACGTCCCTTTTGGTCAATACCTGGTAGCCCGTTACGTATTGGCTTATACCTCTGACGTGCTAGTGGTTAAATCCACAACCAAGGTGTTGACGAGTCTTTAGAGTCCCCCACATTCAGTTACTCAAGCTTTCGGGCGAAAAGCTGTAGAGGCCGTATGGAGATATGGCAAGGTCTGATCAGATACGTGCGGTATTGCACGGATCAGGATCGGACAGTTTGTACTAGAGGCCGTATGGATATATGGCAGGGTTTGATCAGATACGTGCGGTATTGCACGGATCAGGATCGAACGGATATTACTAGCCGGCTTTGGTTTAAGCCGGATCCTAGTATAGTACAGTGTAGATTTTGTCTCATTGCATTTGTATTTCGGTCGGAATACAAATGCGGGTGTGTACACACAGTATCGGGGTTTTCCTGCAATTTATTACGGGACCAGTTTTCTGGAGTTGCCAGTTTGTTTTCCGTTTCGGCCATTTTCATTTGTATCTTTCAATGGCCGAAGATTGGTGGAGGAGGGCTTATTTGCATTTGTGCAAATAAGTATTTGTGGAGGGGGTCTTTGCATATTCTTGTGTCATGATGGTTGCACCATCCCTTGACCATTCGACTTCTTCTTCTTTCATGATGGCTTGACTTTTGAAGCCATCATGGTTGTTGATGGTTGGTGGAGTGTGGGTTTGTGTTGGTGATCATTTCCCTTCATGATATCTTTTGATTCTCTTCTTGCATTATTGATCCCTACACTCCCCACTTCTTTTTGCTCTCTCTCCATCTTTTCATGCTTGGCCGGCCATAGAGGAGGAGGCTGCCCAATTTTGTGGTGTGGGATTTTTAGTCTTTTGGCTTCATAAAAATCCTCACAAGTTCCATCTCCAAAAAGTATATATCATTCCTCCACCAAATGGCACCTCCATGAACCCCAAATGAGACACAAGCCTCTACACTATATTCTACAGCAAACCTTGGGCACGTCGACTAGCCGGCTTCGTGCCCGAGTTGCCTCGGCATTGAGGTGGGAGCTCGTAAAAGATGTAGGCGATGTGGTGCACTTCCGGCGACGAGGTGGAGACAGGACATTCCGCAGGAGATCGGGACGACGACGAGAAGACCGGAGGACTCGGATCAGTCGGTATATCTCTATTCCCTATCTTGTAGTTAGCTAGGACTAGTTAATGGTTCGATCCGGGTGTTTAGTGCGCGGTGGTGCCGGTTTGCTAGTTTGCAAAATTAAAGTTTATCACCGCTTCCGCATTTGGCCGTCAGATTGACGGTCGGGGCGCCGCCGTGCACTTACAGCTCTGCCGTTAGTTACCTAACCTAACGGTGCATGAGGGGACATCGAGGTGAATGCGGATGGCATAAGTGTACGTCGTATTTATCTGTGATGTTTAGGTACTTAAATGATGGGACTTCATTAATGAGATTAATGAAATAAAAGAAACCTAAGATGTTGTAGAATCGAATTTCTAAAAATTAAAACATGTAGCTACAGTTCTTGCTTTGCACAGCGGTATATGTGATATATCCTGCACCTTATTCGATAAGGAAAGGACCGAGATCCCTTCACCGGGAGTGACTCCTTTAGCAATAACTGGCAGATACTACACACTCGGTTTGTCTTTTGATTGCTTTTAAGAGTTCTGCTTTGCACAGTGATATATATGATATATCCCGCACCTCATTCGAAGAGGAAAGGACCGACGATCCCTTCACCGGGAGTGACTCCTTTAGCAAAACTAGAAAAGCCTCAAAAGCACTCCATTTTTAAAATCATTTGATTCTACAACGATATCAAGTTCATTACGCAATAGGTTTTCAGAAAAACCTGTCGTAGCCCTCCGTCATTTCAGATAAGTACCAGTTTGTATTCGTGCTACGTTTGTTGACTATGTTAAGGCGTAGTGTGCGGTAGCTAATTAGTGCTTATCTGCATAAGCATATGATGCGATTGGATTAGGGTAGTCGTGCGACTTTGTTAACTATGTTAAGGGCCGTGCGGGTGGGTTTGATTCAATCAAGAAATGACGGGTTGAACTTGACTTGCGGTCTATGGTTTGTTGACCTTGTCAAGGTCATAGATCGTTTGGGGCAAAATTATCGGGAATTTCAAGTGTTGAAATTTGCAATGAGATTGCATACCTTCTATGATATAGTTGGATCCCGATACCCGCTGTGAGTAAGAGTTACTCCTGGGAGAGTTTTACACATTACAATTAGCCGATCAAGTAGGTGTCTAGAAAGGTGTTAACGAGGTTACGCCTCTGGGAAAATGATGTTTAAATTAATTAGGTTCGTGCGAAAGCACGGGGGACCTCCCTCAAAGTACCGACACTGGCCTGGCTGAAAGATTGGCGAACTTGTAGTGTGTAATTAATCCCGGCCAGTCTTTCCTTTTAGGGTTTGAAGGAAGATTTGATAAAAACAGTGGGAGCCATCCTGATTAGATAAAATAATAACCAATCTATTCTTGAAAGAGCGCATGCTGAGTGTTTTCTTCTCTCTCTCTCCAGCTAGCGACCATATCACGCCTTAATCAAGATAATAATACGGATATTTGACCAAACCCGCTTGTTAAACTGAGCTGGGGAACGTTGGTCCCGCTCCAACTTATAATTGTTATAAGACAGAGCAGGAAATTGGGGATTACCAGAATTCCCGTGCCGCCCAAACGAAGAGAGTGCATGCTGATGCATCATCTTCGGGTATGTTCATTACAAAGAACTGTTTCTCAGTATCCTCGGCATCCTGGGTATATGATACCGGATCAGGATCCCAGATATGTAATCTGTTACATAGGGCTGCAAAAAGGTAGAGAACTAAGAACGGATGATAAGTTTCATGAGGCAGAAAACGGGGCAAGTGTTGCAGCCAAGTCTGTTGGTCACTGTCACCCTGTATTACAAATACATTGATTCTGAACGAATGTTATTAGATACCGAACCTGATATACAAAATCATATCTGTCTTTTTATTAGTAAAGAAACGATAAAATTTTGTATTGTTGGATAATGTTTTGAACATTTCCTATATCAAAAGTTGATCGGTTCAGGCACGTTATCTAAAAGCATTAATGTTCTAAATCAAACTACAGTTCTTTAGTATACGGAACACACACAAGAGGAAGAGTTCAGAAATGAACGAATCCTTCTTGAGGTATTGTAGACTAGGTCATATCAATGCGACCTGACTAGCTGAAGTTACATTTAGATGCATGTTTAAATCTGTTTGAATTTACAGCTTATGAAACTTGCCAGTCATGTCACAAAGATTATATGACCATAGCTCTGTTTATTGGAAACAGAGAAACAGTTAGTAAACTCTTGGGATTGATACTTGTTGATGTATGTAAGGTCCCCTGTCTACATATGCCGGGAGCGGTTCTTTGTACTTCATTAAATTCTCTGATGATCTCTTTAGATTCAGACATATGTTCCTATTGAAACACAAGTCCGAACCTTTTGAGATATTCACAGAATATAAGTTAGAAGTAGAGAACCAAAATACAGGTATAAGTATTATGTCCTTTGATGTGATCAGGGAGGAGAATACTTGAGCACGGAATTCCTGGACTATTCTAAAGGAGAATGAGATTCTCTCTCAGCATTACTCCTCCGTATACACCATAGCATGATGGTATATCGGGGCGGAGCAATCACACCTTATATGATAAGGTGTGCTCTATGATGAGTACTACTGAGTTACCTATTTCCTTTTGGGAGTTATGCACTTGAGAAGCTGCATACCTATTGAATAGGGTTCAAATCAAATCAGTTGCCTACCGCTTCATGTTTGATATGATAAGGGAAGAGCCCATCTCTTAAGTTAGTTAAGATTTGGGGTTGTCCAGCCTATGTCTGAAAAGCAAAATCCGGACAAGCTCGAGGCAAGGTCTGTAATGTACAACTGGAAAGGTTCTAGCTATACAAACTACAGCAGTTGATTTGATAAAACCAAAGGATTCAATAGTTACCAACGAACCTCAGCCTCTCTGCCGATCTAGTGGGGTTCCTCATCCGCCTGAGAGATACTTCGGTTTCTTGATGACAGTGGGAGCGAGGATTGCATCATGAGATGATGACCCAACTAGTTTCGAGCTGGCCATCAGGAGTAGGACTCTGTAAGAATGGCTGGATGCTTAGCGATCTGTGATGGAATCCATGTACACCAACAAAGTATGGACTTTGGTTGCTATATCTGAAGGGTTAAATCCCCATCAGGAGCAAGTATATCTTGAGAAGATTACTTGGTGTAGATGGAAAAGTTGAGACTTTCGAAGCTAGACTTGTTAAAGGTTTTCGTCATCGACCAGGCGTGGATAATGATGAAACCTTCTCCAGTGGCTGTGCTTAAGTCCATCCGGATCCTACTTGCCACGGCTACATACCATGACTACGATATCTGGCGGTTGGGTGCCATGACTGCTTTTCTAAATGATGTTTTAGAAGAGGACGTCTATAAGTACACAGCCAGAGGGCTTCGTAAACAGTGGGAGCAGCGGAAACATGTACAAGATGCTTTATAAGATTAAAGCAGGTATCGCGGAGATGGAACATCTGTTTTGATGTGTTATTCAAAGAGTTTGATATCATCAAAATGGTAGATGAACCTTGTATAAACAAAAAGGTAGTAGGGAGTATGGTGATGATCCTCGTAGAGTACGTGGATGACATGCTCTTGATAAGAAAGGAGTTTCCTATGCTACGCTCGGTCAATCTCCGCTTATCACAATGATTCTCCATATAGGATCAAAGTGATACCTCCTAAATCCTGGGTTTTGGATCTATGAGATAGATCTAATTGGATGTTAGGATTCTCACTAGTTGTAGTGAGATGGTATCAACCGATCCTGGGGAGAATCACTGGAAAGGTTCCAGGGTGATAAGGACGACTGAAAATCAGTCGCAGGCATTGTCTTTACCCTCAATAAAGGGACGGTATGTTGGAAGAGTTCCAAGCTAGATACCGTGGCATACTAGACGATAAAGGCTCGATACATCGCTACTTAAGATGCTACCAAAGAGGCAGTCTGGATGTATATTTGTTCATGAGATGAACTTAGTTCCTCCCATTGTGTGACAATGGAGTTATGGCCTATGCCAAGGAACGACCGTCCCATCAGTGATCCAGACATATTCTAAGGCAGTATCACCTGATCATGGAGATGGTTGATCTCTAGGGTGATCGAGGTTAGGAGAACAGACTCATAGGACAACACGGCGGATCCACTCACAAAGGCCATTTCCCAGAGAGAGACTTTTATGGGATGGTTGAGTATGAGATACTACAACCACTGCTATCAGATGGCCCTAGTGCAAGTGGGAGATTGTTAGTTATATGTATGCCCTAGAGGCCATTACTATACATACGATGTATATTGTAGTGGATGCTGGGACATATATAGGGAGGACTTTCTTGCTCGACATGATAGTATGCTATCTGGTTACACTTTACCTTAACGTTTACACTGATTGTCTCTCTGTTACATGTTGGTAAAGCCCTTAGGATGTATACTTGACTACTTGGACTGTGATGCGGATCATACTAGTGGGGACATGGTAGTCCATAAGTACATCCTTCAAGGTCCCTAGTCATGGGTGTATCGAGACGGGGCATCGATATACCAGAGTAGACTAGCGTATTCCTTCTCGACCCATACAGATGGGCGATGGATGATCCCATATCCATTGGTGTTTGACATCAGAGATGATATACGGGTGCTCAGTGGAGACTGGGTACACTGGACGGACTCGCCGAGAACTCCCAGATGGTATTATACCTTACGTCAGATGGCAGTTCTCTGGTGACACTGGTACAGAGTAGTTTGTTGACCCGAGATCGTCATAGAGTCTTGTGTGATTCCCACTGTGCTTTGATTTCCACCTTACCACTTCCAAGAGGGCGTGCAAAACGGTGGTTTTTGGGTACAGTCCCGAGTCATATGGAGGCAGTGAGCGATAGGAGGGGATTCGTCTCTCCCGGTATAGGGGGTTGATGTTGCGCTGTGTTCGATTGGCTATAACCGGAAATCCCTGGCCAGGGTTGCTGTGATTTACTGGTAATTGTTACCAGTAGTTTCTCGAATTGTTATAGACCACATATCGACACGACTTATCGAGCTGTTGGGGTCTGACGTTTACCACCCCTAGGCGAGATATGCGACATATCAGACGACGAGACCGGACTGTACGGTAAGTGTTACTGGTTGGATTCACAGGAGTGTGAGCGGGCTTGCTCATCGATCTTCTGATCGCTCAATACCCGGGTGGCTGTTACGTTTAGCAGACCGCTTGCGGCTTGTGGGTGCTGTAGGGTTCCTAGGCACTCTTGTGAAGGTTCAAAAGGCATCAAACATGTCCGGATTAAAATTTAGACGTGCCGAACAACCCAAAGCCGGGATCTTTGCTAGATTATTTGGGTTTAACATGCAAGAAGATAACTTTTATCTAAGTGTAAGGGATTACAACCTTTGTAGTCCGCTCCTTCACTTCACAAGCTCCGAGTAGAAGTCCCTTTGCCGCGATCCACGATCTTCCGGACTCATGAGAGGCTCCACGACTCGAACGATCCATGCTAGCTCGAAGTATTCCAAATCTCCGATGATCTACCTTGAAGTTGCTACCACTCAAGCTTTCTCACTCAAAAGAGAAGAACACACTAATCCCATGGGCTAGATGAGATGAGGATGAGAGAGTAGTAATTTTGCTTTCTTTTTAAATCATTTTCTCAATTTATTTCATCACTTCAAGAAAAACTAGCAAGCTTTTTTGAACAAGGAAGAAGATGATAATGAAAAGATAATGAATTATCTTTCTTTTGTGATGAATAGAATAAAACCTATATGATTGATTATTAACCATGGTCAAGGATGATTGGATAAGAATAAGTAGAGAAACAACTAGAGTTAGGGTTTGGTTAAGTTAAAAATGTGTCATCACAAAATATCACAACCATGACAAAAAGAAAAATGCTTCTAGAAGGAACTTGAAGCATCTAACCCTAATCAAACCCTAACCTCAATTAATCATCCTTAAGCATGTTTAACAATTAATCATATCATGTCACAATAATATATATCACATATATATTATATATTTGCAACAACAGAAAATAATACAATTAACATATATCGCATATATATCAATGTATCATCCACTGAGAAAATGAAATAATAAAGCGAGCCAATATTAGATAATGTAATACAATATATCATATATATTATTGTACATTAAATCATCGAATCAACACTTGATTCGACGATCCGGCTATATCGAATATTACCGACTAATATATCATGTACCGATTCATCGAATCAACACTTGATCCGATGACCCGGTTCATTTCTAAATATCGCGAGAATATAATACGGTATCCCATATCGCATTATTCTCGCTCCTGCGCATATCACATATGTGCCACTACTCCGTTTCGCCTGAGCCAAGAAACCTCTGTGTAGGACTCTAAAAAATCGTCAATACGCCGGTAGCAGGTGATGATCATATCAAACACCCACAAGCTGCAAGCGGTCAGCTAAACATAACAGCCACCCAGGTATTGAGCGATCAGAAGATCAACAAGCTAGCCTGTGCGTTCTCCTGTGAATCCAACCAGTAACACTCCCGTACAGTCCGGTCTGTTCATCTGATATGTCGCATATCAAGTCTAGGGGTGGTATACGTCAGAGCCCAGTAACCGATAAGTCGTGTTGATGTATTGCTCATAACGGGTCGAGAAACTACTAGTAACACTTACCAGTAAATCTCTATATCAGCCCTGGCCAGGGACTTCCAGTTATTGCCAATCGAACACAGCACAACATCAACTCACTATACCGGGAGAGACGAATCCCCTCCTATTGCTCATTGCCTCCATGTGATTCGGGACTGTACCCAAAAGCCACCGTTTTGCACGCCCTCTTGGACGTGGTAAGGTGGAAATCAAAGCACAGTGGGAATCACACAAGACTCTATGACGATCTCGGGTCTACAGACTACCCTGTACCAGTGTCACCGGAGAACTGCCATCTGACGTGTGGTATAGCACCATCTGGGAGTTCTCGGCGAGTCCGTCCAGTGTACCCAGTCTCTACTGAGCACCCGTATACCATCCTTGATGTCCAACACCGATGGATATGGGATCATCCATCGCCCATCATATGGGTCAAGATGCGTATACGCTAGTCTACTCTGGTGTATCGATGCCCTGTCTCGATATACCCTCGACTAGGAACAGTTATAGGATGTACTCATCGACTACCGCGGCCCCACTAGTATGATCTCATCATAGTCCCAGTAGTCGAGTACAGATCCTAAGGGCTTTATCAACATGTGAGAGTAAAACAGTAAACCAATACAAGTCAACATGTTAAGATAAAGTGAAACCAAATAGCATACTATCATGACGAGCAAGAAAGTCATCTCTATATATAACCAAGCATCCATTATTATATACATCATATGTACAACAATGGCCTCTAGGGCATATACATAACTAACAATCTCCCACTTGCACTAAGGCCAGCTGCTGTAGTATCTCATACCTAGCATCCCGAATAATCTCTCAAACTGTATCTGGGGAATAGCCTTCGTGAATGGATCCGCACTGTTGTCCTTCGTATCTACTCTCCTGATCTCGATCTCCCGGCGATCAACTATCTCCCTGATCAGGTGATACCGCCTCAGAATATGTCTGGACTTTTGATGGGATCTGGGTTCCTTGGCTAAAGCCACAGCTCCATTGTTATCACAATACAGAGGTATTGGATGCTCAATGGATGGAACCACTCCAAGTTCAGTAATGAACTTCTTGATCTAGACAGCTTATTTGGCAGCATCGTTGGCAGCGATGTATTCAGCCTCCATCGTTGAGTCTGCAACGGTGTCCTGTTTGGAACTCTTCCAACATACCGCCCCTCCATTGAGGGTAAAGACAAAACCCGAATGCGACTTAGAGTCGTCCTTATCACTTTGGAAGCTGGAATCGGTAAAGGACTCCACCTGGAGTTCTCCGTTACCATACACCAAGAACATCTCCTTAGTCCTTCATAAGTACTTGAGAATGTTCTTCACAGCTGTCCAATGACTCTCTCCAGGATCTGCTTGATACCGACTCACTACACTTAGTGAGTATGCTACATCGGGTCTGGTACATAGCATCGCATACATGATAGAGCCTACTGCCGAAGCATAGGGTATCCCTTGCATGCGAGCTCTCTCCAAATCAGTCTTGGGAGACATCTCTTTGGAGAGAGTGAGTCCAGAGATCGTGGGCTGATTCCCACGCTTGGATTCTTCCATACTAAACCTCTTTAGTATGGTGTCAATGTACCTGGATTGGGACAATCCCAGTATCCGTTTAGATCTATCTCTATAGATCATGATTCCCAATATGCAGGAGGCATCACCTAGATCTTTCATTGAGAATCTCTGTGATAAGAAGAGCTTGACTGATTGCAGCATAGGAATATCATTTCCTATCAAGAGTATGTCATCTACGTACAATACGAGGAAGACAACCTTACCCTCTGCTACCTTCCTATAGATACAAGGTTCATCTATATTTTTGATGAAGTCAAACTCTTTGACTACAACATCAAAACAGATGTTCCAACTCCGCGATGCTTGCTTTAACCCATAAATGGATTTAAGCAGCTTGCACACCTTTCCGCTGCTCCCACTATCTACGAAGCCCTCTGGCTGAGTCATGTACACGCACTCTTCTAAATCACTGTTTAGAAAGGCGGTCTTAACATCCATTTGCCAGATTTCATAGTCATGGTATGCAGCAATGGCAAGTAAGATCCGGATGGACTTAAGCATAGCCACTGGAGAAAAGGTTTCGTCATAATCCACACCTGGTCGTTGACGAAAATCCTTTGCTACAAGTCTAGCTTTGAAAGTCTCAACTTTTCCATCTACACCAAATTTCTTTTTAAAGATCCACTTGCTCCCAATGGGTTTTACCCCTTCAGGAGCATTTTCCAAAGTCCATACTTTGTTGGTGTACATGGATTCCATCTCAGATCGCATTGCATCCAGCCATTTCACGGAGTCACCACTCGTGATGGCCTGCTCGAAACTAGTCGGGTCATCATCATCCATGATGCAATCTTCGCTTCCACCATCAATGAGAAAACCGTAGTATCTCTCAGGTGGACGAGAAACCCTACTAGATCGGCGGAGAGGCTGGGGTTCGTCGGGTACTACTGAATCCTCTGGTTCCACTAAATCATCTGTCGTAGTTTGTTCTGCTGGAACTTCTTCCAGTTCTACCTCAGAGCCACTAATCTCTTTTGCAAGAAATTCCTTTTCTAGAAAGGTGGCGTGTTGAGCAACAAACACCCTTTGTTCCTCACTGTGGTAGAAAATATACCCTCGCGAATGCTTGGGATATCCAATAAACTTACATAAAACAGATCTTGCCTCGAGTTTGTCCGGGTTTCGTCTTTTGACATAAGCCGGGCAACCCCATATCTTAACAAAATTAAGATATGGTCTCTTCCCTTCCCATATCTCATATGGAGTGGTAGGCACTGATTTGGTAGGAACTTTATTCAGTATGTATGCCGCTGTCTCAAGTGCATACCCCTAGAAGGAAATAGGTAACTCAGCTGTATTCATCATAGAGCGCACCATATCTAATAGGGTGCGATTCCTTCGTTCCGATACACCATTGTGCTGTGGTGTATAAGGAGGAGTAAGCTGAGAGAGAATCCCATTCTCTTTTAGATAATCTAGGAACTCACTACTTAAGTATTCTCCTCCTCGATCAGATCGAAGAATCTTAATACTTTTGCCCGTTTGATTCTCTACCTTCGTGCTTATATTCTCTGAATTTCTCAAAAGCTTCAGACTTGTGTTTCATCAGGAACACATATCCGAATCTTGAGAGATCGTCAGTGAATGTAATGAAGTAGGAAGAACCGTTCCTGGCATGCGTAGACATGGGACCGCATACATCACTATGTACCAGTCCTAAGAGTTCGGTAACTCTTTCTCCGTGTCCACTAAACGGAGCTTTGGTCATTTTTCCTTTGAGACATGAATGGCAAGTATCATAAGATGATAATTCGAACGGATTCAAATAACCATCTTTATGTAACTTAGCCAGTCGTGTCGCATTGATATGACCAAGTCTACAATGCCACAAGTAGGATTCGTTCATATCCGAACTTTTCCTCTTGTGTGTGTTTTGTATATTTAGGACTGTATTCTGATTTAGAATGAATATGCCATTATGTAACGAGCCTGATGCAATCAACTTTTGATCTAGGAATATGTTTCATAACATTATCCTGTACTACAAAATTATATCCCTCTTTACTCAATAAAGAGACTGATATAATGTTGCACATCATGTTCGGTATATAATAGCACTCATTCAGAATCAGTGTATTACGACTTGGCAATACAAGGTGATATTCGCCAACTGCTTTGGCTACAATACTTGCACCGTTCTCTACTTGAACGGAATGATCACCTTTTCCCAGTTCTCTACCTTTACGTAGCCCATGTAACAATTTACATATGTGGGATCCTGATCCGGTATCTAATACCCAGGACGTAGGGTGAACTGAGAAACAGTTCTCAATAACTAACACAACCCGATGAAGATGCACCAATATGCATGTTCATTTGGGCGGCTTGAGAATCCAGATATTCTCCTGTTTCCTGTTTAGTCTTATAACTCTTATAAGAAAGAACGGGTCCAACGTTCCCTTGCTCAGTACAATAATTAGGTTTAGTCAATACATCCATATTATTATCTTGATTATGGCCTGAAATGGTCGCTACCTGGAGAGAGAGAGAAGAAAACACTTTAGCGTATGCTCTTGCAAGATTAGATTGGTTGTTATCTTATCTAATCAGGATGTCTCCCACTGTTTTTATCAAATCTGCCTTCAAACCCTAAAAGGTAAGATTAGCCGGGATTAATTACACCCTACAATTTCGTCAATCTTTCAGCCAGATCAGTGTCGGTACTTTGAGGGAGGTTCCCCGTGCTCTCGCACGGACCTAATTAATGTAAACCTCGTTTTCCCAGAGGCGTAACCTCGTTAACACTTTTCTAGACACCTACTTGATCGGCTAATTGTCCTGTGTAAAACTCTCCCAGGAGTAACACTTACTCGCAGTGGGTATCGGGATCCAACTATCTCATAGGAGGTATGCAATCTCATTGCAAATTTCAACACTTGAAATTCCCAATAATATTTTGCCCCTAGTGTCCTATGACCTTGATGGAGGTCAACAAACCATAGGCTACTAGTCAAGTTCAACCTGTCATTTCTTGATTGAATTAAACCCACCTGCACGACCCTTGACGGAGGTCAACAAGGCCATACGACTACCCTAATCCAATCTGCATCATATGCATAAGCAGGTAAATACTAATCAGCTGCCGCACACTACGCCTTGACGGAGGTCAACAAACGTAGCACGAATACTAACTAGTCTTTATCTGAAATGACGGAGGGCTACACAGGTTTTTCAGAAAAACCTGAGCGTAATGAACTTGATATCGTCGTAGAATCGAGTGAAGTTTTGAAAAGGAGTGTTTTTGAGGCTTTTCTTAGTTTCGCTAAAGGGGTCACTCCCGGTGAAGGGATCGTCGGCCATTTCCTCATCGAATAAGGTGCAGGATATATCATATATACCGCTGTGCAAAGCAAAACACTAAAGGCAATCAAAAGACAAACCGCGTTTTGTAGCATCTGCCAGTTTTGCTAAAGGAGTCACTCCCGGTGAAGGGATCTCGGTCCTTTCCTCATCGAATAAGGTGCAGGATATATCGTATATATCACTGTGCAAAGCAAAACTGTAGCTACCCTTTTTATTAAGTTTTGATTCTACAACATCTTTAGGTTTCTTTTCTTTTATTAATCTCATTAATAAAAATCCCATCAGCTTATGCTTCCTAAGCATCACAGAAGAAACGAAAGCAGTAATATTTATATATCAGCATATATATATAATAGGCATTCGTCTCAGGCAGTAATATGATCTCATCATAGAACATTGCAGCAGAAGAACATATATGAAATATTGGATATACTAGGACGTCCGTGTTTTCAATACGAGCCTGTATAAAACACGGATTCCACGGTCGCGACGAATAGCCAAACCCACATTCCAAGACCCCTACGAGAGCGGCAAGTAACACTGCCAATTCTAGGGTTAGGAGACCCGGTCTCGACTCCTTGAGATAGCCTCCCACTGGACCCTAGAACCCGGTTACTTGTATGCTCCCCTCCTTGGGTCTACCTAATGCGGAAAAGTAAATAATATACACTGGTGACATCAACCGCAACCTGGAAGTGCCCCAAATAAAAGAATATTACATTACAAATGAATTTTACATGAATGAAAATAAAAACCCTCATCTCACATAAAACCCCCGGCTAATCAGAACGCGACGATCCAATATAACATATCACAGCAACACATAATATCACATATCATCAACGTAAGTAAATATGCGCATCCCAATTGTCATTGAATCATATAGCAACGAAACCGGCGATCTCACATATTACACTTACGGTCACAGAAAAGAAAGTGTAAAACTACAATATTTGGAATCCACAATCACTATAGACATCGTAAATCCGAAATATCACATACTCCGCATTTCATGCCTAACTCTATGAATTCCACATATTGTATCACATTCCAGATAAATCGACAGTATTAAACTTTTCGAACAGATAATCAAACACCCAAAATTTCCCAAAGTGCTCAACTCTTGAGCGGAGTTCAAATAATCCCAGAATATGTCAAAGTACCAGTGATCCAGCCGTAGAAGGGTCAAGACAACGCCTCACATGTGGCACGCCGAACTGCCCCAAACCCGAAGGTTCAAAAGGCAGTTCAAGACGGTCACATAATCGAGTTAAGGTTTGTTGTCTTCTAGAGGGTCCACCGCTTAACTTGTACAATTTTTCCGAAAGATTTAAACCCGAAAAAATTTCAACACTTGAAAGTTTGCAGTACCGGGAAACAGTAAGTTAATGATATCCGTTCAAATAGTTTAACAGTTTATAAATATCCGGAAAGAAATACGAACTTAAATATTCCGATCGAATCTACTATTACCAAATAAACCCCAGATTTAAACAATACTGGAATCACTGTTAAAAATATCCAGAAACATCAACAAGTACCTACGGACATTACCATAAAATCCACGTGTCATGATCTCATCAATCCGCCGCGGAACCGCCGCCGTTTAGTGGAATTAGGGGCTCGGGTTTTATGGTAATTCTTAGAATTCCCTGCTGTTTTTTTTACATATTTTTAATTCAGAAAAATCCCAAAATTTAAAAAATTTCCAGAGAGGGGTCTTTTTGCGTCGTTTCGGGTTCGATCGGAGTTTTAACTTCGTAAACACATCGCCTAATGCTCTAGCTAGTCTCTGATACCACTGTAGGGTTCCTAGGCACTCTTGTGAAGGTTCAAAAGGCATCAAACATGCCCGGATTAAAATTTAGACGTGCCGAACAACCCAAAGCCGGGATCTTTGCTAGATTATTAGGGTTTAACATGCAAGAAGATAACTTTTATCTAAGAGTAAGGGATTACAACCTTTGTAGTCCGCTCCTTCACTTCACAAGCTCCAAGTAGAAGTCCCTTTGCCGCGATCCACGATCTCCCAGACTCATGAGAGTCTCCACGACTCGAACGATCCATGCTAGCTCGAAGTATTCCAAATCTCCGATGATCTACCTTGAAGTTGCTACGACTCAAGCTTTCTCACTAAAAAGAGAAGAACACACTAATCCCATGGGCTAGATGAGATGAGGATGAGAGAGTAGTAATTTTGCTTTCTTTTTAAATCATTTTCTCAATTTATTTCATCACTTCAAGAAAAACTAGCAAGCTTTTTTGAACAAGGAAGAAGATGATAATGAAAAGATAATGAATTATCTTTCTTCTGTGATGAATAGAATAAAACCTATATGATTGATTATTAACCATGGTCAAGGATGATTGGATAAGAATAAGTAGAGAAACAACTAGAGTTAGGGTTTGGTTAAGTTAAAAATGTGTCATCACAAAATATCACAACCATGACAAAAAGAAAAATGCTTCTAGAAGGAACTTGAAGCATCTAACCCTAATCAAACCCTAACCTCAATTAATCATCCTTAAACATGTTTAACAATTAATCATATCATGTCACAATAATATATATCACATATATATTATATATTTGCAACAAAAGAAAATAATACAATTAACATATATCGCATATATATCAATGTATCATCCACTGAGAAAATGAAATAATAAAGCGAGCCAATATTAGATAATGTAATACAATATATCATATATATTATTGTACATTAAATCATCGAATCAACACTTGATTCGATGATCCGGCTATATCGAATATTACCGACTAATATATCATGTACCGATTTATCGAATCAACACTTGATCCGATGACCCGGTTCATTTCTAAATATCGCGAGAATATAATACGGTATCCCATATCGCATTATTCTCGCTCCTGCGAATATCACATATGTGCCACTACTCCGTTTCGCCTGAGCTAAGAAACCTCTGTGTAGGACTCTAAAGAATCGTCAATACGCCGGTAGCAGGTGATGATCATATCAAACACCCACAAGCTGCAAGCGGTCAGCTAAACATAACAGCCACCCAGGTATTGAGCGATCAGAAGATCAACAAGCTAGCCTGTGCGTTCTCCTGTGAATCCAACCAGTAACACTCCCGTACAGTCCGGTCTGTTCGTCTGATATGTCGCATATCAAGTCTATGGGTGGTATACGTCAGACCCCAGTAACCGATAAGTCGTGTCGATGTATGGCTCATAACGGGTCGAGAAACTACTAGTAACACTTACCAGTAAATCTCTATATCAGCCCTGTCCAGGGACTTCCAGTTATAGCCAATCGAACACAGCACAACATCAACTCCCTATACCGGGAGAGACGAATCCCCTCCTATCGCTCATTGCCTCCATGTGATTCGGGACTGTACCCAAAAGCCACCGTTTTGCACGCCCTCTTGGACGTGGTAAGGTGGAAATCAAAGCACAGTGGGAATCACACAAGACTCTATGACGATCTCGGGTCTACAGACTACCCTGTACCAGTGTCACCGGAGAACTGCCATCTGACGTGTGGTATAGCACCATCTGGGAGTTCTCGGCGAGTCCGTCCAGTGTACCCAGTCTCTACTCAGCACCCGTATACCATCCTTGATGTCCAACACCGATGGATATGGGATCATCCATCGCCCTTCATATGGGTCAAGATGCGTATACGCTATTCTACTCTGGTGTATCGATGCCCTGTCTCGATATACCCTCGACTAGGAACAGTTATAGGATGTACTCATCGACTACCGCGGCCCCACTAGTATGATCTCATCATAGTCCCAGTAGTCGAGTACAGATCCTAAGGGCTTTATCAACATGTGAGAGTAAAACAGTAAACCAATACAAGTCAACATGTTAAGATAAAGTGAAACCAAATAGCATACTATCATGACGAGCAAGAAAGTCATCTCTATATATAACCAAGCATCCATTATTATATACATCATATGTACAACAATGGCCTCTAGGGCATATACATAACTAACAGGTGCTTGATATGATCATCATCTGCTACCGGCGTATTGATGAGTCTTTAGAGTCCTACACAGAGGTTTCCTGGCTCAAGCGAAACGAAATAGGAGCGCATATGAGATATGTGCGGGACCGAGAATAATGCGTGTATGTGATACCGTATTCTATTCTTGCGATGAATGTATCGATATGGTTGTATGCGATATAACCTAGTTATCGAATCAAGGATTGATTCGATAAGCCGATACATAGGATACTAGTCGGTTATATGAGATATGACCGGATCGTTAAATCAAGTGTTGATTTAATGATTTGATGCATAATTATATATTTGATATATTACTTTGCATTGACTAGTTTTTGTTCACTTTAAATGGATTTTCTCACTTGAAGTTCACAAGTTGTATATGTGATATATTTTTGTGCACTTGGATGTATCATGTTTGATGATACATGTTTGCTAGGGTTTGTGTAAAGAATTAAACCTTGGTTAAGTAAATGGTTAGGGTTTTTATTTAGTTATTCATTCATTTATCTTTTTAATTGGATTAAAAAGAAATGGGATAAGAAAACAAAATGGTTGTTTTCATTCTTGAAGCTTGTTGAAGCTTCATGAAGCTTTGACCAAAGTGACCATTTTGTCTTCATCCTTAACCCTAACCATTCATCTAACCTTAGTCAATTCTCTACACATAACCATGGTTCATATTATGATAAGGATTCTTTTTTTCTTTTGGTTTTGGAATTAACTTATCATAATATACTTCATCTTCTTCTTCTTCTTCACATGAAGAAAAGCTTGCTATCAACAATGGCAACTTGAGAAAATGAGTGAGAAATCCAATTCTAAAGTGAACCCACTCCCTATTTCTTCATCCCCACTCCCTATTTCTTCATCCTCTATCACTTGCCAAGTAGTATAGGGTGTTTTCTTCACAAGTTTCATGACTTGGTGAAGTGGGAGCTTGATCTTGTGATGCCTCGACGTAGATCATCTTCGGCATCGTAGTCGATGACCTAGCCCGCCCATTTATCCGATGAAGCCAACGCTAGAGCCCGGGATTTGATTTGGACAGCAAGGGGACTTCATCACGGAGCTATGGAGGTGGAGCACCGGATCTACAAAGCTTGTATTTCCGTTCACTTAGAGTAAAGTCGTTTGCTTGTATTTGTTTCGCCTAAAATCTAGTTAACGATCCGTATTAGGGTTTCTCGGCACTTGTAAAATTGTAAATTGGCATGGTTGATGCCTTTTGAGACCTCATTATTGTGCCTAGGAACCCTTCAGAAGCTTGCGTCGTTTCCCTCGGGTGGATCATCGGAGATGAAAGAAGACCGGCGACCAAAGTCGATCCGCATCACTTGGAGCTTGGAAATGGTTAAATACCCGAAGGACTTGGTTCATTAGGTATAACCATTCTATCTCTTTTTGTTAGCTTGCTAGTTTTAGGGTTAATGGTTTTGATCTTGTTAATCGTGTAATGGTAGCGCCGGATTATAAGAAATTTTTGTTCCGCATTTGGCCACGGTTCGATGGCCGGGGCGCTCCCACTACCCAACAATGGTATCAGAGCCCCCATTAAACCCTACTAGCTAGTTTGCACAAGCTTAAAATCTCAATCAATCAAAATTTCAAAAACAATTTTCCGTTTTGCAAAGTTTTTGTCGATTTCTGAAAGTGCTACATAAATTATTTCCAGAGGCCTAAAAATCCGTTCAGGCGATTTTATGAATGCAGAAAAAATTTGGTCTCCTAAAGCCTCCAAAGCGCCGTGGAACCGCCGCACTTACCCCCTATTGGCGGCGGTTCCACTGCCGTTTTGTAGCGACGGGCCATAAAAATTTTCCTGTAGCTCAGAACATAGAATTGTGTTTTTTTTTTGATATATGATTTTGGCCCAGATTCATTTGAGTACTGGATTTGCTTTTGGGGCCTTTGCGGATAATTTAGTCGATCGAAATTTTAACTGTGTAATTTTTCAATACTTTACATTTCTATCTGTGACCGTGAATGTCATTTGATCGGTAAATCTTGTCTAATCGCTATAGTCCTTTTAGACGGGTTTGCGAACGTGACATTCACGTTGATGTTCTGTGTTGTGCTGTGATGTTGCGGATTGTCATGGTGGATAGTTTATATGCAATGGTAGTGCAGTTCGGATTTATTTGTACATTTGATATTGCGAGGCGAGTGTCCGACATGTGGACTGCCGTCACTGCCTATTTGTATATTATTCTTTTGGGGCACGACCGGGCTGAGGTCGATGTCACCCTCGTATATTATTTTCTTTTCTGTACTAGGATTACCCCGCGGTGGAGTGCATGGATAGCCGGGTTCTAGAAGGCAACAGATCCGCATCTCATGGCGGTGAGACGGCGAGGACCTTACTCTAGAATTGGTGGGCTATTCGCCGCACTCGTAGGGGTACAGGTTGACCCAAGGAGGGGTGTTCAAGTTACCGGATTCCGTGAAGTGCTGGGTGGTCCATTCACTTTGCTGAAGGGGGCTGCCTCGCTTCAGGTTTTGGCGGGTAACTTATCGCGCTCGTAGGGGTCTAGGAGTTCATTGCACAGGCTATCCACACGACCAGGGGAACGTCGGGTTTTTCAGTTGTGGCTCAAAGGAAATCCGGAGCTCCCAGATTATCTGTATTGTTCTGTGATGCTTATTACTTTTCTGTGATGTTGCATTTATCATGCCTGGGACGATTGTTATATATATATATATACTAGTAGATGTTGTATATGTTTTGCACCCGCGCTAGCCCAGTCCCCGCTCTATCGTTAGTTAAATAACCTAACGGGTGATGACGGGACCCAGTGGCGAATGCAGATGGCATATACGTATATTTTATTTTCGTTCTTCTCTGGTGTGATTAATTGATGGGACTGTGTTGATTCTTATCAATGCAAGGAAAACAAACCTATATATATATATATATAATGTTGTTGGAACCAAGTTTTTTAAAAACTGACATTACAGACGTACGCTTTTGCTTTGCATCGTGGTATTCAGATTGGAATATCCTGCACCTCATTCGACGAGGCAAGGGCCAAGATCCCTTCATCGGGAGTGACCCCTTGAGTAAAAGTTTGCATCAACGTAATAACTTCACTATAGTCGTTTACTTTTTGCTTTGCATCATGGTATTCAGTTTGGAATATCCTGCACCTCATTCGACGGGGAAAGAGCTGAGATCCCTTCACCGGGAGTGACCTCTTTAGCAAAAGTTTTCGCCACTACACTTTTGTAAAACCACTTGGATTCCTTCAACGATATCAAGTTCATTACGTTAAAGGTTTTTCGCTAAAAACCAGACATAGCCCTCCATCATTTCAGAAAAGCGGCGCCTAGTATTCGTGCTATGTTTGTTGGCTTCCGTCAAGGCATAGTGTGCGGTAGCTATGTGTTACTTTTCTGTAGCATGGATATATATTAATCTAGGACAGTCGTGCAGCCTTGTTGGCATCCGTCAAAGGCGAGTACGGGCGGGTCTAGATTAATCAGGACAATGACGTGTAGAACTTGACTTGCAACTTATGATTTGTTGGCATCCGTCAAGGTCATAAGCTGCTTGGGGTAAAAATCATATCGGGAGTTTCAAACATACAGGAAACTTTCCAGGCTTGCGCATACCTTCTGGAGTGTGGTGACTTGAGTGGCATCCATCAAGTTATCATGCGATGATAGTTGGATCCCGATTCCCACTAATGAGTAGGATTACTCCTCGGGTGATTCCGACTAATTCTCCTTTTAGGTTTAGAGGAGAATTCGAGAAAACAGTGGGAGCCATCCAGATTAGATAAAATGATTATCCATTCTGATATAGGTTAGAGTGCACGCCGAGTGTTTCTTTTCTCTCTCTCTTTGGCATCGACCATGCCCCGACCTTAGAAATTGACTCAGTAACCAAGTTAACCGAACTTTCTTAAAAACACTGGCTTTTGGATTGTCCAAGTTGCATACATCATTGCCACTCCTTCTTTTAACATTTGCTTTTCTCCAGAACACCCCGTATCAGTATGTATATCCACTTCCATTAGATAAAACAATCGTATGGTTATATATGAACTCGAAGGAACTTTTTCGAGGATGGTTTCTGGTTCGGGAGAAAATGAATATGACTATTCAGTTGTTTTTTCCTTTTACCTTCTATCAGGTTGTGAGGGCTCCTAGGATTAGGAGAGTACACCTATTATGCTTATTGGATAGTCTTCTTCCAAACCATAGGCTGGTGCCGAAAGGTAGGGAATGAAGAAAACCAATTAGCCTAAGTATGGTGTGCAGAAGGTAATAAGTAAAGACAAATAAAGCGATTAGAAAGAGGGCAAAGTAAAATGTGACTGCTATGATTCACGACCAAACCAAGACTTTCATCGCCACTCCTACTTCACCTTTGTATTTCTCAAGAACACCCCGTATCACTACGAACATCCAATTCCATTGGATAAATCAATTGTATGGTTATATACGAACTCGAAGGAACTTTTTCGAGGATGGATTCTGGTTCAGGAGAAATAGAATAAGGTTTATTCAGCTGTCTTTTATCCTTACCTTCTTTCAGGTTGCGAGTGCTCCTAGGATTATGAGAGTACACCTATTATGCTTATTGGATAGTTTTCTTCCAAACCATGGGCTGGTGCTGAACGGTAGGGAAGGAAGAAAACCACTTAGCCTAACGATGGTGTACAGAAAGTAATGAGTAAATACAAATAAAGGGAATTGGAGAGATGGCAAGGAAATATACGGTTACAATCATGAATTTGATAATGGAAGAGGCATTACTAGGAATACCCGGATACCCCTTCGAAACATATTTATGTTTCAGTTTCACTGTGTATTGTTAATAGAAAACTAATTTCCCAAGACCCTTGCTCCAGGGTATGTATTTACCAGGTATGATTCTCACATCTGTATGGTTTTATAGATGATGAATGGGAGTAAGTTATTGGGAATTAGGTGATCATCCTCATTATATCAGAATTCGTTGTAATTGGTGATATTTGAGGAAATCACTTGGGTACAGTTTTCAACCTACGACGCACAGGGTTTGAAAGATTAAACTCAGAGGATTTATACATAGTATTGTATGTTGTCCAGTGTCCATTAGGACAAAGGGGTTGGTCCTCGTACTATATTCTATTTACTTGTGACTTCTCAAGTTTTGGACAAGTGCATCGTAGAAATACAAGGTCCAAGTTTGAGAAGTTATACGTACAAGAATAAAGTAGAGAACCAGGTGTCACAAGTATCGGGATTCTTCAAGGTGATCAAAAATGTAGATACTTGTATGAGGTATTCAGTTGATAGTAATGGTTTTGAGAAACTTGTTTCTCTTTCAGGTTACTCATAATTGGACGCACTCCTAAGTTGAGTAATGCTGATTGGCCTCTCTCCATTTAGTTGACATGCACTGGAGACAGCTGCATGATTTGAATCTGAATCAAATTAAATTAGTGCTTTTGTTTCTATATATATAGAATCAATTTATATCTTAACGATGTTAAGGTATAGGGAGTCGTCCCGTTGATGCTTAAAACCAGAATCCGGATAAACTCAGGGCACGTTTCAGTAATGGCTGTTTGTAGGTTATCCCGGGTTTTTGACGAGGGTTAACTTTCTACCATCTGGAAGATCAATAGTGATATTGTTCTTGACTCGCCACGGTTTTAGTAAAATGGACTTTTTCAGAAAACAGTAGTGGGAGTATGGTAGAACTGGAAGTGATTCCAGAACCACAAACGATTACGAAAAATTTAATAGGACCTAAAGATTCAATCAGGATGGACATTCCATTAGCCACTCCGCAGATATGGTGGGTAACCTCAGGCGCCCGAGAGGTACTTTGGTATCCTTAAGGACGGTGACAGGGAGGTTCTTGTTTACCCAGACTTGACACTACTGTTGTTCCAGACTATGAGACCCTGCAGGAGGATGAGTATAGCGTCATTCTAAACTATCTTTAGAAGTGCACGTGTATATGACTCTGCCAGAGGGTTGTCATAGTCAGTGGGAGCAGCGGAAGCGTAGTGGACAAGTAGCTTGTGTGTATTTATAGACTAAAGCGGATATAGCGGAGATAGATCATCTATTTTTGATGTGACAGTCATTGGTTTTTGACTTCATCAGAATAGGGGATGGATCTGTTAAGAAGGTAGTAGGGTGTGACGTCCTGGTATTTGGATGACATACAAAGAGTAGGAAGTAAAATTCCTATACTACGATCGGTTATTGTAGGGTTCCTAGGCACCCTAGTGAGGTCTCACAAGTGATCAAACATGCACAAATCAAATTTTACGGGTGCCTACAAACCCTAATACGGATCGTTTACTAGATATCTAGGCGAAACAAGCATGTAATCGAATTAAATGCTAAGGGAAAGTGACAACAATCTTTGTAGATCCGGTCCACCACTTCCTAAGCTCCGCGATGATCTCCTTCCGCTGTCCAAATCGAATCCCGAACTCAAGTATCGGCTTCGTCGAAGAAATGGGCGGGCTTGATCGTCGGTCCGATGCCGAAGATGATCTACGTCGAGGCATCACAAGAATGAGCTCCGCCTTCGCCAAGTCAAGAAACTTGTGAAGACAACACACTCTACTACATGGCAAGTAGTAGAGGATGAAGAAATAGGAAGTGGGTAGACTTTAGATTTGGATTTCTCACTTGATTTCTCAAGTTGCCATTGGTGTAGAAAGCTTTTTCTTCTTCTTGCTCATAAAGAAGAAGATGAAAAAGATATGATATGTATTTTTAGAATAGAAAATAAATATAATACTTATCATAATCTAACCTTAGTTATGTGTAGAGAATGAATTAGGGTTAGTTTAAATGGTTAGGGCTAAGTATAAGACAAGAATGAAGACTAAGTCAAAACTTCAAGAATCTTCAACTAAAAACAAAACAAGCAACCATTCATTTATCATTTTCATTTTCCAAAATGGATATAAATAAATAAGATAAATGAATAAGTAATTAAGTAAACAAAACCCTAATCATTAACTTAACCATAGTTTAATTCTTTACACTTAACCAAATAAGCATGTATCATCAAACATGATACAATCATGTGCACAAAAGTATATCACATATACAACTTGCACAATTCAAGTGAGAAAATCCATTTAAAGTGAACCAATACTAGTTAATGCAAAGTAATATATCAAATATATAATTATACAATAAATCATTAAATCAACACTTGATTCAATGATCCGGTCATATCGAATATAACCGGCTAGTATCCAATGTATCGGCTTCTCGAATCAATCCTTGATTCGATAACCAGGTTATATCGCATATAACCAATCGATACATTCGTCGCGAGAATGGAATACGGTATCACATACACGCATTATTCTCGGTCCCGCACATATCTCATATGCGCTCCTATTTCGTTTCGCTTGAGCCAGGAAACCTCTGTGTAGGACTCTAAAGACTCGTCAATACGCCGGCAGCAGATGATGATCATATCAAACACCCACAAGCCGCAAGCGGTCTGCTAAACGTAACGGCCACCCGGGTATTGAGCGATCAGAAGATTGACGAGCAAGCCCGCTCACACTCCTGTGAATCCAACCAGTAACACTTACCGTACAGTCCGGTCTGTTCGTCTGATATGTCGCATATCTCGCCTAGGGGTGGTAAACGTCAGACCCCAGTAGCTCGATAAGTCATGCCGACTTGAGGTCCATAACATTCGTGAAACTACTGGTAACTCTTACCAGTATATCACAGCAACCCTGGCCAGGGATTTCCTTTTATGGCTAGTCGTGCATTGCGCAACATCAACCCCCAATACCGGGAGAGACGAATCCCCTCCTATCGCTCATTGCCTCCATGTGAATCGGGACTGTACCCAAAAACCACCTGTTTGCACGACTCAGTAGAGCCGTGGTAGGGTGGAAATCAAAGCACAGTGGGAGACACAAAAGACTCTATGACGATCTCGGGTCAACAGACTAAGCTGTACCAGTGTTACCAGAGAACTGCCATCTGACGTGAGGTATAATACCATCTGGGAGTTCTCGGCGAGTTCGTTCAGTGTACCCAGTCTCTACTGAGCACCGGCATACCATCTCCGATGTCAAACACCAATGGATATAGGATCATCCATCGCCCATCGCATGGGTCGAGAAGATATACGCTAGTCTACTCTGGAATATCGATGCCCCGTCTCGATATTCCCTCGACTAGGAACATTTCAAGGATGTACTCATGGACTATCCAGGCCCCGCTAGTATGATCTGCATCATAGTCCTGGAAGTCGAGTACACATCCTAAGGGCTTTATCAACATGTAACAGAGAGACGAAAAGTATACACGTTAAGATAAAGAGCAACCAGATAGCGTACTATCATGTCGAGCAAGAAAGTCCTTCCTATATATGTCCCAGCATCCATTACAATATGCATCCAATGTACAGTAATGGCCTCTAGGGCATACATATAACTAACAATCTCCCACTTGCACTAGGGCCATCTGTAGCAGTGGTTGCAGTATCACATACTCAACCATCCCCTAAAAGTCTCTCTTTGGGAAAAAGGCCTTCGTGAGTGGATCCGCCGTGTTGTCCTCTGAGTCTACTCTCCTTAACCTCGATCACCCCGGAGATCAACTATCTCTATGATCAGGTGATGCTTCCTCAGAATTTGTCTGGGTCACTGATGGGACCAGGGTTCCAGGGCCAAAGCCACACTTCCATTGTCATACAATGGAAGGAACCTAGTTCATCTTATGAACCAATATACACCCAAACTTCCTCTTTGGTAGTATCTTCAATAGCGATGTTACCAGCCTTTATCGTCTAGTTTGCCATGGTATCTAGCTTGGAACTCTTCCAACATACCGTCCCTTTACTGAGGGTAAAGACAGTGCCTGTGACTGACATTAAGTCATCTTTATCACCCTGGAACACTTCCAGTGATTCTCCCCAGGATCGATTGATACAATCTCACTATACCTAGTGAGAACCCTAATATCCCTTTAGATCTATCTCATAGGTCCAAATCTCAGGATTTAGGAGGTATCATCTTTATCCTATTTGGAGAATCCTTGTGATAATAGGAGATTGACCGATCGTAGTATAGGAAACTCTTTTCCTATCAAGAGTATGTTGTCTACGTACAATACGAAGATGACCACCTTACTCTCTACTACCCTTTTGTATATACAAGGTTCGTCTACCATTTTGATGAAGTCAAACACTTTGACTATCACATCAAAACAGACGTTCCAACTCCGCGATGCCTGCTTCATTATGTAAAGCAACTTGCACACGTTTCCGCTGCTCCCACTGTTTACGAAGACCTCTGGCTGTGTTCTTATAGACGTTCTCTTCTAAATCAGTATTTAGAAAAGCAGTCATGGCACCCAACCGCCAGATATCGTAGTCATGGTATGTAGCCGTGGTAAGTAGGATCTGGACAGACTTAAGCATAGCTACTGGAAAAAGGTTTCATCATTATCCACGCCTGGTCGATGACGAAAACCTTTAGCAAGTCTAGCTTTGAAAGTCTCAACTTTTCCATCTAAACCAAGTAATCTTCTCAAGATATACTTGCTCCTGATGGGGATTTAACCCTTCAGATATAGCAGCTAAAGTCCATACTTTGCTGGTGTACATGGATTCCATCTCAGATCGCTAAGCATCCAGCCATTTTTACAGAGTCCCTACTCTCGATGGCCTGCTTGAAACTAGTTGGTTCATCATCTCATGATGCAATCCTTGCTCCCACTGTCATCGAGAAACCGAGGTATCTCTCAGGCGGATGAGGAACCCTACTAGATCGGCGGAGAGGCTGAGGTTCGTCGGGAACTATAGAATCTTATGGTTCTGTCAAATCATCAACTGCAGTTTTGTATAGCTGGAACCTTTCCAGTTCTACAGAACTGATCCTGCCTCGATCTTGTCCGGATTTTGCTTTAAACATAGGCCGGACAACACCAAATCTTAACTCTCTTAAGAGATGGGTTCTTCCCATACCATATCTTATATGGAGTGGTAGGCAGTGATTTGATTCAAACCTAATTCAACAGGTATGCAGCTTCTCAAGTGCATAACCCCAAAAGGAAATAGGTAACTCAGTAATACTCATCATAGAGCACACCATATCTAATATTGTGCAATTGCTCCGCCCTGATACACCGTTGTGATGTGGTGTATTCAGAAGAGTACGACTGAGAGAAAATCTCATTCTCCTTTAGAATAGTCCAGGAATTCTATGCACAAGTATTCTCCTCCCTGATCTTATCATAGGACATAATACTTATACCCGTATTTTGGTTCTCTACTTCTAACTTATATTCTGTGAATATCTCAAAAGGTTCGGACTTATGTTTCAACAGGAATATATGACTGAATCTTGAGAGATTATCAGAGAATATAATGAAGTATAAAGAACCAGTCCTGGCATGTGTAGACAGGAGACCTTACATACATCATCATGCATCAGTCCCAAGAGTTCATTAACTCTTTCTCTGTTTCCAATAAACAGAGCTATGGTCATATTATCTTTGTGACATGACTGGCAAGTTTCACAAGATGTAAATTCAAACTGATTTAAATATACATCTAAATGTAACTTCAGCCAGTCGGGTCGCATTGATATGACCTAGTCTACAATGCCTCAAGAAGAATTCGTTCATTTCTGAACTCTTCTTCTTGTGTGTGTTCAGTATACTAGGAACTGTAGTTTGATTTAGAACGTTAATGCTTTTAGATAGCGTGCCTGAACCGATCAACTTTTGATATAGGAAGTGTTCAAAACATTATCCATCAATACAAAATTATATCCTTTCTTTACTAATAAAGAGACTGATATGATTTTGTATATCAGGTTCGGTATCTAATAGCATTTGTTCAGAATCAATGTATTCGTAATACAGGGTGACAGTGACCAACAGACTTGGCTGCAACACTTGCCCCATTTTCTGTCTCATGAAACTTATCACCCGTTCTCAGTTTTTCTACCTTTTTGTAGCCCTATGTAACAGATTACATATCTGGGATCCTGATCCGGTATCATATACCCAGGATGCAGAGGATACTGAGAAACAGTTCTTTGTAATGAACACACCCGAAGGAGATGCATCATATGCACTTTCTTCATTTGGGCGGCATAGGAATTCTGGTATTCCCCAATTTCCTGCTCTGTCTTATAACAATTATAAGTTGGAGCGGGACCAACGTTCCCCAGCTCAGTATAACAAGCGGGTTCGGTCAATACATCCATATTATTATCTTGATTAAGGCGTGATATGGTCGCTACCAGGAGAGAGAGAGAAGAAAACACTCAGCGTGCACTCTTGTAAGATTAGATTGGTTATATATTTTATCTAATCAGGATGGCTCCCACTGTTTTTATCAAATCCTCCTTCAAACCTTAAAAGGAAAGACTAGCCGGGATTAATTACACTCTACAAGTTCGCCAATCTTTCAGCCAGGCCAGTGTCGGTACTTTGAGGGAGGTTCCCCGTGCTTTCGTACGGACCTAATTACAGTAAACCTCGTTTTCCCAGAGGCGTAACCCCGTTGACACCTTTCTAGACACCTACTTGATCGGCTAATTGCAAAGTGCAAAACTCTCCCAGGAGTAACAATTACTCGCAGTGGGTATCGAGATCCAACTATCACATAGAAGGTATGCAATCTCATTGCAAATTTCAACACTTGAAACTCCCGATAAAGGTTTTTACCCCTAGCACCTATGACCTTAACTATGGTCAACAAATCATAAGTACTAGTCAAGTTCTACCCATCATTTCGTGATTAATTAGACCCACCCACATGACCCTTAACTAAGGTCAACAAAGTCACGCGACTGTCCTAACTAATCGCATCATATGCGGTGTAGGAAGACATCACTTAGCTACCGTACACTGTGCCTTGACTATGGTCAACAAACACAGCACGAATACTAAGTACTCTACTTCCTAAAATGACGGAGGGTTGCGGCTGGTTTTTTTGAAAACCTTTAACGCTTTGAACTTGATCTCGTTGCGGAATCAAATGGTTTTTAAATGGAATGTTTTCGAGGCTTTTCTAGTTTTGCTAAAGGGGTTACTCCCGGTGAAGGGATCGTCGGCCCTTTCCTCGTCGAATGAGGTGCGGGATATATCATATATATCACTGTGCAAAGCGGAAACTATAGAAGCGATCAAAGACAAACCGAGGGTTGTAGCATCTGCCAGTTATTGCTAAAGGAGTCACTCCCGGTGAAGGGATCTCGGTCCTTTCCTCATCGAATAAGGTGCAGGATGTTCTATAATGAACACCGCGATGCAAAGCAAGAACTGTAGCTACCTGTTTTATTTTGAAATTCGATTCCACAACATCAATTAGGTTTATTTTCTTTCATTAATCTCATTAATGAATATCCCATCATTTAAGTCCACCTAATCATCACAGATAAATATAACGTACGCTTATGCCATCCGCATTCGCCTCGATGTCCCGTCTGCACCGTTAGGTTAGGTAACTAACGCCAGAGCGAGGCAGGGCTAGCGCGGGTGTAAAACATAAGCAACGTCTATATAATATATCATATATACTATATATAATACCTGTCACAGAACATCATATGATCACATCACAGATAAATCACAGCAGAAGAAACATATGAAATATTGGATATACTAGGACGTCCGTGTTTTCAATACGAGCCAGTATAAAACACGGATTCCACGGTCGTGATGAATAGCCAATCCCACACCCCTAGACCCCTACGAGAGCGGCAAGCAACCCTACCAATTCTAGGGTTAGGAGACCCGGACTCGACTCCTCGAGTTGGTCTCCCACTGGACCCCAGAACCCGGTTACTTGTGCTCCCCTCCTTGGGTCTATCCTAATGCGGAAAAGTAAATAATATACATCAACGGTGACAACTTCTGCAACCTGGAAGTGCCCCAATAAAAGAATATTACATACAAGTTTTTTACATGAATGAAAATGAAAAACACTCATCTCACATAAAAAAAACCCCGGCTATTCAAACACGACGATCGAATATAACATATCCAGCAACACATAACATCACATGTCATCAACGTAAGTAAATATGCGCATCCCAATTGTCGTTGACATATAGCAACGAAACCGGCGATATCACATATTACACTTACGGTCACAGAAAAGAAAATGTAAAACTACAACAGTTGGAATCCGCAACCTCCTCAGACATCGCATGCCTGACCAAATGAAATACTTAGACATTGCATGCCTAACAATTATAAACCCCGCATTTTAGTCTCATTATCGAAAACTCTTTTCAATATCAAGTCGGGCAATTCAACAAGATTCCCGAAAAACTGATCGAATCCTCGTCGCAAACTTTAGTAGGCGCCCGCACCCCTAATACCGTCGACGAAGTGCACCAAGGCGGAACATCGCTGCCGCGAGCACCCGGACGGATGCTTTCGGCGACGGGGTTCTCCTACAGTCACTTGGTCGGGGCTATGGGGTGAAGCTGTCTATTAAGTTTACCCGGCGAGTATCCGCGTACGCTACGTGATTGCGACGGACTTTTGATCTCATCAAAATTCCGTGGCAACCGATCAAGTGAGACTAAACTGCTACGTTTATAATATTCATTCCGTTATCTCATAACAATTTGTGAATTCCAAGTATTGTATCACATTCCGGATAAATGGAAAATGTTAAACTTTCCGATCGAACAATCGAACACCTAAGTTTTCCCGATACAGCTCAACACATGAAACAAGTCTAACAACATTCAGTTCGTGCCTCAGTACCAACGGTCCAGCCGTAGAAGGGTCAAGCCAACGCCTCACATGTGGTACGCCGTACTGCCCCAAACCCGAAGGTTCAAAGGGCAGTTCAAGACGGTCACATAATCGAGTTAAGGTTTGTTGTCTTCTAGAGGGTCCATCGCGTTACTTGCACTACTTAGAACGTCGTTAAACTACGGAAAAATCCAACAATTGGAAATTTCCCGGCAGGGGAAAAAGTGGGTATTTATATCCGGTCGAACTTTTTAACATATTCTAAGATTTATCCGGAAAAACACACCGACAAGATTAGACAATCCGATCGATACACCGAGTTCCCAATACAACCCAGAAAATGCAACTCTGGAAAAATTATTAAAAATCCCCAGAAAAACCAGCACAGAGAACTACGAATTACTGTGCAAAATAGGATGCACAAAAAGACAAAATGGCCGCGGATCAGCGGCATGAGCATGCTCATGCCGCGGATCCGCGGCTCCTTTATGGAATCACGTGCTCGAATTTTCCAGTAACCCTTGTATCTTCCTGCTGATATTTCTGAATATTTTTAATCTACAAAAATCCACATTTTACACAAAAGTCCAGAGAGCATTTTTCAAGTCGGGTTTTGGGTCGATCGGACTTCTGATTCCGTCGGGACTTCGCCTAAGGCTCTACCTAGGCTCTGATACAACTGTAGGGTTCCTAGGCACCCTAGTCATGTCTCACAAGTGATCAAACATACACAAATCAAATTTTACGGGTGCCTACAAACCCTAATACGGATCGTTTACTAGATATCTAGGCGAAACAAGCATGTAATCGAATTAAATGCTAAGGGAAAGTGACAACAACCTTTGTAGATCCAGTCCACCACTTCCTAAGCTCCGCGATGATCTCCCTCCACTGTCCAAATCGAATCCCGAACTCAAGTATCGGCTTCGTCGAAGAAATGGGCGGGCTTGATCGTCGGTCCGATGCCGAAGATGATCTACGTCGAGGCTTCACAAGAACGAGCTCCGCCTTCGCCAAGTCAAGAAACTTGTGAAGACAACACACTCTACTACATGGCAAGTAGTAGAGGATGAAGAAATAGGAAGTGGGTAGACTTTAGATTTGGATTTCTCACTTGATTTCTCAAGTTGCCATTGGTGTAGAAAGCTTTTTCTTCTTCTTGCTCATGAAGAAGAAGATGAAAAAGATATGATATGTATTTTTAGAATAGAAAATAAATATAATACTTATCATAATCTAACCTTAGTTAAGTGTAGAGAATGAATTAGGGTTAGTTTAAATGGTTAGGGTTAAGTATAAGACAAGAATAAAGACTAAGTCAAAACTTCAAGAATCTTCAACTAAAAACAAAACAGGCAACCATTCATTTATCTTTTTCATTTTCCAAAATGGATATAAATAAATAAGATAAATGAATAAGTAATTAAGTAAACAAAACCCTAATCATTAACTTAACCATAGTTTAATTCTTTACACTTAACCAAATAAACATGTATCATCAAACATGATACAATCATGTGCACAAAAGTATATCACATATACAACTTGCACAATTCAAGTGAGAAAATCCATTTAAAGTGAACCAATACTAGTTAATGCAAAGTAATATATCAAATATATAATTATACAATAAATCATTAAATCAACACTTGATTCAATGATCCGGTCATATCGCATATAACCGGCTAGTATCCAATGTATCGGCTTCTTGAATCAATCCTTGATTCGATAACCAGGTTATATCGCATATAACCAATCGATACATTCGTCGCGAGAATGGAATACGGTATCACATACACGCATTATTCTCGGTCCCGCACATATCTCATATGCGCTCCTATTTCGTTTCGCTTGAGCCAGGAAACCTCTGTGTAGGACTCTAAAGACTCGTCAATACGCCGGCAGCAGATGATGATCATATCAAACACCTACAAGCCGCAAGCGGTCTGCTAAACGTAACGGCCACCCGGGTATTGAGCGATCAGAAGATCGACGAGCAAGCCCGCTCACACTCCTGTGAATCCAACCAGTAACACTTACCGTACAGTCCGGTCTGTTCGTCTGATATGTCGCATATCTCGCCTAGGGGTGGTAAACGTCAGACCCCAGTAGCTCGATAAGTCATGCCGACTTGAGGTCCATAACATTCGTGAAACTACTGATAACTCTTACCAGTATATCACAGCAACCCTAGCCAGGGATTTCCTATTATGGCCAGTCGTGCATTGCGCAACATCAACCCCCAATACCGGGAGAGACGAATCCCCTCCTATCGCTCATTGCCTCCATGTGAATCGGGACTGTACCCAAAAACCACCTGTTTGCACGACTCAGTAGAGCCGTGGTAGGGTGGAAATCAAAGCACAGTGGGAGACACACAAGACTCTATGACGATCTCGGGTCAACAGACTAAGCTGTACCAGTGTTACCAGAGAACTGCTATCTGACGTGAGGTATAATACCATCTGGGAGTTCTCGGCGAGTCCGTTAAGTGTACCCAGTCACTACTGAGCACCCGCATACCATCTCCGATGTCAAACACCAATGGATATGGGATCATCCATCGCCCATCGCATGGGTCGAGAAGATATACGCTAGTCTACTCTGGAATATCGATGCCCCGTCTCGATATTCTCTCGACTAGGAACATTTCAAGGATGTACTCATGGACTATCCAGGCCCCGCTAGTATGATCTGCATCATAGTCCTGGAAGTCGAGTACACATCCTAAGGGCTTTATCAACATGTAACAGAGAGACGAAAAGTATACACGTTAAGATAAAGAGCAACCATATAGCGTACTATCATGTCGAGCAAGAAAGTCCTTCCTATATATGTCCCAGCATCCATTACAATATGCATCCAATGTACAGTAATGACCTCTAGGGCATACATATAACTAACAGTTATACTGTGGTTGTCACACAATGTTTTCTCCACATAGGATATAGATATTATATCAAGCATTCTGGTTACTAGATCTATGGTTTTAGATCCAGATTTGGGAAGTGTCCCAATCTGGGTACTCAGACAGTATTCTAAAGGTCTTTTAGAATGGACGACTCCTGGCATGGTGGTGTACCTGCAGGTGATGGAGTCACCCTCTCTAAAGGTGTCTTACAGATTAAAGGGAAGTGGGATGTGCATGATTGGCATATCACTTGCTTAGGCAATTGAGTCAATTATGACATGTCAAGTACCACACCAGATGTTGTTTTTGCACTAGATATAATAAGTTGATATATTAATCCAATCCTGGAGAAAAACGAATGGAAGCAGTTTATGAACATAAGTGGATGTTCTAGGGATTTGATAACGGCGGCCTCGTTTAGGAGACGGTTATCATTCCAGGCTTCCAAGGTGACCTGGATGACAGAGTGACTGTCAGAGTTATAGTTTTACCTCTGATGAGGGACAGTAGTTTGGACAGGTGGTCCGAGCGGATACTGAGGAAGGCATGGCGCAGCATACTGATTAAGTTCAGTAGTCGATACAGTCTAAAAAGTTTGCTGGATTTGGAGTTCATTTATGAACCGGATCCTATCAGATATCCAGAAATATTCTAAGAAGGGTATTGCTCATTTCGGGAGATAGTTTTCTCCGCGAAGTTGAGATAAAGAGAGACATGGAAAGAAAAACTAGAGCGGATCCACTCACTGAGGCTATTTCTCGAACGCAATAGTTTTACAAACGAGCTTTGTGAAACTGATTAGTAGAGGAATTGGGTTTTCGGTATCACACAGGTTGTGAGTATGCGACATCGCAATAATTAGCCTTAAGTGCAAGTAGGAGATTGTTGGCTATAATGCCCTCAAGGCAATTATCATAGTCGCAGGCATGTGATCATGATGATTGAGGGAGGACTTATACCGATAAAACATTCTTACTCGAGATGATAGTATGCTATCCGGTTTGTCTTTATCATCATGTATATGTTGATAAAACCCATAGGACTCTTGCTTGACTACCAGCATTGTGATGGCGATCACATACGTGGGAGCTGGGAGTCTATAAGCACATCCTTAAATGTCCCTAGTCGTGGGAGTATCGAGACTGGGCATCGATACTCCAGTGTAGACTGGTGTATACTTATCTAGACCCTGACGAGGGGCGGTGGCCGGTCTCACAAGCCATTGGTGTTAGTTGTTCACCTAAGATAGTATGCAGGTGCTCATTAGGTTATGAGTACACTGGATGGACTCGTCAGGAACATGCTAGTTGGTATTATACCTATAGTTAGATAGCATTTTCTTGGTGACATGTGTACTGGTTAGTCTGTCGACCTGAGATCGTCATTTGTCTCATGTGAGTTACCACTGTGCTTTGATTACTACCCTACCACAGCTCAAAGGAGTCGTGCAAACAGGTTTTAGTTGGGTACAGTCCCGAGCCACATTGAGGCAGTGAGCGGATCGTTAGTGATTCGTCTCTCCCGGTATTGGGGGTTGATGTCGTGCAATGCACTGGTGGCCATCACTAGAAATCCTCGGCCGGGGTATGTGAAAATTACCGATCCAGGATCGATAGTTTCTCAGGTAGTGATGGGTTTCATACCGACACGAATTATCGCGTTGTTAGGGGTCTTACTTTATCCTCACCCCTAGACTCGATATGCGATACTCTTAGATGAACAGACCAGACTGTACGGATATTGTCACTGACAGGCTCAGAAAGGGTTCGGATGAGTTTGCTCGTCGGCCTTCCTTTCGCTCAATACCTGGGTAGCCGTTACGTACAGCTAGTGCCGCTGACGTGCTTGTAGTTAAATCCACTGCCAGCGTATTGACGAGTCTGTAGAGTCTCACACAGAGGGTTTTCTCGGTTCAGGCGATATGGTGTAGGTGACGTATGTTGATACATACAGGTGTCCGATTAAATATGTGCATGGACTGCACAGACTTTAATCGGACGGTTGATAATACTAGCGGCTTAGGATTAAGCCAGATTTTTTAAATCAAGTTTTGATTTAATAATTTACATATGTATTTATATATATGTATTCTAGTATTATTGCTCACTATTTATTTTCTCTCTTTGGCTATTCGTATTTTCGTACGAATACGCGTATGTGTATTTCAATACATGTACCGGGAAGCATTCCGTATTTATACGGAATAGCTTCTAGAAGGTGCCACCTCATTATTGATTTTCTTTAGAAAATCATTTGTTTAAGGTGAGGTGGAAATGGTGACATGGCATAAGCATGGGTTTTGGTCAAAGCATGGGCTTTTCTCATGTAGAGATTGGTATGGAGTATTTGTTTAATGAAATTAAAAATGAGATTTTGTGTGGACATGAGATAGAGGGGGGCTGGCCACTTTGGTGGTGATTTTTCTCATTTGGTAATTTTTGAGATGGTGCTCTTCTCACTCTCTCACTCTCATGTTCACACAAAAGACTTAGCCACTTGCTTATGCCATTAGTTTTTGTCACCCTCTTCTTCATCTTCTATTTTGTTGCTCACTTGAGCTCATGGTTGAGAGAAAGTTTTAGTGACACTATCCTACACTCCCCACTCTCCACTACTAGCAATTTTGAAGAGTCGGTTAGTTCGCTTGGCGAACCTGAAGCTTGCGCCGTTTCCCTCTGGTGGATCATCGGAGATGAAGGAAGACCGGCGACCAAAGTCGATCCGCATCACTTGGAGCTTGGAAATGGTTGAAGCCCCGAAGGACATGGTTCATTAGGTGTAACCATTCTATCTCTTTTTGTTAGCTTGCTAGTTTTAGGGTTAATGCTTTCCATCTTGTTAATCGGGTAATCGTAGCGCCGGGTAATAAGAAATTTTTGTTCCGCATTTAGCCACGGTTCGATGGCCGGGGCGCTCCCACTACCCAACATGTTGACCTTCGTTAAGGCATAGTGTATGGTAGCTGCTTATTACCTTTCTATTGCATAGATAGATGTGTTGGTTTGGGACAGTCGTACATCCTTGTTGACCTTTGTCAATGGCGAGTACGGGTGGGTTCAAATTAACCTGGACAATGACGGGTAGAACTTGACAGGTGACTTATGATTTGTTGACCTTCGTCAAGGTCATAAGAGCATGGGGTAAAAATCACATCGGGAGTTTCAAACATACAGAAAACTTGCCAGGCATGCGCATACCTTCTGGAGTGTGATAACATGAGTGGATTCCATCACGTTATCATGCGATGATAGTTGGATCCCGATACCCACTGATGAGTTGGTTTACTCCTCGGGTGATCCCGACTAATTCTTCCTTCAGGTTTGGAGGAGAATTTGAGGTTACAGTGGAAGACATCCTGATTAGATAAAGTGATTAACCATTTTGATCTAGGTTCGAGTGCACGCAGAGTGTTTCTTTTCTCTCTCTCTCTCTTTGGTAGCGACCATGGCCCGACCCTAGACTATGACTCAGTGACCAAGTTAACCGATCTTTCTTAAAACACTGGCTTTTGGATTGTCAGAGTTGCATACATTATTGCCACTCCTTTTACCCTTTGCTTTTCTCCGGAACATTCCGTATCACTACAAACATCCACTTCCATTGGATAAATCCATCGTATAGTTACATAGGAACTCGAAGGAACTTTTTTCGAGGATGGATTCTGGTTCTGGAGAAAATGAATAGGACTATACAGTTGTCTTTTCCTTTTACCTTCTCTCAGGATGTGAGGGCTCTTAGGATTAGGAGAGAGTACACCTATTGTGCTTATTGGATAGTCTTCTTCCAAACCATAGGCAGGTGCTGAAAGGTGGGGAATGAAGAAAACCAATTAGCCTAAGTTGAGTGTACAGAAGGTAATAAGTAAAGACAAATAAAGGGATTAGAAAGAAGGCAAAGTAAATTGCAACTGCCATCATTCACGACCAAACCAAGTATTTCATCGTCATTCCTACTTCACCTTTGTATTTCTTTAGAACACTCCGTATCACTACGAAGATCCACAGTTATTTGGATAATCCATCGTATGGTTATATACGAACTCGATGGAACTTGTTCCGGTTCGGGGATGGATTCTGGTTCAGGAGAAATGGATTAAGCTTTATTCAGTTGTCTTTTATATTTACCTTCTCTCAGGTTGCGAGTACTCCTAGGATTAGGAGAGTACACCTATTATGCTTATTGGATAGTCTTCTTCCAAACCATAGGCTGGTGCCGAACGGTAGGGATCGAAGAAAACGAATTAGCCTAAGGGAGGTGTACAGAAGGTAATGAGTAAAGACAAATAAAGAGATTTGGAGAGATGGCAAAGAAATATACGGTTACAGTCATGAATCTGGATAATGGAAGAAGTATTACTAGGAATACCCGGATAGCCCTTCGAAACATTTTCATGTTTCAGTTTCACTATGCGTTGTTAATTGAAAACTGATTTCCTAATTAGATTCTTACTCCACGATATGTATTTACCAGGTTTGATTCTCACATCTAAATGGTTTTACAAATGATGAGTGGGAGTAAGTTATTAGGAATTAGGTGACCATCCTCATTAGATCGGAATTCGTTGTAATTGGTGATATTTGAGGAAATCGCCTGGATTTTTGCCGGACGGCAAAATTTGGTTTTGAATATCCGTTGTTATGCACCGATTTCTAACTGATATATCTGTACGTTTATTTTATAAAGCGAGATATAACTTTTTGAAATTATGTCCATGACATTTACCTATATCAGTTGATGGTTAGGTAAGGAGCATTCAACAGCGGTGTAATTCTTCATAACCATAGTACAGTTTTCAACCTACGACGCACATGATTTGAGTTATTCAACTCAGAGGACTTATACATGTAGGGTTCCTAGGCATACTAAAGAGGTCTCACAACTGATCAAGCATGGCAAAATCAAATTTTACGGTGCCGAGAAACCATAAACAAGATCCTTAACTAGAGATTAGGCGAAAACAAATGCAAGTAAACAACTTTACTGCTAACTGAACGGAAATACAACCTTTGTAGATCCGGTCCTCCACCTCCATAGCTCCGCGTTGACGTTCCTCCGCTGCGATCATCGGATCCCGGACTCTAGTAGGGGTTTCGTCGAAGAAATGATCGGGCTAGATCGTCGACTTCGATGCCGAAGATGATCTACGTCGAGGCAACTCAATATCAAGCTCCAACTTCACTAAGTCATGAAACTTGTGAAGAAAACACCCTATACTACTTGGCAAGTGGTAGAGGATGAAGAAATAGGAAGTGGGTTCACTTTAGAATTGGATTTCTCACTCTTTTTCTCAAGTCACCATTGAAGCTAGCAAGCTTCTTTCTTCTTGAAGAAGAAGAAGAAGAAGAAAAAGAATATGATAAGAATAATGAAAATAGAAAATAAAGTGATTCTTATCATATTTGCAACCATGGTTTAGTGTAGAGAATAAACTAGGGTTTAGTTGAATGGTTAGGGTTAAGGCAAAAAACAAACTAGCTAGACTTTTCAAAGCTTCAAGAAGCTTCAAGTATCAAACAAAGAAAGCCACCATGTTATATTTTGCCAAAAATAAAGAATGAATAAACAAGTAAAAACCCTAAACCATCAACTAAACATAGTTTAAGTCTTACACACACCCATGTTTGCATGTATCATCAAACATGATACAAACAAGTGCACAAAAATATATCACATATACAACTTGTGCACATCAAGTGAGAAAATCCATCTAAAGTGAAAAAATACTAGTTAATGCAAAGTAATATATCAAATATATAATTATACATTAAATCATTAAATCAACACTTGATTTAACGATCTGGTCATATCGCATATGACCGACTAATATCCCATGTATCGACTTATCGAATCAATCCTCGATTTGATAACTAGGTTATATCGCATACAACCAATCGATACATTCATCGCGAGAATAGAATACGGTATCACATACACGCATTATTCTCGGTCCCGCACATATCTCATATGCGCTCCTATTTCGTTTCGCTTGAGCCAGGAAACCTCTGTGTAGGACTCTAAAGACTCGTCAATACGCCGGCAGCAGGTGATGATCATATCAAACACCCACAAGCCGCAAGCGGTCTGCTAAACGTAACGGTCACCCGGGTATTGAGCGATCAGAAGATCGACGAGCAAGCCCGCTCACACTCCTGTGAATCCAACCAGTAACACTTACCTTACAGTCCGGTCTGTTCGTCTGATATGTCGCATATCTTGCCTAGGGGTGGTAAACGTCAGACCCCAATAGCTCGATAAGTTGTGTCGATATGAGGTCTATAACAGTTCGAGAAACTACTGGTAACACTTACCAGTAAATCTCAGCAACCCTGGCCAGGGATTTCCGGTTATAGCCAATCGAACACAGCGTAACATCAACTCCCTATACCGGGAGAGACGAATCCCCTCCTATCGCTCATTGCCTCCATGTGATTCGGGACTGTACCCAAAAACCACCGTTTTGCACGCCCTCTTGGACGTGGTAAGGTGGAAATCAAAGCACAGTGGGAATCACATAAGTCTCTATGACGATCTCGGGTCAACAGACTAACCTGTACCAGTGTCACCAGAGAACTTCCATCTGACGTAAGGTATAATACCATCTGGGAGTTCTCGGCGAGTCCGTCCAGTGTACCCAGTCTCCACTGAGCACCCGTATATCATCTCTGATGTCAAACACCAATGGATATGGGATCATCCATCGCCCATCTGTATGGGTCGAGAAGGTATACGCTAGTCTACTATGGTATATCGATGCCCCGTCTCGATACACCCATGACTAGGGACCTTGAAGGATGTACTTATGGACTACCATGTCCCCACTAGTATGATCCGCATCATAGTCCAGGTAGTCAAGTACACATCCTAAGGGCTTTATCAACATGTAACAGAGAGACAATCAGTGTACACGTTAAGATAAAGAGCAACTAGATAGCATACTATCATGTCGAGCAAGAAAGTCCTCCCTATATATGTCCCAGCATCTACTACAATATACATCCTAGGTACAGTAATAGCCTCTAAGGCATACATATAACTAAAAATCTCCCACTTGCACTAGGGCCATCTGATAGCAGTGGTTGTAGTATCTCATACTCAACCATCCCATAAAAGTCTCTCTCTGGGAAAAGGCCTTTGTGAGTGGATCCGCCGTGTTGTCCTCTGAGTCTACTCTCCTAATCTCGATCTCCTGGAGATCAACCATCCCCATGATCAGGTGATACTGCCTTAGAATATATCTGGATCACTGATGGGACGGACGTTCCTTGGCATAAGCCACAATTCCATTGTCACACAATGGGAGGAACTAAGTTCATCTCATGAACCAATATACACCCAGACTTCCTCTTTGGTAGCATCTTAAGTAGCGATGTATCCAGCCTTTATCGTCTAGTATGCCACGGTATCTAGCTTGGAACTCTTCCAATCACACCGTCCCTTTACTGTGGGTAAAGACAATGCCTGTGACTGACATTCAGTCGTCCTTATCACCCTGGAACCTTTCCAGTGATTTTCCCCAGGATCGATTGATACCATCTCACTACATCTAGTGAGAATCCTAACATCCATTTAGATCTATCTCATAGATCCAAAACCCAGGATTTAGTAGGTATCACTTTGATCCTATATGGAGAATCATTGTGATAAGCGGAGATTGATCGAGCGTAGCATAGGAAATTCCTTCCCTATCAAGAGTATGTCATCCACGTACTCTACGAGGATCGTGACCATACTCCCTAATACCTTTTTGTATATACAAGATTCATCTACCATTTTGATGAAGTCAAACTCTTTGACTACCACATCAAAACAGACGTTCCAACTCCGCGATGCCTGCTTTATCCTATAAAGCATCTTGTGCACGTTTCCGCTGCTCCCACTGTCTACGAAGCCCTCTGGCTGTGTACTTGTAGACGCCCTCTTCTAAAACATTATTTAGAAAAGCTGTCATGACACCCATCCGCCAGATATCGTAGTCATAGTATGTAGCCATGGCAAGTAGGATCTGGATGGACTTAAGCATAGCTACTTAGAAAAGGTTTCTACAAAATCCATACATGGTCAATGATGCAAACCTTTAACAAGTCTAGCTTTGAAAGTCTCAACTTTTCCAAGTACACCAAGTAATCTTCTCAAGATATACTTGCTCCTGATGGGGATTTAACCATTCAGATATAGCAACCAAAGTCCATACTTTGTTGGTGTAAAAGGATTCCATCTCAGATCGCTAAGCATCCAGCCATTCTTACAGAGTCTTAGTCCTGAAGGCCAGCTCGAAACTAGTTGGGTCATCATCTCATGATGCAATCCTCACTCCCACTGTCATAGAGAAACCGAAGTATCTCTCAGGTGGGTGAGGAACCCTACTAGATCGGCAGAGAGGCTGAGGTTCGTTGGTATCTACTGAATCCTTTGGTTCTACCAAATCTTCTGCTGTAGTTTGTATAGCTGGAACCTTTCCAGTTTTACGTTACAGACCTTGCCTCGAGCTTGTCCGGATTTTGCTTTTAGACATAGGCTGGTCAACCCCAAATCTTAACTAGCTTAAGACATGGGCTCTTCCCATACCATATCTCATATGGAGTGGTAAGCTGTGATCTGATTCGAACCTAATTTTAATAGGTATGCAGCTTCTCAAGTGCATAACCCCCAAAAGGAAACAGGTAACTTAGTAGTACTCATCATAGAGCGCACCATATCGAATAGGGTGCAACTGCTCCGCCCCGATATACCATCGTGCTATGGTGTATACGGAGGAGTAATGCTGAGAGAGAATCTCATTCTCCTTTAGAATAGTCCAGGCATTCTATGCACAAGTATTCTCCTCCTTGATCTCATCAAAAGACATAATACTTATACCCGTATTGGTTCTCTACTTCTAAATTATATTCTGTGAATATCTCAAAAGGTTCCGACTTGTGTTTCAACAGGAACATATGTCTGAATCTTGAGAGATCATCAGAGAATGTAATGAAGTATAAAGAACCAGTCCTGGCATGTGTAGAGAGGGGACCTTACATACATCATCATGTATCAGTCACAAGAGTTCACTAACTCTTTCTCTGTTTCCAGTAAACAGAGCTGTGGTCATCTTATCTCTGTGACATGACTGGCAAGTTTCACAAGATGTAAATTCAAACTAATTTAAATATGCATCTATATGTAACTTCAGCTAGTCGGGTCGCATTGATATGACCTAGTCTACAATACCTCAAGAAGGATTTGTTCATTTCTGAACTCTTCCTCTTGTGTGTGTTCCGTATACTAAGAACTGTAGTTTGATTTAGAACATCAATGCTTTTAGATAACGTGCCTGAACCGATCAACTTTTGATATAGAAAATGTTCAAAACATTATCTAACAATACAAAATTTTATCATTTCTTTACTAATAAAGAGACTGATATGATTTTGTATATCAGGTTCGGTATCTAATAACATTCGTTCAGAATCAATGTATTGATAATACAGGGTAACAGTGACCAACAGACTTGGTTGCAACGCTTGCACCGTTTTTCTGTCTCATGAAACTTATCACCCGTTCTCAGTTCTCTACCTTTCTGTAGCCCTATGTAACAGATTACATATCTGGGATCCTGATCCGGTATCTCACATCCAGGACGTAAAGAATACTGAGAAACAGTTCTGTATAATGAACACACTCGAAGATGATGCATCAGTATGCACTTTCTTCGTTTGGGCGGCACGGGAATTCTGGTAATCCCCAATTTCCTGCTCTGTCTTATAACAATTATAAGTTGGAGCGGGACCAACGTTCCACAGCTCAGTATAACAAGCGGGCTCGGTCAATATACCCATATTATTATCTTGATTAAGGCGTGACATGGTCGCTACCAGGAGAGAGAGAGAAGAAAACACTCAGCGTATGCTCTAGCAAGATCAGATTGGTTATTATTTTATCTAATTAGGATGGCTCCTACTGTTTTTATCAAATATTCCTTCAAACCCTAAAAGGAAAGACTAGCTGGGATTAATTACACGCTACAAGTTCGCTAATCTTTCAGCCAGGCCATTGTCGGTACTTTGAGGGAGGTCCCCCTTGCTTTCGCACGAACCTAATTAATGTAAACCTCATTTTCCTAGAGGCGTAACCTCGTTAATACCTTTCTAGACACCTACTTGATCGGCTAATTGTAATGTGTAAAACTCTTCCAGGAGTAACTCTTACTCGCAGCGGGTATCGGGATCCAACTATCTCATAGAAGGTATGCAATCTCATTGCAAATTTCAACACTTGAAATTCCCGATAATATTTTGCCCCTAGCACCCTATGACCTTGATGGAGGTCAATAAACCATAGGTTACTAGTCAAGTTCAACCCGTCATTTCTTGATTGAATCAAACCCACCCGCACGACCCTTGACGGAGGTCAACAAGGTCGCACGACTACCCTAATCCAATCTGCATCATATGCATAAACAGATAAATACTAGTTAGCTACCGCACACTACGCCTTGACGGAGGTCAACAAATGTAGCACGAATACTAAGTAGGACTTATCTGAAATGACGGAGGGCTACGACAGGTTTTTCTGAAAACCTATTGCGTAATGAACTTGATATCGTTGTAGAATCAAATGATTTAAAAATGGAGTGTTTTTTAGGCTTTTCTAGTTTTGCTAAAGGGGTCACTCCCGGTGAAGGGTTCGTCGGCCCTTTCCTCGTCGAATGAGGTGCGGGATATATCATATATATCACTGTGCAAAACAGAAACTATAGATGCTATCAAAAAACAAACCGAGTGTGTAGCATCTACCAGTTATTGCTAAAGGGGTCACTCCCGGTGAAGGGATCGTCGGCCCATTCCTCATCGAATAAGGTGCAGGATATATCATATATACCACTGTGCAAAGCAAGAACTGTAGCTACCTGTTTTAATTTTTGAAATTTGATTCCGTAACATCTTTAGGTTTCTTTTACTTTCATTAATCACATTAATGAAGTCCCATCATTTAAGTTACCAAAACATCACAGATAAATACGACGTACACTTATGCCATCCGCATTCGCCTCGATGTCCCCTCGTGCACCGTTAGGTTAGGTAACTAACGGCAGAGCGGGGCAGGGTTAGCACGGGTGTAAAACATAAGTAACGTCTATATAATATATCATATATACTATATACAGTATTTATCACAGAACATCAAATGATCACATCACAGATATCGCAGTAGAAGAAACATATGAAATATTGGATATACTAGGACGTCCGTGTTTTCAATACGAGCCAGTAAAAAACACGGATTCCACGGTCGCGATGAATAGCCAAACCTACACCCCTAGACCCCTACGAGAGCGGCAAGCAACCCTACCAATTCTGGAGTTAGGAGATCCGGACTCGATTCCTCGAGATGGTCTCCCACTGGACTCCAGAACCCGGTTACTTGTGCCCTCCTCCTTGGGTCTATCCTAGTGCGGAAAAGTAAATAATATACAAAAGGTGACATCTTCCGCAACCTGGAAGTGCCCCAATAAAAGAATATTACATACAAGTTTTTACATGAATGAAAATGAAAAACACTCATCTCACATAAAACCCCCCCGGCTATTCAAACACGACGATCCAATATAACATATCCAGCAACACATAACATCATATGTCATCAACGTAAGTAAATATGCCCATCCCAATTGTCGTTGACATATAGCAACGAAACCGGCGATATCACATATTACACTTACGGTCACAGAAAAGAAAGTGTAAAACTACAACAGTTGGAATCCGCAACCTCCTTAGACATCGCATGCCTAATTAAATGAATTACTTAGACATCGCATGCCTAACAATTATAAACCCTGCATTTTAGTCTCATTATCGAAAACTCTTTTCAATATCTAGTCGGGCAATTCAACAAGATTCCCGGCATCCTGACCGATTGCTCGTCGCAAACTTTAGTAGACGGCCGCACCCCAGATACCGTCGACGAAGTGCACTAAGGCGGAACACCGCTGCCGCGAGCATCCGAGCGGATGCTTTCGACGTCGGAGTTCTCCTACAGTCACTTGGTCGGGGCTAAGGGGTGTAGCTGTCTATTAAGTTTACCCGGTGAGTATCCGCGTACGCTACGTGATTGCGACGGACTTTTGATCACATCAAAATTCCATAGCAACCGATCAAGTGAGACTAAACCGCTAGATTTATAACATTCATTCAGTTATCTCATAACTACTTGTGAATTCCAAATATTGTATCACATTCCAGATAAATAGAAAATGTTAAACTTTCCGATCGAACATCCAAACACCCAAGTTTTCCCGATAACAGCTCAATACATGAAATAGGTTTTAAGAACATTCACTTCATGCCACAGTACCAACGTTCCAGCCGTAGAAGGGTCAAGCCAACGCCTCACACGTGGCACGCCGTACTGCCCCAGACCCTAAGGTTCAAAGGGCAGTTCAAGACGGTCACATAATCGAGTTATGGTTTGTTGTCTTCTAGAGGGTCCAGCGCGTTACTTGCACTACTTAGAACGTCTTTAAACCACGGAAAAATCAACACTTGGAAATTTCCCGGCAGGGGAAAAAGTGGGTATTTCTATCCGGTCGAACTTTTTAACATATTCCAAAATACCCGGAAAAACACATAGACAAAGTTAAATGATCCGATCGAATCATCGAGTCCCCAATACACCCCAAAAAACTCAACAGTTGAGTATAGATTAAAAATTCCCATAAAATACAGCAACTTCAAGTAGAGATTACTGTGCAAACAGAGTTGGAAAAAGCCACTATATTGCCGCGGAACCGCCACCCAAGCTAGGGTACGGCCGCGGTTCCGCGACGGTTTAATTGAATTGGGCCCACGAATTTCACAGTAATTCCAACAAAACCCTGCTGAATTTTTTGGCTATTTTTAATATGGAAAAATCCACAATTTTTAAAAATGTACAGAGAAGGTGTATGGATTAGGGTTTCGGGTTCGATCGGGTTTCTAACTTCGTCTACGCATTGCCTAAGGCTCTAGCTAGGCTCTGATACCACTGTAGGGTTCCTAGGCACACTAAAGAGGTCTCACAACTGATCAAGTATGGCAAAATCAAATTTTACGGTGCCGAGAAACCCTAAACTAGATCGTTAACTTGAGATTAGGAGAAAACAAATGCATGTAAACAACTTTACTGATAAGTAAACGGAAATACAACCTTTGTAGATCCGGTCCTCCACCTCCATAGCTCCGCGTTGACGTTCCTCCGCTGCGATCATCGGATCCCGGACTCTAGTAATGGTTTCGTCGAAAAAATGATCGGGCTAGATCGTCGACTTCGATGCCGAAGATGATCTACGTCGAGACAACTCAAGATCAAGCTCCAAATTCACCAAGTCATGATACTTGTGAAGAAAACACCCTATACTACTTGGCAAGTGGTAGAGGATGAAGAAATAGGAAGTGGGTTCACTTTAGAATTGGATTTCTCACTCTTTTTCTCAAGTCACCATTGAAGCTAGCAAGCTTCTTTCTTCTTGAAGAAGAAGAAGAAGAAGAAGAATATGATAAGAATAATGAAAATAGAAAATAAAGTGATTCTTATCATATTTGCAACCATGGTTTAGTGTAGAGAATAAACTAGGGTTTAGTTGAATGGTTAGGGTTAAGGCAAAAGACAAACTAGCTAGACTTTTCAAGCTTTAAGAAGCTTCAAGTATCAAACAAAGAAAGCCACCATGTTATATTTTGCCAAAAATAAATAAAAAGAATGAATAAACAAGTAAAAACCCTAAACCATCAACTAAACATAGTTTAAGTCTTACACACACCCATGTTTGCATGTATCATCAAACATGATACAAACAAGTGCACAAAAATATATCACATATACAACTTGTGCACATCAAGTGAGAAAATCCATCTAAATTGAACAAATACTAGTTAATACAAAGTAATATATCAAATATATAATTATACATTAAATCATTAAATCAACACTTGATTTAACGATCCGGTCATATCGCATATGACCGACTAATATCCCATGTATCGACTTATCGAATCAATCCTCGATTTGACAACTAGGTTATATCGCATACAACCAATCGATACATTCATCGCGAGAATAGAATACGGTATCACATACACGCATTATTCTCGGTCCCGCACATATCTCATATGCGCTCCTATTTCGTTTCGCTTGAGCCAGGAAACCTCTGTGTAGGACTCTAAAGACTCGTCAATACGCCGGCAGCATGTGATGATCATATCAAACACCCACAAGCCGCAAGCGGTCTGCTAAACGTAACGGCCACCCGGGTATTGAGCGATCAGAAGATCGACGAGTAAGCCCGCTCACACTCCTGTGAATCCAACCAGTAACACTTTCCGTACAATCCGGTCTGTTCGTCTGATATGTCGCATATCTTTCCTAGGGGTGGTAAACGTCAGACCCCAATAGCTCGATAAGTCGTGTCGATATGAGGTCTATAACAGTTCGAGAAACTACTGGTAACACTTACCAGTAAATCTCAGCAACCCTGGCCAGGGATTTCCTGTTATAGCCAATCGAACACAACGTAACATCAACTCCCTATACTGGGAGAGACGAATCCCCTCCTATCGCTCATTGCCTCCATGTGATTCGGGACTGTACCCAAAAACTGCCGTTTTGCACGCCCTCTTGGACGTGGTAAGGTGGAAATCAAAGCACAGTGAGAATCACACAAGACTCTATGACGATCTCGGGTCTATAGACTAACCTGTACCAGTGTCACCAGAGAACTGCCATCTGACGTAAGGTATAATACCATCTGGGAGTTCTCGGCGAGTCTGTCCAGTGTACCCAGTCTCTACTGAGCACCCGTATATCATCTCTGATGTCAAACACCAATGGATATGAGATCATCCATCGCCCATCTGTATGGGTCGAGAAGGTATACGCTAGTCTACTCTGGTATATCGATGCCCCGTCTCGATACACCCACGACTAGGGATCTTGAATGATGTACTTATGGACTACCATGTCCCCACTAGTATGATCCGCATCATAGTCCAGGTAGTCAAGTACACATCCTAAGGGCTTTACCAACATGTAACAGAGAGACAATCAGTATACACGTTAAGATAAAGAGAAACCAGATAGCATACTAGAATGTCGAGCAAGAAAGTCCTCCCTATATATGTCCCAGCATCCACTACAATATACATCCTATGTACAGTAATAGCCTCTAGGGCATACATATAACTAACAATACAAAGTATTGTATGTTGTCCTGTGTCCATAAGGACAAAGGTGTTAGTCCTCGTACTAGATTCTGTTTACTTGTGACTTCTCAAGTTTTAGACAAGTGTTTCGTAGAAATACAAAATCTAACTTTTAAGAAGTTATAGGTACAAGAATAAAGTCGAAAACCAGGTGTCGCAAGTATCGGGATTCTTCAAGGTGATCGACCATGTAGATACTTGTGTGAGGTACTCAATTGATAGTAATGGTTTTGAGAAACTTGTTTCTCTTTCAGGTTACTCGTATTTAGATGCACACCTAAGTTGAGTAATGCTGATCGGCCTCCTTCCATTTAGTTGACATGCACTAGAGACGGCTACATAATTTGAATCTTGTTCCAATTAAATCAGTGCCTCTGTTCCTATATTGTATATAGAATGGTTCATATCTTAACGATGTTATGGTACGGGGAGTTGTCCGGCTTATGCTTAGAACCATGCTCTGGATAACTCAAGGCACGTTTATGTAATAGCAGTTTGTGGGTTAACCCAGGCTATGATGAGAGTTAACTTTCTACCATCTGGAAGATCAATAGTGATATTGTTCTTGACTCACCATAGTTTTAGTAAAATAGACTTTTTCAGAAAACAGTAGTGGGAGTATGGTAGAACCGGAAATGATTCCAAAACCGCAAACGATTACTGAAAATTTAATAGGACCTAAAAATTTAATAAGGTTTGACATTCCATTAGCCACTACGCAGATATGGTCGGTTACCTCAGGCACCCGAGAGGTACTTCGGTATTCTCAAAGACGTTGACAGGGAGGTTCTTGTTTACCCAGACTTGACACTACTGTTGTTCCAGACTATGAGACCCGGCAGGAGGATGAGTATAGCGTCGTTCTAAACTTGTTTTTGAAGTGCACGTGTATATGAATCAGCCGGAGGGTTGTTGTAGTCAGTGGGAGCAGCGGAAGTGTAATGGACAAGTAGCTTGTGTCTATTTATAGACTAAAGCAGATATAGCGGAGATAGATCATCTATTTTTTATGTGACAGTCATAGGTTTTGATTTCATCAGAATAGGAGATGGATCTGTTAAGAAGGTAGTATAGTGTGATGTCCTGGTATTTGGATGACATGCACTTTATAGGAAGTAAAATTCCTATCCTATAATTGGTTATACCGTGGTTGTCACACAGTGGTTTCTCCATATAGGATATGGACATTATATCAGGCATTCTGGTTACTAGATCTATGGTTTTAGATCTAGATTTGGGTAGTTTACCAATCTGGGTACTTAGACAGTATTCTAAAGGTGTTTTAGAATGGAAGACTGCTGACATGGTGGTGAACCAGCAGGTGATGGAGTCACCCTCTCTGAAGGTGTCTTATAGACTAAAGGGGAGAGGGATGTGCATGATTGGCATGTCACTTGTTTAGGCAATTGAGTCAATCATGAGATGTCAAGTACCACACCAGATATTGTTTTTGCACTAACTGCAATAAGTTGATATTAATCCAATCCTGGAGAAATGTTCGGAAGCAGTTTATGAACATAAGTGGATGTTCTAGGGATTTGATAACGGCAACCTCCTTGGGGAGACGGTTATCATTCCAGGCTTCCAAGGTGACCTGGATGACAGAATGGCTGTCAGAGTTATAGTTTTCCTTCTAATGAGGGGCGGTAGTTTGGACAGATGGTCTAAGAGGATACTGAGGGAGGCATGACGCGGGATACTAATTAAATTCAGTTGACAATAGAGTCTAAGAAGTTTGGTGGATTTGGAGTTCATTTCTGAACTACGACCTATCAGATATCCAGACATATTCTAAGATAGATATTGCTCATTTCGGGAGAAGGCTTTCTCCTCAAACTTGAGATTAAGAGTGTAACGTTTTGAAAATCGTTCAGGTGAAATTTCGGTTAATCGGTAAAATAACGGGTGTTTTCCGTAAAAATCAAGATATAAATATCTTTTAATATAAAATTAAATATACCTATTCTAGCTATGTAATTGCTAGTATTTGGTGTTTATTGAGTCACTTGTAAAATTTTTAGTTGACTGAAATTTTTTCCGAAATTAATTATTTTAATATTATTTAAGCCGTCACTAATACATTTAATTAGTGAATTACAAATTGGAATGGGTCAATACAAGATTAGTGCATCATGACACATCTAAACATATATTGTAACATGTTCTTTTTCTTTCTATTTTGTCATGATGGTTCTAGTGAATTCATGAAATTTATTAGGAAATAAAATAGATAAGAAATGGTTTAATTAATGGGATAATGGGGGTTTCTTGCTATTTTCCTTCCACTCACTCACCCACTTCCTATTTCCAGCCGAGATCATCAATTCCAGCAGCCCTCTCTTCAAAAAAAAAAAAAAGAAGAAGAAAGAAAAGAGAATGAAAAGAATAATGAAGGCATTGAGTTTAATTAAAAGAGGTATGGGCTTTTCTCTTCTTGCCTTGACTTCACACTCATTTCAACACTCATATTCTCTCTCTCCCCTCTCCTAAATTCAGCCGAGCCTCCCCATGAGCAGCCCCAACAATTCTCCACCTCATTTTTCCCTCAAAAATCTTCTCATTTTCCATCAAAAATCCTTCCAAATTACTGCTAATTCCTAGTTAAATCCTAACATATTATTCCTTGGCACAATCAAGTATGGATCTTGAGCAAGGAAGCTAATTTAGGAGGCTTAGTTTCATGTTGATCTACCAATTTGTGAGGTATAAAATCCTTGCCCTAAGGATTAATTGTTGCCTAATTACCTTAATCTAGCTTATTAGGTATTTAATTATGGTTTTAATTGAAGTTAGAAATCTAAAGAGAAAGGTTTTGAATTAAGAATTAGGGTTTAACCATCACTACTAGGATAATCAAGTGTAGTTCGTCGGCTTAGGAAATGAAAAATCTAGTCTAGTTGTTGTATTTTACATTGTTGTTTCAAAAATTTTCAAATTAAATAAATTTGAGAACTTGTTTTTTGAGAATTAATTAAAATGAGAGATTAAAATCTAGTTAGGGTTGTCTATCATTTGAACACGGTTTAAGTGTGTAATTTATCGTATTAAGACATGTAAAATGTAAGCTAGTTTCTAGGTTGCCAATTGTTATTTTAAAAATTGTCTAAATTATGTATTTTGTAAACTAGATTTTTAGAATTATGAAAATAAGTGGGATTAAAAATCTAGTAATAGTTTGTATAATCTAGTTATGATATTTAGTGAATATTGTGGCCGCTAGATTTTTTTAAACGTCAAGATTTAGTATTAAAACGATTAATTTTGCTTACTAGGTTTCGGAAAAATAGCTTTTAAAGCGAATTTGAAGTTTTGATGATTTAAACCCTATTTCATATATATATCCTTAGTGTGTTGTGAAACCACGAATGGTGCGTTTGAGTTTTTCTCGATCACTTGGCGTTTGTACGCCGATGTCGAGAGTTTTTGGGTTGATTTGAGAGAGCAAACCATATGTTTTGACCTATGTGAGATACGTGTGTCGTTTTGGTCATGAGTCGGATTTTAATGCGATACGATGTGTTATGATACTAGGTACCCTCACGAGGACTTCGAGACGACAAAAAAGTGCGTGGCGACATTGGCATCGGCAAGCGAAGATCAGGTGAGTAGATTATATCTACGGGGGAAGTCGGGTGGATGGCGTATAGCACCCCCGCAGTTCGTAGTATAGTTATGATATATATATATATATATATATATATATATATATATATATGTTTATATATGCGATTCATGATACTTGGATGTTATCAAGAGATGATTATTGTGTTCATGGTTTAGTTTAGGGTAATTAGAAGTAAACTAGCATAGCTTCTTAGTCGCGAACCCTAGAATTGGTTCATACCCACGTACACACGCATTCGCATACATCTATTTTACTTGTGCGTATATGGGGATATGTATATATATATATATATACACACACATGGGTATGTGACTATGTATATATATATATATAAATATATATATACACGGATTATGAGGATAGTACTTGGGATTGGAGATGAGTCGATGAGATTGGGCTTGAGGCCGTGCGATCGGTGATGTGACAGGGTTCGTATTCGAGTTACGACGTGATATGTTTAGCGGGTCCTTTAGGCGTGGTGTTTTCATACACACGCATGCATACATAGATGGTATCAGTTTTGTACTAGACGTAGATCAGTACCCCGATCATGATATTTGATAAAGAGAATACCAAATGAATTTTGTGATAGATGTGACATTTGACCCGTACCCAGATTTGGGAGGCCGTACGACGGATTTACCGTACGAGCTATATATTAATGATAGATCCGCACTCTTGACTCGAGAATGTCATATTATATAGGGTATCGTATGGGATACTATTGAGGCGGGATCACCGACTATTATATATATATATATATATATATATATATATATATATATCGACTCAGATTTAGGTAGTTTCCATACCCCTTCCGATTGGTTGTTAGTTAGACCTATGGTTACCTAGTAGATGTTAGACTGAACCCGAGTCATAACTATTTCCAAAACTAACGAATCATGAGGATTTTAAAGACGTGTCAAGGGATACTACGGATATTTCAAAAGACGTACCTTTTCTTAAAAACACCGTAGCCCTTATTTTCAAAATGCCATGATTCGTACTATTTTAAACGGTAAAACAGTATAACACCGGTGTAGCAATGTAGATTCCTTATTGTTACGTTATCATTCATATTTCGCATATTATTGTTGCAATTACTATTCATTACCATTTATCATGTTGTTATCGCCTCATTGCATGTTTATTATGTACTTAGTGATTATGAACCATGCTGTCAGGACACCAGCACCATTACCGATGATGCGTATGTTCCACACACACTTACTTGCCGGCTCACACACATCATCGTCGGTAATTGCCATGTCACGTACACTTTAAAAAACACTATTTCATTGATATAGCTTGCTAACTGATAGTTGCTATATGTTTTAGCTTTCATATGCTAGTTAATTTATTGCATGATATCAGATGCATCCTTATATTCATTGGTTATGCAGTATTATTGAGATTTATGCCGGTTTTCATTGTTTATTAATATCATGATATTGATGATTTCGGATCCTTCTTGAGATTTCTGGATTTGGGGGAAAACCGCAAGGAATTATAAACTTATTATCCTTTTAAAAATGCAATTTGCGGTTTTTCCGTAATGTGTGAGTCATCCACCATGAGTTTTCAGAATTGCTGTAGGATTTCGAGACCCGATTCGAGGAGTTGGATGAACCGTCTCGGGTGCATGGTAGGCCCGGTATGGTACCCCGGGGCAAGAAGCTCGAGTTGTATTCGATGAGCCTGGCAGGGGAGCACTACCTACCGGTGATATTATTTGGACTCGTCGGTTATCTCCGTTCTGCCGGAGCCCGCGGGCTGATCCCGCAGATGATACGGATGCATGAGATATTGATATTTGAGATTTGAGATATTGAGATTTGATATTGAGATACTGAGGCTTATGTTTTGTGTCGATGCTGTAGGGTTCCTAGGCACTCTCAAGAGGTCTCACAAGGCATCAACCATGCCAATCTTAAATTTTATGGGTGCCGAGAAACCCTAATACGGATCGTTGACTAGAAATTTGGGCGATAAACGAAAGTAGTTAACATCTTAACTAAAGGAGAGAGGCTACAACCTTTGTAGATCCGGTTCTCCACTTCCTTAGCTCCACGTAGGCATCCTCTCGCTGTCCATCTCGAATCCCGAACTCAAACGTCGGCTTCATCGGAGAATTGGGCGGACTAGGTAGTCGGCTTCGTGCCGAAGATGATCTACGTCGAGGTTTCACAAGTTCAAGCTCCGACTTCACCAAGTTGTGAAACTTGTGAAGAAAACACCCAAAACAACTTGGCAAGAGGTAGAGGGTGAAGAAATAGGAGGTGGGTTCACTTTAGAATTGGATTTCTCATACTTTTGCTCAAGATGCCATTGTTGAAGACAAGGTTTTTCTTGAAGAAGAAGAAGGAGAGCAAGAAAGAATATGATAAGTTTCTTATTTTAAAAAGAAACTAATATGAATAGTTATCATATACTAACCATGGTCAAGTGTAGAGATTAAACTAAGGTTAGTTAGAATGGTTAGGGTTAAGGATGATATAAGGATGGTGGACTTTGTCAAAGCTTCAAGAAGCTTCAACATAGAAACAAAATAAGCCACCATTCTTAATAATATCCAAAAAGAATAAATAAATAAATAACTAAGTAAAATAATCAAAACCCTAATCATCTCTTAACCATGGTTTAATCCTTTACACTTAACCAAATGATCAAGTATCATCAAATATGATACAAATATGTGCACAAAAGTATATCACATATACTTCTTGCACATCAAGTGAGAAAATCCATTTAAAATGAACCAATGCTAGTTAATGTAAAGTAATATATCAAATATATAATTAAACATTAAATCATTAAATCAACACTTGATTTAACGATCCGGTCATATCGCATATAACCGACTAGTATCCTATGTATCGGCTTATCGAATCAATCCTTGATTCAATATCTAGGTTATATCGAATATAACCAATCGATACATTCATCGCGAGAATGAAATACGGTATCACATGCACGCATTATTCTCGGTCCTGCACATATCATATATGCGCTCCTATTTCGTTTCGCTTGAGCCAGGAAACCTCTGTGTAGGACTCTAAAGACTCGTCAATATGCCGGTAGCAGATGATGATCATATCAAGCACCCACAAGCCGCAAGCGGTCTGCTAAACATAACGGCCATCCGGGTATTGAGCGATCAGAAGATCGACGAGCTAGCCCGCTCATACTCCTGTGAATCCAACCAGTAACACTTACCGTACAGTCCGGTCTGTTCGTATGATATGTCGCATATCAAGTCTAGGGGTGGTATACGTCAGACCCCAATAACCGATAAGTCGTGCCGATGTGAGGCTCATAACGGGTCGAGAAACTACTGGTAACACTTACCAGCAAATCTCTGATCAGCCCTGGCCAGGGACTTCCCTGTTACGGCCAATCGAGCACTGCGCAACATCAACCCCCAATACCGGGAGAGACAAAACCCCTCCTATCGCTCATTGCCTCTATGTGACTCGGGACTGTACCCAAAGACCACAGTTTTGCATGCCTTCATGGACGTGGTAAGGTGGAGATCAAAGCACAGTGGGAATCACACAAGACCCTATGACGATTTCGGGTCTACAGACTAACCTGTACAAGTGTCACCTGAGAACTGCCATCTGACGTGAGGTATAATACCATATGGGAGTTCTCGGCGAGTCCTTCCAGTGTACCCAGTCTCCACTGAGCACCCGTATACCATCTCTGATGTCAAACACCAATGGATATGGGATCATCCATCGCCCATCTCATGGGTCGAGAAGCGTATACGCTAGTCTACACTGGTATATCGATGCCCTGTCTCGATACACCCACGACTAGGGACCTTGAAGGATGTACCTATGGACTACCATATCCCCACTAGTATGATCTGCATTATAGTCCAGGTAGTCAAGTACACATCCTAAGGGCTTTACCAACATGTAACTATAGGACAGTTTAAAGAGACAAGTGTACATGTTAAGATAAAGAGTAACCAGATAGCATACTATCATATCGAGCAAGAAAGTCATCTCTATATATATGTCCAAGCATCCAATGTAATATACATCATCTGTACAATACTGGCCTCTAGGGCATACATATAACTAACAATCTCCCACTTGCACTAGGGCCAGCTGCTGTAGTATCGCATACCGAGCATCCCGAAGAGTCTCTCAAAATGTATCTGGGGAATGGCCTTCGTGAGTGGATCCGCCGTGTTGTTCTTCATATCAACCCTCCTGACCTCGATCTCCCGGATCAGGTGATACCGCCTCAGAATATGCCTGGATCGCTGATGGGACCTGGGTTCCTTGGCCAAAGCCACCGCTCCATTGTTATCGCAATACAAAGGTATTGGATGCTCAATGGATGGAACCACTCCAAGTTCAGTAATGAACTTCTTGATCCAGACAGCTTCTTTAGCAGTATCGTTGGCAGCGATGTATTCAGCCTCCATCGTCGAGTCTGCCACGGTTTCCTGCTTGGAACTCTTCCAGCTAACCGCCCCTCCGTAAAGGGTAAAGACAAATCCCGACTGCGACTTAGAGTCGTCCTTATCACTCTTGAAGCTCGAATCGGTAAAGGACTCCACTTGGAGTTCTCCACTACCATACACCAAGAGCATCTCTTTAGTCCTTCGCAAGTACTTGAGAATGCTCTTCACAGCTGTCCAGTGACTCTCTCCAGGATCAGCTTGATACCTGCTCACTACACTTAGTGAGTATGCTACATCGGGTCTGGTACATAGCATCGCGTACATGATAGAGCCTACAGCCAAAGCATAGGGTATCCCTTGCATGCGAGCTCTCTCCAAATCAGTCTTGGGAGACATCTCTTTGGAGAGAGTGACTCCAGAGATCGTAGGCAAATTCCCATGCTTGGATTCTTCCATACTAAACCTTTTTAGTATGGTGTCAATGTACCTGGATTGGGACAATCCCAATATCCGTTTGGATCTATCTCTATAGATCCTTATTCCCAATATGCACGAGGCATCACCAAGATCTTTCATCGAGAATCTTTGTGATAAGAAGAGCTTGACCGATTGCAGCATAGGAATATCATTTCCTATCAAGAGTATGTCGTCCACGTACAATACGAGGAAGACTACCTTACTCTCTGCTAACTTTTTGTAGATACAAGGTTCATCTGGGTTTATGACGAAATCAAACTCTTTGATAACGACGTCAAAGCAGATGTTCCAACTCCGCGATACTTGCTTTAATCCATAAATGGATTTAAGCTGCTTGCACACCTTCCCGCTGCTCCCACTGTCTACGAAGCCCTCTGGCTGAGTCATGTACACGCACTCTTCTAAATCACCATTTAGAAAGGCGGTCTTAACATCCATTTGCCAGATTTCGTAATCATGATATGCAGCAATGGTAAGCATGATCTGGATGGATTTAAGCATAGCCACTGGAGAAAAGGTTTCGTCATAGTCCACACCTGGTCTTTGACGAAAACCCTTTGCTACAAGTCTTGCTTTGAAAGTCTCCACTTTCCCATCTACACCAAGTTTTTTCTTGAAGATCCACTTGCTCCCGATGGGTTTTACCCCTTCAGGAGCAGCATCCAAAGTCCATACTTTGTTGGTGTACATGGATTCCATCTCGGACCGCATAGCATCCAGCCATTTCACTGAGTCCTTACTCCTGATGGCCTGCTCGAAGCTAGTTGGGTCATCATCCTCCATGATGCAATCCTCGCTTCCACCATCCATGAGAAAACCGTAGTATCTCTCAGGTTGGCGAGGAACCCTACTAGATCGGCGGAGAGGCTGAGGTTCATTGGGAGCTGCTGAATCCTCTGGTTCCACTAAATCTTCAGTTTGAGTTTGTGTAGCCGGAACTTCTTCCAGCTCTACCACTTTTCCACTAATTTCTTTTTCAAGGAATTCCTTTTCTAAAAAGGTGGCATATTGAGAAACAAACACCTTTTGTTCTTCAGCATGGTAGAAAAAATATCCTTGTGAATTCTTAGGATATCCCACAAACTTGCAAAGAACTGACCGTGCCTCGAGTTTGTCTGGATTTTGCCTTTTGACATAGGCCGGACAACCCCATATCTTAACTCGTTTAACATATGGTCTCTTCCCACTCCATATCTCATATGGTGTGGTAGGTACAGATTTAGATAGAACTTGATTCAATAGGTATGTTGCTGTCTCCAGCGCATATCCCCAGAAGGAAATAGGTAACTCAGCTGTGCTCATCATAGAGCGCACCATATCTAATAGGGTGCGGTTCCTCCGTTCTGATACACCGTTGTGCTGTGGTGTATATGGAGGAGTCAGCTGAGAGAGAATCCCATTCTCTTTTAGGAAGTCCAGGAATTCATTGCTCAAGTATTCACCTCCTCGATCAGATCGAAGGATTTTAATACTTTTTCCGGTTTGGTTCTCGACTTCTTGTTTATATTCTCTAAATTTCTCAAAAGCTTCTGATTTGTGTTTCATCAGGAACACATATCCGAATCTAGAGAGATCATCAGTAAATGTAATGAAGTACGAAGAATCATCCCTGGCATGTGTAGACATAGGACCGCATACATCACTATGTATCAGTCCCAAGAGTTCGGTAACTCTTTCTCCGTGTCCCGTAAACGGAATTTTGGTCATCTTGCCTTTGAGACATGACTGGCAAGTATCATAAGATGAAAATTCAAACGGATTTAAATATCCATCCTTATGCAACTTAGCCAGTCGTGTCGCATTGATGTGACCCAGTCTACAATGCCACAAGAAGGATTCATTCAGTTCAGAACTCTTCCTCTTGTTTGTGTTTGTTATGCTCAGAACTGTTGATTGATTTAGAACATAAATGCCATTGCACAACGTGCCTGATCCAACCAACTTTTGGTTACGGAAAATGTTCATAACATTATCCTGTAATACAAAATTATATCCCTCTTTATTCAATAAAGAAACTGATATAATGTTGCATATCAGGTTCGGCATGTAATAGCATTCGTTCAGAACCAATGTATTACCAGTAGGTAATGCAAGGTGATATTCCCCGACAGTCTTAGCTGCAACAATTGCACCATTTCCAACTCTAATGTCTTTATCACCTTCTCCAAGTTCTCTACCTTTCTTAAGCCCATGTAACTGATTACATATATGGGATCCTGACCCGGTATCTAATACCTAGGACGTAGAGCATATGGAGAAACAGTTCTCTGTAACGAACACACCCGAAGAAAATGCATCATCATGTACTTTCTTCATTCGGGCGGCATGGGAATCCTGGTATTCCCCTATATCCTGCTCAGTCCTATAACTCTTATAGGAAAGAACGGAACCAACGTTCCCCAGCACAGTATAACATGCGGGTTCGGTCAATACATCCATATAATTATCTTTATTAGGGCATGAAATGGTCGCTACCTGGAGAGAGAGAGAAGAAAACACTTTAGCGTATGCTCGTGCAAGATCAGATTGGTTATTATCTTATCTAATCAGGATGGCTCCCACTAGTTTTTATCAAATCTTCCTTCAAACCCTAAAAGGAAAGACTAGCCGGGATTAATTACACACTACAAGTTCGCTAATCTTTCAGCCAGGCCAGTGTCGGTACTTTAAGGGAGGTCCCCCGTGCTTTCGCACGAACCTAATTAATGTAAACCTCATTTTCCTAGAGGCGTAACCCCGTTGACACCTTTCTAGACACCTACTTGATCAGCTAATTGCAATGTGTAAAACTCTCCCAGGAGTAACTCTTACTCGCAGTGGGTATCGGGATCCAACTATCTCATAGAAGGTATGCAATCTCATTGCAAATTTCAACACTTGAAATTCCCGATAATATTTTGCCCCTAGCGTCCTATGACCTTGACAAAGGCCAACAAATCATGGGATGCTAGTCAAGTTCAACCCGTCATTTCTTGATTGAATCAAACCCACCCGCATGACCCTAGACAAAGGCCAACAAGGTCGTACGACTACCCTGAAACAATCTGCATCACATGCACAAGCAGATAAGCACTATTCAGCTACCGCACACTACGCCTTGACAAAGACCAACAAACGCAGCACGAATACTAAACAGTTCTTATCTGAAATGACGGAGGGCTACGACAGGTTTTTCTGAAAACCTATTGCGTAATGAACTTGATATCGTTGTAGAATCGAATGAAGTTTTGAAATGGAGTGATTTTGAGGCTTTTCTAGTTTTGCTAAAGGGGTCACTCCCGGTGAAGGGATCATCGGCCCTTTCCTCGTCGAATGAGGTGCGGGATATATCATATATATCACTGTGCAAAGCATAAACTATAGAAGCAATCAAAAGTCAAACCGAGTGTGTAGCATCTGCCAGTTATTGCTAAAGGAGTCACTCCCGGTGAAGGGATCTCGGTCCTTTCATCATCGAATAAGGTGCAGGGTATATCATATATACCGCTATGCAAAGCAAGAACTGTAGCTACCTGTTTTGTTTAAAATTTGATTCTACAACATCTTAGGTTTCTTTTCTTTCATTAATCACATTAATGATGTCCCATCATTTAAGTACCTAAAACATCACAGATAAATACGACGTACACTTATGCCATCCGCATTCGCCTGGATGTCCCCTCGTGCACCGTTAGGTTAGGTAACTAACGACAGAGCAGGGCAGGGCTAGTGCGGGTGCAAAACATAAGTAACGTCTATATAATATATCATATATACTGTATACTGTATCTATCACAGAACATCACATGATCACATCACAGATATCGCAGCAGAAGAAACATATGAAACATTAGATATACTAGGACGTCCGTGTTTTCAATACGAGCCAGTATAAAACACGGATTCCACAGTCGTGATGAATAGCCAATCCCACACCCCTAGACCCCTACGAGAGCGGAAAGCAACCCTGCCAATTCTAGGGTTAGGAGACCCGGACTCGTCTCCTCGAGATGGTCTCCCACTGGACCCTAGAACCCGGTTACTTGTGCTCCCTTCCTTGGGTCTATCCTAATGCGGAAAAGTAAATAATATACAAAAGGTGACAGCTTCCGCAACCTGGAAGTGCCCCAAATAAAAGAATATTACATACAAGTTTTTACATGAATGAAAATGAAAAACACTCATCTCATATAAAAACCCCCGGCTATTCAAACACGACAATCCAATATAACATATCCAGCAGCACATAACATCACATGTCATCAACGTAAGTAAATATGCGCATCCCAATTGTCGTTGACATATAGCAACGAAACCGGCGATATCACATATTACACTTACGGTCACAGAAAAGAAAGTGTAAAACTACAACAGTTGGAATCCGCAACCTCTTTAGACATCACATGCCTAATCAAATGAAATACTTAGACATCACATGCCTAACAATTATAAACCCCGCATTTTAGTCCCATTATCGAAAACTCTTTTCAATATCAAATGAAATTAAACCGCTTAGATTTATAACATTCATTCAGTTATCTCATAACTGTTTGTGAATTCCAATTATTGTATCCCATTCCAGATAAATAGAAATTATTAAACTTTCCAATCGAACATTCGAACACCCAAGTTTTCCCGAAACCGTCCAACACATGAAATAGGTTCAAAGACATTCACTTCATGCCTCAGTACCAACGGTCCAGCCGTAGAAGGGTCAAGCCAACGCCTCACATGTGGCACGCCGTACTGCCCCAAACCCGAAGGTTCAAAGGGCAGTTCAAGACGGTCACATAATCGAGTTAAGGTTTGTTGTCTTCTAGAGGGACCATCGCATTACTTGCACTACTTAGAACGTCCTTAAACCACACAAAAATCCAACACTTGGTTATTTTTCGGCAGGGGAAAAGTTGGGTATTTATATCCGGTCGAACTTTTTAACATATTCATAAAATTATCCGGAAAGACACAGACAAGATTAGACAATCCGATCGAAACTCCGAGTCCCCAATACAACCGTAAAAATTCAACTCCTAGAAAAATATTAAAAATACCCAGAAAACTCAACATCATAAAATAGGAATTACTGTGCAAAAATGAAATGATGACGTCATAAGATGGCCGCGGATCCGCCGCAGAAGCCAGGCTTCTGCCGCGGTTCTGCCGCCGTTTGGACGAATTGGGTGATCGTGTTTCACAGTAATTCTTAGAAAGTCCTGCTGAATTTTCTGCATATTTTTAATCTCTAAAAAGACCAGATTTCAGAAATTGTCCAGAGAGCATTTTAGGGTTTTGGTTTTTGGTTCGATCGGACTTCTAATTCCGTCTACGCATCGCCTAAGGCTCTAGCTAGGCTCTGATACTACTGTAGGGTTCCTAGGCACTCTCAAGAGGTCTCACAAGGCATCAACCATGCCAATTTTGAATTTTATGGGTGCCGAGAAACCCTAATAAGGATCGTTGACTAGAAATTTGGGCGATAAACGAAACTAGTTAACATCTTAACTAAAGGAGAGAGGCTACAACCTTTGTAGATCCGGTTCTCCACTTCCTTAGCTCCACGTAGGCATCCTCTCGCTGTCCATCTCGAATCCCGAACTCAAACGTCGGCTTCATCGGAGAATTGGGCGGACTAGGTCGTCGGCTTCGTGCCGAAGATGATCTACGTCGAGGTTTCACAAGTTCAAGCTCCGACTTCACCAAGTTGTGAAACTTGTGAAGAAAACACCCAAAACAACTTGGCAAGAGGTAGAGGGTGAAGAAATAGGACGTGGGTTCACTTTAGAATTGGATTTCTCACACTTTTGCTCAAGATGCCATTGTTGAAGACAAGGTTTTTCTTGAAGAAGAAGAAGGAGAGCAAGAAAGAATATGATAAGTTTCTTATTTTAAAAAGAAACTAATATAAATACTTATCATATACTAACCATGGTCAAGTGTAGAGATTAAACTAAGGTTAGTTAGAATGGTTAGGGTTAAGGATGAGATAAGGATGGTGGACTTTGTCAAAGCTTCAACATAGAAACAAAATAAGCCACCATTCTTAATAATATCCAAAAAGAATAAATAAATAAATAACTAAGTAAATAATCAAAACCCTAATCATCTCTTAACCATGGTTTAATCCTTTACACTTAACCAAATGATCAAGTATCATCAAACATGATACAAATATGTGCACAAAAGTATATCACATATACTTCTTGCACATCAAGTGAGAAAATCCATTTAAAATGAACCAATGCTAGTTAATGTAAAGTAATATATCAAATATATAATTATACATTAAATCATTAAATCAACACTTGATTTAAAGATCCGGTCATATCGCATATAACCGACTAGTATCCTATGTATCGGCTTATCGAATCAATCCTTGATTCGATATCTAGGTTATATCGAATATAACCAATCGATACATTCATCGCGAGAATGAAATACGGTATCACATGCACGCATTATTCTCGGTCCTGCACATATCACATATGCGCTCCTATTTCGTTTCTCTTGAGCCAGGAAACCTCTGTGTAGGACTCTAAAGACTCGTCAATACGCCGGTAGCAGATGATGATCATATCAAGCACCCACAAGCCGCAAGCGGTCTGCTAAACGTAGCGGCCATCCGGGTATTGAGCGATCAGAAGATCGACGAGCTAGCCCGCTCATACTCCTGTGAATCCAACCAGTAACACTTACCGTACAGTCCGGTCTGTTCGTCTGATATGTCACATATCAAGTCTAGGGGTGGTATACGTCAGACCCCAATAACCGATAAGTCGTGCCGATGTGAGGCTCATAACGGGTCGAGAAACTACTGGTAACACTTACCAGAAAATCTCTGATCAACCCTGGCCAGGGACTTCCCTGTTACGGCCAATCGAGCACTGCGCAACATCAACCCCCAATACCGGGAGAGACAAAACCCCTCCTATCGCTCATTGCCTCCATGTGACTCGGGACTGTACCTAAAGACCACCGTTTTGCACGCCCTCATGGACGTGGTAAGGTGGAGATCAAAGCACAGTGGGAATCACACAAGACTCTATGACGATCTCGGGTCTACAGACTAACCTGTACAAGTGTCACCTGAGAACTGCCATCTGACGTGAGGTATAATACCATCTGGGAGTTCTCGGCGAGTCCTTCCAGTGTACCCAGTCTCCACTGAGCACCCGTATACCATCTCTGATATCAAACACCAATGGATATGGGATCATCCATCGCCTATCTCATGGGTCGAGAAGCGTATACGCTAGTCTACACTGGTATATCGATGCCCTGTCTCGATACACCCACGACTAGGGACCTTGAAGGATGTACCTATGGACTACCATGTCCCTACTAGTATGATCTGCAACATCGTCCAGGTAGTCAAGTACACATCCTAAGGGCTTTACCAACATGTAACTATAGGACAGTTTAAAGAGACAAGTGTACATGTTAAGATAAAGAGTAACCATATAGCATACTATCATATCGAGCAAGAAAGTCATCTATATATATATGTCCAAGCATCCAATGTAATATACATCATCTGTACAATACTGGCCTCTAGGGCATACATACAACTAACAGATGCTTGACACTGATTTTTCTGTTGCATTCATTGATGATACTTGATTGATATACATATAGAAATCTCTTTAATTAAAGAAAACAGTTGTCTCGCTCATGATATATTCTGTTTCCATTCGTAATGCATTCGTACATCATATATCTGATATGTTGCTATCTGATGCACTGACACGAGCACGTGGTATTGCACGTATATGTATATGGATCAGGATTTTTTTTAAGGATATTACTTGATATGACCTAGGATAGCGTCATGCATACGATTTCTACTCGTAGATATTTTCTACTCACGAGTTGGCAACTCACCCCCATTTTGCCACAGTTCCTTACAGGTTTTACCGTACAGGTTTCGTTGCAGTTTTGTTGGCACACTGTTCCTTCCGGGTGATTGCTTTGGTAGGTGGGTTCTTTGCATCAGGACCACCATTATTTATTTATTATTTCAGTTGTATCTAGAAACTCCATCAACCAGATTGTATATTTGATAGAGATAGAAGACCAGACTTGTTATTATTTCTACCTTAGAGTCGCGCGTTGTATTATTATGGTTTTCATCCTGAGTTTGCGTTTTCTTTTGAGTTTTGATCCTCGCCCTTCGGCGTTGTATATTATTTAGCTTGCGTGGTTGTGACCGTCGTTTGACGAAGAGCTAGCTCCCGCTTGGGGATGCCATTTATCATTTCGTATACTATTCATATTGTATCACGTTTGGGGGCCAGTATTTACAAAGGAGACTCTGCCGAAATTTTTAGAAAATACTTGAGATTTTAAAAATACATACTTCGGCCTATGTTGATTAAAACTACTTGCTTTAAATTGGTTTTTACTTCACTCTCCTGCTTCTCTGGTTTTGATTTCTGGGTTTTGGCTTACTTAGATTACGTACGCCTCGAGACGTTTCGTAATTTAAGTGTCGGTCATGTTCCGTACTTTTCGGGTCGTGACAAAGTTGGTATCAGAGCGTTAGGTTTTACCTTCGGAGCGCAGGATGACACTTGGTTTATGGAGTAGGTAGCTTGAGTAGAGTGACGTACCGTATGTATATTCCGCGGCATATTTACGATACGATACTCCGCTTAAGAAGCCTTAGGATGTAGATTTCCTTGCACAGTATTATATTCATTCTCATGATCTAGCTTCATCAGTACCAGTTATGGTTTTGTTATCACAGTTGTACGGGCGTGGAGAGCTATGGCTAGAGTTGCGGTCAGCATGAGCTTGTCACGGACGAGGACTAACCAGGGCGTGATTCCATAGACATACGATTGCATAGGGAGGTGTCGTTTTATTGTGTTTTCGCGCTATGAGTGTTTGATGGATCGCTTTTACGAGATTTCTCGGATGTGCAGATCAGCACCAGAGGATTGGGCCCCTTCAAGTGGTCAGCCAGATTGTGATGACCGTCAGAGCACAGATTATTTTGATGATTGAGGCACTGTTCAGCTGCGGACGAATGAGCCAGTGATTTTGGCGAATGAAAAGATATCGCCCCAGATATTTGAAGCTAATGCCGCACGAGTTATACTTCGAGATATGATAGAAGATCGCTAGTCACCAGAGATGAAAGACCAGGACATGTGATTCATTGCCTACCCCGATGCAAGGTCATCAGATAGATTGATTCCAGCTAGAGACGACTTCACGCTTTGAGAGTCGATAGAGACGATCAAATGTCAGGAACCCATTTTCTATGTTTAAAGTATCCGGAAAACAATGCAAGCAATTCTACGGACCCTCTAGAAGAATGAAACCCTTACTCGACTTAATGACCATGGAACGCCAGTGAACCTTAGGGTTTGCGGCAGTTCAGCGGTGCCATTAGTGAGGCTTGGGTCTGCCCTTATACGGTTGGTCTATATGTGCTGTAACATATATTCGATACTATTAAACTGTACCCAAGATGTTGAACTCTTGGGGGATTATGAAGTTTTGACAATCGATCGAATGGTTAGACTTCATTCGGATATCATGTGATGGGATACATTGCTTGGGAGACTCCAGATACGAGTATAGCCGTTGGAGCGCAGTCCATGCAGCCACGAGGAGACGAGTTTGAATCGGTCGACATTAGAGAAAAGTGGAGTAAGAGGTTCGTACGAGATCTTGATGAGATGACGTTCCACTCCACCGACATCAGAGATGTGATACGCAAGCAGAAGCGTTGACTATGGATATATCTTCCAGGAGGAGTCGTGATGAATATGTAGCCGTTCTGGAACAAGAAATAGATTTAGTAAGGATGATAACTTCCGGGCAGTTCGGCAGAAATGAGACTTGGAAGAGATTTTGACAGGACCTTTCTGGAAATACTGAACGACAAGACCTGGACCCAGGAGTGGTCATATGACGCACACCCAGTAGGCCAGAGTTCGGCATCGTTGACGAGACATGTTATGAGTTACCCTTATAGTTGCCCAGAGATCTTTAGAGGATGTGTCAGAGCGGACTGCTCCGTTATCGTTTCTATATTGGACCGTTGAGCCGAGGAGCTATATCCATAGCAATCTGTTGTGAGAGACGAGAGCCTAAGGGCACTAGGCAACAGGCCATGATCAGAAGGCAAGTAGATATCTTGCTCTGCTAGCATTGGATGCACCGACACCTTCTCGACTTTGAAGGACGGACATATCGATGACAGTATTTATGATTTGTGATTTTGTGATTGACTATCACGTATCCGTCACTTTGGATTTTCAGTATTTTTGGGTGATTTATTTCATGATTGAGTTTTTATGACAGAGTTTCATGATACTCGATTTCATGCCTAGGGCATACATATGATTTGACTTATGCTTTCGGCATAATTTTCATGCACTTTTAGTATTTTGATTTGCTTTTATGCATGCCGATGCACAGGATGGTGAGATTTTATACCACGGTATACCTGATTGGGATTTTGATTGAGACGTGTTGTATGCCGTCGATTTTGATTATGATATTCGATATTTGTTTTCGTGCATCATGTGCACTTGACTTGGATTTTGCGCATACTTGACGCGCTTGATGCGATTTAGGTGCACACCAGATACACTAAGTCGAGATTCTTCGTGCATAACAGATGCACCTGGTTTTGCCATCAAGCACACCCGTTGCCCTTGACAGGTGTTTCGTACACACCTGTTGCACTTAGATTTTGTTTATATGCACATGTATGGTACATTCATGGATTTCGATTTTCATGCGCACCAGACGCACGTGGCATTCATATGCACATTTTGGGATTGATTTCTTATGGAGCAGTACGTTTTTACGATATTTATTATTGGTTTTCGTACTGAGCAGGACTAGTCAGAAGACAATACCTGAATATATTTTTGCATGCATTGATAGTTATTGAAGGGATTTCCAAAGAGGAGCTATAGTCTCAGTATTTACCTACGTGTCCGAGATGACACGAAACATTTTATAAAGGAAACCCTTCTAAATTGTTTTCAAAATGGCAAGACGTGTATGTTAAACAAAGGATATATATATATAGTTATTTTCTCACAATAGACGTCCGCCACTGTGCAGTGATATGCACATCGCACAGCGACTTGAAAGGTTTGGCATGCATTTCTTTCAGACGTTTTAATGATGTTTACATGTATAGTTTCGATGTATATCATCCTTGTTTTCGTATTGGGCGTTGACATTGACGTCTTCCCCATGGCTCCGATAATTGCGGGATGCTTGACGGAGTTCTGATTTTGATTTGGTTTATGTACTCGTTTTCATGCGCGTGCATTGATCTATGATGTGATTTATGTATTTATGATTTCGGAGCCCCGACGACTTGATCATTTTACTGAAATATTTTTGTATTTGGAGGGGGGAGTTTTAATTTAAATTCGAGGACCGAATTTCTTTAAGGAGGGAAGATTGTAACGTTTTGAAAATCGTTCAGGTGAAATTTCGGTTAATCGGTAAAATAACGGGTGTTTTCCGTAAAAATCAAGATATAAATATCTTTTAACCTTTCTTTTAAAAAAATCTATAAAATTAAATATACCTATTCTATCTATGTAATTGCTAGTATTTGGTGTTTATTGAGTCACTTGTAAAATTTCAAGTTGACTGAAATTTTTTCCGAAATTAATTATTTTAATATTATTTAAGCCGTCACTAATACATTTAATTAGTGATAATTACAAATTGGAATGAGTCAATACAAGATTAGTGCATCATGACACATCTAAACATATATTGTAACATGTTCTTTTTCTTTCTATTTTGTCATGATGATTCTAGTTAATTCACGAAACTTATTAGGAAATAAAATAGATAAGAAATGGTTTAATTAATGGGATAATGGGGGGGTGTTCTTGCTATTTTCCTTCCACTCACTCACTCACTTCCCATTTCCAGCTGAGATCATCAATTCCAGCAGCCCTCTCTTCAAAAAAAAAGAAGAAGAAGAAGAAAGAAAAGAAAATGAATAGAATAATGAAGGCATGGAATTTAATTAAAAGAGGTATGGGCTTTTCTCTTCTTGCCTTGACTTCACACTCATTTCAATACTCGCATTCTCTCTCTCCCCTCTCCCAAATTCAGCCGAGCCTCCTCATGTGCAGCCCCAAGAATTCTCCACCTCATTTTTCCCTCAAAAATCTTCTCATTTTCCATCAAGAATCCTTCCAAATTACTACTAATTCCTAGTTAAATCCTAACCCTTTATTCCTTGGCACAATCAAGTATGGATCTTGAGCAAGGAAGCTAATTTGGGAGGCTTAGTTTCATGTTGATCTACCAATTTGTGAGGATAAAATCCTTGCCCTAAGGTTTAATTGTTACTTAATTACCTTAATCTAGCTTATTAGGTATTTAATTATGGTTTTAATTGAAGTTAGAAATCTAAAGAGAAAGGTTTTGAATGAATTAGGGTTTAACCATCACTACTAGGATAATCAAGTGTAGTTCATCGGCTTAGGAAATGAAAAATCTAGTCTAGTTGTTGTATTGTACATTGTTGTTTCAAAATTGTTCAAATTAAATAAATTTGAGAACTAGTTTTTTGGGAATTAATTAAAATGAGAGATTAAAATCTAGTTAGGGTTGTCTATCATTTGAACACGGTTTAAGTGTATAATTTATCGTATTAAGACATGTAAAATGTAAGCTAGTTTCTAGGTTACCAATTGTTATTTTAAAAATTGTCTAAATTATGTATTTTGTAAACTAGATTTTTAGAATTATGAAAATAAGTGGGATTAAAAATCTAGTAATAGTTTGTATGATCTAGTTATGATATTTAGTGAATATTGTGGCTGCTAGATTTGTTTAAACGTCAAGATTTAGTATTAAAACGGTTAATTTTGCTAACTAGGTTTTGGAAAAATAGCTTTTAAAGCGAATTTGAAGTTTTGATGATTTAAACCCTATTTCATATATATACTTAGTGTGTTGTGAAAGCACGAATGGTGCGTTTGAGTTTTTCTCGATCACTCGGCGTTTGTACGCCGATGTCGAGGGTTTTTGGGTTGATTTGAGAGAGCAAACCATAGGTTTTGACCTATGTGAGATACGTCTGTCGTTTTGTTCATGAGTCGGATTTTAATGCGATACGATGTGTTATGATACGTAGGTACCCTCACGAGGACTTCGAGACGATAAGAAAGTGCATGGTGATATTGGCATCGGCAAGCGAAGTTCAGGTGAGTAGATTATATCTACGGGGGTAGTCGGGTGGATGGCGTATAGCACCCCCACAGTTCATAGTATAGTTATGATATATATATATATATATATATATGTTTATATATGTGATTCATGATACTTGGATGTTATCAAGAGATGATTATTGTGTTCGTGGTTTAGTATAGGGTAATTAGAAGTAAATTAGCAAGCTTCTTAGTCACGAACAGAATAGGGTCACACCCACACGCACACACGCATTCGCATACATCTATTTTACTTGTGCGTATATGGGGATATGTATATATATATACACACACATGGGTATGGGACTATATATATATATATATATATATATACGTATACATATACATGGATTATGAGAATAGTACTTGGGATTGGAGATGAGTCGATGAAATTGGGCTTGAGGCCGTGAGATCGGTGATGTGACAGGGTTCATATTCGAGTTACGACGTGATATGTTTAGCGGGTCCTTTAGGCGTGGTGTTTTCATACACAAGCATGCATACATAGATGGTATCAGTTTTGTACTAGACGTAGATCAGTACCCCGATCATGATATTTGATAAAGAGGATACCAGATGAATAATGTGATAGATGTGACATTTGACCCGTACCCAGATTTGGGAGGCCGTACGATGGACTTACCGTACGAGCTATATATTGATGATAGATCCGAACTCTTGACTCGAGGATGTCATATTATATAAGGTATCGTATGGGATATTATTGAGGCGGGATCACCGACTATTATACACATATATATCGACTCAGATTTAGGTAGTTTCCATACCTCTTCCGATTGGTTGTTAGTTAGACCTGTAGTTACCTAGTAGATGTTAGACTGGACCCGAGTCATACCTATTTCCAAAACTAACGAATTGTGAGGATTTTAAAGACGTGTCAAGGGATACTGCGGATATTTCAAAAGACGTACCTTTACTTAAAAACACCGTAGCTCTTATTTTCAAAACACCACGATTCGAACTATTTCAAACGGCAAAACAGTATAACACCGGTGTAGTGATGTAGATTCCTTATTGTTACGTTATCAGTCATGTTCCACATATTATTGTTGCAATTACTATTCATTTCCATTTATCATGTTGTTATCGCCTCATTGCATGTTTATCGTGTACTTAGTGATTATGTACCAAGCTGTCAGGACACCAGCACCATTACCGATGATGCGTATGTTCCACACACACTTACTTTCCGGCTCACACATATCATCATCGGTAATTGCCATGTCACGTACACTTTAGAAAACACTATTTCATTGACATAGCTTCCTAACTGATAGTTGCTATATGTTTTAGCTTTCATATACTAGTTAATTTATTGCATGATATCAGATGCAGCCTTATATTCATTGGTTATGCAGTATTATGGAGATTTATGCCGGTTTTCATTGTTTATTGATATCATGATATTGATGATTTCGGATCTTTCTTGAGATTTCTGGATTTGGGGGAAAACCGTAAGGATTTATAAACTTATTATCCTTTTAAAAATGCAAGTTGCGGTTTTTCCGTGATGTATGAGTCGTCCACCATGAGTTTTCAGGATTGCTGTTGGATTTCGAGACCCGATTCGAGGAGTTGGATGAACCGTGTTGGGTATATGGTGGGCCCGGTATGGTACCCCGGGGCAAGAAGCTCGAGTTGTATTCGATGAGCCTAGCAGGGGAGCACTACCTACCGGTGATATTATTTAGACTTGTCGGTTATCCATAGGATACCGGCCGGAGTCATGAGATGGTTATAGGCTGATCCGTTCTGCCGGAGCCCGTGGGCCGATCCCGCAGATGATACGGATGCCTGAGATATTGATATTTGAGATTTGAGATTTGAGATATTGAGATTTGATATTGAGATACTGAGACTTATGTTTTGTGTCGATACTTGACACTAATTTCTCTGTTGCGTTCATTTATGATAATTGATTGATATACATATAGAAATCTCTTTGATTAAAGAAAACAGCTGTCTCACTCATGATATATTCTGTTTCCATTCGTAATGCATTCATACATCATATATCTGATATGTTGCTATCTGAGGCACTGACACAAGCACGTGGTATTGCACGTATATGTAGATGGATCAGGATTTTTTTTGAGGATATTACTTGATATGACCTAGGATAGCGTCATGCATGGGATTTCTACTCGTAGATGTTTTTTACTTATGAGTTCGCAACTCACCCCCGTTGTGCCACAGTTCCTTGCAGGTTTTGCCGTACAGGTTTCGTTGCTTTGCTGGCACACTGTTCCTTCCGTGTGATTGCTTTGGTAGGTGGGTTCTTTGCATCAGGACCACCATTGTTTATTTATTATTTCAGTTGTATCTAAAAACTCCATCAACCAGATTGTATATTTGATAGAGATAGAAGACCAGACTTGTTATTATTTCGACCTTGGAGTCGCGCATTGTATTATTATGGTTTTCATGCTGAGTTTAGGTTTTCTTTTGAGTTTTGATCCTCGCCCTTCGGCGTTGTATATTATTCTGCTTGCGTGGTTGTGACCGTCGTTTGACGAAGAGCTAGCTCCCGCTTAGGGATGCCATTTATCACTTCGTATACTATTCATGTTGTATCCCGTTTGGGGGCCAGTATTTACAAAGGAGACTCTGTCAAAATTTTCAGAAAATACTTGAGATTTTAAAAATGCATACTTCGGCCTATGTTGATTAAAACTACTTGCTTTAAATTGGTTTTTCCTTCACTCTCCTGCTTTTTTGGTTTTGATTTTTGGGTTTTGGCTTACTTAGATTACGTATGCCTCGAGACGTTTCGTAATTTAAGTGCCGGTCATGTTCCGTACTTTTCGGGTCGTGACAAAGAGAGACATAGAAAGAAACATCAGGGCGGATCCATTCACTGAGGCTATTTCTCGAACACAATAGTTTTACAAACGAGTTTTGTGAAACTGATTAGTTGAGGAGTTGGGTGTTCGGTATCATACGAGCTATGAGTATGCGACATCGCAATAATTAGCCTTAAGTGCAAGTGGGAGATTGTTGGCTATAGTGCCCTCAAAGTCAATTATTGGATAGCAGGCAAGTGATTGTAATAATTGAGGGAGGACCTATACCGGTAGGACAGTCTTACTCGAGATGATAGTATGCTATCTGGTTTGTCTTTATCATTGTGTACATACTTTAGGTGACATTACAGATAACTATTACACGTTGATAGAGACCATAAGATTCTTTCTTGACTACCAGCAGTATGATGGCGATCATATATGTGAGAGTTGGGTAGTCTATAAGCACATCCTTAAAAGGTCCCTAGTCGAGGGAGTTTCGAGACAGGGCATCGATACTCCAGATTAGACTAGTGTATACGGATCGAGACCCCGATGAGGAGCGATGGCCGGTCTCACAAGCTATTGGTGTCAGTTGGTTCACCTAAGACGTATACAGGTGTTCATTGGGTTATGAGTATACCGGACGGACTCGCCGGGAATATGCTAGTTGGTATTTTACCTATCGTCAGATAGCAGTTCACTAGTGACATGTGTACAAGTTAGTCAATCGACCTGAGGTCGTCATTTGTCTCGTGTATTTTCCTACTGTGGTTTGATTACTACCCTACCACGGCTTAAAGGAGTCGTGAAAATACTTTTTAGTTGGGTACAGTCTCGAGCCACATGGAGGCAGTGAGTGGATCATCAGGGGTTTCGTCTTTTCCGGTATTGGGGGTGATATCGCGCTGTGTCTGGAGAGCCATTACATAAAGTCGCTGGCCAGGGCAAGTGAGATTTACTTGTAGGTATTCCAGTAGTTTCTCGGGGTGTTCTTGGCTACACTCCGACACGACTTATACCGCTATTGGGGGTCTGACGTTAACCACCCTCTAGGCCCGATATGCGATACTCATAAACGAACGGACCGGACTGTATGGATATTGTCATTGTCAAGCTCAGTAAGGTTTCAGGATGAGTTCGCTCGTCAGCTCTCCTTTTGTTCAATACCTGGGCATCCGTTACACACAGGTGGTGCCACTGACGTGCTTGTGTTAAATCCACTGCCAGCGTATTGATGAGTTTTTAAAGTCCCCCACAGAAAGTTTCCTAGTTCGGGCGGAACATTGTAGAGGCCATATGGTTTTATGGCAGGGTTCGATCATATACGTGCACTCGTGCACGAATCATGATCGGACGGATCATACTAGTGGGCTTTGGTTTAAGCCGGATCCTAGTATTAGATTGGTTGGATTACTTTCGTCTCATAGTATTCGTATTCAGTCGGAATACGGATGCGGGTATGTATATACGGATGAGGGGTATTCTTGTAGTTCATTATAAGATAACTTTAGATGATGCCATTTTCTTTTTGTGGATTTAAACATTTAGATTAAATGTTTAATGTGGTGGAATTTGTGACTCATTCTTAGAATGGTATGGTTTTGTCATGGCTAAGATATTTTGTATGAGCTTTTTAGATATTTCGTCTCGTAGTATTCTTGATGTCCAAGTTGCTTTGGTTTGAAGTGGGAGACCGTATAATGATTCCTCAACGTGGTGCCTCTTCGACAACCGAGATCGGAGAGCGAACTTCGTTGGGGGCAGCCGCAACAAGCTAGGGGAAGAGAATGAATACCGAAGGACACGGATCGATCGGTATAATCTATCCAAACTCTTTTACAGTTTACTAGTTTACGGTTAATGGCACGATCCTTAGTTTAGGGTTACGTTAGCGCTAGTTTGAAAAATTTTTGTTCCGCATTTGGCCACGGAAAGTCGGCCGGGGCGCTGTCGTAGCCTTACAGGTTGGAACCCAATTCAATAGGTATGTAGCTTCATAAGTGCATAACACCCAAAGGAAATAGGCAACTCAGTAGTACTTATAATAGAGCGCATCATATCTAATAGGGTGCGATTGCTCTGCCCCGATACACCATTGTGTTGTGGTGTATTTGTAGGAGTAATGCTGAGAGAGAATCTCATTCTCCTTTAGAATAGTCCAGGATCACCGTGCTCAAGTATTCTCCTCCCTGATCACATCTAAGGACTTAAATACTTATACCCGTTTTGGTTCTCTACTTCGGATTTATATTCATTGAATATCTCAAGAGCTTTAGACTTGCGTTTCAACTGAAATATATGTCCGAATCTTGAGAGATCATCAGGGAATGTAATGAAGTACAAAGAACCAGTCCTGGCATATGTAGACAGGGGACCACATACATCATTATGTATCAATCCCCAGAGTTCAATAACTCTTTCTCTGTTTCCAGTAAACGGAGCTATGGTCATTTTATCTTTGTGACATGACTGGCAAGTTTCACAAGATGTAAATTCAAACTGATTTAAATATGCATCTTTATATAGCTTAGTTAGTCGGGTCGCATTGATATGACCTAATCTACAATGCCTCAAAAAGGATTTGTTCATTTTTGAACTCTTCCTCTTGTGTGTGTTGTATACATTAAGAACTGTGGTTTGATTTAGAACGTATATGCTTTTATATAATGTAACACCCGAGTTCATTTATGCAAATTCCAGTTTCCGTAGTTACTTATCCATGGTATTTTCTTGATTTAGCGTATTGTGGGTGTGAATGGTATTTTACATTTTACAATGCATTCGACCCGACCCGCTTGCTTGAACCTGTTTGATTCTTATTTATAGATTACCGTGACTTGTTGCTTGAACACGTGCATCTCATGATTAGTACATACTGGTATTTTATCTAGTATCGCATCTTTTGTCATATAACATTTTAGGTCACAGAAAATAATTTAAAATTGCATTTCATAACCTGCATGTTACCCCTAACCCCATGGTAGCATCCGCATATCTTGTTCTCGTCCCGTTCAGTGAAACGGACGTGTTTGGATGGCTACGCGCACGTGTGTGCATTCGTTCTTGGGGGTATGCTTTTTCGTTACATAATCATTCATTTCAAATTTTGGAGCTTACTAATAATTTTCATATTTCAAATCCAAAGTTTTGGACCCGATCCGGGCACACTTCTGAAATATTTTTATATCCCGCTAAAATTAAATTATTTGAATTTTAAATTTATATTCTAATAGTTTCTGCAGTTCAGAAGATATACTAAAACGATTTTAAATCTTTTAAATTTATTTTGTTAGCTAAGCAGATTCTCTCTCCCTCTTTATTTTTCCACGAACGAATCAAAACTTCCCTTTTATTTACCGGGCCCCACACTTTCTCTCTCCCACAAAATCCTTCTCTTTCTCTTTTCTCTCCCCCGAGCGCAGCTCTCTCTTCCTCTCTTATCTTTCTCTCTCCTCTCGCGCTCTCTCTCTCCTCTCTCGCGTGTTAGTGTATATGCCCTAGAGGCCATTACTGTATCATACTAGTTTGTATATTACTTAATGGAAGCTTGGGATATTCACTATTGTATAGACAATCTTGCTCAAAATAGTAGTATGCTACTTGGTTTGTCTCTACTTCAATGTGTGTACATGTGTTTCTTTTAACATATCGCCTATACACATTAGTGGAGCCCTTAGGATCTTTGCTTGATTACCCGCGTTGTGATGGCAGTCACACTCGTGGGGGCTGGGTAATCCACAAGCACATCCTTATACAGGTCCCTAGTCGTAGGACTATCGAGACAGGGTATCGATACTCCGGAGTAGACTAGCGTATGCGCTTCTCATCCAGCAGGGGAGACGGTCTGTCCCACAGCCGTCAGTACGTCGTACTTGAGATAGTATGCGGGTGCTCGTTAGGTTACGAGTACACTGGACATGACTCGTCTGGAACTGATTGGTTGGTACTATACCTATCGTCAGTTATCAGTTCCCAGGTGACATGAGTACAGCTTAGTCCGCTGACTTGACATTGTCACTTCGCCTTGAGTGTGTTCCTACTGTACTTTGATTACTACCCTACCATGGCTCAAAGGAGTCATGCAAATAGGTAGTAGTTGGGTGCAGTCCCAAAGCACTTGGAGGCAGTGACGGTTAGATAGGATTCGTCTCTCCCGGTATTGAGAGTTGATATCGCGCTGTGTCAAGGAGAGCCATTACACACAGTCGTCCCTGGCCAGGGCAAGCGAGATACACTGGTAGGTTTCCAGTGTTATCTCAAGGTGTTCTGGACTACACTCCGACACGACTTGTACTGCTATTAGGGGACTGACGTTTACCGCCCCGTAGGCCCGCCATGCGATATTCTCAGACGAACAGACCGGACTGTACGGAGACTGTCACATTCAGGCTCAGTAGGAATTCGGATGAGTTCACCTCGTCAGTCTTCTTATCGGCATCTACCTGGGGGCCGTTACGCACAGCTAGTGCCGCTTGCGGTCTATGGTTAAACTCACTGCCAGCGTAGTGTCGAGTCTTTAGAGTCCCACACAGAGAGCTATTCGCCTTTAGGCAAAAGAGTAGAGGTCGCATGGTTTTGCGACAGGGTTCGGTCACATCCGCGCACTTGTGCACGCTTGGTGTCTGGGCAGCTATTACTAGCGGGCTTTGGTTTAAGCCAGATCCTAGTATACGTTTTGGGATTGGTTTTATCTCGTTTGTATTCGTGTTCCTCGGAACGTGGATGCGGGTGTGTATGCACGGTTGACAGAGACAGAGGCAGAGGATTCTCATTAGGGTTGTTGACTATTGACTTTTGCTAAACCCTAATGAGAATAAGAAATATGATTAATAATAAGATTAATTAAGTATTATTGTGCCATGGTTGGGTTGAAAGGTTGACTTTGTTGACCAGTTGACTAGGTTGGACTTGTTGACCATCATCATGACAATGGCTATCAATTCATGGCTATGACTTTTGCTTGCTTGTTTGTTCACAAAATGCATTAAATGCATAAAATGATAATGCCATTGACATGAACCATCACAAGATGCTTAATTATTGTTATTATTATGATTATTTGGTGTTATGAGAGCATGGAGGTAAAAGTCTTCTTCATTCTATCATATTCTCTTTCATCCTCAAAGCTCTCCTCTTCCTCTTTATCTCTCTCTAGCTCATGGTTCTATTATCTCAAGAGTTGAGAAACAAGAACCATAGAGATAAAACCCAAAACACTTCTCTACTCATCCTAATGTACAAGGTCTAGCAAGCCAAGTATTCTAGTTTCCTCTAGATTGAGGTTGGAGCCAAAGGTAGAAGCTTTCGGGTGGATCCATCTTCGGCACAAGGAGACGACGAGGTGAGGCCGATCCGACCACCACAAGGAGTTGAAAAGAAGGAGTTCAAGTTTAGGTATAACCCCTAACCTAGTAGCTAAACTCTTAGTTAGGTTGTTAGATAGTTTTTTTAACAAAGATCCGTTTCTAGAGTCCATGTTACCCCCACCGAAAAAATCGTTTTTCACCATTTCCGCAACCCCAAAGAACCGGGGACGGGTAACGTAGACTTACATCGCGAACACTGTTCGCTTTTCGATTCTGCTCACCGCCCGCACGATCGCGTCACCTCCCTTCGTGCTTTCTTCTTCTCCCTCATTTAAACCCCGAGCACGAGAAAACCCAAAGCATCGAACCCTAACACTAAACCCCTCTGCCTCTACACTTTCTACCTCATTATCCCATCCTCGTCTTCAACTTCCCTTCCTCTTCTCCTTTCCTCATCACGAGAACCCTGCCACCAACCCTAACCACAGAACCCATCGCCTCAACTGCACCTCCATCGCCGATGACCTCCTCTCCTCGTCATTACCTCACCCTACTCCTTCTCTCCTCATCTCCATCTTCTCCTTCTCCTCCATCTTCTCCCTCTTTCCACTGCACCCTGTACACCCACAGAATCCCTCATCACCACCTTGCACCACCCCGTCGCCGATCATCCCTCGCCGTTGTCACCTCACTCCAACTCTCCTCCTCTCCCTCTCCTCTGTGCTTCTCCCTCTCCATTATCCCTGCACACCAAGAAACCCCAGACAGCAAACCGATCCTTAACCCTAACACAATCGAACCCTAGCCTCGCCGGGAAAACCTCACGCCGGCAACCCTTGTCATCGCCACCCCTTGCCGACTCCTCTCTGCAACCACAGAACACAGCTACGGTAAGCTCTCTTTAATGGTTCCCTTCTTCCATTCTTCTCTCCATTCTTTCTTCTCTTTCTCTATGTGTTGTTTCTCATGTTCACTGTTATTGGTTGCCGGAATCCGACCGTGCCGGCGACGACCACGACGACCCAGCAAGCATCTCTGACCCGTGTAATCCCCTCATGCGTTGTTTGGACTCATTCCGTGTACCGTGTGCGTGTCGCGACTTTTCCCGCCGACGCGTGACGTTCCGTATACCGTTTCTTGATCTGTCGAGACAAGTAAAACTTGATACATGCTATCTATAATATTTTATAACTATTTATTTGAATCTTAAACCTATAGATAGAATCTAAAGTCAAGTATTCCAATTTAACGGTTCGATGTTCCGTTTATATCTTTTAGATTCAGAACTTGAAACATACTAGTTGCATTTTAGTTTACTATACGTAGTACCCTCATACGTGTTTAAATCACATAACAATTATTTGCATAGCCATAGTACCCCTTTTATAGTTTATACCCTATTGGACGACCGTTTGCATACATCTAGCCTAATTCATATTCAATTGCATCTCTAGATTATTTTTGTACATATTGACATGATTTTAACATCCATATTTGTTATACTATATTTAAGTAATGTTGAAACCATCCCTTAAACCCAAACTGATAACCCTGCATCGATATATTTTTAATTTGTACCTATTTGCATACCACATTACATGTTCCAGTTTATTGTGCTATTAGTACCCATGCTTGTTTTGTATACCCATGCTTATACTAGTTGATTATGAGCACCCACATGATATCTTGTACACCCTGACATGACTTATTACACCTATTACTTGACACGACATGGTACCGTGCAACTCTTGACATGACATGACACCTTTATACATTACCTGGCTTGACCTGATGTACCATGGTCTTACCTGTTACCTGATCTTGTGTCTATTGCCAACAAACCTGACCTGTAATCCTTATGGACCATTCCTGTTGTCTATCCAGAAAAACCTGTACCTGCTTGATCCTGTGTTGGCATTAGCTCTAGATTATTTAATACCTGACTTGAATATACAACCTGGGGGTATGGGGAAATAAATGATGAAACCTGACTTGTAACTCGACAGTTCGCTACCTTTACTGATCAGTTTTAGAGGCTAGGCCAGCCTTGGGATGATGCTGCTGACATCATCCATCGTTATCCATTACCTTTTAGAGGATAAGCCAGCCTTGGGATGATACCATGGACATCATTCATCGTTACCCCTTTTCCTTTAGTGCTTAGCGGCATGTCTCGGTTTCAGCCCGAGAATCTTCACCGTGATCCCGGGCACGCATCGGATACTATTGAGTTACATCGATGATTCATCAAATACTTGAGAGTAGTTAACACAGTAGGCTAGTTTTAGATTACCCACTACCTTTCACTGCCCTGATTTATATTGCTGTTACACTTGCTTTACCTTTTATGATCATTCTTGTATTTCTTGCTACCCTGTTTATATATTATTGCTTGATGTTATGACGCGCTGACGTCTGGGTTTTGCATGGCCCAGATTCTCTACCTTTGTTGCAGACTGATCAGGAGTATTGCCGCTGTTAGACCGCAGCGGTAGGGATCCTGTTGGTATCCAGTCTTACTTTCCAGGTGTTTATTTGATCCTTTGCTTCCGCATACTATACTGTTTCTTGACTCTTTCACTCTGGCTTATGGACATGTACTAGATAGTTAGTTTACTTTCCTGTTCTTGATATCTCTACAGCCGTAATGTGACTGTGGAAGGATTTTTCCTATCCACAAGTAGCATGGTTGGCTATGTCACGTGCCCATCTTAGCATACTTTGAGAAGCGGGGCGTGACATGAATTTTTTGGTATCAGAGCGCCATAGGATATAGCTTAATCGAGTTTGATTCTTTTTGTAGTTTGGTATTGGACCCAATACACAAATCAGAATACTCGTGATTAGGAACATGTTCTGCCACCTTGTTGTCGTGATTCTTGAATCATATCTTTCTTTTATCCTTCGTCTTGACGATATGCAAATAACTTTGCATCTCGGCTTGAAACCTTTTTGGTTCTCTATTGTTTCTCTCTGTTCTTTGATTCTGATACTAGTATTTGGGCGACTTGAGTGGAGTTATGTAATTGTACCCACGAACTGCAGCATGGTTACAATGCGGTACTCTATTTAAGTAACATGGAGTCCTGGTCTTGATTCACTTCCTTATTCCATGATCGTTATACTACCTTGCTTCTCTCGGTTTCATTACTTACCAGTTATTGTTTCATCACCAGCTTGAATCATGTTTACCGTGCTTAATCATCTTCAGTATCTTTACTTCGGATGAAGTCATCTTGGTATCTTACTTGTTCTTGCTAGGATTATTCAATCCTGGTGCATCTCTTGGTTATTATTGTCTTGGGAATGGATTTTCGTGGCACTTTCCACGCGTATATTGATGGTAAGAAAAGGAAAGTTATTCTCCAGATTCCCGGACATCCGGAGTTTGTTTTGCTGGAGGAAGCAGTTCTGTCGGGCCAGTCGAGTTTAGGGTTAGGTCGACAAACAGTGTTCTTTTGTCGATGGAAGTTGATAAGAAAGAAGCGCCAGCTATAGTTCGAGAATTCATGGACGTGTTCGAAGACTCCTCGGTTTACCGCCGAAGCGAGACGTGGAGTTCGCAATTGATCTTATTCCTGGTGCAACGCCAATCTCAAAGGCGTACTATCCAATGGCACCAGTGGGGTTGGAAGAAGTCAAGAAGCTGGTTACTGAATTACTCGAGAAAGGGTTGGTTTCGCAGCAGTAACTCGCCTTGGGGAGCTCCAGTTCTTCTAGTAAAGAAGAGGATGTTACAAGGAGGATGTGCATCGATTATCGAGAATTAAACCGGGTGAGTATTAAGAACAATACTCGATCCCTCGCATTGGTGAATCATTTGAGCAGCTTAGTGGCGCAAGGGTATTCTCGAAGCTGGACTTGCGATCCGGATATCATCAAGTCCGAGTTAAATCAGAAAATATTTGCAAGACTGCGTTCCAAACTCGGTATGGACATTACGAGTATTTAGTGATGCCATTTGGAGTCACGAATGCACCGGCGATATTTATGGACTTGATGAACCGAATCTTTTCACAATTCTTGGACCAGTTTATAGTGGTGTTCGTTAACGATATTCCGGTCTACTCAAAGGAGTATTGAAGAGCATGCAAAACATTTGAAGATCACATTGCAGACATTGAGGCAAGAAAATTATATGCAAAGATGAGCAAGTGCGAGTTTTGGCTTGAAGAAGTGAAGCATGGGGTACTAGTGAAACCATAAGATGGGACACTGTAATGTGAAATGCAATCAGATATAGATTAAGGAATTTAGATGCGTAGTTATGATTAGAGTTATAGTTCGAACAAGTGCGAGTTTTGGCTTGAAGAAATGAAGTTTGGGCACGTGTGGCTAGAGATGGAATCACCGTTGATCCTGAAAGATTACAGCTGTTCGAGATTTGCCGATTCTGAAGAATGTTGCGGAGATAAGAAGTTCTTAGACTTGCCAAGCATTATAGAGGGTTCATGGAGAATTTTTCTCGTTTGGCTGAGCCTTTGACCAAGCTTACGCGCAAGGAGGTATCATTTGTGTGGACGGATAGGTGCGCGCCAGCTTTTGAGGCGCTGAAGAAAAAGTTGATAACCGCTCCTATTCTGACCATGCCAGACAATTCCGGAGGATTGGTGATTCACAGCGACGCACCGGAGAAAGGATTGGGATGTGTTTTGATGCAACATGGAAAGGTTATAGCTTACGCATCGAGACAGTTGAAGACCCATGAGAGGTATTGCCCAACTTTTGACTTGGAGCTAGCAGCTGTGATGTTCGCTTTGAAGATTTGGAGACACTACTTATTGGGCAAAAGGGTCGAGGTTTTCACCGATCACAAAAGCCTATAGTACGTGTTCACACAGAAGGAGCTTAGTATTAGGCAGCGTAGATGGTTGGAGCTGATGGCTGACTACGATCTCGATCTTAAGTACCATCCGGGGAAGGTTAATGTTGTACCGGATGCGCTTAGTCGGTTGCCAGCAATTCAGATGTTAACTGCACAGAAGGGACTTATTGAAAACTTTCGAAGATTCGATTTGGAGGTTGTGCTACCGCATTCTTCGGGGCAGTTGGTGCAGCTGCAAGTACAGTCGTCGTTGATCGATAGTATTAAAGCAGAGCAATTGCAGGACCCAAGATTGCATAAGTTTCGAGAACAGGTTAAGGCTGGACTTCGAACAGACTACTGCTTCATGAAGATGGTTTGTTGCGGTATGGTAGCCGTTTGTGTGTGCCAAAAGGAGATATTTACGAAGGAGTTATGAAAGAGGCACACAGTTCCGCATATTCCGTACATCCAGGAGGCATGAAGATGTACCGAGATCTACGACAACATTTCTGGCGGGAAGGCATGAAACGGGAGATTGCCCGCTTTGTAGCAAAGTGTTTGGTGTGTCAGCAAGTTAAGGATGAACATCAACGGGTTGCTGGTTTATTGCAACCACTTCCGATTCCTCAGTGGAAGTGGGAACATATCACCATGGACTTCGTGACAGCTTTACCGCGAAGTCCAAAGGGCAACAATGTAGTTTGGGTGATTGTTGATCGATTGACCAAGGCGGCCCATTTCATACCATTTCGAGTTGGTCAGTTAATGGAAGCGTTAGCGAAGCGGTGCATGCAGGAGATTGTAAGATTGCATGGAGTACCTGTGAGTATCGTGTCCGACCATGACACCCGATTCTTATCGCACTTCTGGAGGAGTTTACAGGAAAGTTTGGGGACTTGATTGAAGTTTAGTACAGCTAATCATCCTCAGAAAGAAGGCCAGTCAGAGATAACGATCTAAACTCTGAAGACATGTTGAGAGCTTGCATGTTAGACTTCAAGGGTTCATGGGATCATCTACACTTGGTGGAGTTTTCTTATAATAACAGTTTCCAGGCGACTATTCTGATGGCTCCATTCAAGGCTTGTTATGGTTGCAAGTATCGTTCACCTGTTTGTTGGGACGATGTCGGTGAACGAGGTTTGTTGGGACCAGATTTGGTTGTGCAAACAGTGGAGAAAGTTAACAATATCCGGAATCTTATGAAGGCGGCGCAAGATCAGCAGAAAAGTTGGGTCTATACATCGAGAAGACCTCTCGAGTTCGCTGTTGGTGAACTAGTATTCTTGAAGATATCACCGACTAGTGGGGTAATCCGTTTCGGAAGTCGAGGAAAGCTTAGTCCTCGATTCGTTGGACCTTTTGAGATCTTGGAACGTGTTGGAGAAGTGGCTTATCATTTGGCGTTACCGCAATCCTTGGCGAATGGGCACGACGTGTTTTTCGTAGCTCAACTCCGTAAGTATGTTCGAGATGAAACACATGTGTTGGATCATTCGGAGCTGACTGTACGAGAAGATTTGACTTTGAGGAGCGACCGATGTCGATTATGGATCGAAGAGAAAAGGTTCTTAAGAACAAAGTTATCCCTCTTGTACTTGTTTCTTGGGGTAATCGCTCGCATGGAGAATCAACTTGGGAACGAGAAGATGAAATCCGGCAAAAGTTTCCACATCTATTCTTGAAATTTCTTGTTTGTTTATTCTTTCTTGTTCTTGGAATTTCGAGGACGAAATTCTTTTGTAGTTGGGTATAATGTAACACCCGAGTTCATTTATACCAATTCCAGTTTCCGTATTTACTTATCTATGGTATTTTCTTGATTTAGCATATTGTGGGTGCGAATGGTATTTTACACTTTACAATGCATTCGACCCGACCCGCTTGCTTGAACCTGTTTGATTCTTATTTATAGATTACCGTGACTTGTGGCTTGAACACGTGCATCTTATGATTAGTACATACTGGTATTTTATCTAGTATCGTATCTTTTATCATATAACATTTTAGGTCACAGAAAATAATTTAAAATTGCATTTCATAACCTGCATGTTACCCCTAACCCGTAGTAGCATCCGCACATCTTGTTCTCGTCCCGTTCAGTGAAACAGACGTGTTTGGATGGCTACGCGCACGTGCGTGCGTTCGTTCTTGGGGGTATGCTTTTTCGTTACATAATCTTTCATTTTAAATTTTGGAGCTTACTAATAATTTTCATATTTCAAATCCAAAGTTTTGGACCCGATCCGGGCACACTTCTGAAATATTTTTATATCCCGCTAAAATTAAATTATTTGAATTTTAAATTTATATTCTAATAGTTTCTGCAGTTCAGAAGATTTACTAAAATGATTTTAAATATTTTAAATTTATTTTGTTAGCTAAGAAGATTCTCTCTCCCTCTTTATTTTTCCACGAACCAATCAAAACTTCCCTTTTATTTACCGGGCCCGACACTTTTTCTCTCTCCCACAAAATCCTTCCCTTTCTCTTTTCTCTCTCCCGAGCGCAGCTCTTTCTTCCTCTCTCCTCTTTCTCTCTCCTCTCGCGCTCTCTCTCTCCTCTCGCGAACACTGTTCGCTTCTCGATTCTGCTCACCGCCCGCGTGATCGCATCACCTCCCTTTGTGCTTTCTTCTCCTCCCTCATTTAAACCCCGAGCACGAGAAAACCCAAAGCATCGAACCCTAACCCTAAACCCCTCTGCCTCTACACTCTCTACCTCATTATCTCCTCCTCGTCTTCAACATCCCTTCCTCTTCTCCTTTCCTCGTCACGAGAACCCTGCCACCAACCCTAACCACAGAACCCATCGCCTCAACTGCACCTCCATCGCCGAAGTCCTCCTTTCCTCGTCGTCACCTCACCCCACTCCTTCTCTCCTCATCTCCATCATCTCCTTCTCCTCTATCTTCTCCCTCCTTCCACTGCACCGTGCACACCCACAGAACCCCACAGAATCCCTTATCACCACTTTGCACCACCCCGTCGTCGATCATCCCTCGCCGTTGTCGCCTCACTCCACCTCTCCTCCTCTCCCTCTCCTCTGTGCTTCTCCCTCTCCATTATCCCTGCACACCAAGAAACCCCAGACAGCAAACCGAGCCTTAACCCTAACACACCCGAACCCTAGCCTCGCCAGGAAACCCTCACGCCGGCAACCCTTATCGTCGCCGCCCTTTGCCGACTCCTCTCTGCAACCACAGAACACAGCTACGGTAAGCTCTCTCTAATGGTTCCCTTCTTCCATTCTTCTATCCATTCTTTCTTCTCTTTCTCTATGTGTTGTTTCTCATGTTCACTGTTATTGGTTGCCGGAATCCGACCGTGCTGGCAACGACTACTACGAACCAGCAAGCATCTCTGACCCGTGTGATCCCCTCGTGCGTTGTTTGGACTCATTCCGTGTACCGTGCGCGTGTCGCGACTTTTCCCGCCGATACGTGACGTTCCGTATACCGTTTCTTGATCCGTCGAGGCAAGTAAAACTTGCTACATGCTATCCAAATGATTTTATAACTATTTATTTGAATATTAAACCTATAGATAGAATATAAAGTCAAGTATTCCGATTTAACAGTTCGATGTTCTGTTTATATCTTCTAGATTCAGAACTTGAAACATACTAGTTGCATTTTAGTTTACTATACGTAGTACCCTCATACGTGTTTAAATCACATAACAATTATTTGCATAGCCATAGTACCCCTTTTATAGTTTATACCCTATCGGACGACCGTTTGCATACATCTAGCCTAATTCATATTCAATTGCATCTCTAGATTATTTTTGTATATATTGACATGATTTTAACATCCATATTTGTTATACTATTATTTAAGTAATGTTGAAACTATCCCTTAAACCCAAACTGATAACCCTGCATCGATATATTTTTAATCTGTACCTATTTGCATACCACATTACATGTTCCAGTTTATTGTGCTATTAGTACCCATGTTTGTTTTGTATACCCATGCTTCTGCTAGTTGATTATGAGCACCCACATGATATCCTGTACACCCTGACATGACTTGTTACACATATTACTTGACACGACATGGTACCGTGCAACTCTTGACATGACATGACACCTTTATACATTACCTGGCTTGACCTGATGTACCATGGTCTTACCTGTTACCTGATCTTGTGTCTAATGCTAACAAACCTGACCTGTTGTCTATCCAGACAAACCTGTACCTGCCTGATCCTGTGTTGGCATTAGCTCTAGATTATTTAATACCTGACTTGAATACATAACCTGAGGGTATGGGAAAATCAATAATGAAACCTGACTTGTAACTCGACAGTTCGCTACCTTTACTGATCAGTTTTAGAGGCTAGGCCAGCCTTGGGATGATGCTGCTGACATCATCCATCGTTATCCATTACCTTTTAGAGGATAGGCCAGCCTTGGGATGATGCCATGGACATCATTCATCGTTACCCCTTTTCCTTCAGTGCCTAGCGGCATGTCTTGGTTTCTGCCCGAGAATCATCACCGTGATCCCGGGCACGCACGGGATACTATTGAGTTACATCGATGATTCATCAAATTGATTTCAAATACTTGAGAGTAGTTAACACAGTAGGCCGGTTTTAGATTACCCACTTCACACTACCTTTTACTGCCCTGATTTATATTGCTGTTATACTTGCTTTACCTTTTATGATCATTCTTGCATGTCTTGCTACCCTGTTTATATATTATTGCTTGATATTATGACGCGCTGACGTCTGGGTTTTGCATGGCCCAGATTCTCTACCTTTGTTGCAGACTGATCAGGAGTATTGCCGCTGTTAGACCACAGCGGTAGGGATCCTGTTGGTATCCAGTCTTACTTTCCAGGTGTTTATTTGATCTTTTGCTTCCGCATACTTTACTATTTCTTGACTCTTTCACTCTGGCTTATGGACATGTACTAGATAGTTAGTTTACTTTCCTGTTCTTGATATCTCTACAGCTGTAATGTGACTGTGGAAGGATTTTTCCTATCTACAGGTAGCATGGTTGGCTATGTCATGTGCCCATCTTAGCGTAATCTGGGAAGCGGGACGTGACAGATAACGTGCCCGAACCGATCAACTCTTGATATTAGAAATGTACAAAACATTATCCAACAATACAAAATTATATCTTTCTTTACTAAATAAAGATACTGATATGATGTTGTATATCAGGTTCGGTATCTAATAACATTTGTTCAGAATCAATATATTTGGTAATACAGGGTGATAACTGCCAACATCTTGGCTGCAACAATTGCACTGTTTCCAACTCTTAAAACTTATCATCCATTCCCAGTTCTCTACCTGTCTGTAGCCCATGTAACAGATTACATATTTGGGATCCTGATCCGGTATCATATACCCGGGACGTAGAGGATACTGAGAAACAGTCCTCGGTAATGAATACACCCGAAGAAGATGAATCAACATGTACTTTTTTTGTTTGGACGGCACGGGAATCCTGGTAATCCCCTATTTCCTGCTCGGTCTTATAATAATTATAAATTTGAGCGGGACCAACATTCCCCAGCTCAGTATAATAAGCGGGTTCGGTCAATATATCCAAATTATTATCTTGATTAAGGCGTGACATGGTCGCTACCTGGAGAGAGAGAGAAGAAAACACTCTGCGTGCGTTTTTGCAAGATTAGATTGGTTATATATTTTATCTAATCAGGATGTCTCCCACTGTTTTTATCAAATCTTCCTTCGAACCCTAAAAGAAAGACTAGCCGGGATTAATTACACCTTACAAGTTCGGCAATCTTTCAGTCAGGCTAGTGCCGGTACTTTTAGGAAGGTTCCCCATGCTTTTGCACGGACCTAATTAAAATAAACCTCGTTTTCCCAGAGGCGTAACCCCGTTGACACCTTTCTAGACACCTACTTTATCGGCTAATTGTAAAGTGTAAAACTCTCCCAGGAATAACAATTACTCACAGTGGGTATTGGGATCCAACTATCTCATAGAAGGTATGCAATCTCATTGAAAATTTCAACACTTGAAATTCCCGATAATGGTTTTTACACCAAGTACTGATTGTTAGTGTATATGCCCTAGAGGCCATTACTGTATCATATTGGTTTGTATATTACTTGATGGAAGCTTGGGATATTCACAGTTGTATATACAATCTTGCTCGAAATGGTAGTATGCTACTTGGTTTGTCTCTACTTCAATATGTGCATGTGTTTCTTTTAGCATATCGCTATATACATATTAGTAGAGCCCTTAGGATCTTTGCTTGATTACCAGCGTTGTGATGGCGCTCGCACTCGTGGGAGCTGGGTAATCTATAAGCACATCCTTATACAGGTCCCTGGTCGTTGGACTATCGAGACAGGGCATCGATACTCCGGAGTAGACTAGCGTATGCGCTTCTCATCCCAGCGTGGGAGACGGTCTGTCCCACAGCCGTCAGTACGTCGTACTTGCGATAGTATACGGGTGCTCGTTAGGTTACGAGTACACTGGACAGGACTCGTCGGGGACTGTTGGTTGGTATTATACCTATCGTCAACTATCAGTTCCCAGATGACATGAGTACAGCTTAGTCCGCTGACTTGACACTGTCACTTCGCCTCGAGTGTGTTCCCACTGCACTTTGATTACTACCCTACCACGGCTCAAAGGAGTCGTGCAAACAGGTAGTTTTTGGGTGCAGTCCCGAAGCACTTGGAGGCAGTGACGGTTAGACAGGATTCGTCTCTGCCGGTATTGGGGGTTGACATCGCGCTGTGTCCAGGAGAGCCATTACACGAGTAGTCCCTGGCCAGGGAAAGCGAGATATACTGGTAGGTTTCCAGTGTTATCTCAGGGTGTTCTGGGCTACACTCCGACACGACTTGTACCGCTATTAGGGGACTGACGTTCACCGCCCCCCTAGGCCCGCCATGCGATGTATCAGACGAACAGACTGGACTGTACGGAGATTGTCACATACAGGCTCAGTAGGAGTTCAGATGGGGTTCACCTCGTCAGTCTTCTTATTGACATCTACCTGGGGACCGTTACGTACAGCTAGTGCCGCTTGCGGTCTGTGGTTAAACCCACTGCCAGCGTAGTGTCGAGTCTTTAGAGTCCCACACAGAGAGCTATTCGCCTTTAGGCAAAATGAGTAGAGGTCGCATGGTTTTGCGACAGGGTTCGTTCGCATCCGCGCACTTGTGCGCGTTTGCTGTCCGGACAGTTTATACTAGCGGGCTTTGGTTTAAGCCGGATCCTAGTATATGATTTGGGATTGGTTTTTCTTATTGTATTCGTGTTCCTCGGATCACGAATGCGGGTGTGTATGCACAGTTGTTTGAGACAGAGGGAGAGGACCTTGATTAGGGTTAATGACTATTGTCATTTTTATTAACCCTAATGCTTATGTGTGTATTATAGTTAATTGATAATTAGTTTAAATAATTGTGCATGGTTATGGTTGTTGACCATTTGACCTCCTTGACTTGTTGACCTAGGTTGACACTTTGACCATCATCATTTCTTTTGGAAGATGCTTTTTGATCCTTGCAAATTGAAATGATAATGGTCATGTCATGATTAGCCATGACAATTATCTAGCTAATTATTCAATTAAAATAATATGCACATATTAGTGAGAATGGTTCACATTATTCTCATTCTATCATTTCATTTCTCTCTCTTGTTCTTCCTCTCCCTCAAGCTCTCTCCCTCTTATGTGTTGAGAAACACTTGAGCTTGAGAAAAACCCTCTCTTGATCATCTTTACTCTCATCTAGGGTTGAAGGACTAGCACTTCTTGAACCCTAGTTACTTCTAGCTTGAAGTTGAAGCCAAAGGTTGAGGCTTTCGGGTGGATCTTTCTTTGACGGGAGAAGACGACAAGGTAACCTCCTTCCACTACTCCAAGGAGCAAGGAGAGAAGGACATAAAGACCAAAGGTATAACTTTTCTAGCACTTAGCTAGTTTCTAGTTAGCTTTAGCAATTTTTTGTTTAGCAAAGATCCTTTAATGTCTAGTCCATGTTGACTAAGCTCATAAAAATCCGATTTTTATTCCGTTTTCTGCCTCCCCGCAAGCACCGGGATGGGCAACGTGGACTTACAGTGGTATCAGAGCCTAACTCAACATAAACTAGTTAGGTAGTGAAGTGTAACGAAGTTCGAAACCGAAAAATCCAAAAACCGAGTTTTCAAAAACCCTAGTTTCTGTTAAAAAAATTTCTGGTCAAAACAAAATTTGTTATACTCCAAAAATCGTCTCAGGGTTTTTCAAAGAAAACCACCAAACCCGGTCCAGTGATTCGTCTAAACCGCCGCGTTTCCACGGCAATAGCAAGCTATTGCCGCGGAACCGCCGCCGTTTGGACTCTTCACTTGGTCGAGTTTGGTGCAGTGTATCTCTGGCTTGGTTTTAGGATTTTTAAGATATGTTATATGTGCCCAGATTTTCCAAAATAGAAATTTATTTTTGGGGGCCTATAAATCCGTATTTTTTTCCGAACTTCACTACACTTTGACTATAACGGTTATATCTGTGATGTTTGTACGTATTGAACGTCGGCTAATCGCTATATGTCGATTAGTCGGGGTTATACATATCTGTGATCTGTGATTGATACTGGTTTGTGTATATGAATGGGTTGGATTGTCGCGGGTGAATAGCCGGGGTGGATGTGAGATGAGTGTTGTTTTTCCTTTCATTCATTGTAACATGTAAATTGATGTAATATTATTATTTGTATGGCCGCACAACCGGGTCGGGGTTGTAGCCGTCATTGTATAATTCTTTTTACTATTTTTGCTCCTAGGATAGACCCATGGAGGGGGTGCACAAACTACCGGGTATCTCGAAGTGCCGAGTGGCCTACTCACGGTGTTGAGGGAGGTTGCTTCGCTTCGGGTACTTGGCGGGTAGTTTGCCGCACCCGTAGGGGTCTTGGGTGGGGTATTTGGCTATTCACCGCGACCGTGTAATCCGCTTTTCGTTGCAGGCTCGAACGGATTGCGGGTTCCTAGTATATCCAATGTATTCATCTGTGATCTGTAATGTCTATCATTGCTATATATTTATATATGATAACTATTTAGGCGTTGCTTATGTTTTACAGCCGCGCTAGCCCAGCCCCCGCTCTGTCGTTAGTTAAGTAACCTAACGGGTGATGACGGGGCCCCGTGGCGAATGCGAATGGCATAAGTGTACGTCATATTTCGGTTGTTTTCTGCAATGGTAGGATTAAATGATGGGACGCATTAAAAGAACTAATGCAAGAAAATAAACCAAGTAAAAGTCGATTGGAACACTTTGAAAACCACTCGGTTCTTTTCAAAACTAAACTTTTAAATGCAGAGCTTGAACCACTCCTTTTATAAGCTATCTCATTCCATCGATTATATCAAGTTCACTACGTTCACGGTTTCGCCAAAACCATCCGTAGCCCTCCATCATTTCGGTTAAATATTCGGTAGTATTCAAGCTATGTATTTTGACCTCACGCCAAGGCATAGTGATTGGTAGCTGCCGGATATTTATCTGTTGCATAGATAGAATGCGTTGGTTTGAGACAGTCGTACTGCCGTTTTGGTCTATGTCAAGGGTAGATACGGGTGGGTTCAAATTAACCAGGATAATGATGGGAAGAACTTGACATGTGACTTATGACATTTTGACCTCACGCCAAGGTCATAAGAGCATGGGGCAAAAATCCACATCGGGAGTTTCATAAGTACTGAAACTTGCTAGCGCTGCATACCATTTGGAGTGTGATGATTCTGGTAGGATTCCTTCGGTTTTATCACGCGATGATATTTGGATCCCGATCCTACTGTTAGTATATGCTACTCCTCGGGAAAACTCTCACTTAACGATCAATGCTATAAACTTAGTAGGTGTCTAGAAAGGTGTTAGCGGGGCTACGCCCACAGGGAAAAGAGGTTACTTAATTAAGGAACTTCGCGAAAGCGTTGGAAAACCTCCCTCGAAGTACCGACACTGGCCTGGCTGAACGGTTAAGCAAGTATTGTACGGTGAGATTGATCCTGACTAATCCTTTCTTTACGGTTTGAGAAGGGATTCGAGAGACAGTGGGAGCCATCCAGTTTAGACAAACTAAAAACCACTCTAAACTTGCAAGAGCATCATGCTAAAGTATTTCTTTTCTCTCTCCTAATTGCAGCGACCATTCAACATGACCGGACTTAAGTTATTACTAGATAAAAACATATTGACAGGGCCAAACTACAAAGATTGGCTCAGGAATGTCAAGATGGCAATCACTTACGACAAGCTGGCGTATCTCCTTACCACTAAAGCTCCCCCTGTCCCAGGTCCCAAAATCAGTGTCGTAGATAGGGAAATCTACAAGACCTGGGAAATAGATTGCACGAAGGCCAAATGCCTCGTACTTGCCTCGATGGACAATGAACATCAGAGGAGGCACGAGAATATGGACCTAGAGTCCATATTTCTTCATACAAAAGAACTGTATGGAGAGCAGTCTCGTATCGCAAGATACGAAGTGTCGAAGAAGTTGTTTTCGGCAAGGTTGGCCGTCGGATCATCGGTAGCGGAACACGTGCTTAAGATGATTGGCTACATTGAGGAGCTCGCGGACCTTAGGACCATGTTGGAGAATGAACTCTATACTGATTTGATTCTCCAGTCCCTTCCTTCCACTTACGCCCAGTTTATTCTTAACTTCAACATGCAAGGAAAGGAGGTTGAACTTTCCGAACTTCTGAACATGTTGAGGAGTGCTGAGGGCACCCTACAGAAGGGTAGGGAGACATCCACTTTGTTTGTAGGAGGATCTTCCTCTTCTAGGTCCAGGGCGAAAGCCAAGGGCAAGAAGAAGAAAGCCCCCGCCAAACCAAGAGGCGGTGTCGGTAAAGTGGATACGAAGGGAAAAGGTAAAGCAACAAAGATAGCGGGGAAGCTAGTGGGGAAGGAAGAATGCTTCTATTGTCACAAAAGTGGTCACTGGAAACAGGATTGCAAGGCTTGGAAGGCCAGAACACAGGATTTGAAGCGAGTTGCAGCTTCAGCTTCAGGTGTGTATGTTATTGAAAACTGTCTATCAATAAACTCTACATCCTGAGTATTGGATACCGGATCAGGATCTCATATCTGTAATTCTTTGCAGGCGTTGAGAAAGCGTAGAGTTTTGAAGGCAGGTGACATGACCCTCAGAGTTGCGAATGGTGCTAGCATGGATGCTGAGGCCGTGGGGGACTATCACCTGGGATTGTCGGATGGAAACTTTTTGGTTTTGCGTAGTTGTTATTATGTACCAAATGCAACCTGTAATATCATTTCTGTATCTTTATTATCTAAAGAAGGTTATGAATTTGCATTTGTAAGTAATGTAGTGAACATTCACCTTAATCAAGTTTTGATTGGGTCAGGTACATTGAACAACGGTATATGCGTATTAAACCAACCATAGATTTTCAATGTCCAGCATACACACAAAAGAAAGTCTCCAGAAATCGATAAAACTTTCTTATGGCATTGTAGACTGGGTCACATCAATGAGAGAAGGTTGACCAAGTTACACACAGAAGGATATTTGGATCCGTTCGAATATCAATCGTATGCAACTTGTCAATCCTGTCTCAAAGGAAAGATGACAAAGACTCCGTTCACTGGACACGGAGAAAGAGCGAGCGAGCTCTTGGGACTCGTACACAGTGACGTGTGCGGTCCAATGTCTACACATGCGCGAAGCGGTTATTCTTACTTCATTACTTTTACGGATGATTTCTCAAGATTCGGACATGTCTTCTTGATGAAACATAAATCCGAAACTTTTGATAAGTTCCAGGAATATATGAATGAAGTAGAAAAACAAACAGGCAAAAGTATCAAGGCACTGAGATCTGATCGAGGTGGTGAATACTTGAGTGCCGAGTTCCTGGGTTACTTAAAAGAGAATGGAATTCTCTCTCAGCTTACTCCTCCATACACTCCGCAACATAACGGTGTATCGGAGAGACGGAACCGAACCCTATTGGATATGGTACGGTCCATGATGAGTAATGCTGAGTTACCGCGATCGTTCTGGGGATATGCGCTGGAAACAGCTGCATACCTTTTGAACCGTGTTCCCACTAAGACTGTGCCTACCACACCATATGAGTTATGGAGTGGGAAGAAACCCTATCTTCAATACCTGAAGATTTGGGGATGTCCAGCTTATTTCAAAAAGCAGCATATGGACAAGCTCAAGGCACGCTCAGTACTGTGCAAGTTTGTGGGATACCCAAAGAACTCCAGGGGGTATCTTTTCTATTACGCAGAAGAACAAAAAGTCCTTGTTTCTCGTAATGCCCATTTTCTGGAACATCAGTTCTTAGAAAAAGAATTAAGTGGGAGCGCAATAGAACTGGAAGAAATTCCAGAACCATGAGCTATTACTGAAAGCTTAGTAGAACCAGAGGGTTCGAAAGATCAGGACATTCCCACGCCACTCCGCAGGAGTAGTAGGCAGTCTCATCCGCCCGAGAGATACTACGGTTTTCTCATTGACGGGGATAGAGAGGATTGCATCATAGACTTTGATGAGCCTACTAGCTTCCAGCAAGCCATTCAGAGCGTCGACTCGGTAAAATGGCTGGATGCAATGCGGACCGAAATGGAGTCCATGTACACCAACAAAGTATGGACGTTGGACATTGCTCCAGATGGGGTAAAACCCGTAGGATGCAAGTGGATCTTCAAAAGGAAGATTGGTGTAGATGGACAGGTTGAGACCTATAAAGCTAGACTGGTAGCAAAGGGTTTTCGTCAGCGACCTGGTTTGGACTATGACGAAACCTTTTCTCCAGTAGCTATGCTGAAATCCATTCGGATCCTTCTTGCCATTGCTGCCTTCCACGATTATGAGATTTGGCAGATGGACGTAAAGACAGCTTTTCTAAATGGACATTTAAAGGAGTGTGTCTATATGGATCAGCCAGAGGGTTTCATTCAGAGTGGGAGCAGTGGAAAGGTGTGCAAGTTGCTTAAGTCCATTTATGGACTAAATCAGGCATCGCGGAGTTGGAACATCTGTTTTGATGAGACGGTCAAGGAATTTGGCTTTATCAAAAATCCAGATGAACCATGCATCTATTGTAGATTTGTAGCGAGAACTGTAGTATTCCTCGTTTTATACGTGGATGACATTCTCTTAATAGGAAATGACATTCCTATGCTACAATCTGTCAAGGGGTTCTTGTCACACAGGTTCTCCATGAAAGACCTGGGTGATGCCTCATACATTCTGGGTATCCGGATCTACCGTGAAAGATCCAAGAGGATATTAGGACTTTCGCAGTCCAGGTACATCGACACCATACTGAAGAGATTCAGTATGGAAGATTCCAAGCGCGGTAATTTACCGGCTTGTCACGGGATCACCCTCTCTAAAGAGATGTCTCCCAAGATAGGGTTTCGCATGACTGTTATACCCTGGACTTTCGCAGTATACGGGTGCTCGTTAGGTTACGAGTACACTGGACATGACTCGTCGGGGACTGTTGGTTGGTATTATACCTATCGTCAGTTATCAGTTCCCAGGTGACATGAGTACAGCTTAGTCCGCTGACTTGACACTGTCACTTCGCCTCGAGTGTGTTCCTACTGCACTTTGATTACTACCCTACCACGGCTCAAAGGAGTCGTGCAAACAGATAGTTTTTGGGTGCAGTCCCGAAGCACTTGGAGGCAGTAACGGTTAGACAGGATTCTTCTCTCCCGGTATTGGGGGTTGACATCGCGCTGTGTCCAGGAGAGCCATTACACGAGTAGTCCCTGGCCAGGGCAAGCGAGATATACTGGTAGGTTTCCAGTGTTATCTCAGGGTGTTCTGGGCTACACTCCGACACGACTTGTACCGCTATTAGGGGACTGATGTTCACCGCCCCCCTAGGCCCGCCATGCGATGTATCATACGAACAGACCGGACTGTACGGAGATTGTCACATACAGGCTCAGTAGGAGTTCAGATGGGGTTCACCTCGTCAGTCTTCTTATCGACATCTACCTGGGGACCGTTACGTACAGCTAGTGCCGCTTGCGGTCTGTGGTTAAACCCACTGCCAGCGTAGTGTCGAGTCTTTAGAGTCCCATACAGAGAGCTATTCGCCTTTAGGCAAAATGAGTAGAGGTCGCATGGTTTTGCGACAGGGTTCGTTCGCATCCGCGCACTTGTGCACGTTTGCTGTCCGGACAGTTTATACTAGCGGTCTTTGGTTTAAGCCGGATCCTAGTATATGATTTGGGATTGGTTTTTCTCATTGTATTCGTGTTCCTCGGATCACGAATGCGGGTGTGTATGCACAGTTGTTTGAGACAGAGGGAGAGGACCTTGATTAGGGTTAATGACTATTGTCATTTTTATTAACCCTAATGCTTATGAGTGTATTATAGTTAATTGATAATTAGTTTAAATAATTGTGCATGGTTATGGTTGTTGACCATTTGACCTCCTTGACTTGTTGACCTAGGTTGACACTTTGACCATCATCATTTCTTTTGGAAGATGCTTTTTGATCCTTGCAAATTGAAATGATAATGGTCATGTCATGATTAGCCATGACAATTATCTAGCTAATTATTCAATTAAAATAATATGCACATATTAGTGAGAATGGTTCACATTATTCTCATTCTATCATTTCATTTCTCTCTCTTGTTCTTCCTCTCCCTCAAGCTCTCTCCCTTTCATGTGTTGAGAAACACTTGAGCTTGAGAAAAACCCTCTCTTGATCATCTTTACTCTCATCTAGGGTTGAAGGACTAGCACTTCTTGAACCCTAGTTACTTCTAGCTTGAAGTTGAAGCCAAAGGTTGAGGCTTTCGGGTGGATCTTTCTTTGACGGGAGAAGACGACAAGTTAACCTCCTTCCACTACTCCAAGGAGCAAGGAGAGAAGGACATAAAGACCAAAGGTATAACTTTTCTAGCACTTAGCTAGTTTCTAGTTAGCTTTAGCAATTTTTTGTTTAGCAAAGATCCTTTAATGTCTAGTCCATGTTGCCTAAGCTTATAAAAATCCGATTTTTATTCCGTTTTCCGCCTCCCCGCAAGCACCGGGATGGGCAACGTGGACTTACACGTATGACCTTAACTATGGTCAACATATCATAAGCAATAGTCAAGTTATATCCGTCATTTCATGATTAATTAGACCCACCCACATGACCCTCAACTATGGTCGACATAATCACATGACTATCCTAACTAATCGCATCATATGCTGTGTAGGAAAACATCACTTAGCTACCGTACACTACTCCTCAACAATGGTCGACATACGCAGCACGAATACTAAGTACTCTACTTCCTAAAATGACGGAGGGTTGCGGATGGTTTTTAAGAAAACCTTTCACGCTTTAAACTTGATATCATTGCGGAATCAAAATGATTTAAAATGGAGTGTTTTTTAGGCTTCCACTAGTTTCGCTAAAGAGGTCACTCCCGATGAAGGGATCTCGGCTCTTTCCTCGTCGAATGAGGCGCAGGATATTCACAATACCACTATGCAAAGTAAGAGCTAGAAAAGAAATCAAAAGACGAAACTGAGGGTTGTAGCATCTGCCAGTTACTGCTAATGAGGTTACTCCCGGTGAAAGGATCTTGGCTCTTTCCTTATCGAATAAGGTGCTGGATATTCTACAAGGAATACCACTATGCAAAGCAACAACTAAAGATTCCAGTTTTAGAAAATTCGATTCCACAACATCTTTAGGTTTATTTTCTTTCATTAATCTCATTAATGAAGTCCCATCATATATGCTTCCTAAGCATTACAGAAGAAACGAAAGCATTAATATTTAATATATATCATATATATAATATAAGCATTTGTCTCAATATATCAAATGATCACATCACAGATATCAGCAGCGGAAAAGAACATATGAAATATTGGATATATTAGGATTTCCGTGTTTTATATCATGCCAATAAAAAACACGAATTCCACGTTCGTGATGAATAGCCAAACCCACATCCCTAGACCCCTATGAGAGCGGTAAGCAACCCTGCAAATTCTAAGGTTAGGAGACCCAGTCTCGACTCCTCGAGATGGTCTCCCACTGGACCCCAGAACCCGGCTACTTGTGCTCCCCACCTTAGGTCTATCCTAATGCGGAAAGGTAAATACTATACATCAATGGTGACATCATCCTCAACCCGGAAGTGCCCCAATAAAAGAATATTACATACATTGAATTTTACATGAATGAAAATGAAAATCTCTCATCTCACATAAAACCCCCTGCTATTCAAACATGATGATCCAATATAACATATCACAGCAACACATAACATCACATGTCATCAATGTAAGTAAATATGCGTATCCCAATTGTCGTTGACGTATAGCAACGAAACCAGCGATACCCCATATATTACACTTACGGACGCAGAAAAGAAAGTGAAAAACTACAACAGTTGGAATCCGCAACCACCTTAGACATCATAAACCCAATGTATCTTATACTTTGGATTTCATGCCTAACAATTATAAACCCCGCATTTTAGTCTCGATATTGAAAACATTTTCCAGTAACATGTCGGGTAATTCAACAAGATTCCCTATAAACTGATCGAATGCTCGTCGGAAACTTTAGCAGACGGCCGCACTTCAGATGCCATCGACGAAGTCCACTAAGGCGGAACACCGCAACCGTGAGCACCCAAACGGATGCTTTTGGCGACGGGGTTCTCCTACAGTCACTTGGTCAGGGCTATGGGACGTGGCTATCTAGTAAGGTTACCCTGGGAGTATCTGCGTACGCTACATGATTGCGACAGACTTTTGATCCACATCAAAATTATATGGCAACCGATCAAATGAGACTAAATTGCTAGATTTATAAAATTCAAACTAGTTATCACATAACTAATTATTGTGAATTCCAAATATTGTATCACAATCAACAAGACTTCGGTCAAATCAACAAACACCCACATCTCCCTAAGAACTCAACATTTGAGCAAAGTTGAAATACCCAAAATGTGCCACAGTACTTATAGACCAGACGTAGAGGGGTCAACCAAGGCCTCACCTATGGCACCGCGGAACTACGACAAACCCTAGGGTTTGATCGCGGTTCCTTAGGCATAGAATCAAGTTAAGGTTCTTGTTCTTCTAGAGGGTCCATAGACTTACTTGCACGACCATTGAATATACTTAACTTAGAAAATTCCAACTCTTGGAAACATCAGAGGGGATCATGAGGCAGTGTTCGAAGCTCATTCGAAGTGTTAAACAACATTAAGGTTACCATTACAATGTTAAAATATACGATTACGAAACACTCCGTATAAGTCCTATAGCAAAATTAACATCACATGAAATTTTGTACTAAACAAACAATACCTGAAACCCCAAAATTAGCAGACCAGAGCATATAACAAATTCGACACGATTTGGAGCCATTAAGGCCGGCCTCGGTTTTTGGAGGAGAGTGCTCGGGTGAAATCCGAGCAAAGGGTCTGAAATTTGTTCTGTGCACTACATATATCACATACATACTTCAGCAGTTGTTTAAATAATTTTTACAGACCTTTGAAAAATCGACAGAGAGCAAATTTGCAGGGTTTCAGAAATCGTGTTTGACGGAATTGTTTCGGTTTTGTATTAATATAACATCGTCTAAGTTTCTATTTTGGCTCTGATACCACTGTAGGGATTCCTTAGCACCATGCCTAAGGTTTGCAAGCATCACACATGCCACAAAAAAAATTTAGGGGATGCTAAACAATCATCCTAGGAATCGAACTAGAAAACTAGGGTAACAAAACTTGTAATCAAACATTACAATGAGAAGTGAATAAGAAATACAACCTTTGTAGATCGGTCCTTCACTTCTAAAGCTCCGTGTAGTCATCCCTTCGCTCTAAGCATCGATCTCCCGGACTCAAGTTGGACTCCACAAGGCGTAGTGAGCAAGCATGCTAGATGTCTTCGAGGCCGAAGATGATCTACGTCGAGAAAACTCAAGCACAAGCTACCTTTTCACAAAGTGATGAACTTTGTGAAGCAAACAACCTAAACTAAATGGAAAGTAGTAGAGGATGATGAAGTAGGAATTTTGCTCACTTTGGATTTGATTTTCTCACTTGGATTCTTCATCTACTAAAAACCCTAGAGCTTGAAGAAATGAAGAAGAAGATGAAGAAGATAATTCACAAGAGAATGAATGAGGTTAGATTTGCAACCATGGGTGAGTTAATATCATGTACTAACCCTTGTAGAGAATAAACCATGGCTATGTGACTATGGTTGGGTCAACAAATATCTTAAGCAAAACAAAATGAGTTGAAAAGTCAATGAACATTACAAGCTTATCCAAGTTTCTAGTCATGACACAATTTCAACCAATTTTGAATTACTTAATCAATTAAAACCCTAACATAATCATGGTCATGGTGTGATTCTCGCACATCCAAGTTGCATATATAACCTAGCATGATACATAATATATATCATATATATATAATGTATACAAAATGAGAAAAAGAAATGGTGAAGTGAGCAATATTAGTTAATGTAAATTCATATATCAAATATATAATTATACATTAAATTATTAAATCAACACTTGATTTAATGATCCGGTTATATTACATATAACCGACTCATATTAAATGCAACAACTTATCGAATCAACACTTGATTCGATATCCCGGCTATATCAAATATAACCGACCGATGTCACATATCATGAGAATAGAATACGGTATCACATATCGTTTTACTCTCGGTCCCGCACATATCACATATGTGCTCCTACTTCGTTTCGTTTGAGCTAGGAAACCTCTGTGTAGGACTCTAAAGACTCGTCAATACGCCGGCAGTAGGTGGTGATCATATCAGTCACCCACAAGCCACAAGCGGTCTGCTAAACGTAACGGCCACCCGGGTATTGAGCAATCAGAAGATCAACAAGCATGCCTGCTCACACTCCTGCGAGTCCAATCAGTAACACTACCGTACAGTTCGGTCTCTTCGTCTGATATATCACATATCTCATCTAGGGGTGGTAAATGTCAGACCCCAGTAACTTGATAAGTCATGCCAATATAAGATCCATAATGGTTCGAGAAACTACCGATAACAATTACCAGTAGATCTCTGCAACCCTGGCCAGGGATTTCCTGTTATGGCTACTCGAGCATAGCGCAACATCAACCCCCAATACCGGGAGAGACGAATCCCCTCCTATCACTCATTGCCTCCATGTGACTCAGGACTGTACCCAAAAACCACCTGTTTGCAAGACTCATTATAGCCATAGTTGGGTGGAAATCAAAGCACAGTAGGAGACACACAAGACTCTATGACGATCTTGGGTCGACAGACTAACCAGTACCAGTGTCACCAGAGAACTGCTACCTGATTTGAGGTATAATACCATTTAGGAGTTCTCGGTGAGTCCGTTCAGTGTACACAGTCTCTACTGAGCACCCGTATACCATCTCTGATGTTAAACACCAATGGATATAGGATCATCCATCGCCCATCACATAGGTCGAGAAGCTATACGCTAGTCTACTCTGGAGTATCGATGCCCTGTCTCGATATTCCATCGACTATGAACAATTAAAGGATGTACTCACAGACTACCCAGACCCCACTAGTATGATCTTTATCATAATCCTGGATGTCAAGTACAGATCCTAAGGGCTTTATCAACATGTAACATAGAGACATCAAGTGTACATATTAAGATAAAGAGCAACCAGATAGCGTACTATCATGTCGAGCAAGAAAGTCCTCACTATGTATGTCCAAGCATCCACTATAATATACATCATATGTACAATAATGGTCTCTAGGGCATACATATAACTAACAGTACATACATACCCTAGAGTCAGAATTAATTAGGAAAACAGTTCTCATTTACATGTACACGGAAATTATGAAACATAAATGTTTCTAGGGTGGCCAGGTATTCCTAGTAATGCCTCTTCCACTATCCAGATTCACGACAACAGTCGCAATTTCCTTTGCCCTCACTTCAACCCCTTTATATGTCTCTACATCTTACCTTTTGTACAACATACTTAGGCTAATTGGTTGTCTTCATTTCCTACCTTTCGGCATCAGCCTAAAGTTTTGAAGAAGACTATCCAATAAGCATAACTGTTGTACTCTCCTAATATAAGGAGCTCCGCAACCTAAAAGAAGTTAAAGAGAAGAAACGACAGAATAATCCTTTTCAATTTCTCCAGAACCGGTAACCATCATCGACTAAAACAAGTTTCTTCGAGTTCATATTTGACTATATGATAGCATACCCAAGCAATATAGATCATCATAGTGATGTGGAGTGTTCCAAAGAAAAGAAAACGGAAAGTAGGAGTAGCAGGGATATATATGACTTTGTCGCGAATCTTGACAATCCAAAGCCAAAGTATGTAAGAAAGTTCGGTTAACTTGGTTAATGAGTTTTGGTTTAATGTAAGTCATGTGTAGTTGTAACCATAGAGAGAAAAGAAACACTTATCGTGCACTCTATCAAAATTAGATTGGTTATCACTTTATCTAATTAGGATGGTTCCTACTGTATTCTCGAATTCTCCTTCAAACCCTAAAAGGAGAACTAGTCGGGATCATATACACCTTACAAGTTTACTAACCGTTCAGCCAGATCGGTGTTGGTACTCCGAGGGAGGTCCCCCATGCTTTCGTATGAAGCTAATTAAATAATCTCGTTTTCGCAGAGGTGTAATCTCGTTAACACTTTCTAGACACCTAATAGGTTAGCTAATTTTGAAGTGAAAATCACCCGAAGAGTAATACATACTCATCAGTAGGAATCGGGACCGAACTATCATAGTGTGATAACTTTGACAGAAGCCGACCAAAATTACCACGCTTCAGAAGGTATGTGCAAATCTGGCAAGTTTCCCTTATATTTGAAACTCCCGATATGGTTTTTGCCCCTAACGACTTTATGACCTTGACAATGCCAACATATCAAAAACCTCTAGTCAAGTTCTGCTCGTCATTATCACGATTAATTTAGACCTGAAGGGTTTTCTTAGCACCACTACTAGGGTTTGGTAGCATCATAAATGCCATATTTTAAAATTAGAGGCTGCTAAAGAAACTAACCTAGGGATCAAACTAGAAAAACTAGGGTAACACAAAATCTAACACATACCACAAGTAGTTTAGTACTAGGTAAAGAGAATACAAACTTTGTAGCTCCCTTTGCTAGACTCCTGGGCTACTTGGAAGTTGGAAGAGGCTTGCTTGAGATCCGCCAAGTCCACGATGATCCACCCGGAGTCCTTTTTGTACAAGCTCAAAGCTCCACTTGATCAAGAGATGAAGTTGAAGCTAACACTCTAAACTAATGGGCAAGAGTAGTATAGAATGATGATGTGGTTTATTTTCTCACTTCAAAACCCTAACTTGATCATTATCTTACTCACTAATAAAGCTAGAGAGCAAGAGAGAGGAGGAAGAAGATGATGGCAAAATGAGAGCTCAAGATAATGAAAGAGATAATGATAAAAATGAGAATAGAAATTATATATAATTTCCACTCTCATTCTTAGCTCAAGTTAATAAATATCTAGATATTTATTTTAGAGCTCTAATGGCCATGGAAAGATAACTCATAGTTTACTTAAGGTTTTGTGAAGGAATAAAATAATCAACCATGAATGATTATCCATTTCCATTAACCTCAAAAAATAAATACAAATATATTTACTAACATGTGAGTCTTATATTGCCACCATCTAGTGTATCAACAATTATGACACACATGTGTATGCATGTATGTGTGCATGCACATCTATATGTGCATCAATGTAAATATGTGCATACATGCATGCATACAACAAAAGACAAAAGGGTCTAAAGTGAAAAAGCTAATGGTCAATGTTAAATCAACAATTGATTTAACAAACCGGTCATATCACATATGACCTGACCAATAGTAAATCGCCCGATTAATATACGGTATCACATACGCGCATTCAATCGGGTCCCCGCGCATATCTCATATGCACTCCACATCGTTTCGCCTGGGCCAGGTAACTCCATTGTGCGACTCTAAGAATCATCAATACGCCGGCAGTGGGTGATGATCATATCAAACACCTACAAGCCGCAAGAGGTCAGCTAAAGGTAACGGCCACCCGGGTGTTGAACGATCAGAAGAAAACAAGCGAGCCTGTCAAAACTCCCGTCGAGCCAACCGGCAACACTACCGTACAGTCTGGTTTCTTCGTCAGACATGCTACATATCGAGTCTAGGGATGGTAACGTTGACCCCAATAACTCAATAAGTCATGCCGATGAATGGTCTATAACAGATCGAGAAACTACTGATAACACTTATCAGTAAATCTCAACAGCCCTGGTCAAGGACTTACTGATATAGCCAATCGAGCACTACACAATATCAACCCCCAATACCGGGAAAGACGAAACCCCTCCTATCGCTCATCGTCTCCATGTATCTCGGGACTGTACCCAAAAGCCACCTGTTTGCATGACTAAGTAGAGCAATGGTAGGGTGGTAATCAAAATACAGTTGGAGAACACACAAGACTCTATGACGATCTCGGGTCTATAGACTAACCTGTACCAGTGTCACCTGAGAACTGCTATCCGACGATAGATATAATACCATATAGGAGTTCTCGGCGAGTCCGTCCAGTGTACCTAGTCTCCACTGAGCACCCGCATATGATCTCTATGTCAAACATCAATGAATGTGGGAACATCCATCGCCCATCATATGGGCATAGTATCATACACGCTAGTCTACTCTGGTATATTGATGCCCCGTCTCGATACACCTACGACTAGGGACATTTCAGGATATGCTTATAAACTACTATGTCCCACTAGTATGATCTACATCACAATCATGGTTGTAAAGCAGATATCCTCAGGGCTTTATCAACATGTGCAAATGAATAAAGCATGATCAAGTGAACATGTCAGATAAAGAGTAACCAGATAGCATACTATCATGTCGAGCAAGAATGTACACTGAATATATATACATGTATAAATACATCCACTATCATATAATGGCCTCTAGGGCATACATATATCCAACAATCTTCCACTTGCACTAAGGCCAGTTATTGCCATATCTCATACCCAACATCTCTAAAAGTCGCTCATGCTGCGGCTGAGGGAGGGCCTTGGTGAGTGCATCCGCGATGTTATTCTTTGTGTCTACTCTCCTAATCTCGATCTCGCGGCGATCTACAATCTCCCGTATCAAATGAAAGCACCTTAGGATGTGTCTGGACAACTGATGGGACCTGGGCTCCTTGGCTAACTCCATAGCCCCATTATTGTCACAATACAATGGTATTGGATCAATAATGGTTGGAACTACTCCTAGCTCCGAGATGAACTTCCTCGTCCAGACATCTTCCTTGACGGCATCATTTGCAGCAATGTACTCAGCATCCATCGTAGAGCCTACAATGGTATCTTTCTTAGAACTCTTCTAACTGACCTCCCCTCCATTGAGGGTAAATACAAACCCAGAGATAGACTTGCTGTCGTCCTTATCACTCTGGAAGCTCGAATCGGTAAAGGCCTCCATTTGGAGATCTCCATTACCATACACCAAGAACAATTCTTTAGTCCGTCGCAAGTACTTAAGAATGTTCTTCACAGCAATCCAGTGATTCTCCCCTGGGTTGGATTGATACCTGCTTACTACACTAAGTGCATAAGCAACATCAAGGCGTGTACACAACATCGCATGCATTATAGAACCTACTACCGAAGCATAGGGTATAATGCTCATGCGAGCTCTCTCTTCATCAGTCTTTGGGCAAAAGTCCTTTGAGGGAGTGACTCCATGGAAAGCGGGTAAGGCACCCCGTTTGGAGTCTTCCATACTAAACCTCTTTAGGATGGTGTTGATGTACCTGGTTTGGGAAAATCCCAATAACTTTTTGGATCTATCCCTATAGATCCGAATGCCCAGTATGTATGTGGCATCACCCAGGTCCTTCATGGAGAACCTTAGTGATAAGAAAGATTTGACCGACTGCAGCATAGGAATATCATTTCCTATCAGAAGAATGTCATCCACGTACAATACGAGGAATGTAACAGCTCTCCTTACAGTCTTCTTATAAACACAAGGTTCATCTGGATTTTTGATGAAATCAAACTCTTTGATAACATCATCAAAACAGATGTTTCAACTCCGTGATGCCTGCTTTAATCCATAAATGGATTTAATCAATCTACATGCTTTCCCGCTGCTCCCACTGTCAATGAAGCCCTTTGCTGATCCATATAAACGCATTCTTCTAAATCTCAATTTAGAAATTCTGTTTTAACGTCCATTTGCCAGATTTCATAGTCATAGTGAGCAGCAATAGCAAGTAGCATCTGAATTGATTTAAGCATGGCTACGGGAGAAAAAGTTTCGTCATAGTCTAAACCTGGTCTTTGATGAAAACCCTTCGCCACAAGTCTTGCCTTATAGGTCTCCACCTGCCCATCTACACCAATCTTTCTTTTAAAGATCCATTTGCACCTCACGGGTTTTACCCCAGGGGGTACAACGTCCAAAGTCCATACTTTGTTGGTGTACATATACTCCATTTCAGATCTCATGGCATCCAGCCACTTCACAGAGTCTCCACTCGTGATAGCTTGCTGAAAACTGGTAGGATCATCATCCTCCATGATGCAATCTTCTCTATCACCATCAATGAGGAAACCGCAGTACCTCTCCAGTGGGCGAGAAGTCCTACCAGATCTACGGAGTGGCTGAGGTTCATTAGTTTCTGTTGCAACAGCCGGTTCAACCAAGTCATCATTTGTAATTTGTGTTTCTAGAACTTCTTCTAGATCTACCACATTGCCATCAGTATTTGTAAAAACTCATTTTCTAAAATTGCGGCATTCCGAGAAACAAACACTTTTTGTTCCTCTTTGTGGCAGAAAAGATATCCATAAGAATTCTTTGGATATCCCACAAAATAACACATGACTGACCGTGTTTCAAATTTGTCCGGATTCTGCTTTTTAACATAGGCCGGACAACCCCAAATCTTAATTCGTTTAAGAGATGGTATCTTCCCATACCATATCTCATACGGTGTGTTAGACACAGCTTTGGTAGGAACCCTGTTCAGTAGAAACGCTGCAGTCTCCAATGCATACCCCCAAAATGAGACGGGTAACTCAGCATCACACATCATGGAACGAACCATATCTAATAGGGTCCGATTCCGTTGTTCTGACACACTGTTGTGCTATGGTATGTAAGGAGGAGTGAGCTGAGAGAGAATCCCATTATCTTTTAGGAAGTCTGCAAACTCTGTACTGAGATAATCTCCACCTCGATCTGATCGAAGAATTTTGATACTCAAGCCGGCTTGTTTTTCTACTTCAAGTTTATATTCAGTGAATTTCTCGAAAGCTTCGGACTTGTGTTTTAATAAAAATACATGACCGAATCTTAAGAAATCATCAGTGAAAGTAATGAAGTAAGAAAAACTGCTTCTAGCCTGTATAGATATTAGCCCGCATTCATCACTACGAATGAGGCCTAAGTGCTCAGTGGCTCTTTCTCCGTGTCCTGTAAACGGAGTTTTGGTCATTTTACCCTTGATACAAGACTGGCAAGTCGCAAAAGATTTATATTTAAAGGGTTTTAAATATCCATCCTTATGTAACTTTAGTCTTGTTTTGTTAATATGACCAAGTCTACAGTGCCAAAGAAAAGTTTCATTTATTTCTGAAAATTTTCTTTTAGAAGTGCATTGTATGCTGAAAACTGTGTGTTTATTTAGGACGTATATCCCGTTATTAAGTGTACCATACCCAACCAACATTTGATTCAGGTTAATGTTCATAACATTATTCTGCTATACAAAATTATATCCTTCATTTTCTAACAAAGAAATGGATATTATATTACAAAGCATACTAGGTACATAATAACATGGGTTCAAAACCAATATACATCCAGCGGCAACCCCAAGGGATACTCTCCCACTGCAACTGTATGTACATTGGAACCATTTACAACCCGGAGAGTATGGTCACCTGTCTTCAAAACCTTGCTATTTCTCAAGTCCTGCATAGAATTGCAAATGTGAGAAGCTGAACCGGTATCTAATACCCAGGAAGCAGAGTTTATTGAAAAACAGTTTTCTGTCACAAAAACACCTGAAGCGGAAGCATCCCCATACTTCTTTTTCTTGAGATCCAAGTACTCAGTGTAATTGCGCTTCCAGTGTCCCGCTTTGTGGCAGTGATAACATTACGTTTTCCTCGATTCCCCAGCCTTGGACTTGTCTTTCCCCTTGACCTTTTTAACTCCACCTCTAGGTTTGGTGGGTTTCTTCTTCATCTTTTCCTTGGCCTTAGCCTTCGGACGAGAGGAGGAAGATGGCCCAACAGTCAAAGCGGGAGTCTTTACTGACTTCAGCGTGCTCTTTGCACTCCTCAACATATTGAGGAGTTCAGGTAGTGATTTCTCCATATTGTGCATGTTGAAGTTAACTACAAACTGAGCAAAGGTGGGGGGGAGAGACAGCAGAATGATATCAATATATTGTTCGCTGTCCATTGTCCATCCGAGATCCTCAAGCTCTTCTATATGGGCTACCATCTTCAGTACATGGTCACCTACTGGTGCGCCAGGAGCCATCCGCATCTGAAATAGCTTTCTAGATGCTTCGTATCGTAAGACACGAGATTGCTACCCATACAGATCTTTTGTATGGAGAAAGATGGATTGGACATCCATATACTCGTGCTACTTTTGATGTGTGTTATCCATCGATGCAAGCGCGAGGCATTTGGCCGTGGCACAGTCAGCGTCCCTTGTTTTGCGGACTTCAATATCCGCAACTGAAGATTTAGGACCTGGGACGGGGAGGGCTGGAGCCGTAAGGACATATGATACCTTATCATAAGTCATGGCAATGTTAAAGTTCATCAGCCAGTCTTTATAATTAGTCCCATTCAGTTTATTTTTATCTAGTAGAATCTTGAGTCCTGTCATTGGTATCTGCCATCAAGAGAAAGAAAAGAATACACTCAGTGAAAGCCTTTGCAAAGATCAGATTGGTTATTATCTTATCTAATCGATGTCTCCCACAGCTTTTATCAAATTTCCCTTCAAACCTTAAAAGGAAAACTAGCTAGGATTAATTACAGTCTACAACTTCGCTAACTGTTCAGCCAGGCCAGTGTCGGTACTTGAGGGAGGTTCCCCATGCTTTCGCACGGACCTAATTAAAGTAAACCTCATCTTCCCAGAGGCGTAGCCCCGTTAACACCTTTCTAGACACCTAATAGGTTAGGTAATTGTAAAGTGCAAAACTCTCCGGGAAGCAACTATTGCTCACAGTGGGATCGGGATCCAACCATCATATGGAAGGTATGCAATCTCATTGCAAATTTCAACTCTTGAAACTCCTGATATGGTTTTTACCCCTAGCACTCATGACCTTGACTATAATCAATATATCATAAGCACTAGTCAAGTTCTACCCATCATTTCTTGATTAATCAGATCCACCCATATGACCCTTGACTATGAGCAACATAATCACATGAATGTCCTAACTAATCACATCATATGTTTTGTAGGAAGACATCACTTAGCTACCGTACACTACGCCTTGAATATAATCAACATGTTGGATATAGTGCCCACAGAGTCAATTATTAGATCACAGGCACGTGATTGCAATGATTGAGGGAGGACCTATACCGGTAGGTCAGTCTTACTCAAGATGATAGTATGCTATCTGGTTTATCTTTATCATCGTGTACAGCTTTAGGTGACCTTAGAGGTCACTAATGCACGTTGATAGAGCCCTTAGGATTGTTGCTTGACGGCCAGCAGTATGATGGCGATCATATACGTGGGAGCTGGGGTCTATAAGCACATCCTTAAAAGGTCCCCAGTCGTGGGAGTTTCGAGACTGGGCATCAATACTCCATTAGTAGACTAGTGTATATAGTCGAGACCCCGAGGAGGGGCGGTGGCCGGTCTCAAAAGCCATTGGTGTCAGTTGGATCACCTAAGATGTATACAGGTGCTCATTGGGTTATGAGTACACCGGACAGGACTCGCCGGGAATATGTTAGTTGGTATTATACCTGACGTCTGATAGCAGTTCTCTGGTGACATGTGTACAGACTAGTTCATCGACCTGAGATCGTCATTTGTCTCGTGTGAGTTCCCACTATGCTTTGATTACTACCCTACCACGGCTCAAAGGAGTCGTACAAACAGGTTTTAGTTGGGTAGAGTCCCGAGCCACATGGAGGCAGTGAGCGGATCTGCAGGGATTCGTCTCTCTCGGTATTGGGGGTGAGGTCGCGCTGTGTCTAGGAGAGCCATTACACGTAGTCCTTGGACAAGGCAGGAGATTTACCAGTTGATATTGCAGTAGTATCTCAGGTTGTTCTGGGCTACACTCCGACACGACTTGTACCGCTTTTAGGGGTCTGACTTTTACCAACCCCCTAGCCCGCCATGCGATGCTCATAGACGAAAGGACCGGACTGTACGGATATTGTCACTGACAGGCTCGGTAGGGTGTCAGGATGAATTCGCTCATCGACCTCCTTTTTGGTCAATACCCGGTAGCTCGTTACGTACGGCTAATACCTCTGACGTGCTAGTGGTTAAATCCACAGCCAATGTATTGACGAGTCTTTAGAGTCCCCCACAGACAGTTTCTCAAGTTTCGGGCGAATCGTTGTAGAGGCCGTATGATATATGGCAGGGTTCGATCTTATACGTGCGGTATTGCACGGATCATGATCGGACGAATCATACTAGTGGGCTTTGGTTTAAGCCGGATCCTTGTATTAGATTTGTTGGATTACTTTAGTCTCGTCGCATTCGCATTCAGTCGGAATGCGGATGCAGGTATGTATATACAGGTGAGGGGTATCCTTGTGATCCGTCACGAGTTTACTTTAGATGTTCCGTATCTTTTTATTGCTGTAAACATTTGGATTAATGTTTACAAATGGAAATTGTGAGCAAGAAACCATCATTTTGTGCATTAAATGATACATGTACTTCATAGGTGAGTCATGGTATCATTTCTTGTGCAAACATCACATTATGTGATTGATTTTGTGGTGAAATGATAAGAAGAGAGAGAAAGGGCAGCCATGATATGGGTGAGCTCTTGTGTTTTATTTTTCCAACTCTCTCTTTTTATCATATCACACATGAGAAAGAAAAAGCCTTCTCTTCTTCTTCTTCTTCCTCTAGCTCAAAATCTCCATTAATGGCAACACCTCTAACCTCCATCCAAATCAATGGATGCAAGAGACAAAGTGATCACAAACATTCTCTACATCACCTTGGACACGTCGGCTAGCACACTTCGTGCCCGAGTTGCTTCGGATGAAGCGGGAGCCCATAAAAAGAATCGATGATGTGGTGCCCTTTCCGACGAGGAGATCGAGACCGGAGATGCCGCGAGGAGCTTAGGATGGTGGCCAAAGACCGAAGGACACGGATCGATCGGTATAGCCTTTCTATCCTTTCTCTAGATAGCTAGTTGTAGGTTAATGGTTCGATCCGGGTTTTAAGCATATGATAGCGCCGGTTTCTAGTTAAGAAAAAGTATTCGTTTCCGCATTTTGGCCTCGGAAAGACGGCCGGGGCGCTACCGTAGACTTACACAACATACATAGCACGAATACTAAGTACTCTACTTCCTAAAATGACGAAGGGTTGCGGATGGTTTTTAGAAAAACCTTTAACGGTTTGAACTTGATATCGTCGTAGAATCAAATGGTTTTCAAAAGGAGTGGCATAAGCTCTGCAATTTTGAAATGTAGCTTTTTCTCAAAAAGCCGAGTGGATTTCAAATCTGATTCTACAATATCTTTTTAGGTTTATTTTCTTTAAACTAATCATATTAATGTCGTCCCATCATTTAAGTCCTTAAGCCATCACAGAAAAGAAACGAAAATACAACGTACGCTTCTGCCATCCGCATTCGCCACAATGTTCCGTTATGCACCGTTAGATTACTTAACTAACGGCATACCGGGACGGGACTAGTGCGGGTGTAAAACATAAGCAACGCCTACTATATATCTCATATATAATATTGCATTCGTCTCAGATATATCAAGCGATCACATCACAAAATATAAGCAGCATAAACACATATATGATCATATAGGATATACTAGGATTTCCGTATTTTGTACTTAGCCAACGATAGAAAATACGGATTCCACGGTCGTGATGAATAGCCAATCCCATACCCTAGACCCCTACGAGAGCGGCAAGTGACCCTACTAATTCTGGAGTTAGGAAACCCGATCTCGACGCCTCGAGATGGTCTCCCACTGGACCCCAGAATCCGGTTACTTTTGCTCTCCACCTTGGGTCTATCCTATTGTTGAAAAGTAAATAATATATATCAATGGTGACATCACCCTCAACCCGGATGTGCCCCAAATAAAAGAATATTACATGAATGAAAAGAAAAACCCTCATCTCACATAAAAAAAAACCGGCCATTCGATCACGACGATCCTATACATCATAGCACAGCAACGCATAACATCACATGTCATCAATGTAAGCAAGTATGCGTACCCTAATTGTCGTTGACATATAGCAACGAAACCAGCGATATCACATACTACACTTACGATCGCAGAACAGATATCATATACCAAGACGATGTTAAACGTTTCGATCGAATCAACAAACACCCAAAAATTACTCTGAAGAGATCAACACTTGAGCAAAGTTAAAGTGCCCAAAAACGTGCCACAGTACCTATGGTCCAGCCGTAGAAGGGCCAAACCAACGCCTCACCTATGACATTGCGGAACTACGGCAAACCCTAAGGTTCAGTCACGGTTCCGAGGGCATAGAATCGAGTTAAGGTTTTTGTTCTTCTCGAGGGTCCATAGAGTTACTTGCACGACTATCAACTATAATTAACTTAAGAAAATTCTAACACTTGGAAATTTTCAGAGAGGATAATGGGGGGTGATTGATGTTCGTTCGAACTGTCAAACATCGTCAAGTTACCAATACAATGCTAAAAAATACAAATACAAAATACTTCGCAAGAAGTCCATTACCAAACTAACATCACATGCAATTATGGACTGCCCAAACAATACCATAAACCCCAGATCATGAGTAATAGAGCACTGGTGCAATACGAGAAGGAGTGGAGGATGTACGGCCGGCGACACCAGAAATCCCAGGCCTGGTGCTCGGCAAAAATCCGAGCACCCCCCCCCCGGTATTTCACCTGTGCTCTAGTTATATCATATACATCACTCTGCAGTTGCTAAAATAATTTTTAAACCACTTTTTAAAAAATTTCCAGAGAGCATTTTCTATGGTTTCTAAAACCGTATTTTTGCGGAGTTTTTCGGTCGTAACATCGTCTAGGTTTCTAGTTAGGCTCTGATACCGTGAAGGGTTTCCTTAGCACCACTACTAGGGTTTGGTAGCATCACACATGCCATATTTAAAAATTAGAGCGTGCTAAAGAAACTGACCTAGGGATCAAACTAGAAAAACTAGGGTAACACAAAATCTAACACATACCACAAGTAGTTTAGTACTAGGTAAAGAGAATACAACCTTTGTAGCTCCCTTTGCTAGACTCCTTGGCTACTTGGAAGTTGGAAGAGGCTTGCTTGAGATCCTCCAAGTCCACGATGATCCACCCGGAGTCCTCTTTGTCCAAGCTCAAAGCTCCACTTGATCAAGAGATGAAGTTGAAGCTAACACTCTAAACTAATGGGAAAGAGTAGTATAGAATGATGATGTGGTCTGTTTTCTCACTTCAAAACCTTAACTTGATCACTATCTTACTCACTAATGTAAGCTAGAGAGCAAGAGAGGAGAAAGAAGATGATGGCAAAAATGAGAGCTCAAGATAATGAAAGAGATAATGGTAAAAATGAGAATAGAAATTATATATAATTTCCACTCTCATTCTTAACTCAAGTTAATAAATATCTAGATATTTATTTTGGAGCTCTATTGGCCATGGAAAGATAACTCATGGTTTACTTAAGGTTTAGTGAAGGAATAAAATAATCAACCATGAATAATTATCCATTTCCATTAATCTCAAAAAATAAATACAAATATATTGTAATACCCTATGTGGAGTTAGGGCTGAATACCACCTACCCCGTGAGAAATGAGATGTTATCCGGTATCGAGGTGGGGATGTAACCAATACGGATGCACACGGAGACCCACCAGAACAATGGGAGTATCGAATTCCATTCCGAAAGAGGGCACGATCTGAACTATAAGTGGAATGATACCACTCTTATAACACAGAAGCGCCTTTTGGATAAATCGGAACTCCGGAGTTTGAAGAACTCCGTAGTTAAGCGTGCTTGAGCCAGAGAAATTCTGGGATGGGTGACCTACTGGGAAGTAGCCCCAGGTTCATTCAAAGGGAAAAAACCGTGCGGTTTTCGGCCATAGCGGACAATACCATCTGTGTTTGGGGGTGGGTCGTGACAAATATGGTATCAGAGCTGGTCCTTCAAAAGTAGGTCTGTGCTTCGAGGACGAACCATTATTCTAAGTGAGGGGGAATGTAAGACCCCAGGTGGAGTTAGGGCTGAATACCACCTACCCCGTGAGAAGTGAGATGTTATCCGGTATCGAGGTGGGGATGTAACTAATACGGATGCACACGGGGATCCACCAGAACAATAGGGAGTATCGAATTCCATTCCGAAAGAGAGCACAATCTAAACTATAAGTGGAATGATACCACTCTTATAACACAGAGGCGCCTTTTGGATGAATCGGAACTCCGGAGTTTGAAGAACTCCGTAGTTAAGCGTACTTGAGCCAGAGAAATTCTGGGATGGGTGACCTATTGGGAAGTAGCCCCGGGTTCATTCAAAGGGACAAAACCGAGCGGTTTCGGCCAGAGCGGACAATACCATCTGTGTTTGGGGGTGGGTCATGACATATATTTACTAACATGTGAGTCTTATATTTCCACCATCTAGTGTATCAACAACCATGACACACATGTGTATGCATGTATGTGTGCATGAACATCTATATGTGCATCAATGTAAACATGTGCATACATGCATGCATACAACAAAAGACAAAAGTGTCTAAAGTGAAAAAGCTAATGGTCAATGTTAAATCAACACTTGATTTAACAAACCGGTCATATCACATATGACCCGACCAATAGTAAACCGCCCGATTAATATACGGTATCACATACACGCATTTAATCGGGTCCTCGCGCATATCTCATATGCACTCCACATCGTTTCGCCTAGGCCAAGTAACTCCATTGTGGGACTCTAAGACTCGTCAATACGCCGGCGGTAAGTGATGATCATATAAAACACCCCCAAGCCACAAGAGGTCAGTTAAACGTAACGGCCATCCGGGTATTGAACGATCAGAAGAAAATAAGCGAGCCTGTCAAAACTCCCGTCGAGCCAACCGCAACACTACCGTACAGTCTGGTCTCTTCGTCAGACATGATGCATATCGAGTCTAGGGATGGTAACGTCGACCCTAATAACTCAACAAGTTATGCCAATGAATAGTCTATAACAGATCGAGAAGCTACTGTTAATACTTATCAGTAAATCTCAACATCCCTGGCCAGGGACTTACTGATATAGCCAATCGAGCACTGCACAACATCAACCCCCAATATCGGGAGAGACGAAACCCCTCCTATCGCTCATCGTCTCCATGTTTCTCGGGACTGTACCCAAAAGCCACCTGTTTGCACGACTCAGTACAGCCGTGGTAGGGTGGTAATCAAAGTACAGTGGGAGAACACACAAGACTCTATGACGATCTCAGGTCTACAGACTAACTTGTACCAATGTCACCTGAGAACTGCTATCCGACGATAGATATAATACCATATAGGAGTTCTCGGTGAGTCCGTCCAGTGTAGCCAACTCCACTAAGCACCCATATATGATCTCAATGTCAAACATCAATGGATGTGGGAACATCCATCGCCCATCATATGGGCCTAGTATCATACACGCTAGTCTACTCTAGTATATCGATGCCCCGTCTTGATACACTTACGACTAGGGACATTTCAGGATATGCTTATAAACTACTATGTCCCGCTAGTATGATCTACTTCACAATCACAGTAGTAAAGCAGATATCCTCAGGGCTTTATCAACATGTGCAAATGAATAAAAGCATGATCAAGTGAACATGTCAGATAAAGAGTAACCAGATAGCATACTATCATGTCGAGCAAGAATGTACATTGAATATATATACATGTATAAATACATTCACTATCATATAATGGCCTCTAGGGCATACATATATCCAACAAGTTCCACCCGCATTGTAAGTGATATATGCCCTAGAGGCCATTATTATATAGTACTGGATTGTATATTACATTTTGGAAACTTGGGATATACATAGATATAATAACAATCTTGCTCTATATGATAGTATGCTATCTGGTTTGATTCTATCTTAATATGTGTATATGTTTCATTTAGCATATCGCTAATACATATTGATAGAGCACATATGATTTTTGCTTGACTACCAGCGTTGTGATGGTAGTCACACTAGTGGGGGTAGTCTATAAGCACATCCTTAAGCTTGTCCATAGTCGTAGGATTATCGAGACAGGGCATCGATACTCCAGATTAGACTAGTGTATACGCTTCTTATCCCAGTCAGGGGGGATGGCCTGTTCTGCACCCATTGGTATGCTGTACCAGAGATGATATACATGTGCTCATTGGGTTATGAGTTACACTGGACGGACTCGATTGGAACTGCTGGTTGGTATTACACCTATCGTCAGTTAGCAGTTCCCGGGTGACATGAGTATGGTTAGTCCGTTGACTTGACACCATTATTCGTCTCGAATGTGTTCCCACTGCATTTAGATTACTACCCTACCACGGCTCAAATGAGTAGTGCAAACAGTTAGTGGTTGGGTGCAGTCCAAAAACACTTAGAGGAAGTAATGGGTAGAAAGGATTCGTTTCTCCCTGTATTGGGAGTTGATATTGCGCTGTGTTTGGATAGCCAATACACAAAGTCCCTGGCTAAGGAAAATGAGATTTACTGGTAGGTATATCAGTAGTTTCTCACGGTGTATGGGCTCTACACTGACACAACTTATTGTGCTATTAGGGATCTGACGTTTACTGCTCCCTAGGCCCGATATGCGATACTCTTAGACAAACGGACTAGACTGTATGGAATTGTCACGGATAGGCTCAGTAGGGGTTCGGATGAGTTCGCTTATCGGCCTTCTTTTTGACAGATACCTGGGTAGCCATTACGTACAGCTAGTACCGCTGACGAACTTATGGTTAAACCCACTCCCAGCGTACTGTCAAGTCTTTAGAGTCCCATACAGAGGGTTTCCCTGGTTCAGGCGAAATGATGTAAAGGCCGTGTGGTTTTACGTGTTGGGTTCCGATCATATACATGTACTGGCTACACGGATGTTGTTCGGACAGATAATACTAGCAGGCTTTGGTTTAAAATAGATTCTAGTATTATATTATTGGATTAGTATTATCTTATCATATTCATATTTTTACAGTACAAATACAGGTATGTCTATAGGGTGAGGGCATTCTTGTAATTTTAGAAGAGATGCTTCTAGAAGGGGACACCTCATTATTGGATTTATCTATTTTAGAAAATAGATTAATGAGGTGCAAAATGGAGATATTTGTGCCATGGATAAAACATGGCTTATTCATTTGTTTATTGGTTTGGACTTACTATTGAAGCATTTTCGATATTTTCTATTAAAAATAATCCATGCTTCATGTGAGAAAAAGAATGAGCTATTCTTTACTAGCCTAATCACTTGTTCATTTGCACATTTTCTTTCTCTCACTATTTTTCCTCCCTTTCTTCCTCAAGATCCTAACCCTCACATCTGTTGTGAATCCTAGGGTCATTTGAGATGGAATACTCCAATTAACACTCTACATCTCCTAAGCTACCTAGTTTAGCGAACTAGGTACTTTAATTATCTCGGTTTATAGGTTGGAGCTTGAACCATAGATTCTCGGGTGGATCGTCTTCGACACGAGGAGGCCGACGACCGAGCTAGATCCGCATCTTCGAGGAGCACAAGCTAAGGAGAAGAAGACCTAAAGGACTAGAATCAAGGAGGTATAAACTCTATCAGTGTAGTTAAAACCTCCTAGTAGTTTAGCTAGTTAAGCTTTCCGAAAAGATCCTGTATGATAGGTCGGTGTTGCCAGTATAAAAATCGTTTTTTGTAAATTCCACCTTCCCACAAGTGCGTGGGGTATGCGACATTGACTTACAGTAGTATCAGAGCCTACTCAAACCTTAACTAGCTTGTTAAACGAAATTTAAAGTTACGAAACCGAAATAACTCCGAAACGATCAAAACGAAATTCAAGTTTCTGTCGATTTTAAAAGAGCTTCTAAATTTTTTATAAACAAGTGCAGAATGCTCCTCATAATGCAACTAGAACACTATAGAAAAATGAGACACAAATTCCTAAGTTCAACGGCGGAATTGCCCTTTTTCCTGCTATGGCCGGTCCTCCTAGGGAGTTTGGTTTTGAGTTTTGTGTGGTGTTCTGGACTCTTGGATTTAGGTATTTAGATTTTTTTTTTGCCCAGATTTCATGTACTGTTATCTTTGTGTTGGTGCAATATGGAGTATTTCGAAGTCAGACATTTAATATCGTTTATTCGTTTCTGTTTGTATATGTGTTGCTAAACGTCTACTAATTACTATATGTCGATTAGTGGGGGTTTCTCGTATCTTGTATCTTGTTGATGGTTTGTAGATATGAAGTATTGGATCGTCGTGAATGAATAACCGGGGGGATGTGATAAGTGTGTTCTTTTCTTTCATTCATGTATATTTGTAAATTGATGTAATATTTTTTTGCGGGGAACATTCGGGTTTAGGTAGTAGCCACCATTGTATTATTTCATTTACTTTTTCTTGCACTTAGGATAGATCTAAGGAGTGGTGCACAAACTACCGGGTTCTTAAAGTGCCGAGTGGTCTACTCATTTCATTGTGGGGGGTTGCTTCACTTCAGGAATTTAGCGGGTAGTTTGCCACACCCGTAGGGGTCTAGGGTGGGGTTTGGTTATTCATCATGACCATGGAATCCGATTTTTGTTCTAGGCTAAAAAGAAACATGGAAATATTAGTATATCCAATATATTCAAGTGTTGCTATGATCTGTGATTTGGAATGCCTATTATTGCGTGAGACGAATGGCTATATATATTATATATAATAAACGTTGCTTATGTTTTGCACCCACGCTAGTCCAGTCTCTGCTCTGCCGTTAATTAAGTAACCTAACGGTGCATGACGGGGCTCCATGGCGAATGTAGATGGAATAAGTGTATGTTCTATTTTCGTTTCTTTCTGCAATGATAAGGTTAAATGATGGGACCACATTAATATTGTTTAATGCAAAGAAAACAAACCAAAGTTAAATCGTTGGAACAATTTCAAAACCACTCTATTTTCTTTAAAAACAACTTTTAAAATCGGAGCCTAAACCACTCCTTTTAAAAGCTATCATGTTTCCTTCGAATATATCAAGTTCATTACGTTCACGGTTTTCGCCAAAACCAGTCGTAGCCCTCCGTCATTTCAGATAGGTATTCAGTAGTATTCAAGCTATGTATTTTGACCTTCGCCAAGGCATAGTGATTGGTAGCTACTGGGTATTCATCTGTAGCATAGATAGATGCGTTAATTTGGGACAGGCATACAGCTATTTTGACCTACATCATGGGTTTGTACGAATGGGTTTAAATTAACCTGGACAATAACGGGTAAAATTTGACTTGTGTCTTATGATATGTTGGCCTTCATCAAGGTCATAAGCGCCTGGGGCAAAAATCCACATCGGGAGTTTCAAAAGAAAAGAAAACTTACTAGTTTTGCATACCATCTAGAGTGTGATGATTTTTGTAGGATTCCTTCAAAATTGTCACACAATGATAGTTGGATCCTGATCCCACCGTGAGTTTTATTACTCCTCGGGTGAGTTTTTCACTTAAACAATTAATGCTATAAACTAAGTAGGTGCCTAGAACTGTGTTAGCGGGGTTATGCCTCCAGGGAAAAAAGGTCATATAATTAAGGAACTTCCCGAAAGCGTTGGAAAACCTCCCTCGAATTACTGACACTAGCGTGGCTGAAAGGTTAAGCAAGAATTATAGGTTGTGATTAATCCTGACTAATTCTTCTTTTATGGTTTGAAAGAGGATTTGAGAAACAGTGGGAGCCATCCTGTTTAGATAAACTAATAACCAATCTAAATTGGCAAGAGCATCATGCTCAGTGTTTATTCTCTCTCTCCTAATTGCAGCGACCAAAATGACCGGACTTAAGTTACTGCTAGATAAAAATATATTGACGGAGACAAACTATAAAGATTGGCTAAGGAATGTCCAGATGGCCATTACTTATGACAAGCTGGGCTACCTCCTTACTACCAAAGCCCCTGCCGTCCTAGGTCCAGATTCCATCATTGCGGATATTGAGATCCGTAAGACATGGGAAATAGACTGTGCGAAAGCCAAGTGTCTCGTGCTGGTCTCAATGGATAATGAACACCAGAGGTGGCACGAGAAGATGGACTTAGCTTCCATCTTCCTCCATACCGAAGATTTATATGAAGAGCAATCTCGTATCGCAAGATATGAGACCTCGAAAAAATTGTTTCAGGCGAGATTGGTTATCGGGTCATCTGTAGGGGACCACGTCCTTAAGATGATTAGGTATATTGAAGAGCTCGCGGACCTTTGGACCACATTGGAGAACGAGTTATATAAAGACTTGATTCTACAGTCCCTCCCTTCTACTTATGCCCAGTTTATCTTGAATTTCAACATTCAAGATAAGAAAGTTACACATCCAGAACTTCTCCCGATTGGTTCACAAGATTGATTGGCCACATGTTGAAGAGTGCAGAAGGCACCCTAAAAAAATCAGGGAGACACCTGCTCTGCTAATTGGGGAATCTTCTGAAAGTTTACCCTAGCACCACCAAGGGGTCCTAGTGGCATCAAGCATGCCGAATTTTAAAATTTTGTGGTGCTAAGTTAGACTAAACAAGATCGTGACTAGAATATTTAGGGTTAAACATACGATGATATGAACTAAAGAGAAGTGAAGATGGCTATACCCTCGTAGATCGAGTCCTTCACTTCATAGGATCTGTGTAATAGTCCACGTGACTCCACTAGGCACCACTTGAGAGTTTGGATGAGCTTCCTCCTATGACCTTCGTGCCGAAGATGATCCACGTGAAGTCCCTCCAACTCAAACTACCACTACACTAAACTCTTTTAGTGTAGGAAACACGCTACACTTGATCATTAGTCAAGTGTAGAATGGTGAAGTAGGGGATTTGAAGGCTCACTAGGGTTCTCACAAGCTCAACAATTCACATCATATGTGAGGAATTTGAGCTTGGAGATGAGGTGAGGAAAGTGTAGAAATCAAGAGAGCATAAGAGCAACTCAAGAAAAGAAATGGCTAAGGCATGAAGAGCTCAACCCTTGAGCAAGTCAAGAATGGCAACTATATGATCACATATTATTGAAGCATGGATTAAAAACAATAGCTATAATGCACCATGTTTCAATAGTGCAAACAAATTAATAAACAAATATATAAACCATGCCTTGAACCATATCACAATTTACACCTCATTTTCTATTTTCCAAAAATAGAAATTTCAACCATGCTTCATTTTATAATATATATATATATATATATATCAAATATATATATATATATATATATATTAATAAAGCAATTAGTGAGCTAATGACATTAGTTAAGATATAATTATATCAAATATAATATATATCACATTATTAAATCAACACTTGATTTAATAATCCGGTTATATCACATATGATCGACTAATATCATTTATCTGTGTATCACATTATCAAATCAACACTTGATTCGATAATCCGGTTATATCATATATAACCTAACTTGATAACAGATAACTGCCAGATTACAATACAGTATCACATACACGTATTTAATCAGTCCCACACACATATCACATATGTGTCCTACTTTGTTTCGCTTGAACCAGGGAACTTTTGTATGGGGTTCTAAAGACTCATCAATAGGCCAGCAGTAGGTGATGATCATATTAGTCGCCTACAAGCCGTCAGCGGTACTACCTGGACGTAACGGCTATCCCGGTATTGTGCGATATGACGATCAACATGCAAACTTGTCCATACTCTTCATGAAGCCTATCAGTAACACTACCGTACAGTCCGTTCTCTTCATCTGATATGTCGCATATCATGTCTAGGGGTGGTAAATGTCAGACCCCAGTAACATGATAAGGCATGCCGATGTCTGGCCTATAACAGTTCGAGAAACTACTGATAACTCTTATCAGTAAATCTCAGCAGCAGCCCTGGCCAGGGAATTCCAGTTATAGCCAATCGAGTATAGCGCAACATCAACCCCAATACTGGGAGAGACGAAACCCCTCCTATCGCTCATTGCCTCCATGTTACTCGGGACTGTACACAAAATCCACCTGTTTGCACAACTCCTCTTGAGCATGGTAGGGAGGAAATCAAAGCAAGGTGGGAGACACACAAGACTTTATGACGATCTCAGGTCTACAGACTAACTTGTACCAGTGTCACCAGAGGACTGCTATCTGACGATATGTATAATACCAACTAGGAGTCCTTGGCGAGTCCTGTTCGGTGTACACATTCTCTAATGAGCACCTGTGTACAATCTTTGATGTCACACACCAATGGTTATAGGATCAACCATCGTCCTCTAAGGGATAAGAAACGTACACACTAGTCTACTCTGGAATATCGATGCCCTGTCTCGATATCCCCTCGACTAGGAACTATTAAAGGATGTACTTTTGGACTACCCTGGCCCTACTAGTATGATCTCATCATAATCCTAGTAGTCAAGTACATATCCTAAGGGCTTTATCAACATGCAAGAGACAGACAGTAAAAATACTATTCTACATGTTAAGATAAAGGTAAACATATAGCATACTATCATGTCGAGCAAGAAAGTCCTCTATATATATGTCCAAGCATCCACTATATCAACAATAATGGCCTCTAGGGAATACATATTCCTAACAATCTCCTACTTGCACTAAGGCCAGTTGTTATAGTATCTTATACCCAACGTCCTAAAAGTCTCTCGAATAGCATCTGGGGGAGGGTCTCGGTGAGTGGATCCGCTGTGTTATCCTCTGTGTCAACTCTCCTAATCTCGATCTTCCAGAGATCAACTATCTCCCTGATCTGGTGATACTGCATAAGAATATGCCTGGATCGCTGACAGGACTGGCCAAAGCCTTAGCTCCATTACCATCACAATACATATGTACTGGATGCTCAACAATAGGAACCAAGTTCATCTTATGAACTTATTTATCCAGACAACCTCTTTGGTAGTATCAGTGGTAGCGATATAATCAGCCTCTATCAACGAGTCTGCTACGGTAGATAGCTTGGAACCCTTCAAACATACCGTTCCTCTACTGAGGGTGAAAACAAAACCCGAGACTAACTTTAAGTCGTCCTTATCACTCTGGAAGCTCGAATTGGTAGAGGACTCCACCCGAAGTTCACCGTTACCATACACCAAGAACATCTCTTTAGTGCTTCTTAAGTACTTAAGAACGTTTTCATAGCTGTCTGGTGTTTTTCCCCCAAGATCTTTTCGATACTTACTCACTACACTTAGTGAACAAGCTACATCCGGTCTGGTACACATCATCGCATATATGATTGACCCGACTGCCGAAGCATAGGATATCCCTTGTATGCGAGCCCTTTCTAAATCAGTCTTGGGAGACATCTCTTTGGAGAGAGTGATTCCTGAAAAAGCGGTACATTACCATGCTTAGAATCTTCCATACTACACTCTTTTAGTATGGTGTCTATATACCTGGATTGGGACAATCCCAAATCCATTTAGATCTATCTCTATATATCTATATCCCCAGGATGTAGGAGGCATCGGTTAGATCTTTCATGGAGAACTCGTATGATAAGGGGAGTTTGACCGAGTGTAGCATATGAACATCGTTTCCTATCAAGAGTAGTTAATCCGCGTACAATACGAGGAAGATAGCCATACTCTCTACAACCTTCTTATATATACATAGTTCATCTACATTTTTGATGAAGTCATACTCTTTGACAGCTTTATCAAAACAGACGTTCCATCTCCACGATACCTGTTTTAATCCGTAGTTGAATTTAAGCAGCTTGCATATGCTTTCGTTGCTCCCAATGTTTACAAAGCCCTCTGGCAGTGTCATATATACGCTCTCTTCTAAATCACCATTTAGAAAAGCGGTTTTGACGTGCAGCCTGCCAGATTTCGTAGTTATAGTATGCAGCAATGGCAAGCAGGATCTTGATGGACTTCAGTATAGCGACAGGAGAAACAGTTTCATCATAGTCGACACCTGGTCGTTGACGAAAACCTTTTTCTACAAGTCTAACTTTGAAAGCCTCAACTTTTCCATCTACACCAAATTATTTTTCTCAAAGATCCACTTATTCCTGATGAGTTTTACCCCTTCAGGAGCAACATCCAAAGTCAATACTTTGTTAGTGTACATGGATTCCATCTCAGATCTCATAGCATCTAGCCATTTCACAGAGTCCCTACTCGTGATGGCCTGCACGAAACTGGTTGGGTCATCATCATCCAGGATGCAATTCTCGCTCCCACCGTCTACGAGAAAACCGTAGTATCTCTCAAGTTAATGAGAAACTCTACTAGATCTGCGGAGCGGCTGCAGTTCGTTGGGGACTATTAAATCCTCCGGTTCCACCAAATCGTCAGTTATAGTTTGTGTTGCTGGAACTTCTTCAAGTTCTACCTCATCGCCACTAATTTCTTTCACATGAAATTCCTTTTCTAAAAAGGTGGCATGTTGAGAAACAAACATCCTTTGTTCCTCGGTGTGGTAGAACATATACCCTCGTGAATGTTTTGGATATCCTACAGACTTACACAGAACTGACCTTGCCTTGAGCTTGTCCGGATTTTGCTTTTCAACATAGGCCGGAGAACCCTATATCTTAACTCGTTTAAGAGATGGTATCTTCCCATTCTATATCTCATATGGAGTGGTAGGCAACGGATTTGATCGGAACTCTATTTAATAGGTATGCAGCTATCTCAAGTGCACATCCCCAAAAGGAAATAGGTAACTCAGCAGTACTCATCATAGAGCGCACCATATTTAATAGGGTGCGATTCCTCCACCTCGATATACTGTTGTGCTGTAGTGTATACGGAGGAGTAAATTGAGAGAGAATCTCATTATCTTTTAAATATTCCCATAATTCCATGCTCAAGTATTCTTCTCCTTGATCGTATCGAAGGATTTGAATACTTTTACCCATCTGATTCTCAATTTCGTACCTATATTTCTTGAAATTCTCAAAAGATTCAGATTTGTGTTTCAACAAGAACACATATCCGTATCTTGAGAGAACATTAGTGAATGTAATAAAGTACGCGAAACCATTCCTGGCATGTGTAGACATAGGACCGCATACATCACTATGTATCTGTCCAAGAGTTCAGTAGCTCCTTCTCCGTTTCCCGTAAACGGAGATTTGGTCACCTAGTCTTTGAGACATGACTGGCAAGTTTCATAAGATGTATATTCGAACGGATTCAAATATGGATCCATATGGAACTTTAGCTAATCTTGTTTCATCGATATGACCCAGTCTACAATGCCACAAGAAGACTTCGTTCATTTCTGAACTGTTTCTTTTGTGTGTGTTATATACGTTTGGAACTGTGGTTTGATTCAGAACGTGTATACTGTTATACAATATACCATACCCAATCAACAATTAATTTAAGAAAATATTCACAATATTTTGGTACAGAATAACAGTCGCTTCGAATCAATGTATTACCAGTTGGTAATACAAGGTGATATTCGCCAACTGCTTTGGCTGCAACAATTGCACCATTCCTTACTACTAGAGATATATCACCATTTCCCAATTCTCTACTTCTCTATAGCTCATGTAACAAATTACATACGTGGGATCCTGATCCGGTATCAAATACCCAGGACGTAGAGCAAACTGAGAAACAGTTCTTGGTTACGAACACACCCGAAGACAATGCATCAACATGCTTATTCTTCTTTTGGGTAGCGTGTGAATCCGTATATTCCCCTATTCCTTTCTCAAAGTTATGACAATCATAAGATAGAGCGGAACCTATCCCAGTATAATAAGTAGGTTCGGTCAATACATCCATATTATTACCTTGATTAAGGCATTTCATTGGTCGCTACCAGGAGAGAGAGAGAAGGATAATCACTTTGCGTGCGCTCTTTGCAAGATTAGATTGGTTTTTATCTAATCAGACCACTGTTTTTATCAAATCTTTCTTCAAACCCTAAAAGGTAAGATTAGTCGGGATTAATTACACCCTACAGGTTCGCCAATCATTCGGCCATGCAGGTATCGGTACTTCGAGAGAGGTTCCCCGTGCTTTCGCACGAACCTAATTAAAATAAACCTCGTTTCCCTAGAAGCATAACTCTGTTGACACCTTTCTAGACACCTACTGGATTAGCTAATTGTAAAGTGCGAAACTCTCTCACGAGTAACTCTTACTCGCAGCGGGTATCGGGATCCAACTATCATATAGAAGGTATGCAATCTCATTGAAAATTTCAACACTTGAAATTCCCGATGATGGTTTTTGCCCCTAGCTTCCTATGACCTTGACAAAGGCCAACAAACCATAGGCCGCTAGTCAAGTTCAACCCGTTTATTTCTTGATTGAATTAAACCTACCCGCACGACCCTTGACAAAGGCCAACAAAGTCGCACGACTACCCCAATCCAATCGCATCACATGCTGGCAGATAAGCACTAATCAGCTACCGCACACTATGCCTTGATGAAGGCCAACAAACGCAGCACGAATACTAATTAGTACTTATCTGAAATGACAGAGGGCTACGCAGGTTTTTAAGAAAACCATGAGCGTTATGAACTTGATATCGTTGTAGAATCTAGTGATTTTGAAAAAGAGTGTTTTTAGGCTTTTACTAGTTTCGCTAAAGAGGTCACTCCCGGTGAAGGGATATCGGCTCTTTCCTCATCGAATGAGGTGACGGATATTCATCAAGGAATACCACTATGTAAAGAAAGAACTAGAGAAGAAATCAAAAGATAAAACCGAGTGGGTTGTAGTATTTGCTAGTTTCGCTAAAGAGGTCACTCCCAGTAAAGAGATCTCGGCTCTTTCCTCATCGAATGAGGTGCTGGATATTCATCAAGGAATACCATTATTAAAAGCAAAAACTAGAGCTACTCTTTTTTGAAAATTTGATTCTACAACATCTTTAAGTTTCTTTCTTTTCATTAATCTCATTAATGAAGTCCCATCATTTAATGTTTCCTAAACATCACAGAAAAGTGAAACGAAAATATAACATAGGCATATGCCATCCGCATTCGCCACTGGGCCCCGTCATGCACTGTTAGGATACTTAACTACTGGCAGAGTGGGGGCTGGACTAGCGTGGGTGCAAAACATAAGCAACGTTTATTATATATCATATATATAATATAACATTCATCTCACGCAGTTATATGATCACATCACAGAACCAAGCAGCAGAAGCAGCATATGAAATATTGGATATACTAGGATTTCCTTGTTTTAAATTTAGCCAGTAATTTACAAAACAGATTCCATAGTCATAAAGAATAGACAAACCCACATCCCTAGACCCCTACGAGAACGGCAAGTAACCCTACCAATTCTAAAGTTAGGAGATCCGGTCTCAACTTCTTGAGATGGTCTCCCACTGGGCTCTAGAACCCGGTTACTTGTGCTCCCCACCTTGGGTCTATCCTAATGCGGAAAAGTAAATAATATACATCAATAGTGACATCAGCCTCAACCCGGAGGTGTCCCAATAAAAGAATATTACATACAGATTTTACATGAATGAAAATGAAAAACTCTCTTCTCACATAAAACCCCCGTCTATTCATTCACGATGATCCAATAAATCATATCACCAGTAACACATAACATCACATGACATCAACGTAAGTAAATATGCGTATCCCGAAAACTCGTTGACATATATCTACGAGATTGGGATACCCCACATATTACACTTACGGTCGCAGAAAAGAAATAGAAAACTATAATAATTAGAATCCGTATATCCTTAGACATCATAAATTCGGAATATCTCATATTCCGGATTTCATGCCTAACCTATAAACCTTGTATTTCAGTCTCAAATTGAAAATACTTTCAATTACTTTAGTCGGGTAATTTAACAGGATTCCCGACTAAATTATCAAATACTCGTCAGAAACTTTAGCAGATGGCCCCACCCCGATTCCGTCGACGAAGTGCACTGAGGCGGAACACCATGGCCGCAAGTATCTGAGTGGGAGTTTTTGGCAACGGGGTTCTCCTACAGTCACTTGGTCGCGGCTATAGGGCGTGGCTGTCTACAAGAGTTACCCGGCGAATGTTCGCATACAATACGCGATTGCGACAGAGTTTTGATCCGAATCAAAACTCTGTGGCAACCGATTTACCGAGAATAAAACACGAGATTTATAATATACTAACTATTTTTCTCAAAACTAATTATTTGGATTCTAACAATTGTATCATATATCATCAAGATCTATACAACGTTAAAATTATCGATCGATTTACCAAACACCCACAAAATCTAGAGACCTCAACAACCTGAGAAGTATTAAAAATACCCAGAGAGTGCTAAACTATAAGATGGAGCAGCACAGAAAATATAAGCCCAAGATACCCCAAAGGTGCGGCGGAACCGCAGCCAAAATGGGTTTTGGCTGCGGTTCCGCGGTCATTTAGGGGTGTTAGGGGTTCAAATTTTCTTGGGCTCCATTAAAAACCCTGCAAGATTTTTTGGATATTTTTAATCACGAAAATTCCAACATTTGAAAAATTCGACAGAAACATGATAAATTTACGGGTTTCAAAATCGATCGATCACTTTAACCTCGTAAGGACCTACCCAAATGTTCTAGCTTGGCTCTGATACCATGAAAGTCTACCCTTCCACCACCAAGGGGTCCTAGTGGCATCAAGCATGTTGGATTTTAAAATTTTGCAGTGCTAAGTTAGACTAAACAAGATCGTGACTAGAATATTTAGGGTTAAACATATGATGATATGAACTAAAGAGAAGTGAAGATGGCTATATCCTCGTAGATCTAGTCCTTCACATCATAGGGTCCATGTAGTAGTCCACGCGACTCCACTAGGCTCCACTTGAGAATTTGGACGAGCTTCCTCCGATGCCCTTCACGCCGAAGAAGATCCACGTGAAGTCCCTCCAACTCAAGCTATCTCTATACTAAACTCTTTTAGTGTTGGAAACATGCTACACTTGATCGCTAATCAAGTGTAGGATGGTGAAGTAGGGGATTTGAAGGCTCACTAGGGTTCTTAAAAGCTCAATGATTCACATCACATGTGAGGGATTTGAGCTTGGAGATGAAGTGAGGAAAGTGTAGAAATCAAGAGAGCATAAGAGCAACTCAAGAAAAGAAATGGCTAAGGCATGAAGAGCTCGACCCTTGAGCAAGTCAAGAATGGCAACTATATGATCACACATTATTGAAGCATATAATGCACCATGCTTCAATAGAGCGAACAAATTAATAAACAAATATATAAACCATGCCTTGAATCATACCACAATTTACACCTCATTTTCTATTTTCCAAAAATAGAAATTTCAACCATGCTTCATTTTATAGTGTATATATATATATATATCAAATATATATCAATATATATAAATATAAATATATATATATATATATATTAATAAAGCAATTAGTGAGCTGATGACATTAGTTAAGATATAATTATATCAAATATAATATATATAACATTATTAAATCAACACTTGATTTAATAATCCGGTTATATCACATATGACCAACTAATATCATTTATCTGTGTATCACATTATCAAATCAACACTTGATTCGATAATCCAGTTATATCACATATAACCTAACTTGATAACAAATAACTGCCAGATTACAATACGGTATCACATACATGTATTTAATTAGGCCTAAATACATATCACATATGTGTCTTACTGATCGCATGCTTTTTGCGTGTCGGAGTTCAAAGTTCTAAAGTTATAACCACGATCAGGATGGTGTCGCTTCGCAGCTAGCCGGTTGAGCACGGGTCGATCCGCAGGGAGATGGTTGTATATCCGTTCGAGTTTTAGACGAATCAATGAAAGAATGTATATATGTGTTCAATTCTATCCTAAGTGTTTGTATTTATGTTCAAGTAAGCTTGTTATGATTAAGGTTGGTTAGTAGAGCTAGGATTAGTCTTGTGCTTGTCTTTTGCCATTCTTAAAATAATATTGGGATAATCGAAAGTAACGGGGATTGGGAGGACATAGGAATGGAATTTGCGAGTTTAAGCGAGCTTTCCAACGCTAAATCCATTCCTAGTGCCCCTTGTCCGTCCGCTAAATACACTTATTTCCAGCCATCGGTCAAACACCGCAACCATATATCCAATTAAGTCATAACTACATGTCACGTTGTAGTGCGCTTAAAGGACTTCTCGACTTAGGTTGTGGCTACATGTCACGTATAGCGCGCCTAAGTGAGGGGGTTGCGTTTATTTGTTCAGGGTTCGTTTCAAGATATTTGGCGAAGAGAAGCATAAGGGATTTTTCCGTCCCTCATACCACCTTCCTAGCCTTAACAAGTGTGGAATTATTCACACATTATAAAAGAAAAGAAAACAAGAAAAGAAGAGAGGGAAGAATGGAAAATACGGTTTTACAAATGTGCAAGCTAACCACTTGGGTCCTCACCTAAGCAAGGACTCCGTTGAGTATCATTACTTAGAAATATTACGGATAAGAGAAGAGAAGGAAAAGAGCAAGAAAAAAAATAACAACAACTAGTTAACAACAAGAATTAAAATTACAATATAAGATAATAAAATTACAAGACAAGAAATAAAAGAGACAAGATAATAAAAACCCTCATCTTCATTTCATCATCCACTCAATACTCTCACTATATTTTAATGAAGGAAGACATGAAGAAGAAGAAGAAGAAGAACTAAAACTACACTAAATCCTAACAAAAAGAAGCATAAGAATGAGCCCCATGGTTTAGCACAAAACTGGGCTATTTATAGGCTGAGTACTGAAACCCTAGGGCAAGATTCTGAGCCCAAATGAAATTTCAAAACTACCCCTAAAATATGTTCTGGCATCGAGTCAACTCGGCCGCGGATCCGCCGCCAAGTTGTCATATTGGCCATGGATCCGCGGCTCTTTGGAGGAGTTGGCCAGTCGTTTTTTTCTGGGGTTTCTTGTGTTTCTCTCTTGAGTTGTTCTACATGTTCCAAATTGCAAATTGCTTCCACAATTTCTTCAGATCTGCAACAGTCCAAAATGGCTTCAAAAATAATACTTTTGACCTCATCTTCCTCGAGCTATGCGCACCCATTGAGTTTTGTGCTGCCCTTCTCATGCTCTGTGCTTGTCCGAGACATGAATGACCACTGTCATATGTCTTTTCTCTGGAACAGGTACGCGGCACTGGACGAATACGGATGACCGGAACCCGACTTTTATCTGTTGACAACAGATGTTCTGTATTTTGGCGTAACAGTGGAGATTTTGTATCATTTGCGTTATTTTGGACTAGGAACCTGTAGCCTGTAAATATGTAGCAAACACGGATTAAAAGCACCTACCTATAAACAAACGAGCATAAGAATGGGCGGTATTAAATGCAATATTCTGGTATGAACAAATACCCCCAAACTTAACTTTTGCTCGTCCCGAGCAAAACCAATTATTCACAAAAAGTCCTAACCTCACTTTCGCAGGGAACGCGATTGCACTGAGCTCCTGCAACAAGCCGTTAAACCTTTAGGTGTCCCTAGTAGAAGGAGTGTTGTCTCCTGAGGGTTTTCAGCGGATTACACCCACAAAATCCTATCAAGTTAGTTCATAAGTTAACATCGATCCTACTTCTACAGTTTAGTATCTAAGTTAGAAATTCTATCATCCTAAGTTAGAAATATCCTACCCTTATGTTTCACACCTCCTATTTATTTAACCTTAGATACTATACGTTCCAAAAAAGTTTAGAAAGATTTTGGTATCTCCTGAGTTTTCCTTCTAAAGTGCAGTCTCAAATCAGGGATTTTTATCAACTTTATGAAAAACATAAGTCTTGTTCTTTATTTCTATCTTTCATCCAAACATCGATTGTATACCCCTACGTGTGTGTAAAATTTCACCCCTACACTTAAGAATTCAATTCAAGCTATAGTACTCCTTCCTTAATACCTAATACTACTTCTTTTCGTTAATAATGGACGGTTTTGCTCACACATCTTTCATGCGACTATTAATACTTCTTGAGGCACTAACAGCCGATTACTGAATGTGTGAGCTTAAAGCGTAAATAGCAGTTTCCAGGTCTTGACTTTATTTATTTTTCTTTTTCTTTTTATTTTTCAAGACCGGATATATTTTTTCAATGATGCTCTTTTGGTGTTTAGCTTTAAATACCGTTTTTTCTTTCATGCTAGGTTTTCAAGCAAGAGTATTTCTAGGTATGCTCTACTATCTCAAGTTTCAAGGTGCGTGTAAGTGCAGTTTGTAGGGTATATACTTTCTAAATTGAACTCAAGAATAGAAACTATTTTTCAGACTTATCCTTCAGTAAAACTTCAATACTTTCCCTTCATCTTGACTTAACTAAAGAACTGAACTCAAGATTACCTATTTCTCAAAAAAAAACCTGTAAGGACGTATAATTATCAAGGTTAAACAAAATGAAGGTTATTTTTAGGGTTTTCAATTTCTAAGCCTAGGATTTAGTTATTTCTAACGTATTAACTAAACTTTCGGAATTAAAATCTAGGTTACCATATTAGCTAACTTCACGACAAAGTTTTTATATTTTTTTGGAATTTTTTTGATTTTTATGGGTTTTTTATAAGTATGAAAATGCAAAATATACAAATGAATGCGAAGGAAGAAAGCTTACCGAGCACACCACCAAACTTAAACTTGACAGTGCCCCCACTGTCAAGCTACACCAAGGGGGTCAAATTGTCGGCGCTTCCTAAACTTTTTTTTTATACAAAACAAAAAATAAAACAAAAATATATACACAAAAAGGTTCCCCCAAACTTATGTGAAACAGTGATTCCACTGTTTAAGCGTTAAAATTCAGAGTTAGGGTGGAGAGAACAATATTAATCTATACAAGGCCTTACACAGGCCAAATGTTAGCACCAACCATTCAAAAATTTTATCGTTATAATGGTGTGGTTTGTGAAAGAATATGGAGAGGAAAGAAATGGAGAATACACGAGACCGTATGTGAATAGAGGTAGTATACGGTCTCGGTATATGAGAAGAAGAATGGCGGAAGGGAAAAAGAGATGGAGTAAAAATGGAGTGAATAAATTAGCATAATTTTTAATGACCGGTGTGTAAAAAGCGATTGTGCTAATCTATTAACCCGTTGAGAGATGGGGTCAAATCCCTCAAGATTCGTGAGAAACTATGGGTACACCGAACTTGGTAAACCAGATATAAGAAATGAAATTGATACGGTGTCTTGTAAGGTCAGAATGATGGAAAGGATGGAGTGAAGTGGTTGAGGAAGGTTATCGGTTAAAGGTTCCGGAAGGTGTACATAGTCAATGAAGGGGATAGGATAAATTCGAAAATCCGACTCATCAAGAAAAACTGATTCATCCTCAAAATTCTCCTCAAAATTTAGCATACCATGCAATACTCATCAAAATCAAGACACATATGAAGTTTCGGAAAAAACATTTAATGACTCGGGATGATGAATTGGAGAGAAAAACTCAGCCAAATCTGCGGGTTCATCATCCAAAATATCCCCGGCGTCGATATCCTCAATCAAGTGAAAATTAATACTCTCAGACACCTCATCAAAAGTATGGATTTCAATCAATTCAGGTTTTATGATGGAGGTGTAGAGGTCAAAAGGTTTGGGATTGGTTTCACATGGAATGGTCTCTTCACAATCGGGTAAATCAAACACTACAAAATCACACAACTCATTAAACGTTCTATCTTCAATCAGTAAATCTTTTGGGACACTAGATAGACATTCAAAACCGGAGTTGTGGGGTTCAATTTGGAACATGTAGGTCTGATTTAGAAGGGTGTACAGCTCACTCTTACTACTCAAATTCCCAACATGTCCTACTGCCTCATCATATATTGGAAAATTTGGAGCTAGTTGGAAACTAGCTACCGGGTCACTAGGTTGTATGAGGGCGGCCATAGACGCATTCAAATACAGCATCTGTTGGTACGACGCTACCCTAAAGTCTTCCAATGACTGTTCCAGACTAGACATGGGCTGTGAAGGAGTTTTAGTAAAACATTCAAAGTTGTTTGGATATTGGAAACTCCCAAAAGGCTGTTCAGAAGCAATGTTTAGGGAAGGTGCAAAAGTTGGATAGGATGGATAGGAATTGAATGGTTGGACAGGAGTTGGATCAACATTTGGATAAGTAGGTGATTGGAATTGTTGATCCAAAGAATTGGAAGTGGTGAAAGGAGTGAAAGATCGGCTACGAGATTGTTTAATACGTTCAGTAATGGACATAGGTCTTGGAGGTACAATAGGACTCTCAAAAGGGGTATCGACATAAAAGGGTGGGAAAGGTTGAAACGGTTGATACAAAGTGGATTGCGGAGTCCAATTGGTAAACCTAGACGCATCTATCCGATCCCTCAATGAAATTTTGGGCATGGATGGATCGTTCGAAGTTCGGCCAAAGCAAGAACCGTAGGATGTAAAGTCTGGTTGTGGGTACCAAAGTTCGGCAAGAGTTTTGCGAGGTGGGGTACCCATGTTAGAAGAGTGAAAAGGTAGGGAGGGAGGGAAGATATATTTTTTGGTTTTTTATTTTTTATTTTTATTTATTTTTATAAAAAAAATGTTTGTTTTTGGAGTTTTGAAATTGTTTGCTTTTGAAAGAATACGGAATTATGGGACTAAACTTTATACAAGCACAATCACAATCACAATATGCACAAATAAACCTAGAGCTAGGGTCTTCAAAGTCCAACTAGACCGCTCCTAGACTTCCAAGCGACAAGTTGCAAGATAACCCTCGAATCGCCTCTTCACTGCCAATTGTGGCCAGGTAAGCACAAGTGAGGTAAGGTGGGTTCCGCTCATGAATCACCGTGAGACGGGCCTTTTAAAATTACCTCCTCACTTGTCTAGCCTAGGCACTACAAACTCAAGTTTAGATAAACGATTGATTTCCTGCAACCTTCACTTGTCCTAAATTTGCGCGACAAGTCCTTGTAAGTTTGGTCTAGATATTTTTTTATTAACTCGAGATGATGCGTATGCATTTAGTGATTTGTAGGGTCTTAGGAAGGGTGATGAAATCCCTACCCAGTCTGAATTGGTGTTATAGCCCCTTAATGTCCATATTATTATATGCAAAGCAGTAAACAAACAAAATCTAAAACAACAAAAAATTTATTTGGCGACGGCGCAATCTGTGCAAAGAAACGTGCAGAAAATACAGTTTAGTGGAATTCACAAAGAAGAATAGAGGGAAAAGAAGGGGTGGAAAAAAATTGGGGCCAAGAACCTACAATAGAACCGCGGAACCACCGCACAATCCAAGCTTTGACCGCAGTTCCGCGTTCAAAATGTTGTATTAGCGCCAGAAACTTTGGTCCCTGCACTCCTCTTTCTTTGTGCGACAGAATAAAAACATCTATCTCTTGATTATATTACTGTACTTTCTCCAGATCGCCTGCACACTTGCACACAAAAAATATCAAAAATAAGAAAATGATTTTTATTTTATATTTATATTTATAATTTTTTATATATGCAAAAATGAATATTAATCCGAATAACAAGAAAGAAAATACGTTACCGTCTCCCCGGCAACGGCGCCATTTGATCGCACGCTTTTTGCGTGTCGGAGTTCAAAGTTCTAAAGTTATAACCGCGATCAGGACGGTGTCGCTTCGCAGCTAGCCGGTTGAGCACGGGTCGATCCGTAGGGAGATGGTTGTATGTCCGTTCGAGTTTTAGACGAGTCAATGAAAGAATGCATATATGTGTTCAATTCTATCCTAAGTGTTTGTATTTGTGTTCAAGTAAGCTTGGTAAGGTTAAGGTTGGTTAGTAGAGTTAGAATTAGTCTTGTGCTTATCTTTTGCCATTCTTAAAACGATGTTGGGATAGTCGAAAGTAGCGGGGATTGGGAGGACATAGGAATGGAATTTGCGAGTTTAAGCGATCTTTCCAACTCTAAATCCATTCCTAGTGCCCCCTGTCTGTCCGCTAAATACGCTTATTTCCAACCCTCGGCCAAACACCCGCAACCATGTATCCAATTAAGTCAAAACTACATGTCATGTTGTAGTGCGCTTAAAGGACTTCTCGACTTAGGTCACAGCTACATGTCATGTATAGCACGCCTAAGTGAGGGGGTTGCATTTGTTTGGTCAGGGTTCATTTCAAGATGTTTGGCGAAGAGAATCATAAGGGATTTTTCCGTCCCTCATACCACCTTCCTTAGCCTTAACAAGTGTGGAATTATTCACACATTATAAAAGAAAAGAAAACAAGAAAAGAAGAGAGGGAAGAAAGGAAAATACGGTTTTACAAATATGCAAGCTAACTACTTGGGTCCTCACCTAAGCAAGGACTCCGTTAAGTATCATGGCTTGGAAATACTACGGATAAGAGAAGAGAAGGAAAGAGCAAGAAAAGAAATAACAACAACTAGTTAACAACAAGAATTAAAATTACATTACGAGATAATAAAATTACAAGACAAGATAATAAAAACCCTCATCTTCATTTCATCATCCACTCAATACTCTCACTATATTTTAATGGAGGAAGACATGAAGAAGAAGAAGAAGAAGAAGAAGAAGAAGAACTAAAACTACACTAAATCCTAACAGAAAGAAGCATAAGAATGAGCCCCTTGGTTTGGCACAAAACTGGGCTATTTATAGGCTGAGTACAGAAACCCTAGGGCAAGATTCCGAGTCTAAATGAAATGTCCAAACTACCCCCAAAATATCTTCTGGCACCGAGTCAACTCGGCCGCAGATCCACCCCCGAGTTGCCATATTGACCGTGGATCCGCGGCTCTTTGGAGGAGTTGGCCAGTCGTTTATTCTGGGGTTTCTTGTGTTTCTCTCTTGAGTTGTTCTACATGTTCAAAATTGCAAATTGCTTCCACAATTTTTTCAGATCTGCAACAGTCAAAAATGGCTTCAAAAATAATACTTTTAACCTCATCTCTCTAGAGCTCCGCGCACCCATTAAGTTTTGTGCCGCCCCTCTTGTGCTTTGTGCTTATCCGAGACACGAATGACTACTGTCATATGTCTTGTCTTTGGAATAAGTACGCAGCACTGGACGGATACGGATTACCGGAACCCGGCTTTTATATGTTGACAACAGATGTTCTGTATATTGGCGTAACAGTGGATATTTTGTATCATTTGCATTATTTTGGACAAAGAACCTGTAGCCTGTAAATATGTAGGAAACACGGATTAAAAGCACCTGCCTATAAAAAATCGAGCATAAGAATGGGCGGTATTAAATGCAATATTCTGGTATGAACACTTACTTCGTTTTGCTTGAACCATGGAACTTCTGTGTGGGACTCTAAAGACTCGTCAATACGTCAGCAGTAGGTGATGATCACATTAGTCACCTACAAACCATCAACAGTACTAGCTGGACGTAACCGCTACCCGGGTATTGAGCGATATGAAGATAAACAAGCAAGCTTGTCCATACTCTCCAAGAAGCCTATCAATAACACTACCGTATTGTCCGGTCTCTTCATCTGATATGTCGCATATCATATCTAGGGGTGGTAAACGTCAGACCCGAGTAACATGATAAGGCATGCCGATGTCTGGCCTATAATGGTTCGAGAAACTACTGATAACTCTTATCAGTAAATCTCAGCAGCAGCCCTGGCCCGGGACTTCCAGTTATAGCCAATCGACCATAGCGCAACATCAACCCCCAATACCGGGAGAGACGAAACCCTTCCTATCGCTCATTGCCTCCATGTGACTCGGGAATGTACCAAAAATCCACCTTTTTACACAACTCCTCTTGAGCGTGGTAGGGAGGAAATGAAAGCACAGTGGGAGCCACACAAGACTCTATGACGATCTCAGGTCTACAGACTAACATGTACCAGTGTCACCAGAGGACTGCTATCTGATGATATGTATAATACCAACTAGGAGTCCTCGACAAAACCTGTTCGGTGTACCCATTCTCTAATGAGCACCTGTGTACAATCTTTGATGTCACACACCAATGATTGTGGGATCAACCATTGCCCTCCAAGGGACAAGAAACGTACACACTTGTCTACTCTGGAATATCGATGCCCTGTCTCGATATCCCCTCGACTAGAAACTATTAAACGATGTACTTTTGGACCATCCTGGCCCCACTAGTATGATCTCATCATAATCCTGATAGTCAAGTACATATCCTAAGGGCTTTACCAACATGCAAGAGACCGACAGTAAAAATACCAGTCTACATGTTAAGATAAAGGTAACCAGATAGCATACTATCATGTCGTGCAAGAAAGTCCTCTCTCTCTATATATATATCCAAGCACCCACTATATCAACAATAATGGCCATTTGGACATACATATTCCTAATATCTTCCTCCTCTAGATCCAAGGCGAATGCCAAAAGGAAGAAGAAAAAGGCCCCCACCAAGCCGAAAGGAGGTGTCAATAAGATACAGTGGAAGGGCAAGGCAAAAGTTTCAGGGCTGGCAGTAGGGAAAGAGGAATGCTTCTATTGTCAAAGGAAATGCCAATGGAAGAAGGATTGCAGGGACTGGAAAGCCCAGAACCAGGATTCGAAGCAAGTTGTAGCTACGGCTTCAGGTGTGTTTATGAATTAAAACTGTCTGTTAATCAACTCTACTTCCTGGGTATTGGATACCAGATTAGGATCTCATATCTATAATTCATTGCAGGTGATTGATTGTTTCCGTGTCGTGTTTAGAAATGTTTCACAACTAAAGAAATTTATACTGCAATCAATTAACGGTGTCGATATAGAGCGTTAATGAATACGGATCATCTACTGAGATGTGTGTTTTGATCAATTTTGTTTTAGATGAGTCGAAATGAAAAGGTATAAGAAAATTGCAAGAAATTGATTCTAGATTTGTGAAATGTAGTTTCAAGAATCGTAAAGAATTAGATCTAAAATCAAGAATCAATAAAGTTCAAGAAGATGTCCAAATCGAATGAATTATCAAGATTTGTAAAGAGGCTTGTAGGAATCGATCCAATCGATAGTGATAATGAAGAATTAGGATTACAAATTCTTATCTATTGATGATTTGTTGCTAGATCGATGACGATCAACGAGGATTAGGAATCTATTAAAGAAACTAGGGTTTCTCCTTCTATCCCTTGTCCTTTCATTGATTAGCATTCAAATTCTAGCCTCAAGGAAATTCAATCATCAAGCGTTGATCTCTAATTTAGAGCGAAAACATTCAAGAAAGTATCTTGCTCGAAACTAGGTTGTCGATGATTCAATTTTCTAAAATTTACAAAACTCATAAGACTTAAGAATCGTTCAAGAATTTAGTCATCATTATCTACCTATTTTCTCGATTCCTCCACAAGCGGAGTTTTCACTCAAACATCATGAAAATAGAAAACATTCAAGAATTGAAAACTCATAATAATGCTCAAATGTAAAGAAAAATAAGATCAAGAATTTTCACCTTTTATTATTCAACGTTTCGTTACAATTCACTCAAAGACTACAAGAATTGAGGAAAGAACTCGATCGTCGAACTATCTTCGCATCGTCTTCGTGAGTCGCGGATCGTCGTGGATCACTTGCTCGGATGAAGATCGGCGTTGCTTCAAAAAGGCTTGATGGATGCTTGCTTTGGCTCGGCACTCGATAGATCTTGATTTGAATCAAATTGTGTCACTCAATTTGATTTAGATTTGATTTGGATCTACAATTTTTCCCTCCAATTTTAACAACCCCCAAAATCCTAGATCTAGATCTCATTTTATAGCCACCTCATTTGAATCTTCCCTCCAAAGCTAGGTTGTTAGAGAGAGGCTTCTAGAAGAAGTTTGTTGGAGAGAATATTCTAGAATAAGCAATATTCTAGGGTAAGGTTGTTAGGCCGAGCCTTCTGGAAGAAGCCACATGATCTTTTAGAGTCTTCTGGAAGCTTGGCCGTTACAGGGAGGCATGTGGAGGAGTTAGTAGTGCTAACGTGTCCATATAGCCACGGATCCGCGGCGGATAGGCTGACTTGGCCGCGGATCCGCGGCCATGTAGCAAGATTGCTGCATGATTTCTCTCGGCTGCTATGTGTTGGCTTTTTGGGTCTTTATCTGATGTCTGGAATCCTAGGTTTCTTTCTTGATTTCTGCCAGATCTCATGTCAAAGACTTGACGTATTTATATCAGCACTTTTCACAGTTTCGGCTCTTTTACCTGGAATTTCCTGCACAAAATCTCGAGACAAGTGTTGCGATATACAAAGATCATGCGTGTAATGATAAACACTCAATTTCCCTCAAAATGCCGGTTATAATATATAACACATGTTATTTGGTAATTTACAGTCAATTTTCTAATATGTGCTATATTCATACAGAACACCTTTAGATGATTGCAAATAATAAGGAAATTGATGTGTTAAAAATGCAATATTTTTGACTGATCAAATTCCCCCAAACTTATTTTTGGTCGACTCGAGCAAACTTGTTTTATTAGAAAGAGAAGGAGAAAATATAAGAAAAAGAAAAAACTAACTAGCACACTTTTGTAGGCAACACGATTGCACTGAGCACGTGCAACAAGCCTTTAAACTTCTAGGTGTCCCTAGTAGGAGGAGTGTTGTCTCCTGAGGGTTTTCAGCGGATTGCACCCACAAAATCCCATAATAAAAGGAAGACCGTGAAAGTTACATATAAAGATAAGAATTATAAAAGAAAGACTTTGAAAATCAGAGTTTCCAACTATACTACCTTTTCAGTTGTCATGAGCCCTATCTTAATAGTCATGAAAAGATGTTAGAAATCACATCATCTCTCAATAAAACATCGTCTTTATTCTTCATTCCTACCTTTCTTCCAAACATCGATCATATACCCCTACGTGTGTGTAAAGAACATCCCTACACTCGGAGAATTCAATTCAAGCTATCATACTCTTGTACATCTGCCTCAGTACTTTTTAATTTGATGAATATTTAGATGGACTTGCTCACACATTTTTCATGCGACCGTTAATACTTCTTGAGGTACTAACCGACCGATTACTCATGTGCTTGCTTATTAGGTGTATTAGTATTTTCCTCGTCTTGCACCACCTAAGACTTAGCAGTGACTCCCAGACCAGTTGGTCTAAGGCATTAGGTGATGAAGCACCCTCGCTATATTTTTTTATTGCTGCCTTGGTCATAACAAAACCAGTGTTAATTTTTTTTCTTCACCATTTTATAATTTCTTCATTTATTATTTCCTTCATGCTTTGGCTTTTAGATAGGAGCATTTCAAGGTATCCTCTACTATCCCGAGTTTCAAGACATGTGTAAGTGCATATAGTAGGGTATCAACGTTCAAATGTTTGGCTTCCAGAATAGAAACTATTTTTCAGACTTATTTTTATTCTCAGATTAGTGACTTCTTCATCTTACTAACCTTTGGGACAATGGCTCATAACTACTTATTACTAGTTTCGTTTAAGAAAATTTCTAATTTTCTTAGTTTTCTTAAATTTTTCCAATCTTTTGGATGTAATTTTTCACTATCGAATCTTTTATTATCTAATTTAATATTAAATATTTTTATCTTCTGAATTTTTTTAAATTTTTATAGGTTTTTAAATGTTTTGTGCTTATGCAAAGTATGATGCAAATGATGCGAAAATAAGCACAAACCTCCCCCAAACTTGTTTTAACAGTGTCCTCACTGTTGCCATCCGCTAAATCTCAAAAAACCTGTAATCTTGGGAGGAAATTTATTAATGGGGGCAATAAATATGATCGTGAAAATCCTCCCCCAAACTTATTCTTTTCACTCACCTCCATTCAAAAGATGATACAGTAATTTACAGGACATGGAGATGAGACGGAGGAATTTTAATCATGATAAAATGGCTCCTGTAAAAATAGGAGCTCCTCCGTGGGGTCAGTGGAAGAATACGGCTTTAATCTTTGTCCATTTACTTTGAAAAATGTACCGCTTTTAACATTTTCAAGCTCAACTGCCCCGTGCGCGTATACATACCGCACAACAAAAGGTCCTTTCCACCGAGATCGTAGCTTATTCGCGTGAAGGTGGAGTCGTGAATCATAAAGAAGGACTTGTTGACCAGGTGTAAAAGTTTTTCTTAAAATATTTTTATCGTGAAATACCTTAGTCCGATCCTTTACAATTACAGCATTATCATAAGCTTCATCGCGGAGTTCGCTTAGCTCATTTAATTGCAGCTTCCGAAAGTTACAGGCTTGATTTAAGTCAAAGTTGATTTCTTTAATGGCCCACATTGCTTTGTGCTCAATCTTGACCTGTAACGTTTTGAAAATCGTTTCGGTGAAATTTCAGAAAATCGATAAAATAAGCGGGTTTTATGTAAAAAGTCAAAATACAAATATCTTTATTATAAAATTAAATATACATATTCTAGCTATGTAATTGCTAGTATTTGGGGTTTATTGAGCCACTGATAAAATTTCTAATTTTCTGAAAAATTTTCCGAAATTAATTATTTTAATATTATTTTAAGCCGTCACTAATACATTTAATTAGGGAAAATTACAGATTGGAATGGGTTGAAACAAATTTTGTGCACCATAACACATTAAACAAAATTTTAACATGTTGTTTTTGAAATGAAATGAAGTTGTTAAACGGTTTTAGAAAATATTGAAGAAAAATGGCTTATTTGGTGAAATTAGTGTAAATGGTTTTGGGGTATAATATTTATCAATTTTTTTCTCACCCACACTCACCCACACCCTCTCTCCTCCCCACCTTGTTGCTGGCAAAATTGTTGGAAGACCCCTCCCCCCAAAAGTTTGCCCCAATTCAAGTTTAAAAGAAAAGAAAACAATGAATTTAAAAGGAAAGAATAAACATATAAGTATGGGTTTGTTGACTTTGACAATTGTTGACCTCACAACACCACCCACACAACTCCCCTCTCCCTCTCACTGCTGGAAACTGCAGCAGCCCTCCCTCAAAAAAAATCCCACACAATTTGCATCAAAAATCCACAAAAATGTTTCAAAATCCATACAATTTCAAAGCTAATTCCAAATCCAACTCTTACTCATTTTTACTTAGCCTCTCAAGCATGGATTTTGGTGAAAAGTTTTCATTTTGGAGGCCAAGATTTTGGTGCTAGATTCATGTTAGATCTCAAGATAATTGTGGGGTAAATTCTTAACCTTATGGCAAATTGTTGTTTAATTATGATAAGCTAATTTATTTAAGTGTTAATTAGGCTTTAGTTGCAAGTTTGGAATTTCTAGAATTAGGTATGGATCAAGTTAGGGTTTTATATCATTTGAACATGGTTTAAGTGTGTAATTTAACATATTGAGGCATGTAAAATCTTACCTAGTAACTAGTTTGCTAATTGTTATTTTAAAATTTTACTAATTAAGCTATTTTGCTATCTAGGTTTTTTGGAAATTTATTAATGCTTTAGATTAAAATATAATTAAGGTTTCATGTCATTATTAATATTATAATGAGTGGTTTAATGCCTTTGGATCATGCTAATCCAAGCTAAATTGTTGTTTGTGCATTTTTGCTACAAAATTGTTAAAATTGGTTAATTTGTAAACTAGAATTTTGGGGCTAATGAAATTTAATGAGATTAAATTATAGAAATGGTTTTTATGACTTATTTAAGATGTTTAATACGTATTATTGCCATTAGAATTGTTAAAACATCAAGTTTTGTACTAAAACGGTAAATTTTTGCACTAAAACGGTAAATTTTTGCTTGCTAGATTTTCCGAAAAATAGCTTTTAAAGTGAGTTTGAGGTTTTTGTGAATTTTAAGCTATTTCATATTATAATTATTATTTGTGAATGTGCAAATGAGTGTGTTTGGGTTTTTCTCGATGGTTTGACGTTTGTATATCGACATCGAGGGTTGGTTTAGCTATTCTTGCATGTGTAGACGATAGGTTTTGACCTATGCGTGATACGCTTGCCGAATTGGTTTTCGTATACCGTTTCGATTTTGGATTTGGTTTTTATGCGATACGATACGTTGTGACATGTAGGTACCCCCATGTGAACTTCGAGATGACAAGCAAGTGCATAGCGACGTCGGCACCGGCGAGCAAGGATCAGTTGAGTAGATTTATATCTATGGGGAGAAGTCGGGTGGATGGCGTATAGCACCCCCGCAGTTCGTGGTGATGTATACGGACATGTATACACACATATATTGATTATATATATTGTTTGATGTTATTGATGATAAATATGGATATTTGGTGTGATAGGATTGGTTTAGTGTTGCGAAACCCTAGAGTAGCGGTTGTATCACACATACACACACACCCATACTTGCATACATTCTTCTTTCATATGTGCGTATATGGGATTATACATTTATGTGTTCACATGGGTATGGGACTATGTGATCATATACTGGATTTGAGGATAGTATTTGGGATTTGAGGTGAGTCGATGAGATGTGATTTGAGACCGTGAGATCGGTGATATGGCAGAATTCGTATTTGAGATACGTCATGATGTTATAGCGGATCTTTAGACGACGATACCATGGGAATAGTAATATAAACAAAATGATCGACATGTGATCATGATATGAGATATGATATGTTAGGATGTTTATGATAGGCCGCATTGGGCGATGTATACTTCCTTATGATAATATACGCTAATGATATCGATTTGTACGAGACTGTCGATCAGTAGTCAGATCATGATTATATTGATGATATTTGTATTGTACTAGACATAGATCAGTACCCGGATTATGATCTTGATAAAGAGGATACCAGATGAATAATATGATGAATGTGATATTGACCGTACCCAGATTTGGGATGCCGTACGACGGATTTACGTACGAGCTATATATTGATATTTGATCCGCACTCTTGACTTGGGAATATTTGATTATAGATATGGTATCGGATGTGATATTATCGAGGCGGGATCACCGACTATATATATATATGTATGTATGTATGTATGTATGTATGTATCGACTCAGATGTTAGGCGGTTCCCTAACCTTTAGTTTAGCTTGTTAGCTCGGCCGTATAGTTTAGTGTAGTTGTTAGTCTAGATTTATATTAAATGTAGATTTGTTATCGTTCTGTCTAGTAATTAGCTCCCGCTCATTATTGCTTCTCGCTCCGCATCGCCTATTTATATTGTGATTTCATATTGTATTATTGCTATCATGCTGTTAGGACACCAGCACCATTACCGATGATGCGTATGTACCACATACACTTACTTGCCGGCTCACACACATCTTCATCGGTAATTGCCATGTCACGAACACTTTAGAAAATACTATCTCATTGACATAGGTTGTTAGCTAATAATTTAGACATGATATTAGTGTACTTGCCTTATATGCTAGATTGGACATTGTAGTTATTACTTGCTACTTCATGCATGTTATTATTCACTGTTATGACTATATTCACTAGTTTATGTGCAATTGAGATTTTGGATTCGGATTTCCATGATATTTCTGGATTTGGAAACCGTGTGGACTTCAAAAGAGAATATGTAATTGTTTTAAAAACCCGGTTACCATTTATATGATATTTCAGTATGTCCACCATGTGTTTTCTCGGTGCTGAGAGCGACATGTGAGACCCGAGTTCGAGGAGTGGAGGAACCGTTTCGGGTACATGGTGGACCCGGTAAGGTACCTCGGGGCATGAAGCGCGTGGTGATGACGATGTGAGCCTGGCAGGGGGAGACTACCTACCGGTGATTTTACCCGACGCGTCGGATATCTGGAGGATACCGTCGTAGTCTTGAGATGGATGGTAGGGGCCGGTCTGGACTGACGGTGTCCTAGATATTGAGATTGAGACATTGAGATTTTGAGATATTGAGGTACTGAGATTTGATGATACAAGCCAGTCCGGATGCCGGAGCCTGAGATTTGGAGACATTGAGATTTATGTTTTGTGTCGATGCTAGACACTGTTTATGCTGATTTCATTTATGATACCCCATTTTAAAATATACAAGGGAAATCTCACTAAATTATGAAAGCAGTTTCTTTAGTACATGTATTCTGTTTTCATGCATTCATACATCATCCATATGATATATTGCTACCTGAGGCATGGACACGGGTATATGGGATTACACTTGGGTTAGATATTTACCCTAGCCATTGTTATAGGCTGCTGGTTATATATTTGAGGATATATTTTGATCGTATGACCTAGGATTGCGTTGTTCATGCGATTTATGTTCGTAGATGATTTTCTACTCATGAGTTGGCAACTCACCCCCGTTGTGCCACAGTTTCTTGCAGGTTTTGCCGTACAGGTTTCATTACGGCTATGCTGGCACTGCTTCTTTTTCGGGTGACTTGCTAGTATGTGGGTTTACTTGCATCATACCCATCATTATACCTTGTATATTATTATTATTCTGTTGTATCTAGAAGTTCCATCAACTAAACATGTATTTATTTCAGAAGTAGAGACCGGTGATGTTTATTCTTTCGACCTTAGAGTCGCGCGTTGTATTTCTATGGATTTCTTGCTGTTTTGAGTTTCCTTTTGAGTTATGATCCTCGCCCTTGGCGTTGTATACTATATTGCTTGTGTGGTTGTGACCGTCGATTGACGAAGAGCTAGCTCCCGCTTGGGGATGCCTTTTTATTGATTTCGTATACTATTTATTTTGTATCCCGTTTGGGGGCCAGTATTTACAAAGGAGACTCTGCCAAAATTTTCAGGAAATATTTGATGTTTTTAAAAACACATAATACGGCTTATGCTATTAAAACTACTTGCTTTAAATTGGTTTTCCTTTCACTCTACTACTTTTCTTGGTTTGGATTTCTGGGTTTTCGGCTTACTTAGATTACGTACGCCTCGAGACGTTTCGTAGTCTAAGTGTCGGTCATGTTCCGTACTTTCGGGTCGTGACAAAGTTGGTATCAGAGCGTTATGTTTTACCTTCGGAGTGTAGGATGACCCTTGGTTGATGGAATAGGTGACTAAAGTAGAGTGACGTACCGTGGGTATGTTCCGCGGCATATTTACGATACGCTACTTCACTTAAGAAGCCTTAGGATGTACATTTCTTTGTTCGGTATTATATTCCTTCCTATGATCTAGCCTCATCGGTACCAGTTATAGTATTGCTGCCACGATTACGGGCAGGGAGTGCTACGGCTAGAGTTGCGGTCAGCACGAGCTCGTTGCGAACGAGGACTGACCAGGGCATGATTCCGGAGACAAACGATTGCAGAGATGTGTCTTTTTGTTGTGTTTTCGCGCCACGAGCGTGGGATAGATCGCTGTATGAGGTTACTCGGACGTGCAGATTAGCACCATAGGATTTGGCCACTGACAGAGGCCAGCCAGATTTTGATGACCGTTGATGTATTGCGTATTTATAATGATTGAGGCACGGTTCAACGTGCAGACGAGTGAGCCAGTTGTTGCTGCGAACGACGAGATACCGCCCCAGATGTTGGAGCTATTGCAGTACGAGTTGTACTAATAGATGATAGAAGGTCGCTAGTCACCGAGGATGAATGACTAGGACATGTAGTTCGTTCGCTACCCGATGTGAGGTCATCAGATAGATTGATTCCAGCTAAAGACGACTTCACGCGGATACGTTGAGAGTCGACAGAGACGATCGAATGTCAGAAACTTATTATTCCAAGTTTAAAGTATTCGGAAAGACATGCAGGCAATTCTATGGACCCTCTTGAAGAATGAAACCCTAACTCGACATAATGACCGTGTGAAAGCCTTTGAACCTTAGGGTTTGCGACAGTTCCGCGGCGCCATTAGTGAAGCTTGGGTTTGCCCTTCAACGGCTGGACCACCGATGCTGTGGTATGTATTCGATACTATTAAACTGTACCCAAGATGATGAGCTCTTGGGGGATTATGAGGTTTTGACAAATCGATCGGATAGTTTGACTTCATTCGGACGCTAGGTGGTGAGATGCACTTCTTGGGAGACTCCAGATACGAGGATAGCCGTTGGAGCTCAGACCATACAGCCATGACGAGACGAGTCTGAAGCAGTAGACATTAGAGGAAAGTGGAGTAAGAGGTTCGTACAAGATCTGGATAAGATGACGTTCCACTCCGCCGACATCAGAGATGCGATACGCATGCCGAGGCATTGTGCTTGGATATACCTTCCAAAAGGAGTCGCGTTGAGTATGCAGCCGTTCCGGAACAAGAAACAGATATAGTAAAGGTCGACGACTTCCGGGCAGTTCGGCAGAGACGAGATTTGGGAGAGACCTCGACAGAACCTTTCTGGAATAAATTACGAGAAGACTTGGACCAAGGAGTGGTCATGTTACGCACACCAGCAGACCAGAGTTCATGATCATTGACGAGACATGCTATGAGTGACCACGACAGTTGGCCAGAGATTCTTGAGAATGTGCTTAGCGGGACTATTCCGCAATACTTGATATCGGTATTTTGGGCGATCTATTCGCATGATTGATTTTGATGATTGAGTTTCATGATAATTGTTTTCATGCACCATGGTTGCACCTACTGAGTATTTACGATTTTTGCACAGTTGTTGCGCTTGATATCGTTTTCATGCCTTGATTTCTGATGTTTATGATTTTATGGGTTTCATACAGTTGAGTTGATTTTGTGCATATGTACGCACACGATTTGGTTCTTTCACTCGGTATAGTGCACATATTCTTGAAGTGCAGTGATTCGCATTTTGTGCACTTAGATGCACTGGACTTCGACTTCGATTGTGATGTTCGATATTTGTTTTGTGCACCTTGTGCACCTAATTGGATTTTGCGCATGTTCGGCGCTTGATATTGGATTTCATAATTTCGTGCATGATGGATGCACCTGATTTGGGTTTTCGCGCATGTTGGGTGCATGTTTTGAGATGCGATTTTGGTGCATACCAGATGCACTAAATCGAGATTCTTCGTGCATGTCAGATGCACCTGTTTGTGCTGTCAGGCACACACGTTGCCTTTGACAGATGTTTCTTGCACACCCGATGCACTTAGATATTGTTTCTGTGCGCATGTATGGCACATTCATGGATTTTGATTTCCGTGCGCACCAGACGCACATAGTATTTATATGCGTATTTTGGGATTGATTTCTTATGGAGTAGTACGTTTTTATGATGATTACTATGAGTTTTTGTACTGAGCAGGACTAGTCAGAGGACAGTACCTGAATATATTTTGCATGCATTGATAGTTATTGAAGGGATTTCCAAAAAGCGAGCTATAGTCTCAGTATTTACCTGCGTGTCTGATATGACACGAAATGTTTAAAACAAGGAAACTCTTCTAAATTGTTTTCAAAACGGCGGGACGTGTATGTTAAAGAAAGGATATATATATATATATATATATATAGTTATTTTCTCACAATGGATGTTCGCTACTGTGCAGTGATACACAAATCGCACAGCGAATTGAAAAAAAAGGATTGGCATGCATTGCTTCCAGATGTTTTAATGATGTATATCATGTTGGTTTTCATATTGGATCTTGACATTGATGTCTTCCCCATGACTCCGATGATTGCGGGATGCTGGATGGAGTTTTGATTTTGAGTTATATGCTCATTTTTCATGCGCATGCGCTGCGCTACGATTTGTTTTATGTATTTATGACTTCGGAGCCCCGACGACTTAATGGTTTTGCTAAGATGTTTTAGTATTTGGGGGGAGTTTTAATTTAAATTCGGGGATCAAATTTCTTTAAGGGGGAAAGATTGTAACGTTTTGAAAATCGTTTCGGTGAAATTTCGGAAAATCGGTAAAATAAGAGGGTTTTCTGTAAAAAATCAAAATACAAATATTTTTATTATAAAATTAAATATACATATTCTAGCTATATAATTGCTAGTATTTGGGGTTTATTGAGCCACTCCTAAAATTTCTAATTTTCTGAAAATTTTTCCGAAATTAATTATTTTAATATTATTTTAAGACGTCACTAATACATTTAATTAGGGAAAATTACAAATTGGAATGGGTTGAAAAAAATTTTGTGCATCATAACACATTAAACAAAATTTTAACATGTGGTTTTTGAAATGAAATGAAGTTGTTAAACGGTTTTATAAAATATTGAAGAAAAAGGGCTTATTTGGTAAAATTAGTGTAAATGGTTTTGGGGTATAATATTTATCATTTTTTTCTCACCTACACTCACCCACACCCTCTCTCCTCCCCACCTTATGGCTGGCCGAAATTGTTGGAAGACCCCCCCCCCCGCAAAAGTTTGCCCCAATTCAAGTTTAAAAGAAAAGAAAACAATGAATTTAAAAGGAAAGAATAAACATATAAGTATGGGTTTGTTGACTTTGACAATTGTTGACCTCACAACATTACCCACACAACTCCCCTCTCCCTCTCACTGCTGGAAACTACAGCAGCCCTCCCTCAAAAAAATCCCACCCAATTTGCATCAAAAATCCACAAAAATGCTTCAAAATCCATACAATTTCAAAGCAAATTCCAAATCCAACTCTTACTCATTTTTACTTAGTCTCTCAATCATGGATTTTGGTGAAAAGTTTTCATTTTGGAGGCCAAGATTTTGGTGCTAGATTCATGTTAGATCTCAACATAATTGTGGGGTAAATTCTTAACCTTATGGCTAATTGTTGTTTAATTATGATAAGCTAATTTATTTAAGTGTTAATTAGGCTTTAGTTGCAAGTTTGGAATTTCTAGAATTGGGTATGGATCAAGTTAGGGTTTTATATCATTTGAACATGGTTTAAGTGTGTAATTTAACATATTGAGGCATGTAAAATCTTACCTAGTAACTAGTTTGCTAATTGTTATTTTAAAATTTTACTAATTAAGCTATTTTACTAACTAGGTTTTTTAGAAATTTATTAATGCTTTAGATTAAAATATAATTAAGGTTTCATGTCATTATTAATATTATAATGAGTGGTTTAATGCCTTTGGATCATGCTAATCCAAGCTAAATTGTTGTTTGTGCATTTTTGCTACAAAATTGTTAAAATTGGTTAATTTGTAAACTAGAATTTTGGGGCTAATGAAATTTAATGAGATTAAATTAGGGAAATGGTTTTTATGACTTAGTTAAGATGTTTAATAAGTATTATTGCCATTAGAATTGTTAAAACATCAAGTTTTGTACTAAAACGGTAAATTTTTGCTTGCTAGATTTTCCGAAAAATAGCTTTTAAAGTGAGTTTGAGGTTTTTGTGAATTTGAAGCTACTTCATATTATAATTAGTGTTTGTGAATGTGCAAATGAGTGTGTTTGGGTTTTTCTCGATGGTTTGACATTTGTACATCGATATCGAGGGTTGGTTTAGCTATTCTTGCATGCGTAGACGATAGGTTTTGACCTATGCGTTATACGCGTGCCGAATTGGTTTTCGTATACCGTTTCGATTTCGGATTTGGTTTTTATGCGATATGATACGTTGTGACATGTATGTACCCCCATGTAGACTTCGAGACAACAAGCAAGAGCGTAGCGACATCAGCACCGGTGAGCGAGGATCAGGTGAGTAGATTTATATCTACGGGGAGAAGTTGGGTGGATGGCGTATATCACCCCCGCAGTTCGTGGTGATGTATACGGACACGTATACACTCATATATTGATTATATATATTGTTTGATGTTATTGATGATAAAGATGGATATTTGGTGTGATAGGATTGGTTTAGTGTTGCGAAACCCTAGAGTAGCGGTTGCATCACACATACACACACACACCCCCATACTTGCATACATTCTTCTTTCATATGTGCGTATATGGGATTATATATTTATGTGTTTACATGGGTATGGGACTATGTGATCATATACTGGATTTGAGAATAGTATTTGGGATTTGAGGTGAGTCGATGAGATGTGATTTGAGACCGTGAGATTGGTGATATGGCAGAATTCGTATTTGAGATACGTCATGATGTTATAGCGGATCTTTAGACGACGATACCATGGGAATAGTAATATAAACAAAATGATCGACATGTGATAGTGATATGATATATGATATGTTAGGATGTTTATGATAGGCCGCATTGGGCGATGTATACTTCCTTTTGATAATATGCACTAATGATATCGATTTGTATGAGACTGTCGATCAGTAGTCAGATCATGATTATATTGATGATATTAGTATTGTACTAGACATAGATCAGTACCCGGATTATGATCTTGATAAAGAGGATGCTCGATGAATAATATGATGAATGTGATATTGACCGTACCCAGATTTGGGATGCCGTACGACAGATTTACGTACGAGCTATATATTAATGTTTTATCCGCACTCTTGACTTGGGAATATCTGATTATAGATATGGTATCGGATGTGATATTATTGAGGCGGGATCATCGACTATATATATATATATATGTATGTATGTATGTATGTATCGACTCAGATGTTAGGCGGTTCCCTAACCTTTTGTTTAGCTTGTTAGCTCGGCCGTATAGTTTAGTGTAGTTGTTAGACTAAATTTATATTAAATGTAGATTTGTTATCGTTGTGTCTAGTAATTAGCTCCCGCTCATTATTGCTGCTCGCTTCGCATCGCATATTTATATTGTGATTTCATATTGTATTATTGATATCATATTGTTAGGATACCAGCACCATTACCGATGATGCGTATGTACCACGTACACTTACTTGCCGGCTCACACACATCTTCATCGGTAATTGCCATGTCACGAACACTTTAGAAAATACTATCTCATTGACATAGGTTGTTAGCTAATAATTCAGACATGATATTAGTGTACTTGCCTTATATGCTAGATTAGACATTGTAGTTATTACTTGCTACTTCATGCATGTTATTATTCACTGTTATGCCTATATTCACTAGTTTATGTGCTATTGAGGTTTTGGATTCGGATTTCCATGATATTTCTGGATTTGGGAACCGTGGGGATTTCAAAAGAGAATATGTAATTGTTTTAAAAACCCGGTTACCCTTGATATGATATTTCAGTGCGTCCACCATGTGTTTTCTCGGTGCTGAGAGTGACATGTGAGACCAGAGTTCGAGGAGTGGAGGAACCGTTTCGGTTACATGGTGGACCCGGTAAGGTACCCCGGGGTAAGAAGCGTGTGGTGATGATGATGTGAGCCTGGCAGGGGGAGACTACCTACCGGTGATTTTACCTGACGCGTCGGATATCCGGAGGATACCGTCGTAGTCTTGAGATGGATGGTAGGGGCCAATCTGGACTGACGGCGCCCTAGATATTGAGATTGAGACATTGAGATTTCGAGATATTGAGGTACTGAGATTTGATGATACATGCCAGTCCGGATAGCCGGAGCCTGAGATTTTGAGACATTGAGATTTATGTTTTGTGTCGATACTAGACACTGTTTATGCTAATTTCATTTATGATACCTCATTTTAAAATATACAAGGGAAATATCACTAAATTATGAAAGCAGTTTATTTAGTACATGTTTTCTGTTTTCATGCATTCATACATCATCCATATGATATATTGCTACCTGAGGCACGGACACGGGCATATAGGATTACACTTGGGTTAGATATTTACCCTAGTCATTGTTATAGGCTGCTGGTTATATATTTGAGGATATATTTTGATCGTATAACCTAGGATTGTGTGGTTCATGCGATTTCTGTTCGTAGATGTTTTTCTACCCACGAGCTGGCAACTCACCCCGTTGTGCCACAGTTTCTTGCAGGTTTTCCGTACAGGTTTTATTACGGCTATACTGGCACTGCTTCTTTTTCGGGTGACTTGCTAGTAGGTGGGTTTACTTGCATCGTACCCATCATTATACCTTGTATATTATTATTCTGTTGTATCTAGAAGTTCAATCAACCAAATATGTATTTATTTCAGAGATAGTGACCAGTGATGTTTATTCTTTCGACCTTAGAGTCACGCGTTGTATTTCTATGGATTTCTTGCTGTTTTGAGTTTCCTTTTGAGTTTTGATCCTCGCCCTTGGCGTTGTATACTATATTGCTTGTGTGGTTGTGACCGTCGATTGACGAAGAGCTAGCTCCCTCTAGGGGATGCCTTTTTATTGATTTCGTGTACTATTCATGTTGTATCCCGTTTGGGGGCCAGTATTTACAAAGGAGACTCTACCGAAATTTTCAGGAAATATTTGATGTTTTTAAAAACGCATAATACGGCTTATGCTATTAAAACTACTTGCTTTAAATTGGTTTTCCCTTCACTCTACTACTTTTCTTGGTTTGGATTTCTGGGTTTTCGGCTTACTTAGATTACGTACGCCTCGAGACGTTTCGTAGTCTAAGTGTCGGTCATGTTCCGTACTTTCGGGTCGTGACACGACCGGTAGGTGACAAGCCTTCCCAAACACTAACCTATAAGGAGACATCCCTAGATCGGTTTTACATGCAGTTCGGAATGCCCAAAGAGCATCCGTCAATTTAGTTGACCAATCTTTTCGATTTTTAGAAACAGTTTTCTCCAGAATTTGTTTGATTTGTCTGTTTGAAATCTCAGCCTGCCCGCTTGTTTGGGGATGATAGGGTGTGGAAAGTTTGTGGTTGATTGCATATTTCCGTATCAAAGTCTCGAAAGACCTATTGTAGAAATGTGTCCCGTTATCGCTAATAATAGCGCGTGGGTGTCCAAATCGCGAAAAGATATTTTCTTTTAAGAACTTAATGACAAACTTTTTGTCACTAGTGCGACAAGGAATAGTTTCAACCCACTTTGAGACGTAATCAACTGCAAGCAGTATGTACAGATTCCCAAAGGAGCTGGGCAAAGGACCCATAAAGTCAACACCCCAGACATCGAAAATTTCAACCACTAAAATAGGTTGCTGTGACATCTCATTTCTCCGGGAAATCCTACCCGTGTGTTGACACTGTGTACAGGTTTTGCAATGATCAAATGCATCTTTGAAGAAAGTCGGCCAATAAAAACCGCATTGCAAAACCTTCTCTGCCGTCTTTCTAGGACCGAAATGACCCCCACATGCCTGATCATGACTAAAGGATAGAACACTCTTGAATTCCTCATTAGGGACACACCTACGAATGATCTGGTCAGGACAATACTTAAACAGATAGGGTTCATCCTAGTAAAAGTGTTTTACTTGGGATAGAAAACGATGTTTGTCCTGTTTTGACCATTCGCGGGGTATAAGTCGCGTAGCTAGATAATTCACAATATCCCTGAACCAGGGTTCATCGGATACGTTCAAGAGTTGTTCGTCCGGAAAAGAATCATTGATCGGTAGGGTCACAGGTGAAGAAGAGATGAGCGAAAGATGGTCGGCTACAATGTTTTCACATCCTTTATTTTCTTTAATAACAAGATCAAATTCTTATAAAATAAGGATCCAACGTATTAGCCTACCTTTAGCATCCTTCTTCGCCAAAAGATGTTTCAAGGCGGAGTGGTCAGTGTACACAACAATTGGTGATCCAATCAAGTAATGCCTGAATTTTTCTAATGCGAATACAACTGCCAAAAGTTCTTTTTTGGTAGTTGTATAATTAATTTGAGCATCGTTCAGGGTCTTACTTGCGTAATAGATCACGTGTGGCATCTTTTCAATGTGTTGTCCTAAGACTGCACCAACTGCAAAATCTGATGCATCACACATAAGCTCAAAAGGGTGGTTCCAATCTGGAGACAATAAAACGGGGGCTGTAGTGAGAGAGTGTTTGAGTGAGTCGAATGCTGCCTCACAATCCGAGTCAAAATGAAAGGTCATGTCCTTGACCAAGAGAAGAGTTAAAGGTCTAGCAATTTTGCTAAAATCCTTAATGAATCTTCTGTAAAAGCTTGCATGGCCAAGAAAATATCGAATATCCTTGACGCATTTGGGATGAGGAAGGTTTTGAATGACATCTATTTTAGCTTTGTCAACCTCAATGCCTTTTCGTGAAATAACATGTCCAAGCAAAATTCCCTCTTGGACCATGAAATGGCATTTTTCCCAATTCAAGCTTAAGTTCTTCTCTTTACAACGAGTAAGAACTGTGTCAAGATTAGATAGGCAGTCGGAAAAAGAATCTCCGAAAATCGAGAAATCATCTATGAAAATCTCCAAAAAAATTCTCGATCATGTCCGAGAATATCCCCATCATACACCGCTGAAATGTAGCGGGAGCATTGCATAACCCAAAGGGCATGCGTCAATAAGCAAAGGTACCAAAAGGACAAGTAAATGTGGTTTTATCTTGATCCTTTTTGGCAATAGGGACCTGATTATAGCCAGAGTATCCGTCCATAAAACAGTAATACTCACATCCAGCTAAGCGTTCTAGCATCTCGTCAATGAAAGGCAGAGGAAAGTGGTCTTTCCTCGTTGCGGCATTGAGTTTTCTGTAATCAATACATACACGCCACCCAGTTTGAGCGCGTGTTTGAATTAACTCATTTGCCTCATTGGTAATGACTGTGATGCCAGATTTCTTAGGGACGACATGAATTGGACTCACCCATTGGCTATCGGAGATTGGGTAAATGATACCATTGTCAAGGCATTTGACGATTTCTTTCTTCACCGCATCCTTCATGACGGGGTTCAACCGTCTTTGTGGTTCTCGGGTTGGCTTGGCTTCATCCATCAAATGTATATGATGTTCAACAATCAAGGGACCAATCCCTTTGATGTCCGCCATAGTCCAACCAAACGCCTGCCTATTAGATCTTAATACCGTCAAAAGCGCATTCACTTGCTCTGATGCGAGAGAAGTGGATATGATCACCGGTAAGGACTCATTATCACCTAAATATGCATATTTAAGATGAGAAGGAAAAAGTTTGAGATTTAATGCTGGCGGAGAAATTATATAAGGTGGGATCATCGAATGATTTTCGGAGTCACAAAGAAGCTCGTAGCCTGTGAAAGATACAAACTTGGAAGGTGATGATTCAAGAGTGTCGGACTCAAGCGTGGAAAAAGTGTCCTCACTAAGATTGTGCAAGATCAAACATTGATGTGGTAGTGTCGTCGAGATCTTCAAAGCAAAGTTCATCAACTTCGCAACTTTCGGGAGCAATCTCGTGGACAGAACAAACATCAAGTATGTGAGTAGAGGGTTCAGATGGCTGACTTCCAATTTTTTAGATGTTCAGTTCAATTGTCATTTTTCCAAAAGATAGGTTCATTAAACCGTTTCGACGGTTAATGACAGCATTGGAAGTGGTAAGGAATGGTCGACCCAAAATCACCGGAATTTGGTTCCGTGGGTTTGCTACAGGCTGTGTATCTAGAACAATGAAGTCCACAGGGAATAAAAATTCCCCGGCTTTTATTAACACATCCTCCAGTTCACCCCTAGGTTTGGTGATTGAACGGTCTGCCATTTGGAGAGTGCAGTGAGCTGGTTTCAACTCTCCAATCCCTAACTGCTCGTACACAGAATATAGAAGCAGGTTAACACTTGCGCCAAGGTCAACAAGAGCACGGTTGATGTTTTTACCCCCAATAGAAATCGAGATTGTAGGACATCCTGGGTCCTTAAGTTTCTTTGGTAGCTGTGGGGTAAAAGCAGTGCTAACATTATTAGTCATGAAGACCTTTTTGGGCACTTGAGTCTTCCTCTTCCTAGCGCACAAGTCTTTAAGAATTTTCGCATAAGCGGGGACTTGTTGAATAGCATCTAGGAGAGGGATGTTGATGTTAACCTGTTTGAATATTTCCATAAACTTCTCCATATATGGACTCGATTTGTTATCCCTTAACCGATTCGGATAAGGCGCTTTAGCAATAAGAGCTGGGTCCATCATAGGGGATGGTGGTGTGTATGGACGTGATCCCAGAATAGGAGTGGGGATCGTCTTTTATGGACTAGAAGAGGGTTGCTGAGGTGTCGAGCCTAGTGGAAAACGAAGAATAGGCTCGCAAGAAGGTGGAGGGGTAGAAGAATAAGGATTAGAAGTAGAAGTGTGTGTGAAAGGAAAGGTCTCAGCCGAGGTATTATTGATAGATTTTTCAGTATCGTCAATTTCTTCCCCAACATGATTGTTCAGCACTCTTCCTGATCTCAACGTTATGATGGCATTTACATTGTAATGCCCAGGATTTGGTAGGGGTTAAGACGGAAGTTTCCCTTTCTCTCTCGCACTCATTTCGGCTTTTAATCGTGCAATTTCTGCTTCCATCGATTTTATACTCTCCGCTTGGGAAGTGGAGGTTTTCTTTATATCATCGACGGAAGTTTTTATTTCAGCCGAGACTTGCATGAAATTTGACAAAAGTGACTTCATGGTTTGTGCAAATGAAGAGAATTCATCAAAACCGGTCAACTGCAAAGGATTAGACGGTGCAGGTGTGTTGACCTGGTTTTGAAAATTTTGTGACTGGTAGGGGTGCTGAGTGAGTTGAAGTGGTTGCTGTTATGGTGGAGGAGTCCTTTGAAAATTGTTTTGGTTTAGAACCGTGTTTTGATTGTGTTGTTGGTTCCAAGCAAAGTTAGGGTGATTCCTCCAACCTTGATTATATGTGGAAGAATAAGGATCGTTTCTAGGACTTTGTTGGAAAGCAGCATTGGTATGCTCTTGACCTTGAAACGGAGAATTCAATAGACATTCTTCCGTAAGATGAGATGGATCCGAACAGCATCCACATACAGTTTTGGAGAGTGACATTGGATTTAGGGAGGCTGCTAAAAATTTATGTTCCATAGCTTCGAGCTTCTTTTGCATTGCTGCCATTTCAGCTCTAACTCCTATGAAAACATCAATTTGGTGAATGCCACCCTTAGACGATGACTGGTTTACACTCTCCCACTGTAAAGATTTTTCAGCGAAATCTTCTAAGAATCTCCAAGCTTCACCATCATCTTTAGTCATGAAAGTGCCTTGACACATGGATTCAAGGTTCTGTTTTGTGGTAGGATTAATGCTCTCTTATATGATTCTGCACAGATCCCATCTAGGAATTCCGTGATGTGGACATTGAACTAACAGATCCTTGAAGCGTTCAAAACACTTCGCGAATGTTTCATTTGGAATCTGGGTGAATTGATTTATTTCGCTACGGACTCGAGCTGTTTTATGATTGGGGTAGAATTTCTTAAGGAATGCTGCGACGAATTCTTCCCAATTTGAAATGGAATGTGCGGTTGTGCTATACAGCCACTTCTCGGCTATATCGCACAAGGTAAATGGGAGAAGACGTAGACGCATCGTATCCACAGAAAGCTGTGAAGTACCCATCATAGCGCATACATTTTCAAATTTGGTGATAAAGACATATGCGTCTTCAGACTCGAGACCGTGATATTTGGGTAGAAGATTGATGTATTGGGGTTTTATTTCAAAATTGTCCCCGTTGGCTGGTGGAATGGTGAGACAGGTCGAAAAAGGACCTCGCATAGGATAACATCTCTCTTGGAGAGAGATGCGGGGTGGATTCTGCGCACCTGCAGACGGTGGCAGAGTAGTGGTAAAGAAATTCGATGGAGAAACATCTATCGAAGTGGGTGTGGTGGTGGGTAAAGAAGAAGTAGACGTAGAATTACAGTCTTCGGAGTCGATCGGGGGAACACGGACAAGACGGGCACTAGAATCCCGTGTCCAGCCGAGCATGCACTAAAGGGCTTAGCACAAGTGGCAGCGTTAAAATAATTAAGGAAAATGTGGATTGGTGTTTGTTTTGAAAAAGATACGGATTTTTGAAAAAAAATGCAAATCACAAAAAATGCACAAGCAACCCTAAGTCTAATGGTCACCTAGGTCATGTCTCTATACCGCTCCTAACTTCCAGAAGACAAATCGCAGGATCAATCCTCTACTACCTCTTTGTCTCTCCTGTGGCCAGGTAAGTGCCAGGGAAGTGGGAGGTTCTCCACTACGTAAGTAGTGGGCCTAATTAAGTAACCACTTGCCTTAGACACATTTGCTTTAGACACCACAAAAGAAACGCGGATAAGCAATAGATTACCCACGACCTCCTTCTGTCCTAAGTGAGCGCGACAGTCCTTAGAGTCATGTTTAGATATTTTTTAGTTAATGAGGGTAATGCGGATGCAGTTTTGTGATTTTTGGAGCTTGAGAAGGGTAATGAACTCCCCACCTAATCTGAATTTGGTCTTTACCCCTTAATTTCCGTATTAAAAATTGCAAACAACCAAGATCAAACATGCACAATTTTTATTTTTGCGGCGCTGCGAATTTTTGCAAAGAAACCTGTAGAAATTGGTTAATGGAGCAGATCGAGGAGGAGATAAGAAAATCATAGAGGACCTGAGAAAATTTGGTACAGCGAACCCTTGGTCACGCCGCGGATCCACCGCAATGAGCATCTAATGCCGCGGAAATGCGGTCCCATGATGAGATTCATGCATGAAAATTGGTACAAACGCTTCTGTTCACTCACATAATTCCCTGAAACATTCAGAAAAATTTTCCACTTGCTCCACCGATTCCAGATTTCCTTGCAACAAATCACAACGAATCGTTTAGTGTTTGTGCGAATTTAGATCTAAAAATTCTGATGGAATAAAATTTTCAACTCAAATTTCAAAAATGAACAAATTAGCACACTTTCCCCGGCAACAGTGCCATTTGATTGATCGTTTCCGTGTCGTGTTTAGAAATGCTTCACAACCAAAGAAATTTATACCGTAATCAATTAACGGTGTCGATGTAGCGCGTTAATGAATACGGATCATCCACTGAGATATGTGTTTTGATCGATTTTGTTTTAGATGAGTCGAAATGAAAAGGTAAAAGAAAATTTGCAAGAAAATTGATTCAAGATTTGTGAAATGTAGTTTCAAAAATCGTAAAGAACTAGATCTAAAATCAAGAATCTATAAAGTTCAAGAAGATGTTCAAATCGAATGGATTATCAAGATTTGTAAAGAGACTTGTAGGAATCGATCCAATCGATAGTGAGATGAAGAATTATGATTACAAATTCTTATCTATTGATGATTTGCTGCTAGATCGATGACGATCAACGAGGATTAGGAATCTATTAAAGAAACTTGGATTTCTCCTTCTATCCCTTGTCTTTTCGTTGATTAGCATTCAAATTCTAGCCTCTAGGAAATTCAATCATCAAGCGTTGATCTTTAATTTAGAGAAAAAACATTCAAGAAAGTATCTCGCTCGAAACTAGGTTATCGATGATTCAATTTCCTAAAGTTTACAAAACTCATAAGACTTAAGAATCGTTCAAGAATTTAGTCATCATCATCTACCTATTTTCTCGATTCCTCCACAAGCGGAGTTTTCACTCAAACATCATGAAAAAAGAAAACAATCAAGAATTGAAAACTCATCATAATGCTCAAATGTAAAGAAAAGCCAGATCAAGAATTTTTACCTTTTATTATTCAACGTTTCGTTACAATTCACTCAAAGACTATAAGAATTGAGGAGACAACTCGATCGTCGAACTAGCTTCGCATCGTCTTGGTGAGTCGCGGATCGTCGTGGATCACTTGCTCGGATGAAGATTGGCGTTGCTTCAAACAGGCTCGATGGATGCTTGCTTTGGCTCGGCACTCGATAGATCTTGATTTGGATCAAATTATGTCACTCAATTTGATTTAGATTTGATTTGGATCTACAATTTTTCCCTCAAATTTCAACAACCCCCAAAACACTAGATCTAGATCTCATTTCATAGCCATCTCATTTGAATCTTCCCTCCAAAGCTAGGTTGTTATAGAGAGGCTTCTAGAAGAAGTTTGTTGGAGGGAATATTCTAGAATAAGGAATATTCTAGGGTAAGGTTGTTAGGCCGAGCCTTCTAAAAGAAGCCATGTGGTCTTTTAGAGTTTTCTGGAAGCTTGGCCGTTACAGGAAGTCACGTGGAGGAGTTAGCAGTGCTGACGTGTCCATATAGCCGTGGATCCGCAGCGGATAGGCTGACTTGGCCGTGGATCCGCGGCCATGTAGCAAGATTTCTGCATGATTTCTCTCGGCTGCTATGTGTTGGCTTTTTGGGTCTTTATCTGATGTCTGGAATCCTAGGTTTCTTTCTTGATTTCTGCTAGATCTCATGTCAAAGACTTGACGTATTTATCTCAGCACTTTTCACAGTTTCGGCTCTTTTACCTGGAATTTCTTGCACAAAATCTTGAGACAAGTGTTGCGATATATAAAGATCATGCGTGCAATGATAAACACTCAATTTCCCTCAAAATGTCGGTTATAATATATAACACATGTTATTTAGTAATTTACAGTCAATTTGCTAATATGTGCTATATTTATACCGAACACCTTTAGATGATTGCAAATAATAGGGAAATTGATGTGTTAAAAATGCAATATTTCGACTGATCAGCAGGCACTGAGAAGCCGTAGAGTTATAAATGCAGGTGATATGACCCTCATGTAAGTCGATTCCACGCACCCCACGTGTTCGCTGGGAGGCGGAGTTTGGAAAAAATGATTTTTATTAGCTTCGTAACATCGACTAAACTCCAGGATTGATACTAAACCCTAACTAACATACTAGCAAAGAGTTTTAACTACTATATGTGAGTGTTATACCTCAACTTCTCACTGTCCTTCACCTCCTCGCTGTCCTTCTCCAAGTCGTTAGCTCCTTGAACTGAGAACGGAATTCACCTCCTCGCCGTCTTCTCCAAATCGTAGAAGATCCACCCGAGAGATCCGCTTTGAGCTTTACCTCTAACTTGAGGCAACTAGGTCACTTGGTGTGCTAAACTTAGTAGCCAAGGATGTGTAGAGAGTGATGAGAAGTCTATTAGTCTCACAAACCCTATAATTCTCAACTCATGAGATGGTTAGGGTTTGAATGGAGAAGGAGAAAGCTTGAGGAAAATGAAGACAGGAAAGTATCTGTAGAATTTCTTTTGTGAAAAGAATCGAGTGAAATGAGCTAGAGTTTTGGCATTTAAACCATGAGAAAATATCTAACAAATATCTAAGTCAACAAATGCCAAATGAATCCAAGTTGGTCAATGCAAAACCCTAATTTCATTTCTCCAAACTACCACAATGTTTCCTCTCTCAATTCCTCCACCTCATTAAAGAATTAATCATAAAAGAGAAACCCTAATTTGAGGTGTCATTCTCGAAAAGCAATCTTGATCAAATCATAAGAATGCCCCTCACGTCTGTATATACATACCCGTATCCGTATTCCGAAAAACACGAATACAATAAGACGAAACTAATCCAATAATCATATACTAGAATCCGGCATAAACCAAAGCCCACTAGTAATGCCCGTCCAAACATCATATGCGCACAAGTACACGTATGTGATCGAACCCTTTCGTAAAACCATACGACCTCTATACGTTTTGCTCGAAGCCGGGAAACCCTCTGTGTGGGACTCTAAAGACTCGACAATACTCTGGCAGTGGGTTTAAACACAAGCACGTCAGTGACACTAGCTGTACGTAATGGCTACCCAGGTATCTGTCGATAAGAAGGTTGACGAGGAAACTCATTTGTACCCCTACAGAGCCTGTCTGCGGTAATCTCCGTACAGTTCGGTCTGTTCGTCTAAGAGTGTCGCATATCGGTCCTAGGGGGCGGCAAGCGTCAGACCTTTAATAGTGAAATAAGTCGTGTCAGAGTGCGGCCAAAAAACACCCTGAGAAACTACTGGAATCCCTACCAGCAAATCTCGCTTGCCTTGGCTAGTGTCTTTGTGTAATGGCTTTCCGAACACAGCGCGACATCAACCCCCAATACCGGTAGAGACGAATCCTATCTAACCGCCACTGCCTCCAAGTGCTTCAGGACTGCACCCAACTACTACCTGTTTGCACGACTCAGCAGAGCCATGGTAGGGTAGTAATCTAAGAACAGTGGGAACACACTTGAGGTGAAGTAGCAGTGTCAAGTCGACGGACTAAGTTGTACTCATGTCACCTAGGAACTGCTACCTGACGATAGGTATATTACCAACCAGCAGTTCCCTACGAGTTCGTCCAGTGTAACTCATAACCCAATGAGTACCTACATACTATCTCCAGTACGACGTACCGATGGCTGTGGGACAAACCATCTCCCCTGCGAGGAAGAGAAGCGTATACACTAGTCTACTCTGGAGTATCGATACCCTATCTCAATAATCCTGCGACTAGAGACATGTGTAAGTATGTGCTTGTTGACTACCCAGCCCCCATTAGTGTGACTGCCACCATAATGCCGATAGTCAAGCAAAGATCCTAAGGGCTCTATAAATATGTATTAGCGATACGTTAAAAGAAACATATACACATACTAAGATAGATACAAACCAAGTAGCATACTACTATATCGAGCAAGACTGTCATAAATCCGTTTATATATCTCAAGCTTCCAAAATGTAATATACAAACTAGTACTATACAATAATGGCCTTTAGGGCATATTACACTAACAATATCCCACTTACATTAAGGCCATGTGCTGGCATATCGCAGACCTATCATCTCGAATAGCCTCTCGAACTGCGTCTAAGGGATGTCCTTTATGAATAGATCTGTAGTATTTTCCTCTGTAGCAACTCTCTGAACCTCGATCTCATGGCGATCCACGATCTCCCTGATCAGGTGATACCGCCTCAAGATGTGTCTGGACTTCTAATGGGACTTGGGTTCCTTTGCTAAAGCTATAGCCCTGTTGTTGTCACAATACATAGGTATTGGATCAACAATGGATGGAACCACCTGAATTTCTGTTAAGAACTTCCTCATCAAGACCGCTTCTTTTGCGGCATCAGAAGCTGCGATATACTCCACTTCCATCGTCGAGTCAGCAACGGTGTCCTGCTTGGAACTCTTTCAACAGACCATCCCTCCATTGAGGGTAAAGACATAACCTGACATGGATTTGGAGTTATCCTTGTCACTCTGGAAGCTTGAGTTAGCAAAGGCCTCGATCTAGAGGTCCTTTCCGCCGTAAACCAAGAACATTTCCTTAGTTCTTCTTACGTACTTGAGAATGTTCTTTACTACTATCTAGTGCTTCTCCCCAGGGTTTGACTGATACCGGCTTACTACGCTTAGTGCATAAGCTACATCTGGTCTGGTACACAACATCGCATACATTATAGAGCCTACCACAGAAGCGTAGGGTATAATAGATATGCGATCCCTTTCCAAATCAGTCTTGGAAGATATCTCTTTGGAGAGGGTGATTCCGTGACAAGCTGGTAAATTACAGCGCTTTGAATCATCTATACTGAATCTTTTTAGTATGGTGTTGATATACCTGGACTGTAAAAGTCCCAACATCCTCTTAGATCTATCACGATAGATCTAGATCCCCAGAATGTAAGAGGCATCATCCAGGTCTTTCATAAAGAACCTTTTGTAAGACTACGGTAGCGCCCCGGCCGTCTTTCCGAGGCCAAAATGGGGAAACAAAAACTTTTTCTAAACTAGAAACCGGAGCTATCGTATGCTTAAAACCCCGGATCGAACCATTAACCCACAACTAGCAATCTAGAGAAGGGATAGAAAAGCTATACCGATCGATCCGTGTCCTTCGGTCTTTGGCCACCATCCCAAGCTCCTCGCGGCATCTCCAGTCTTGATCTCCTTGTCGGAAAGGGCACCATATCTACGAGTCTTTTTATAGGCTCCTGCTTCATCCGAAGCAACTCAGGCACGAAGTGTGCTAGCCGACATATCCAAGGTGATGTAGAGAATGTGTGTGACAACTTTGTCTCTTGAGGATTTATTGGATGCCATTGGTGAGGAAAATAGTGAGCTCAAAGAAGAGGAAGAAGAAGAAGTTTCCCTCATCTTTTTCTTTTTATGCTGTTGCAAATGATAAAGTGAGAGAGAGAGATCAAGAAGTAAAATATACAAGAGCTAGTAACCATCATATGGCTGCCCCTCTCTCTCCTCTTATCATTTCAACTCACTAAACCATCACATAATGTGACATATGCACAAGTAAAAGACCATGACTCATCACTTGTGCATGTGTCTTATTAAATGCTCCTAATCATGATTTTGAGCTCATTATTTCCTTATGCCAACATTAATCCAAATGTTTGCAACAATAAAAAGAGAATGGCATCTACCAAAGTAAACTCGTGACGGATCACAAGAGTACCCCTCACCTGTATATACATACCTGCATCCGCATTCAAACTGAATGCGAATGCGATGAGACTAAAGTAATCCAACAAATCTAATACTAGGATCCGGCTTAAACCAAAGCCCACTAGTATGATCCGCCCGATCATGATCCGTGCGCTACTGCACGTATATGATCGGACCCTGCCATATATCATACGGCCTCTACAACGTTTCGCCCGAAACTTGAGAAACTGTCTGTGGGGGACTCTAAAGACTCGTCAATACCTTGGCTGTGGATTTAACCACTAGCACGTCAGAGATATTAGCCGTACATAACGGGCTACCAGGTATTGACCAAAAGGGAGGTCGATGAGCGAACTCATCCTGACACCCTACTAAGCCTGTCAGTGACAATATCCATACAGTCTGGTCCGTTCGTCTATGAGCATCGGATGGCGGGCCTAGGGGGTTGGTAAAAGTCAGACCCCCAAAAGCGGTACAAGTCGTGTCGGAGTGTAGCCCAGAACACCCTGAGATACTACTGGAATACCTACCAGTAAATCTCCTGTCTCGGCCGAGGGCTTTGTGTAATGGCTCTCCTAGACACAGTGCGACCTCACCCCTAATACCTGGAGAGACGAATCCCCTGCCGATCCGCTCACTTGCCTCCATGTGGCTCGGGACTGTACCCAACTAAAACCTGTTTGTACGACTTCTTTGAGCCGTGGTAGGGTAGTAATCAAAGCACAGTGGGAACTCACACGAGACCAATGACGATCTCAGGTCGATGAACTAACCTGTACACATGTCACCAGGGAACTGCTATCTGACGTCAGGTATAATACAAACTAGCATGCTCCCAGCGAGTCCTGTCCGGTGTACTCATAACCCAATGAGCACCTGTATACATCTTAGGTGAACCAACTGACACCAATGGCATGTGAGACCAGCCACCGCTCCTCGTCGGGGTCTCGACTGTATACACTAGTCTACTAATAGAGTATCGATGCCCAGTCTCGAAACTCCCACGACTAGGGATATTTTAAGGATGCGCTTATAGACCCCAGCTGCCACGTATATGATCGCTATCATACTGCTGGCCGTCAAGAAAGAATCCTAAAGGCTCTACCAACGTGCAATAGTGACCTGTAAGGTCACCTAAAGCTGTACACGATGATAAAGATAAACCAGATAGCATACTATCATCTCGAGTAAGACTGTCCTACCGGTATAGGTCCTCCCTTAATCATTGCAATCACGTGCCTGTGATTCAATAATTGACTCTGAGGGCACTATATCCAACAATCTCCCACTTGCACTCAAAGCTAATTATTGCGATGTTGCATACTCACAGCCCGTATGATACCGAACACCCAACTCCTCTACTAATCAGTCTCACAAAGCCCGTTTGCGAAACTATTGCGTTCGAGGAATAGCCTCAATGAGTGGATCCGCCCTGATGTTCCTTTCTATGTCTCTCTTTATCTCAAGTTCGCGGAGAAAGCCATCTCCCGAAATGAGTAATACCTGTCTTAGAATATGTTTGGATATCTGATGGGACCTAGTTCATAAATGAACTCCAAATCCAAACTTCTTAGACTGTATCGTCAACTGAACTTAATCAGTATCCTGCGCCATGCCTCCATCAGTATCCGTTTGGACCTCCTGTCCAAACTACTGCCCCTCGTCAGAGGGAAAACTATAACTCTGACAGTCACTCTGTCATCCAGGTCACCTTAGAAGCCTGGAATGATAACCGTCCCCGGAAAGATGCTTTCATTATCATATCCGTAGAACATCCACTTAGGTTCTAAAACTGCTCCCGAACGTTTTTCCAGGATAGGATTAATATCAACTTATTGCATCTAGTGCAAAAACAACATCTGGTGTGGTACTTGATATCTCATGATTGACTCAATTGCCTAAGCAAGTGATCTGCCAATCATGCACATCCCTCTCCTCTTTAGTTTGTAAGACACCTTTAAAGAGGGTGACTCCATCACCTGCAGGTACACTACCATGCCCGGAGTTGTCCTTTCTAAATACCTTTAGAACGCTATCTAAGTACCCAGATTGGGATACTACCCAAATCCAGATCTAAAACCATAGATCTAGTAATCAGAATATCTGATATAATATCCATATCCTATGTGGAGAAACCACTGTGTGACAACCAAAGTATAACCGATCGTAGTATAGGAATTTCACTTACTACTCTGTGTATGTCATCCAAATACCAGGACATCACACCCTACTACCTTCTTAACAGATCCATCTCCTATTCTGATGAAGTCAAACCTATGACTGTCACATCAGAAATAGATGATCTATCTCCGCTATATCTGCTTTAGTCTATAAATAGACATAAGCAACTTTTCTATTATGCTTCCGCTGCTCCCACTGACTACGACAACCTTCTGGCAGAGTCATATACACGTACACTTCTAAAGTTAGTTTATAACGACGCTATACTTATCCTCCTACCGGGTCTCACGGTCTGCAACAACAGCAATGGCAAGTCTAGGTAAACAAGAACCTCCCTGTCACCGTCCTTGAGTTTACCGGAGTACCTCTCGGGTGCCTGAGGTTACCCACCATATCTGCGGAGTGGCCAATGGAATGTCAAACCAGATTGAATCTTTAGGTTCTTATCAAATTTTCAGTAATCGTTTGCGGTTCTGGAATCACTTCCAGTTCTACCATACTCCCACTACTGTTTTCTGAAAAAATCCATTTTACTAAAATTGTGGCGAGTCAAGAACAATATCACTATTGATCTTCCAGATGGTAGAAAGTTAACACTCGTCATAACCCGGGTCAACCCGCAAACAGCCATTACAGAAACGTGCCTTGAGTTATCCATAGTCTGGTTTTAAGCATAAGTCGGACAACTCCCCGTACCTTTACAATGTTAAGATATGAACTATTCTATATCCAATATAGAAACAGAGGCACTGATTTAATTGGAACCGGATTCAAATCATGCAGCTGTCTCCAGTGCATGTCAACTAAATGGAGAGAGGCCGATCAGCATTACTCAACATAAGAATACATCCAGATATGAGTAACCTGAAAGAGAAGCAAGTTCTCATAATCATTACCATCAACTGAATACCATACACAAGTATCCACATCTTCGATCACCTTGAAGAATCCTGATACTTGCAATACCTGGTTCTCTACTTTATTCATATACCTATAACTTCTCAAAACATGAACCTTGTGTTTCTACGAAACACTTGTCTAAAAACTAGAGAAGTCATAAGTAAACAGAATATAGTACGAGTACCAAACCCTCTGTCCTTATGGACACTGGACAACATACAATACTTTGTCTAAGTCCCCTGAGTCGAATAACTCAAACCCTGTGCGTCGTAGGTTGAAAACTGTACTATGGTTATGAAGAATTACACCGCTGTTTAATGCTCCTTACCTAACCATCAACTGATATAGGTAAATGTCACCGACATAATTTCAAAAAGTTATATCTCACTTTATAAAAATAAACGTACAAATATATCAATTTGAAATTGGTGCACTATAACGGATATTCAAAACCAAATATCTGCCGTCCGGCAAACAACCCAGGTGATTTCTTCAAATATCACTAATTACAACGAATCCCGATATAATGAGGATGATCACCCAATTCCCAATAACTTACTCCCACTCATCATCTGTAAAGCCATACAGATGTGAGAATCAAACATGGTAAATACATACCCTGGAGCAAGGGCTAATTGGGAAATCAGTTTTCTTTTAACAATACATAGTGAAACTGAAACATGTAAATATTTCGGAGGGGTATCCGGGTATTCCTAGTAATGCCTCTTCCATTATTAGATTCACAACTGTAACCGTATATTTCTTTGCCATCTCTCCAAATCCCTTTATATGTCTTTAGTCATTACCTTCTGTACACCCCTTTAGGCCAAATGGTTTTCTTCCTTCCCTACAGTTCGGCACCAGCCTATGGTCTGGAAGAAGACTATCCAATAAGCATAACGGGTGTACTCTCCTAATCTTAGGAGTATTCGTAACCTGAGAGAAGGTGAAGATAAAAGACAACTGAATAAACCTTATTCCTATTTCTCCTGAACCAGAATCCATCCCCGAACTGGAACAAGTCCCTTCGAGTTCGTATATAACCATACGATGGAGTATCCAATAAACTGTGGATCTTCGTAGTGATACGGGGTGTTCCGGAGAAATACAAAGGTGATGTAGGATTTGTAGGGATGCTAGGCACTCTCACAAGGGTCTACGTGGTATCAACCATGCCCGATTTAAAATTTAGCCGTACCGAACAACCCTAACCAAGATCTTTAAACTAGAGATTAGATGAAACAAAGCATGTTAAACACTTTAACATCTAAGAGTTTGGGATTACAACCTTTGTAGTCCGGTCCTTCACTTCATTAGCTCTGTGTTATGGTCCTTTCACTGCGATCATCAAGTTACGGACTCTCGAGAGGCTCCACGAAGAGAAAGATGCAAGCTTGCTTCCGATTTTCGATAACAAATATGATCTACCTTGAAGTTTCATTAACACAAGCTCTCACTCACTAAATGAAGTGAACACCCTTGTCTAAATGGCTAGGATAGATTAGGATGATGAAGTAGGATTTTAGCTCTCATTTTTTTCTATTTCTCACTCATTTTCATCACCTTTGAAAAAGCTAGAAAACTTTTCCATGAAGAACTCAAGGAAGAAGATGAAGAATTCTTTTGTGATGAATAATGAATATGTAATAATAATAACTTATGCAACCATGGTAAATATAAGCTTTATAGAGATTTAACTAGGGCTAGGGTTTGGGTTGGGTTAAAGAATAAGTCACTTAAAATATCAAGCATAATAGCTTAGCTTAATCCAAAAGAAAACCTTCTAGAAGGTTCATGAAAGAACTAACCCAATTCAAACCCTAAGCTTGTTTAATCCCCACTAAACATGTTGCATTAGTAATCATATCATATTACAATATTATATATCACTTATATAATATTTATTGTAATAAAATAAAATAATACAATTAACATATATCGCATATATATCAATGTATTACCCGAGTGAGAAAAAGAATCTTTTAGTGAGCTTATATTAGTTAATGTAATTTAATATATCACATATATTATTATACATTGAATTATCGAATCAACACTTGATCCGACAATCCGGCTATATCGCATATAACCGACTAATATATCATTTAACGATTCATCGAATCAACATTTGATCCGATGACCCGGCTGATATCAAATATCGCGAGAATAGAATACGGTATCTCATATCGCATTATCCTCGGTCCTACGCATATCACATATGTGCTCCCTACTCCGTTTTTCCTGAGTCAAGAAACCTCTGTGTAGGACACTAAAGAATCGACAATACGCCGGCAGTAGATGATGATCATATCAAACACCCACAAGCTGCAAGCGGTCAGCTAAACGTAACAGCCACCCAGATATCGAGCGATCAGAAGATCAACAAGAAAGCCTGTACATTCTCCTGCTAATCCAATCAGTAACACTCCCGTACAGTCCGGTCTCGTCGTCTGATATGTCGCATATCTCGCCTAGGGGTGGTAAACGTCAGACCCCAGTAGCTTGATAAGTCGTGTCGATATGAGATCTATAACAGTTCGAGAAACTACTGATAACACTTACCAGTAAATCTCAGCAACCCTGGCCAGGGATTTCCAGTTATAGCCAATCGAACACAGCGCAACATCAACTCCCTATACCGGGAGAGACGAATCCCCTCCTATCGCTCATTGCCTCCATGTGATTCGGGACTGTACCCAAAAGCCACCTTTATGCACGCCCTCTTGGACGTGGTATGATGGAAATCAAAGCACAGTGGGAATCATACAAGACTCTATGACGATCTCGGGTCAACAGACTACTTTGTACCAGTGTCACCAGAGAACTGCCATCTAACGTGAGGTATAATACCATCTGGGAGTTCTCGGCGAGTCCGTCCAGTGTACCCAGTGTCTACTGAGCACCTGTACACCATCCTTAATGTCAAACACCGATAGATATGGGATCATCCATCGCCCATCATATGGGTCAATATGCGTATACGCTAGTCTACTCTGGTGTATCGATACTCTATCTCGATACACCCTCGACTAGGAACAGTTATAGGATGTACTCGTCGACTACCGTGGCCCCACTAGTATGATCTCATCAGAGTCCCAGTAGTCGAGTACATATCCTAAGGGCTTTATCAACATGTAACATAAAGACAATCAGAGTACATGTTAAGATAAAGTACAACCAGATAGCATACTATCATGTCGAGCAAGAAAGTCCTCCCTATATATGTCCAAGCATCCATTACAATATACATCATATGTACAGTAATGGCCTCTAGGGCATACATATAACTAACAATCTCCCACTTGCACTAGGGCCATCTGTTGTGGTATCCCATACCCAAAAATTAGCTGCTGTTGAAGTATCTCATACTCAACCATCCCATAAAAGTCTCTACTGGGAAAAATGCCTTTGTGAGTGGATCCGCGCTGTTGTCCTCTATGTCTACTATCCTAACCTTGATCTCCCTGGAGATCAACCATCTCCATGATCAGGTGATACTGCCTAAGAATTATATCTGGATTTCTGATGGGACAGTAGTTCTTTGGCTAAAGCCACAACTCTATTGTCACACAATGGTAGGAACGAAGTTCATCTCATGAACTTATATATATCCAGACTGCCTCTTTGGTAGCATCTTTGGTAATGATGTATCTTTCCTTTAATCGTCTAGTATGTCACGGTATCTAGCTTGGAACTCTTCCAACATACCGTCCCTCCATCTAAGGGTAAAGACAATGCCTGCGACTGACATTCAGTCGTCCTTATCACCCTGGAACCTTTCTAGTGATTCTCCCCAGGATCGATTGATACCATCTCACTACAACTAGTGAGTATCCTAACATCCAATTAGATCTATCTCATAGATCCAAAACCTTGGATTTAGGAGGTATCACCTTGATCCTATATAGAGAATCCTTGTGATAAGTGGAGATTGACCGAGCGTAGCATAGGAAACTCCTTCCCTATCAAGAGTTTGTCATCCACGTACTCTACGAGGATCACTACCATACTCCCTACTACCTCTTTTTATATACAAGGTTCATCTACCATTTTGATGAAGTCAAACTCTTTGACTACCACTTCAAAACAGACGTTCCAACTCCGCAATGCCTGCTTTATCGCATAAAACAACTTGCACACGTTTCCGCTGCTCCCACTGTCTACGAAGCCCTCTGGCTGTGTACTTATAGACGCTCTCTTCCAAATCATCATTTAGAAAAGCAGTCATGACACCCAACCACCAGATATTGTAGTCAAGGTATGTAGCAGTGGCAAGTAGGATCTGGATGGACTTAAGCATAGCTTTGAAAGTCTCAACTTTTGTACACCAAGTAATCTTCTCAAGATATACTTGCTCCTGATGGGGATTTAACCCCTCAGATAAAGCAACCAAAGTCCATACTTTGTTGGTGTATAAGAATTCCATCTCAGATCGCTAAGCATCCAGCCATTCTTACAGAGTCACACTCCTGATGGCCAGCTCGAAACTAGTTGGGTCATCATCTCATGATGCAATCCTCGTTTCCACTGTCATAAAGAAACCGAAGTATCTCTCAGGTGGATGAGGAACCCTACTAGATCGGCGGAGAGGCTGAGGTTCGTCAGAATCTATTTTATCCTTTGGTTCTACCAAATCATCAGCTGCAGTTTGTATAGCTGGAACTCTTTCCAGTTCTACCTCATGGCCAATAACTTCTTCACAAGAAATTCCCTTTCACAAAGGTGGCATGTTGAGAAACAAAACATCTTTTGTTCCTCGGTTAGGTAGAAGATATTTCCTTGCGAATGCTTGGGATATCCAACAAACTTCTACAGAACTGACTTTGCCTCGAACTTGTCTGGATTATTCTTTTAGACATAGGCTGGACAACCCCAAATCTTAACAAACTTAAGATATGGGCTCTTCCCATTCCATATCACATATGAAGTGGTGGGCAACTAATTTGATTTGAACCCTATTCAATAGGTATGCAGCTTCTCAAGTGCATAACTCCCAAAAGGAAATAGGAAACTCAGTAGTACTCATCATAGAGCACACCATATCAAATAGGGTGTGATTGCTCCGCCCCGATACACCGACGTGCTGTGGTGTATACGGAGGAGTAATGCTGAGAGAGAATCTCATTCTCCTTTAGAATATTTCAGGAATTCCGTGCTCAAGTATTCTCCTCCTTGATCTCATCAAAGGACATAATACTTATACCCATTTTTTGGTTCTCTACTTCTAACTTATATTCATTGAATTTCTCAAAAGTTCCAGACTTTTGTTTCAACAGGAACATATGTCCGGATCTTGAGAGATAATCAGTGAATGTAATGAAGTACAAAGAACCGGTCCTGGCATGTGTAGACAGGGACCTCATACATCAACATGTATCAATCCCAAGAGTTCACTAACTCTTTCTCTGTTTTCAATAAACAGAGCTGTCGTCATCTTATCTTTGTGACATGACTGGCAAGTTTTTACAAGATGTAAATCCAAACTAATTTAAATATGCATCTTTATGTAACTTCAGCTAGTCGGGTCGCATTGATATGACCTAGTCTACAATACATCAAAAAGGATTCGTTTATTTTTGAACTCTTCCTCTTGTGTGTGTTCTGTACATTAAGAACTATGGTTTGATTTAGAACGTTTATGTTTTTAGATAACATACCTGAACCGATCAACTCTTGATATAGGAAATGTTCAAAACATTATCCAACAATACAAAATTACAACCTTTCTTTACTAATAAAGAGACTGATATGATGTTGTATATCGGGTTCGGTATCTAATAACATTCGTTCAGAATCAATGTATTCTGATAATACAGGGTGACAACTACCAACAAACTTGGCTGCAACACTTGCACTGTTTCTATCTCATGAAATTTATCACCCGTTCTCAGTTCTCTACCTATCTTTAGCCCATGTAAAAAATTGCATATGTGGGATCCTGATCCGGTATCAAATACCCAGGACGTAAAGGATACTGAGAAACAGTTCTCGGTAATGAACATACCCGAAGAAGATGCATTAGCATGCACTTTCTTCATTTGGGTGGCACGGGAATTTTGGTAATCCCCTATTTCCTGCTCTATCTTATAACAATTATAAGTTCGAGCGGGACCAACATTCCTTAGCGCAGTATACCAAGCGGGTTCGGTCAATACATCCATATTATTATCTTGATTAAGGCGTGACATAGTCGTAACCAGGAGAGAGAGAGAAGAAAACACTCAGCGTGCGCTTTTACAAGATTATATTGGTTATCAATTTATCTAATCAGGATGTCTCCCACTGTTTTAGTCAAATCTTCCTTCGAACCCTGAAAGAAAAGACTAGCCGGGATTAATTACACCCTACAAGTTTACCAATCTTTCGGCCAGGCCAGTGCCGGTACTTTGAGGGAGGTTTCCCGTGCTTTCGCACGGACCTAATTAAAATAAACCTCATTTTCTCAGGGGCGTAACCCTATTAACACCTTTCTAGACACCTACTTGATCGGCTAATTGTAATGTGTAAAACTCTCCTAGGAGTAACTCTTACTCGCAGCGGGTATCGGGATCCAACTATCTCATAGAAGGTATGCAATCTCATTGCAAATTTCAACACTTGAAATTCCTAATAATATTTTGCCCCAAACGATCTATGACCTTGACTAAGTCAACAAACCATAGACCGTAAGTAAAGTTCAACCCGTCATTTCCCGATTGAATTAAACCCACCCGCACGACCCTTGACTGAGTCAACAAGGCCGCATGACTACCCTAATCCAATCGCATCATATGCTTTGCAGATAAGTACTAATCAGCTACCATACACTACGCCTTGACTAAGTCAACAAACGCAACACGAATACCAAAAAACTACTTATCTGAAATGACGGAGGGCTACGACAGGTTTTTAAGAAAACCCTTTGCGTAATGAACTTTATATCGTTGTAGAATCGAGTGATTTTAAATGGAGTGTTTTTTAGGCTTTTCTAGTATTGCTAAAGAGGTCACTCCCGGTGAAGGGATCGTCGGCTTTTTCCTCATCGAATAAGGTGCAGGATATTTCACAAATATCACTATGCATAGCAAAAACTATAGAAGCAATCAAAAGACAAACCGAGTTTGTAGCATCTGCCAGTTTCGCTAAAGAGGTCACTCCCGGTGAAGAGATCTCGGCTCTTTCCTTATCGAATAAGGTGCTGGATGTTCTACAAGGAACACCGCTATGCAAAGCAAGAACTAGAGCTACCAGTTTTTGAGACAAGTTTCTACAACATCTTTAGGTTTCTTTTAGTTTCATTAATCTCATTAATGAAGTCCCATTTTATTATGCTTCATAAGCATCTCATTTTTGAAACGAAATTTGCAATATAACATATATCTCATATATATAATATAAATATTCGTCTCAGGCAGTAATATGATCTCATCACAGAACATTGCAGCAGAAGAACACATATAAAATATTGGATATACTAGGAAGTCCGTGTTTTAATACGAGACTGCATAAAACACGGATTCCACGGTCACGATGAATAGCCAAATCCACATCCCTAGACCCCTACGAGAGTGGCAAGCAACTCTGCCAATTCCAGGGTTAGGAGACCCGGTCTCGACTCCTCGAGATGGTCTCCCACTGGACCCTGGAACCCAGTTACTTGTGCTCCCCGCCTTGGGTCTACCTAATGCGGAAAAGTAAATAATATACAATGGTGACATCATCCTCAGTCCGGAAGTGCCCCAATAAAAGAATATTACATACAATGAATTTTACATGAATGAAAATAAAAACCCTCATCTCATATAGAATCCACGGCTATTCAGAACACGATGATCCAATATAACATATCACAGCAACACATAATATCTCATATCATCAACGTAAGTAAGTATGCATACACCGATTGTCGTCGATGTATAGCAAAGAAAACCGGCGATACAACTACATACTACACTTACGGTCACAGAAAAGAAAGTGTAAAACTACAACAGTTAGAATCCGCAACCTCCTTAGACATCGCATGCCTAACCAAATGAATTCCTTAGACATCGCATGCCTAATTATTATAAACCCCGCATTTTAGTCTCATTATCGAAAACTCTTTTCAATATCAAGTTGGGCAATTCAATAAGATTCCCGACATTCTGATCGAATGCTCATCGCAAACTTTAGTAGACGGCCGCACCCCCGATGCCTTCGACGAAGTGCACTAAGGAGGAACACCGCAGCCGCGAGCACCCGAACGGATGCTTTTGGCGACAAGGTTCTCCTACAGTCATTTGGTCGGGGCTATGGGGCGTGGCTGTCTATTAAGCTTATCCGGCGAGTATCCGCGTACGCTACGTGATTGCGACGGACTTTTGATCAAATCAAAATTCCGTGGCAACCGATCATCTGAGACTGAACTGCTAGATTTATAACATTCAAATTAGTTATCTCATAACTACTTGTGAATTCCAAATATTGTATCACATTCCAGATAAATAGACAATATTAAACTTTCTGATCGAATAATCAAACACCCAAGATTTCCCAAATAGCTCAACACTTGAGCGGAGTTCAAAAAATATCCATCACATGCCACAGTACCAACGGTCCAGCCGTAGAAGGGTCAAGCCAACGCCTCACATGTGGCAATGCCGTACTGCCCCAAACCCTAAGGTTCAGAGGCGGTTCAGACGGTCACATAATCGAGTTAAGGTTTGTGTTCTTCTAGAGGGTCCACCGCGTTACTTGCATGATTTTCCGGAAGTTTCAAACTCGAGAAAAAAATCCAACTTTTGAAAAATTTTCCGACAGGGGAAAAAGTGAGTTATTGATGTCCGTTCGAACTTTTTAACAGTTTCTAAAATTATCCGGAAAAAAAATAAACGAAGTTAAATTATCCGATCGAATCAACGAGTTCCCAATACAACCCAAAAATCTCAACACTTGAGTAAAATAAAAAAATTCCCAGAAACGGCCAAAAGTACCTACGGATCAACTGTAGCAAAAACTAACCGTCAATTCCCAAGACCTGCCGCGGAACCGCCGGCAATACCCTAGTTTGGCCGCGGTTCCATAGCGCCTTGAGCGATTTAGGGTGTCGTTTTGCACATGTGTCCATAAATTTACCTGCTGAATTTTCTGAGGATTTTTAATATGAAAAATGTCAACTTTTTGAAAAATTCCAGAGAAGGGTATAAATCAGGTTTTCCGGGTTCGATCGGACTTTAAACTTCGTCTAGACTTCGCCTAAAGCTCTAGCTTGGCTCTGATACCACTGTAGGGATACTAGGCACTCTCACAAAGGTCTACGAGGCATCAACCATACCCGATTTAAAATTTAGCCGTGCCGAACAACCCTAACCAAGATCTTTAAACTAGAGATTAGGCGAAACAAAGCATGTTAAACACTTTAACATCTAAGAGTTTAGGATTACAACCTTTGTAGTCGGTCCTTCACTTCATTAGCTCCGTGTTGTGGTCCTTTCGCTGCGATCATCAAGTTCCAGACTTTCGAGAGGCTCCACGAAGAGAAAGATGCAAGCTTGCTTCCGATCTTCGATAACAAAGATGATCTACCTTGAAGTTTCATTAACAAAATCTCTCACTCACTAAATGAAGTGAACACCCTAATCTAAATGGCTAGGATAGATTAGGATGATGAAGCAGGATTTTAGCTCTCATTTGTTTTCTATTTCTCACTCATTTTCATCACCTTTGAAAAAGCTAGAAAGCTTTTCCATGAGGAACTCAAGAAGGAAGATGAAGATTCCTTTTGTGATGAATAATGAATATGTAATAATAATAACTTATGCAACCATGATCAATAGAACCTTTGTAGAGATTTAACTAGGGCTAGGGTTTGGGTTGGGTTAAAGAATGAGTCACATAAAATATCAAGCATAATATCTTAGCTCAATCTAAAAGAAAACCTTCTAGAAGGTTCATGAAAGAACTAACCCAATTCAAACCCTAACCTTATTTAATCTCCACTAAACATGTTGCATTAGTAATCATATCATGTTACAATATTATATATCACATATATAATATTTATTGTACCAAAATAAAATAATACAATTAACATATATCGCATATAAATCAATGTATTACCCGAGTGAGAAAAAGAACCTTTAGTGAGCTTATATTAGTTAATATAATTTAATATATCACATATATAATTATATATTAAATCATCGAATCAACACTTGATCCGACAATCGGGCTATATCGCATATAACCGACTAATATATCATTTACCGATTCATCGAATCAACACTTGATCCGATGACCCGGCTGATATCAAATATCGCGAGAATAGAATTCGATATCTCATATCGCATTATCCTCGGTCCTGCGCATATCACATATGTGCCCCCTACTCCGTTTTGCCTGAGTCAAGACACCGTTGTGTAGGACTCTAAAGAATCGTCAATACGCCGGCAGTAGGTGATTATCATATCAAACACCCACAATCTGTAAGCGGTCAGCTAAACGTAACAGCCACCCAGGTATTGAGCGATAAGAAGATCAACAAGCAAGCCTGTACATTCTTCTGTGAATCCAATCAGTAACACTCCCGTACAGTCCGGTCTCGTCGTCTGATAGGTCGCATATCTCGCCTAGGGGTGGTAAACGTCAGACCCCAGTAGCTTGATAAATCGTGTCGATATGAGGTCTATAACAGTTCGAGAAACTACTGATAACACTTACCAGTAAATCTCAGCAACCCTGGCCAGGGATTTCTAGTTATAGCCAATCAAACACAGTGCAACATCAACTCCCTATACCGGGAGAGACGAATCCCCTCCTATCGCTCATTGCCTCCATGTGATTCGGGACTGTACCCAAAAGCCATCTTTTTGCACGCCCTCTTGGACGTGGTATGATGAAAATCAAAGCACGGTGGGAATCATACAAGACTCTATGACGATCTCGGGTCAACAGACTACTTTGTACCAGTGTCACCGGAGAACTTCCATCTGACGTGAGGTATAATACCATCTGGGAGTTCTCGGCGAGTCTGTCCAGTGTACCCAGTGTCTACTGAGCACCCGTTCACCATCCTTGATGTCAAACACCGATGGATATGGGTTCATCCATCGCCCATCATATGGGTCAAGATGCGTATACGCTAGTCTGCTCTTGTGTATCGATGCCCTGTCTCGATACACCCTCGAATAGGAACAGTTATAGGATGTACTCGTCGACTACTATGGCCCCACTAGTATGATCTCATCATAGTCCCAATAGTCGAGTACATATCCTAAGGGCTTTATCAATATGTAATATAGAGACAATCAGAGTACATGTTAAGATAAAGTACAACCAGATAGCATACTATCATGTCGAGCAAGAAAGTCCTCCCTATATATGTCCAAGCATCCATTACAATATACATCATATGTACAGTAATGGCCTCTAGGGAATACATATAACTAACAGGATTGGCGAAGAAATACTTGGTTTGGTCGTGAATAGCAGTCGCAATTTACTTTGCCCTCTTACTAATCCCTTTATTTGTCTTTTCTTAATACCTTCTGTACACCTTCGTTAGGCTAATTAGTTTTCTTCATTCCCCACCGTTCGGCACCTGCCTATAGTTTGGAAGAAGACTATCCAATTAGCATAATAGGTGTACCATCCTAATCCAAGGAGCACTCGCAACCTGAGAGAAGGTACAAGGAAAAGACAACTGAATAGTCCTATTCATTTTCTCCAGAACTGGAAACCATCCTCGAATCTGGAACAAGTTCCTTCGAGTTCGTATATAACCATATGATGGTTTTATCCAATGGATGTGGATGTTCGTAGTAATACGGGGTGTTCTGGAGAAAAGGGTAAAAGTAGGAGTGGCAATGAGGTATGCAACTCTGACAATCCAAAAGCCAGTATTTAAGAAGGTTCGGTTAACTTGGTCACTGAGTCATAGTCAAGGATCAGGCCATGGTCGCTGCCAAAGAGAGAGAGAAAAGAAACACTCTGCGTGCACTCTAATCTAGATCAGAATGGTTATCAATTTATCCAATCAGGAAACCTCCCACTGTAACCTCAAATTCTCCTCCAAACCTGAAAGAAGAATTAGTCGGGATCACCCGAGGAGTAAACCAACTCATCAGTGGGAATCAAGATCAAACTATAATTGCATGATAATGTGATGTAATCCACTCACATTATCACACTCCAGAAGGTATGCGCATTCCTGGCAAGTTTCAGTTTCTTTAGAATCTCCCGATGTGATTTTTACCCCTAGGACCCAAGTGACCTTGACACAGCCAACAAATCAAAGAGTCCTAGTCAAATTCAACCAGTCATTATCCTGGATTGCATTAAACCCACCCGTACGAGCCCTTGACACAGTTAACAAGGCCGCACGACTGTCCTAACCAATCCCATTAATATGCCACAAACGAACACTACTTAGCTACCGTACACTACGCCTGGACACGGTCAACAAACGCAGCACGAATACTAAGTAATGCTTGTAAGATATGACGGAGGGCTACGTCTAGTTTTTGGCGAAAAACTTTTAACGTAATGAACTTGATATCGTTGAAGGAACTGCATAGCTTTTTATAAAAATATAGTGACAAAAACCTTTGCTAAAGAGGTCACTCCCGGTGAAGGGATCTCGGCTCTTTCCCCATAGAATGAGGTGCAGGATATTCCAACTGAATACCATGATGCAACGCAAAAAGTAATCGACTATAGTGAAGTTATTACCCTGACGCAAACTTCTGTCCAAGGGGTCACTCTCGGTGAAGGGATCTCGGACCTTGCCTCGTCGACTGAGGTGCTGGATATTCAAAACCGAATACCACTGTGCAAAACAAAAGAGAACGTCCTTGCAATAACAGCTTTTTGAAAATTGTTCCAGCAACATCAGAATAGGTTTGTTTAGCTTGCATTGATCCAAATCAATGTAGTCCCATCAATTGATCACACCAATAAAGAACGAAAATACGATGTACGTATATGCCATCCGCATTCGCCACTGGGTCCCGTCATCACCCGTTAGGTTACTTAACTAACGACAGAGCGGGGACTGGACTAGCGCGGGTGTAAAACATATACAACATCTACTAGTATATATATCAATATATAATAATCGCTCAAGGCATGATAAAATGCAACAATACAGAAATGTAATAAGCATCACAGAACAATACAGATAATCTGGGATCCCCGGGTTTTATAGAGCCGCTACTGAAACCCGACGTTCCCCTGGTCGTGTAGATAGCCTGTGCAATGAAATCCTAGACCCCTACGGGCGCGGCAAGTTACCCGCCAAAACCTGAAGCGAGGCAGCCCCCTTCAACAACGTGAATGGACCATCCAGCACTTTACGGAATCCGGTAACTTGAGCACCCCTCCTTGGGTCAACCTGTACCCCCTACGAGTGCGGCGAACAGCCGGCCAATTCTAGAGTAAAGCCCCCTCCGTCTCAAAGCCATGAGATGCGGGCTCGTTGCCCTCTAGAACCCGGCTACCCGTGCACCCCTCCACGGGGTAATCCTAATACAGAAAGTAAAAAAATATATATACAACGGGTACATCGACCTCAGCCCGGTCGTGCCCTAAAGGAATAATATACAAACATGCAGTGATGGCAGTCCACATGTCGGACGCTCGCCCCGCAATATCAAATGTACAAATACAACCAAACTGTACTACCATTGCATCCAGGCTATCCACCACGACAAATCCACAACATCACAGCACAACACAGAACATCAACGTGAATGTCACTTTTGCAAATCCGTCTAAAAGGACTATAGCAATTAGACAGGATTTACCGATGAAATGACATTCACGGTCGCAGATATAATGTAAATACTGTGAACTAACTTGTTCAAAATTTTCGATCGACAAAATTTCCCGAAGTGGTCCCCAAGCACAATACCCAGTACTCAAATAAATCTGGGCCCAAAATAAAATTAACAGAAACCCCTTTTCCAAGTCAGAGACGAACTGAAGAAATTTGGTGCAGTGTTGCTATAGTACAGCTGCGGAACCGCGGCCAAAACGTAGATCCGGCCGCTGTTCTGCCGCTCTACAGGGCAATCAATGTACCAGATTTTCTCAGAACACTTAAAAAACCCTGCCTGTTTTTCTGCAGCACACCAAATAATTTTTTGACCACAGGAAAAATTCGACAGAAACTGATGACTTGGAAATGCAGTTTTTTAAAATTTCGTTCGATCGAAGTTCTAAATACGTTAGAGCAAGCTAGTAAAGGTTAATGGTGTGGCTCTGATGCCATGTAAGACTACGGTAGCGTCCCGGCCGTCTTTCCGAGGCCAAAATGTGGAAACGAAAACTTTTTCTAAACTAGAAGCCGGCGCTATCGTATGCTTAAAACCCGGACCGAACCATTAACCTGCAACTAGCAATCTAGAGAAGGGATATAAATACTATACCGATCGATCCGTGTCCTTCGGCCTTTGGCCACCATCCCAAGCTCCTCGCGGCATCTCCAGTCTTGATCTCCTCGCCGGAAAGGGCACCACATCTATGAGTCATTTTACGGGCTCCCGCTTCATCCGAAGCAACTCGGGCACGAAGTGTGCTAGTCGACGTGTCCAAGGTGATGTAGAGAATGTGTGTGATAACTTTTCTCTTGAGGATTTAGTGGATGCCATTGGTGAGGAAATAGTGAGCTCAAAGAAGAGGAAGAAGAAGATGTTTCCCTCATCTTTTTCTTTTTATGTTGTTGCAAATGATAAAGTGAGAGAGAGAGATCAAGAAGAAAAATATACAAGAGCTAGCAACCATCATATGGCTGCCCCTCTCTCTCCACTTATCATTTCAACAAACTAAAATATCACATAATGTGACATATGCACAAGTAAAGAGACCATGACTCATCACTTGTGCATGTGTCACATTAAATGCTCCTAATCATGATTTTGAGCCCATTATTTCCTTATGCTAACATTAATCCAAATGTTTGCAACAATAAAAAGAGAATGGCATCTACCAAAGTAAACTCGTGATGGATCACAAGAGTACCCCTCACCTGTATATACATACCTGCATCCACATTCCAACTGAATGCGAATGCGATGAGATAAAAGTAATCCAACAAATCTAATACTAGGATCCGGCTTAAACCAAAGCCCACTAGTATGATCCGCCCGATCATAATCCTTGAACTACTGCACGTATATGATCGGACCCTGCCATATATCATATGGCCTCTACAACGTTTCGCCCGAAACTCGAGAAACTGTCTGCGGGGGACTCTAAAGACTCGTCAATACCTTGGCTGTGGATTTAACCACTAGCACGTCAGAGGTATTAGACGCACGTAACGGGCTACCAAGTATTGACCAAAAGGAGGTCGATGAGCGAACTCATCCTGACACCCTAATGAGCCTGTCAGGGACAATATCCGTACAGTCCGGTCCGTTCGTCTATGAGCATCGCATGGCGGGCCTAGGGGGTTGGTAAAAGTCAGACCTTCAAAAGTGGTACAAGTCATATCGGAGTGTAGCCCAGAACACCCTGAGATACTAATGGAATACCTACCAGTAAATCTCCTGCCTCGGCTGACGGCTTTGTGTAATGGCTCTCCTAGACACTGCGCGACCTCACCCCCAATACCGGGAGAGACGAATCCCCTGCCGATCCGCTCACTTCCCTTCATGTGGCTCGGGACTGTACCCAACTAAAACCTGTTTGCACGACTCCTTTGAGCCATGGTAGGGTAGTAATCAAAGCACAGTGGGAACTCACACGAGACAAATGACGATCTCAGGTCGATGAACTAACCTGTACACATGTCACCAGGGAACTGCTATCTGACGTCAGGTATAATACCAACTAGTATGCTCCCAGCGAGTCATGTCCGGTGTACTCATTGTAGGGTTCCTAGGCACACAAATGAGGTCTCACGAGGCATCAACCATGCCAATTTCAAAAAATCCGGTGCCGAGAAACCTTAATATAGATCGTTAACTAGAGATTAGGCGAAACATGTAAGTAGTAAACAACTTTACCGCTAAGTGAAAGAGACTACAACCTTTGTAGATCCGGTCCTCCACCTCCATAGCTCCGTGATGACGTCCCTCCGCTGCGATCATCGGATCCCAGACTCTGGTGATGGTTTTGTCGGAGAAATGATCGGGCTAGGTCGTCGACTTCGATGTCGAAGATGATCTATATCGAGGCAACTCAAGATCAAGCTCCAACTTCACCAAGTCATGAAACTTGTGAAGAAAACACCCTATACTACTTGGCAAGTGGTAGAGGATGAAGAAATAGGAAGTGGGTTTACTTTAGAATTGGATTTCTCACACTTTTTCTCATTTCACCATTGAAGCTAGCAAGCTTTCATGAAGCTTGATCAAGATGATGAAGATGAAAGAATAAAAAGGATTATATTTAAAAAGAAAATCCCCTTCATTCTTATCATAATGCAACCTTGGTTAAGTGTAGAGAATAAACTAGGGTTAGGTGAATGGTTAGGTTTAGGGACAAAACAAAAATGGTAGACTTTTCAAAGATGCTAGAAAAGCTTCATGAAGCTTCAAGCATAACAACAAAAGAAAGCCACCATTTCTTTTTGCCAAATATAAATAAATAAGTGAAATGAAACCCTAACCATTCACTAAACATGGTGTATTGCATACACACACCCAAGTTTGCATGTATCATCAAATATGATACAAACAAGTGCACAAAAATATATCACATATACAACTTGTGCAAATCTAGTGAGAAAATCAAGCTTAAGTGAACAAATACTAGTTAATGTAAAGTAATATATCTAATATATAATTATACATTAAATTATTAAATCAACACTTGATTTAACGATCCGGTCATATCGCATATGACCGACTAATATCCAATGTATCGACTTATCGAATCAATCTTCGATTCGATAACTAGGTTATATCGCATACAACCAATCGATACATTCATCACGAGAATAGAATACGGTATCACATACACGCATTATTCTCGGTCCCGCACATATCTCATATGCGCTCCTATTTCGTTTCTCTTGAGCCAGGAAACCTCTGTGTAGGACTCTAAAGGCTCGTCAATACGTCGGCAGTAGGTGATGATCATATCAAACAGCCGCAAGCGATCTGCTAAACGTAATGGCCACCCGGGTATTTAGCAATCAGAAGATCAACGAGCAAGCCCGCTCACACTCCTGTGAATCCAACGAGTAATACTGTCGTACAGTCCGGTCTGTTCATCTGATATGTCGCATATCTCGTCTAGGGGTGGTAAACGTCAGACCCCAATAACTCGATAAGTCGTGTCGATATGAGGCTCATAACGGGTCGAGAAACTACTGGTAACACTTAACAGTAAATCCCTTAAAGCAGCCTTGGCCAAGGACTTCCTGTTATAGCCAATCGAGCACTGCGCAACATCAACTCCCTATACCGGGAGAGACGAAACCCCTCCTATCGCTCATTGCCTCCATGTGATTCGGGACTGTACCCAAAAGCCACCTTTTTTCATGCCCTCTTGGACGTGGTATGATGGAAATCAAAGCACAATGGGAATCATACAAGACTCTATGACGATCTCGGGTCTACAGACTAACCTGCACCAGTGTCACCAGAGAACTGCCATCTGACGTAAGATATAATACCATCTGGGAGTTCTCGGCGAGTCCGTCCAGTGTACCCAGTCTCCACTGAGCACCCGTATATCATCTCTGATATCAAACACCAATGGATATGGGATCATCCATCGCCCATCTGTATGGGTCGAGAAGATATACGCTAGTCTACTCTGGTATATCGATGCCCCGTCTCGATACACCCATGACTACGGACCTTGAAGGATGTACTTATAGACTACCATGTCCCTACTAGTATGATCCGCATCATAGCCCAGGTAGTCAAGTACACATCCTAAGGGCTTTACCAACATGTAATAGAGAGACAATCAGTATACATGTTAAGGTAAAGAGTAACCAGATACCATACTATCATATCGAGCAAGAAAGTCATCCCTATATATGTCCAAGCATCCACTACAATATACATCCTATGTATATAATGGCCTCTAGGGCATACATATAACTAACAATGTCGCACTTGCACTAGGGCCATCTGATAGCAGTGATTGAAGTATCTCATACTCAACGATCCCATAAAAGTCTCTCTCTGGGAAAAGGCCTTTCGTGAGTGGATCCGCCGTGTTGTCCTCTGAGTCTACTCTCCTAACCTCGATCCCCTGGAGATCAACCATCTCCACGATCAGGTGATACTGCCTAAGAATATGTCTGGATCACTGATGGGACGGGCGTTCCTAGGCATAAGCCACAACTCCATTGTCACACAATGGGAGGAACGAAGTTCATCTCATGAACTAATATACACCCAGACTTCCTCTTTGGTAGCATCTTTTGTAGCGATGTATCCAGCCTTTATCGTCTAGTATGCCACTGTATCTAGCTTGGAACTCTTCCAACATACCGTCCCTTTACTGAGGGTAAAGACAAGGCCTGCGACTGACATTCAGTCATCCTTATCACCCTGGAACCTTTCTAGTGATTCTCCCCAGGATCGATTGATACCATCTCACTACAACTAGTGAGTATCCTAACATCCAATTAGATCTATCTCATAGATCCAAAACCTTGGATTTAGGAGGTATCACCTTGATCCTATATAGAGAATCCTTGTGATAAGCGGAGATTGACCGAGCGTAGCATAGGAAACTCCTTCCCCATCAAGAGTATGTTATCCACGTACTCTACGAGGATCACCACCATACTCCCTACTACCTTTTTGTATATACAAGGTTCATCTACCATTTTGATGATGTCAAACTCTTTGACTACCACATCAAAACAGATGTTCCAACTCCGCGATGCCTGCTTTATCACATAAAACATCTTGCATACATTTCCGCTGCTCCTACTGTCTACGAAGCCCTCTGGCTGTGTACTTATAGACTACCGCTTCTAAATCTTTATTTAGAAAAGCAGTCAAGACACCCAACCAGCAGATATCGTAGTCATGGTATGTAGCCGTAGCAAGTAGGATCTGGATGGACTTAAGCATAGCTACTTAGAAAAGGTTTCATTATAATCCATACCTGGTCAATGATGCATACCTTTAACAAGTCTAGCTTTGAAAGTCTCAACTTTTCCATGTACACCAAGTAATCTTCTCAAGACATACTTGCTCCTGATGGGGATTTAACCCTTCAGATAAGGCAATCAAAGTCCATACTTTGTTGGTGTATAAGAATTCCATCTCAGATCGCTAAGCATCCAGCCATTCTTACAGAGTCTCACTCCTGATGGCCAGCTCGAAACTAGTTGGGTCATCATCTCATGATGAAATCCTCGCTCCCACTGTCATAGAGAAACCGAAGTATCTCTCAGGTGGGTAAGGAACCCTACTAGATCGGCGGAGAGGCTGAGGTTTGTTGGTTGCTATTGAATCGTTTGGTTCTACCAAATCAGCAACTGCAGTTTGTATAGATGGAACTCTTTCCAGTTCTACCTCATGTCCACTAATTTCTTCACAAGAAATTCCCTTTCACAAAGGTGGCATGCTGAGTAACAAAACATTTTTGTTCCTCGGTTAGGTAGAAGATATTCCCTTACGTATGCTTGGGATATCCAACAAACTTTCACAGATCTGACTTTACCTCGAGCTTGTCCGGATTTTGCTGTTTAGACATAGGCCGGACAACCCCAAATCTTAACTGACTTAAGAGATGGGCTCTTCCCTTTCCATATCTCATATGAAGTGGTAGGCATCTAATTTGATTGGAACCCTATTCAATAGGTATGCAACTTCATAAGTGCATAACTCCCTAAAAGGAAATAGGAAACTCAGTAGTACTCATCATAGAGCACACCATATCTCATAGGGTGCTATCGCTCCGCCCCGATATACCATCGTGCTATGGTGTATACGGAGGAGTAATGCTGAGAGAGAATCTCATTCTCCTTTAGAATAATCCAGGAATTCCGTGCTCAAGTATTCTCCTCCTTGATCACATCAAAGGACATAATACTTTTACCCGTATTTTGGTTCTCCACTTCTAACTTTTATTCTATGAATATCTCAAAAGGTTCGGACTTGTGTTTCAACAGGAACATATGTCTGAATCTTGAGAGATTATCAGAGAATGTAATGAAGTACAAAAAACCGGTCTTGGCATGTGTAGACAGGGGACCTTCATACATCAGCATGTATCAATCCCAAGAGTTCACTAACTCTTTCTCTGTTTCTAATAAACAGAGCTATGGTCATCTTATCTCTGTGACATGACTGGCTAGTTTCATAAAATGTAAATTCAAACTGATTTAAATATGCATCTTCAATGTAACTTAAGCTAGTCGGGTCGCATTGATATGACCTAGTCTACAATACCTCAAGAAGGATCCGTTCATTTCTGAACTCTTCCTCTTGTGTGTGTTCCGTATACTAAGAACTGTAGTTTGATTTAGAACGTTAATGCTTTTAGATAACGTGCCTGAACCGATCAACTTTTGATATAGGAAATGTTCAAAACATTATCCAACAATACAAAATTATATTCTTCTTTACTAATAAAGAGACTGATATGATTTTGTATATCAGGTTCGGTATCTAATAACATTTGTTCAGAATCAATGTATTCTGGTAATACAGGGTGACAGTGGCCAACAGACTTGACTGCAACACTTGCACCGTTTTCTGCCTCATGACTCTTATCACCCGTTCTCAGTTCTCTACCTTTCTGTAGCCCTATGTAACAGATTACATATCTGGGATCCTGATCTGGTATCACATACCCAGGACGTAAAGGATACTGAGAAACAGTTCTGTGTAACGAACACACCCGAAGATGATGCATCGGTATGCACTTTCTTCGTTTGGGCGGCATGGGAATTCTGGTAATCCGCAATTTCCTGCTCTGTCTTATAACAATTATAAGTTGAAGCGGGACCAAAGTTCCCCAGCTCAGTATAACAAGCGGGTTCAGTCAAAATATCCGTATTATTATCTTGATTAAGGCATGACATGGTCGCTACCTGGAGAGAGAGAGAAGAAAACACTCTTTGTGCGCTCTTGCAAGAATAGATTGGTTATTATTTTATCTAATCAGGATGGCTCCCACTGTTTTTATCAAATCTTCCTTCAAACCCTAAAAGGAAAGACTAGCCGGGATTAATTACACGCTACAAGTTCGCCAACCTTTCAGCCAGGCCAGTGTCGGTACTTTGAGGGAGGCCCCCCGTGATTTCGCACGAACCTAATTAATGTAAACCTCGTTTTCCCAGAGGCGTAACCCCGTTGACACCTTTCTAGACACCTACTTGATCGGCTAATTGTAAAGTGCAAAACTCTCCCAGGAGTAACAATTACTCGCAGTGGGTATCGGGATCCAACTATCATATAGAAGGTATGCAATCTCATTGCAAATTTCAACACTTGAAACTCCCGATAGTGGTTTTTACCCCTAGCACTTATGACCTTGGCTAAGGTCAACAAATCATAAGCACTAGTCAAGTTCTACCCGTCATTTCATGATTAATTAGAACCACCCACATGACCCTTGGCTAAGGTCAACAAAGCCACATGACTGTCCTAACTAATCGCATCATATGCGGTGTAGGAAGACATCACTTAGCTACCGTACACTACGCCTCGGCTATGGTCGACAAACGCAACACGAATACTAAGTACTCTACTTCCTAAAATGACGGAGGGTTGCGAATGGTTTTTAAGAAAACCTTTAACGCTTTGAACTTGATCTCGTTGCGGAATCAAATGGGCTTTAAATGGAGTGTTTTTTAGGATTTTCTAGTTTTGCTAAAGGGGTCACTCCCGGTGAAGGGATCGTCGGCCCTTTCCTCATTTAATAAGGTGCAGGATATATCATATTTACCGCTGTGCAAAGCAGAAACTATAGAAGCAATCAAAAGACAAACCGAGGGTTGTAGTATCTGCCAGTTATTGCTAAAGGAGTCACTCCCGGTGAAGGGATCTCGGTCCTTTCCTTATCGAATAAGGTGCAGGATATTCTACAAGGAACACCGCGATGCAAAGCAAGAACTGTAGCTACCTATTTTATTTTGAAATTCGATTCCACAGCATCATTTAGGTTTATTTTCTTTCATTAATCTCATTAATGAATGTCCCATCAATTAAATCACCTAAACATCACAGATAAATATGACGTACACTTATGCCATCCGCATTCGCCTCGATGTCCCCTCGTGCACCGTTAGGTTAGGTAACTAACGACAGAGTGGGGCAGGGCTAGCGCGAGTGCAAAACATAAGTAACATCTATATAATATATCATATATACTATATACAGTATTTATCACAGAACATCAAATGATCACATCACAGATATCGCAGCAGAAGAATCATATGAAATATTGGATATACTAGGACGTCCGTATTTTCAATACGAGCCTGTATAAAACACGGATTCCACGGTCGTGATGAATAGCCAAACCCATACCCCTAGACCCCTACGAGAGCGTCAAGCAATCCTACCAATTCTGGAGTTAGGAGACCCGGACTCGACTCCTCGAGTTGGTCTCCCACTGGACTCCAGAACCCGGTTACTTGTGCTCTCCTAGTGCGGAAAAGTAAATAATATACAAAGGGTGACATCTTCCGCTACCTGGAAGTGCCCCAATAAAAGAATATTACATACGAGTTTTTACATGAATGAAAATAAAAACTCTCATCTCACATAAAACCCCCGGCTATTCAAAACGCGACGATCCAATATAACATATCCAACAACACATAACATCACATGTCATCAACGTAAGTAAATATGCGCATCCCAATTGTCGTTGACATATAGCAACGAAACCGGCGATATCACATATTACACTTACGGTCACAGAAAAGAAAGTGTAAAACTACAACAGTTGGAATCCGCAATCACCTCAGACATCGCATGCCTGACCAAATGAATTTCTTAGACATCACATGCCTAACAATTATAAACCCCGCATTTTAGTCTCTATATCGAAAACACTTTTCAATATCAAGTCGGGCAATTCAACAAGATTCCCGGCATTTTGATCGAATGCTCGTCGCAAACTTTAGTAGACGGCCGCACCCCCAGATGCCGTCGACGAAGTGCACTAAGGCGGAACACCGCTACCGCGAGCACCCGAACGGATGCTTTCGGCGACGGGGTTCTCCTACAGTCACATGGTCGGGGCTATGGGGTGTAGCTATCTATTAAGTTTATCGGCGAGTATCCGCGTACGCTACGTGATTGCGACGGACTTTTGATCACATCAAAATTCCGTGGCAACCGATCAAGTGAGACTAAAGTGCTATGTTTATAACATCCAAATCAGTTATCTCATAACTACTTGTGGATTCCAAATATTGTTCACATTCCAGATAAACAGAAAATGTTAAACTTTTCGATCGAACAATCAAACACCCAAGTATTCCCGAAATAGCTCAACACTTGAAATAAGTTTTAAAACATCCACTTCATGCCACAGTACCAACGGTCCAGCCGTAGAAGGGTCAAGCCAACGCCTCACATGTGGCACGCCGTACTGCCCCAAACCCGAAGGTTCAAAGGGCAGTTCAAAATGGTCACATAATCGAGTTAAGGTTTGTTATATTCTAGAGGGTCCATCGCGTTACTTGCACTACTTAGAACGTTATTAAACCACGGAAAGATCCAACATTTGGAAATTTCCCGACAGGGGAAAAAGTGGATATTTATATCCGGTCGAACCTTTTTAACATATTCTAAAATAATCCGGAAAAACCTATAGAAGAAGTTAAACAACCCGATCGAAACACCGAGTCCCCAATACAACCTAGAAAACTCAACTCTTGAGTAGAATTTAAAAATTCCCAGAAAATACAGCACTAAAATATAGGAATTACTGTGCAAATTTCAAAACGAAATGTGACAATATGGCCGCGGAACCGCCGCACAAGCCAAGCTTGTGCCGCGGTTCCGCCGCGCTTTAGTCGATTTAGCCACTCGAATTTCACAGTAACTCCTAAAAATGCCTGCTGATTTTTCTGCATATTTTTAATTAGGAAAAATGCACAGTTTTGAAAAATGTACAGAGAATGGGTCGGATTAGGGTTTCGTGTTTCGTTCGGATTTCTAATATCGTCAACACTTCGCCTAAGGCTCTAGCTAGGCTCTGATACCACTGTAGGGTTCCTAGGCACACAAATGAGGTCTCACAAGGTATCAACCATGCCAATTTCAAAAAAACCGGTGCCGAGAAACCCTAATATAGATCATTAACTAGAGATTAGGCGAAACATGTAAGTAGTAAACAACTTTACCGCTAAGTGAAAGAGACTACAACCTTTGTAGATCCGGTCCTCCACCTCCATACCTCCGTGATGACGTCCCTCCACTGCGATCATCGAATCCCGGACTCTGGCGATGGTTTTGTCGGAGAAATGATCGGGCTAGGTCGTCGACTTCGATGCAGAAGATGATCTACGTGGAGGCAACTCAAGATCAAGCTCCAACTTCACCAAGTCATGAAACTTGTGAAGAAAACACCCTATACTACTTGGCAAGTGGTAGAGGATGAAGAAATAGGAAGTGGGTTCACTTTAGAATTGGATTTCTCACTCTTTTTCTCATTTCACCATTGAAGCTAGCAAGCTTTCATGAAGCTTGATCAAGATGATGAAGATGAAAGAATAAAAAGGATTATATTTAAAAAGAAAATCCCCTTCATTCTTATAATAATGCAATCTTGGTTAAGTGTAGAGAATAAACTATGGTTAGGTGAATGGTTAGGTTTAGGGACAAAACAAAAATGGTAGACTTTTCAAAGATGCTAGAAAAGCTTCATGAAGCTTCAAGCACAACAACAAAAGAAAGCCACCATTTCTTTTTGTCAAATATAAATAAATAAGTGAAATGAACCCTAACCATTCACTAAACATGGTGTATTGCATACACACACGCAAGTTTGCATGTATCATCAAACATGATACAAACAAGTGCACAAAAATATATCACATATACAACTTGTGCAAATCTAGTGAGAAAATCAATCTTAAGTGAACAAATACTAGTTAATGTAAAGTAATATATCTAATATATAATTATACATTAAATCATTAAATCAACGCTTGATTTAACGATCCGGTCATATCGCATATGACCGACTAATATCCAATGTATCGACTTATCGAATCAATCTTCGATTCGATAACTAGGTTATATCGCATACAACCAATCGATACATTCATCGCGAGAATAGAATACGGTATCACATACACGCATTATTATCGGTCCCGCACATATCTCATATGCGCTCCTATTTCGTTTCGCTTGAGCCAAGAAACCTCTGTGTAGGACTCTAAAGACTCGTCAATACGCCGGCAGTAGGTGATGATCATATCAAACATCCACAAGCCGCAAGCGGTCTGCTAAACGTAACGGCCACCCAGGTATTGAGCGATAAGAAGATCAACGAGCAAGCCCGCTCACACTCCTGTGAATCCAACGAGTAACACTACCGTACAGTCCGGTCTGTTCGTCTCATATGTCGCATATCTCGTCTTGGGGTGGTAAACGTCAGACCCCAATAACTCGATAAGTCGTGTCGATATGAGGCTCATAACGGGTCGAGAAACTATTAGTAACACTTACCAGTAAATCCTTTAAAGCAGCCTTGGCCAAGGACTTCCTGTTATAGCCAATCGAGCACTGCGCAACATCAACTCCCTATACCGGGAGAGACGAAACCCCTCCTATCGCTCATTGCCTCCATGTGATTCGGGACTGTACCCAAAAGCCACCTTTTTGCACGCCCTCTTGGACGTGGTATGATAGAAATCAAAACACAGTGGGAATCACACAAGATTCTATGACGATCTCGGGTCTACAGACTAACCTGCACCAGTGTCACCAGAGAACTGCCATCTGACGTAAGGTATAATACCATCTGGGAGTTCTCGGCGAGTCCGTCCATTGTATCCAGTCTCCACTGAGCACCCGTATATCATCTCTGATATCAAACACCAATGGATATGGGATCATCCATCGCCCATCTGTATGGGTCGAGAAGATATATGCTAGTCTACTCTGGTATATCGATGCCCCGTCTCGATACACCCACGACTAGGGACCTTGAAGGATGTACTTATAGACTACCATGTCCCCACTAGTATGATCCGCATCATAGTCCAGGTAGTCAAGTACACATCCTAAGGGCTTTACCAACATGTAACAGAGAGACAATCAGTATACACGTTAAGGTAAAGAGTAACCAGATAGCATACTATCATATCGAGAAAGAAAGTCATCCCTATATATGTCCAAGCATCCACTACAATATACATCCTATGTATAGTAATGGCCTCTAGGGCATACATATAACTAACACTCATAACCTAATGAGCACCTGTATACATCTTAGGTGAACCAACTGACACCAATGGCTTGTGAGACCAGCCACCGCCCCTCGTCGGGGTCTCGACTGTATACACTAGTCTACTAATGGAGTATCGATGCCCAGTCTCGAAACTCCCACGACTAGGGACATTTTAAGGATGTGCTTATAGACCCCAACTCCCACGTATATGATCGCCATCATACTACTGGCCGTCAAGCAAGAATCCTAAGGGCTCTACCAACGTACAATAGTGACCTGTAAGGTCACCTAAAGCTGTACTCGATGATAAAGATAAACCAGATATCATACTATCATCTCGAATAAGACTGTCCTACCGGTATAGGTCCTCCCTCAATCATTGCAATCACGTGCCTGTGATCCAATAGTTGACTCTGAGGGCACTATATCCAACACCTTTGTAATAAGAACCCTTTGACAGATTGTAGCATAAGAATGTCATTTCCTATCAAGAGAATGTCATCCACGTACAAGAAGAGGGATATAACAGTCTGTGCTACAATCTTACTATAAATGCAAGGCTCATCTGGATTTTTGATAAAATCAAATTCTTTGATTGTCTCATCAAAATAGATGTTCCAACTCTGTGATGCCTGCTTTAGTCCATAGATGGACTTAAGAAAGTTGCACACTTTCCCACTGCTCCCACTCTGAATGAAACCCTCTGGCTGGTCCATATAGACGCACTCTTCTAAATTTACATTTAAAAAAGCGGTTTTTACGTCCATCTGCCAAATTTCATAATCGTGGAAGGAAGCAATGGCAAGAAGGATCCGAATGGATTTGAGCATAGCCACTGGAGAAAATGTTTCATCATAGTCTAAACCAGGTTTTTGACGAAATTCTTTTGCAACAAGTCTAGCCTTATTGGTTTCAACCTGTCCATCTACACCAATCTTCTTTCTGAAGATCCATTTGCAGCCAACGGGTTTTACCCCTTCTGGAGCAATGTCCAAAGTCCATACTTTGTTGGTGTACATGGACTCCATCTCGGTCCGCATTGCATCTAGCCATTTTACCGAGTCAGTGCTCTGAATGGCTTGCTGGAAGTTAGTCGGCACATAATTATCAATGATGCAATCCTTTCTATCCCCGTTTATGAGAAAACCGTAATATCTCTCGGGCGGATGAGATAGCCTACTACTCCTGCAGAGTGGCACGGGAATGTCCTGTTCTTTTGAAACTTCTGGTTCCACCAAGCTTTCAGTAATAGCTTGTGGTTCTAGAATTTCTTCCAGTTCTATTGCGCTCCTACTTATTTGATTTTCTAAAATTTCAGTACCAAGAAGCGAGCATGACGAGAAACAAAGACCGTTTGTTCCTCTGCATAATATAAAAAATACCCCTTGGAGTTCTTTGGGTATCCCATAAACTTACACTGTACTGAGCATGCCTCGAGCTTGTCTGCATGCTGCTTTTTAACAAAAGCTGGACATCGCCATGTCTTAAAGTGTTTAAGACAGGGTTTCTTCCGACTCCACATCTGATATGGTGTGGTAGGCACTGACTTAGTAGGAACCTGGTTCAAAAGATATGCAGCTGATTCTAGTGCATATTCCCAGAAGGATCGCGGCAACTCAGCCTTACTCATCATTGAACGAACCATATCTAATAGGCTTCTGTTTCGTCTTTCCGATACACCATTGTGTTGTGGCGCGTATGGAGGAGTAAGCTGAGAGAGAATTCCATTCTCTTTTAGGTAATCCAGGAACCCGGCACTCAAGTATTCACCACCTCAATCAGATCTTAGTGTTTTAATACTTTTTCCTGTTTGTTTTTCCACTTCATTCTTATATTCCCGGAATTTCTTAAAGGCCACGGATTTATGCTTCATCAAGAAGACATGTCCGTACTTAGAGAAATCATCCGTAAAAGTAATGAAATAAGAATAACCACTTCACGCATGTGTAGATATTGGACCACACACATCGCTGTGTATGAGTCTTAAGAGCTCGTTCGCTCTCACTCTGTGTCCAGTGAACGGAGTCTTTGTCATCTTTCCCATGAGACAAGATTGACATGTTGCATAATATTGATATTCGAACGGATACAAATATCCATCTCTATGTAATTTCGTCAACCGTGTTTCACTGATGTGACCCAGTCTACAATGCCATAAGAAAGCCTGATTTAGTTCCGGAGACTTTCTTTTAAGTGTGTTCTGGACATTGAAAATTTGTAGTTGGTTTAATACGTATATACCGTTGTTTAGAGTACCCGACCGAATCAGACCATGATTAAAGTGGATGTTTACGACATCACTTACAAATGTAAAATCATAATCTTCTTTAGATAACAAAGATACAGAAATGATATTACAAATCAAACTAGGTACACAAAAACAATTGCGCAAAACCAAAATATGTCCACTCATCAATCCAAGGTGATATTCCCCTACAGACACAGCATCCACGCTCGCTCCATTAGCAACCCAGAGGGTCATATCACCGGTCTTCAGAACACTACGGCTTCTCAGTGCCTACAAAGAATTACAGATATGAGATCCTGATCCGGTATCCAATACCCAGGAAGTAGAGTTGATTGACAGACAGTTTTAAATTACAAACACACTTAAAGCCGAATCCACAACTTGCTTCGGGTCCTGGTTCTTGGCCTTCCAAGCCCTGCAATCTTTCTTCCAATGGCCTTTTTAATGACAATAGAAGCATTTTTCCTTTCCTACTGTCACCCCCGCTACTCTTGCCATGCCCTTTGCTTCCACCTTACTAACATCGTCTCTCGGCTTGGTGGGGGCCTTATTCTTCTTTCCTTTGGCTTTCGCCTTGGATCTAGAAGAAGAAGCTCCACCAACAAATAGAGCGGTTGTTTTCCTGGCTTTCTGCAGGGTGCCCTCAGCACTCCTCAACATGTTGAGGAGTTATGGAAGTTCAACTTCTTTACCTTGAATATTAAAATTCAAGATAAATTGGGCGTAAGTGGAAGGGAGGGACTGCAGAATTAATTCTATATACAGCTCATTCTCTAACGTGGTCCCGAGGTTCGCGAGCTCTTAATATAGTCGATCATCTTAAGGTCATGTTCCCCTACAGATGATCCGACGGCCAACCTCGCCTGAAAAATCTTCTTCGAGGTCTCGTATTTTGCGATAGGAGATTGCTCTCCATATAATTCTTTGGTATAGAGGAATATGGATTCAAGATCCATATTCTCGTGCCGCCTCTGGTGCTCATTGTTTATAGACGCTAGCATGAGGCACTTGGCCTTCGCGCAGTCAATCTCCCAGGTCTTACGGATTTTCTTATCCGCGACACTGGATTCTGGACCTTGGACAATAGGGGCTTTAGTAGTGAGGACGTAGCCTAACTTGTTATAAGTTATTGCCATCTTGACATTCCTGAACCAATCTTTGTAGTTTGGCCCTGTCAATATATTTTTATCTAATAGTAACTTAAGGCCCGTCATCTTTGGTTGATGCAATTAGGAGAGAGAGAAGAAACACTTAGCATGATGCTCTTGTAAGTTTAGATTGGTTTTTAGTTCATCTAAGCAGGATGGCTCCCACTGTTTCTCGAATCCTTCCTCACACCATAAACGAAGAATTAGTCAGGATTAATCTCACCGGACAATACTTGCTTAACCTTTCAGCCAGGCTAGTGTCGGTACTTCGAGGGAGGTTTTACGATGCTTTCGCAAAATTCCTTAATTAAATAACCTCTTTTCTCTGGAGGCGTAGCCCCGCTAATACTGTTCTAGACACCTACTTGGTTTATAGTATTGATCGTTAAGTAAAAAAATCTCCCGAGGAGTAGCATATACTCACAGTAGGATCGGGACCAAATATCATTGTTTGATAATGCAGAAGGAATCCTACCAATATTATCAAACTCCAAATGGTATGCAGCACTAGCAAGTTTCAGTTTCTTTAGAAACTCCTGATGTGGATTTTTGCCCCGTGCTCTTATAACCTTGACTAAGGCCAACAAATCATAAGTCACATGTCAAGTTCTACCCGTCATTATCCAGGTTAATTTGAACCCAGCCATACATACTCTTGACTAAGGCCAACAAAGTAGTATGACTGTCCCAAACCAACGCATCTATTTATGCAACATATGAATACCGGATGTGCCCCGCGAAAATATATTACAACAATTTACAATTTACATTTGAATGAAAGAATATAACACCTCACATCCCCGGCTATTCATTCACGACAATCCAATAAGTCTATATACATAAACAAACATCACAGAAATGTGCAACCTCCAACTAACTGACATATAGCAATTAGCGGAAGTTACGAACACATTTATCACATCTTGAAACATTAAACGACGTTAAACTGTGACATCGAAACACCCCGTATTATTAGTTGTATGTATTCCCTAGAGGCTATTAGTGTATATTTGATATACTAGTTTATATTAACTAATATTAGCTCATTTAACCATTTATTTTTCTCACATGTGCACACTTAATATATATGTGATATATTAATTGTGTTTTATTTTGTGTCATGGTTGATGATACATGCAACATGGGTGTATGAGACTTACACTATGATAAAGATAATGTAGAGTTTATTTATTTATAGTAATTCAAGTATTAGTTGGAAATTTGTCACATGGCATGAATCTTCATGAAACTTTGAGACCCATTGACTTAGTCCACTAGTTTTGTCTTACACTAGATATTTGTTAATCCAACCATTATCTAAACTCATGGTTAAATCTCTACATGAGTGATATTAGATATTTTCTCACCCATGTTTGCCATTCACTCTCACAACATTATCTCTCTTCATCTTCTTCTTCAAGCTCAAGAGCTCTCTAGATTTTGAGCAAGTGAGAAATATTAGTGAGAAAAAAAATTCTAAAGTGAGCAAAAATCCTACTTCATCATCCTCTACTAGATTAGCACATTAGTATAGGGTGTTAGTTTCACTAATCTCTCATTAGTGAAGTAGTAGCTTAGGTTAGTGTCTCCTCGACGTAGATCATTTTCGGCCTCGAAGACTTCAAACAAGTTCGTTCCTTTTTCTTGTGAAGCCATGCTAGAGTCCGGAAGATCACTACTTGGCGTGAAGGGACTACTACACAGAGCTATTGAAGTGAAGGACCAGTCTACAAAGGTTGTATTCCTAGTTCACTTAGTTATAAAGTAGTTTGCAATTTGTTTCGTATGACTCTCTAGTTAAACATCCTAGTTTAGGGTTGTTCTTTAAAATGGAAAATTTTTGAAAATGGCATGGACGATGCCTCCCGAAACCTTACTGTCATTCATAGAAACCCTACACGTATTGCCACAGTGAAGAATTAACAGTATATTCAAAATTGGAAAAAATAAACAACTCCTGAAACACCATATCCAAGTCACAAAGCCACATACCAAAACATAAAGCAATCCCCTCAATTGAACCGATGAGCTCGGAAATTTCCATGATATGGCTGGCCACTTTGTGGGGAATTGTCTCGTTTTTGGTGAGTGTTCATTTTACAGTTCAAGGAGTACTCTGCAGTTGCTAAAAAATTTTTTAGAGCCTCGGAAAAATTCAACAGAAATTAGGATCTACGTTTCGATGTTTTGGGGTTATTTCGGTTTCGTAGTTTTAGTTGTCATTTAATCTGTTAGTTATGGTTTAGTCGGCTCTGATACCACTATAAGTCGATGCCACGCACCCCACGTGTTCACGGGGAGGCAGAGTTTGCAAAAGACGATTTTTATTAGCTTCGTAACATCGACTAAACTCCAGGATCGATACTAAACCCTAACTAACATACTAGCAAAGAGGTTTAACTATTATATGTGAGTGTTATAGCTCAAGTTCTCACTGTCCTTCACCTCTTCACTGTCCTTCTTCAAGTCATGAACTCCTTGAACTAAGAACGGAATGCACCTCCTCGTCGTCTTCTCCAAATCATAGAAGATCCACCCGAGAGATCCGAGTTTGAGCTTTACCTCTAACTTGAGGTAACTAGGTCACTTGGTGTGCTAAACATAGTAGCTTGGGATGTGTAGAGAGTGATGAGGAGTCTAGTAGTCTCACAAACCCTATGATTCTCAATTCATGAGATGGTTAGGGTTTGAATGGAGAAGGAGAAAGCTCGAGGAAAATGAAAGGAGGAAAGTATCTGTAGAATTTCTTTTGTGAAAAGAATTGAGTGAAATGAGCTAGAGTTTTGGCATTTAAACCATGATAAAATATCTAACAAATATTTAAGTCAACAAATGCCAAATGAATCCATGTTGGTCAATGCAAAACCCTAATTTCATTTCTCCAAACTACCACAATGTTTCCTCTCTCAATTCTTCCACCTCATTAAAGAATTAATCATAAAAGTGAAACCCTGATTTGAGGTGTCATTCTCCAAAAGCAATCTTGATCAAATCACAAGAATGCCCCTCACATCCGTATATACATACCCGTATCCGTATTCCGAGAAACACGAATACAATGAGACGAAACTAATCCAATAATCATATACTAGGATCCGGCTTAAACCAAAGCCTACTAGTAATGTCTGCCCAAACATCATATGCGCATAAGTACACGTATATGATCGAACCCTGTCGTAAAACCATACGACCTCTACACGTTTTGCCCGAAGCCGGGAAACCCTCTGTGTGGGACTCTAAAGACTCGACAATACTCTGGCAGTGGGTTTAACTATAAGCACGTCAGTGGAACTAGCTGTACGTAACGGCTACCTAGGTATCTGTCGACAAGAAGGTCGATGAAGAAACTCATTCATACCCCTACTAAGCCTGTTTGTGCCTGTTAGTTGTATGTATGCCCTAGAGGCCATTATTGTACATGAGATGTATATTATAGTGGATGGTGGGACATATATAGGGAGTACTTTCTTGCTCGACATGACATTACGCTATCTGGTTGCTCTTTATCTTAACATGTACACTTACTGTCTCTCTGTTACATGTTGATAAAGCCTTTAGAATGTGTACTTGAATTCCAGGATTATGATACAGATCATACTAGTGGGGCCTGGGTAGTCCATGAGTTCATCCTTCAATGTTCCTAGTCGAGAGAGTATCGAGACGGGGCATTGATATTCCAGAGTAGACTAGCGTATAGCTTCTCGACCCATGTGATGGGCAATGGATGATCCCATATTCATTGATGTTTGACATCAGAGATGGTATATGGGTGCTCAGTGGAGACTGGGTACACTGAACGAACTTGTCGAGAACTCCTAGATGGTACTATACCTCACGTCAGATGGCAGTTTTCTGGTGACACTGGTACAGGTTAGTCTGTTGACCCGAGATCTTCATAGAGTCTTGTGTGTCTCCCACTGTGCTTTGATTTCCACCCTACAACAGCTCTACTGAGTCATGCAAACAGGTGGTTTTTAGGTACAGTCCCGAGTCACATGGAGGCAATGAGCTATAGGAGGGGATTCGTCTCTCCCGGTATTTAGGGTTGATGTTGCGCTATGCTCGATTGGACATAACTGAAATCCCTGGCCAAGGTAGATGAGATTTACTGGTAAGTGTTATTAGTGGTTTCTCGACCCGTTATGGACCTTACATCGGCATGACTTATTAAGCTATTGGGGTCTGACGTTTACCACCCCTAGGCGAGATATACGACATATCAGACGAAGACACCGGACTGTACGGTAGTGTTACTGATTGGATTCATAGGAGTATGAGCAAGCCTGCTTGTTGATCTTCTAATTGCTCAATACCCGGGTGGCCTTTACCTTTAGCAGACCGCATGCGGCTTGTGGGTGACTGATATGATCACCACCTACTACCGGCATATTGACGAGTCTTTAGAGTTCTATACAGAGGTTTCCTGTTTGATGCAAAACGAAGTAGGAGCACATATGTGATATGTGCGAGACTGAGATTAATGCGCGTATATGATACCGCATTCTATTCTCGCGATATGTGATATCGGTCGGTTATATATGATATAGTCGGGTTATCAGATTAAGTGTTGATTCAATAGATTGTTACATTTGATATTAGTCGGTTGTATGTGATATAGCCGGATTATTAAATTAAGTGTTGATTTAATAATTTAATGTATAATTATATATTTGATATATTAACTTACATTAACTAATATTATCTCACTTAACATTTCATTTTCTCACTGGTGTGCATTTAGTATATATGTGATATATATTAATGTACATGTTTTTGTGTCATGCTTGATGCCACATGCAACATGGGTGTATGAGATTCACACCATGCTTAATATAATGTAAGGTTTCTTATTTATTTAAGTAAATCACAAATTAGTGGAATTAAGTCACATGGTTGAAGCTTGTAGAAACTTGTGGAACCATTGACCAAGTCCACTAATTTTGTTTTACTTGTAGATATTTATTAACTTAACCATTATTAATTTGCCATGGTTTATTCTCTGCATGGGTTAGTGTATGACACTAACTCATCCATGGTTGTTATTCTCACCTCATGAGTTCATTCTCTCATATTCATTCTTCATCTTCTTCTTCTTGAGAAAAAAAGCTTGCTAGCTTTTTCTAAATGAGAAAATATTATGAGAAAATAAAATCTAAAGAGTGCCCACATCCTATTTCATCATCCTCTACTATTAGTCATTTAGTTTAGGGTGTTTGCTTAACTAATTCACATATTAGTGAAGAGGTAGCATGAGTTTGAGTCTCCTCGATGTAGATCATCTTCGGCCTCGAAGACTTCGAGCAAGCTTGTTCATTTCTTCATGTGAACCCTTACTAGAGTTCGGATGTTCACTACTTGGAGAGAAGTGACTACTACACGGAGCTTTAGAAGTGAAGGACCGGTCTACAAAGGTTGTATGCCTCATTCGCATTCTATGTAAAGTTGTTTACATTTTAGTTTTGCTCCTAAAACTCTAGTTAGATCCTAGTTTAGGTTGTTTGGCACACTAGAAATTTTAAATACGGCATGTTTAATGCCTTGTGAAACCTTATGGTTGTGCCAAATAACCCTACAGTGGTTTCAGAGCCTTACTAGAGCATTAGGAGTTGACTAGACGAAGTTAGAAGTTCGAACGAACTCCGAAAACTTGATCTTGCCCATTCTCTGGAAATTTTTCAAAAAGTTAGAATTTTTCATGTTAAAAATACTCTAAAAATTATGCAGGTAATTCTATGGACCCACCTGAAGAACGAGTCCATAACTCGTCTAAGTGACCATGGAACTGCGGCCAAAACATGGTTTTGGCGGCGGTTCCGCGACGCCACTTGAAAGGCTTGGGACGGGCCTTCAGCTGCTGGTCCATGGGCACTGTGGTATGGTTCTGGGGACTTCTAACACTGCTCAAGTATTGAGCTATCTGGGAAATTTTGGGAATTTGTTGATTCGATCGAAACGTTTAACATCATCTAGCTATCTGTGATTGTGATACAATATTTGGAATCCACACTAATTTGAATTTTATAAATCTAGCAATTTTGTCTCATTTGATCGGTTGCCACGGGATTTTGATGTGATCAAAAGGCTGTCGCAATCACGTAGCGTACGCGGATACTCGCCGCGTAACCTTACTAGATAGCCATGCCCCATAGCCCCGACCAAGTGACTGTAGGAGAACTCCGCTGCCTAAAGCATCCGTCCGGGTGCTCGCGGCCGCGGTGTTCCGCCTAAGTGCACTTTGTCGACGGTATCGGGGGTGCGGCCATTTACTAAAGTTTCCGACGAGCATTCGATAAGGATGTCGGGAATCTTATTGAATTACCCGACTTGTTATTAGAAAGTGTTTTCAATATCGAGACTAAAATGCGGGGTTTATAATTGTTAGGCATGCGATGTCTAAGGAATTCATATTGTTAAGCATGAAACCCGGAATATGAGATATTTCGGGTTTATGATGTCAAAGGTGGTTGTGGATTCCAACTGTTATAGTTTTCATTTTCTTTTGTGCGACCGTAAGTGTAATATATGAGGTATCGCCGGTTTCGTTGCTATACGTCAACGATAATTGGGATACGCATACATACTTAGGTTGATGACATGTGATGTTATGTGTTTCTATGATATGTTATATTGGATCGTTGTGTTTGAATAGCCGGGGGGGTTTATGTGAGATGGAAGTTTTTCTTTTTCATTCATGTTAAAACATGTATGCAATATTCTTTTATTGGGGAACTTCCGGGTTGAGGAAGATGTCACCGTTGATGTATATTATTTACTTTTCCGCATTAGGATAGACCCAAGGAGGGGAGTACAAGTAACCGGGTTCTAGAGTCCAGTGGGAGACCATCTCGAGGTGTCGAGTCCGGGTCTCCTAACTCTAGAATTGGCAGGGTTGCTTGTCGCTCTCGTAGGGGTTTTAGGATGTGGGATTGGCTATTCATCACGACCATGGAATCCGTGTTTTAAACAGGCTTAAATTAAAACCCGGAAATCCTAGTATATCCAATATTTCATATGTTGTCTTCTGCTGCTGATATTCTGTGATATGATCATTTTAAATTTTGAGATGGATACATTATATAATATATATGATATATTATAGACGTTGGTTATGTTATTCACCCGCGCTAGCCCTGCCCCGCTTTACCGTTAGTTACCTAACCTAACGGTACATGATGGTACTTCGTGGCGAATGTGGATGGCATAAGCGTACGTTGTGTTTATCTGTGATGATTAGGTAACTTAAATGATGGGACATTCCTTAATGAGATTAATGAAAAAAAATAAACATAAAGATATTGTGGAATCGAATTTTCAAAAACAGGTAGCTCTAGTTGTTGTTTTGCATAGCGGTATTCCTTGTAGAATATCCTCCACCTTATTCGATGAGGAAAGAGCGGAGATCCCTTCACCGGGAGTGACCTCTTTAGCAATATCTAGCAGATGCTACAACCATCGGTTTTGTCTTTTGACTGATTTTCTAGTTCTTACTTTGCATAGTGGTATTGTGAATATCCTGCACCTCATTCGACGAGGAAGGAGCCGAGATCCCTTTAGCGGGAGTGACCTCTTTAGAGAAACTAGCAAAAGCCTAAAAAACACTCCATTTTAAATCATTTGATTCTGCAACGAGATCAAGTTCACAGCGTTAAAGGTTTTCTTAAAACCCATCCGCAACCCTCCGTCATTTTAGGAAGTAGAGTACTTAGTATTTGTGCTGCGTTTGTTGACTATAGTTAAGGCGCAGTATACGATAGCTAAGTGATGTCTTCCTTCACAGAATATGATGCGATTAATTAGGACAGTCATGTGATTTTGTTTACCATAGTTAAGGTTCATATGGATGGGTCTAATTAATCATGAAATGACGGGTAGAACTTGACTAGTGCTTATGATTTGTTGACCATAGTTAAGGTCATGAGTCACTAGGGGTAAAAACCATTATCGGGAGTTTCAAGTGTTGAAATTTGCAACGAGATTGCATACCTTCTATGAGATAGTTGGATCCTGATACCCACTGCGAGTAATTGTTACTTCTGGGAGAGTTTTAGACTTTACAATTAGCTGATTAAGTAGGTATCTAGAAAGGTGTCAGCGGAGTTACGCCCTTGGGAAAACGAGGTTTATTTTAATTAGGTCCGTGCGAAAATACGGGGAACCTCTCTCAAAGTACCGGCACTTTCCTAGCTGAAAGATTGGCCAACTTGTAGGGTGTAATTAATCCCGGCTAGTTTTTCCTTTTAAGGTTTGAAGGAAGATTTGATAAAAATAGTGGGAGCCATCCTGATTAGATAAAATATATATAACCAATCTAATCTTGCAAGAGCGCACGCAGAGTGTTTTCTTCTCTCTCTCTCTAGGTAGCGACCATGTCACACCTTAATCAAGATAACAATATGGATGTATTGACCGAACCCGCTTGTTATACTGTGCTGGGGAACGTTGGTCCTGCTCCAACTTATAATTGTTATAAGACCGAGCAGAAAATAGGGGAATACCGGGATACCCATGCAGCCCAAACGATAAAAGTGCATGTTGATGCATCTTCTTCGGGTGTGTTCATTACAGAGAATTATTTCTCAGCATCCTCTACGTCCTGGGTATTTGATACCGGATCAGGATCCCGCATGTGTAATATGTTACATGGGCTACGGATAGGTAGAGAACTGAGAATAGGGCGATATGTCTCTAAGTATAGAGAATGGTGCAATTGTTGCAGCCAAATCAGTTGGCAAATATCACCTTGTATTAACAATTACATTGATTCTGAAAGGATGTTATTAGATACCGAACCTAATATGCAACATTATATCAGTCTCTTTATTTACTAAAGAAGGATATAATTTTGTATTGTTGGATAATGTTTTGAACATTTCCTATATCAAGAGTTGATCAGTTCAGGCACGTTATCTAATAGCATATACGTTCTAAATCAAACCACAGTTCTTAATGTACGGAACACACACAAGAGGAAGAGTTCAGAAATAAATAAATCCTACTTATGGCATTGCAGACTAGGTCATATCAATGCGACCCGACTAGCTGAGTTACATTAAGATGCATATTTAAATCAGTTTGAATTTACATCTTGTGAAACTTGCCAGTCATGCCACAAAGATAAGATGACCATAGCTCCATTTACTTGAAACAGAGAAAGAGTTTGTGAACACTCAGGACTGATACATGATGATATATGTGGTCCCATGTCTACACATGCCAGGACTGGTTCTTTGTACTTCATTATATTCACTGATGATCTCTCAGGATTCAGAAATGTGTTCCTGTTGAAATACAAGACTGAAGCTTTTGAGAAATTCAATGAATATAAATCCGAAGTAGAGAACCAAAACTGGTATAAGTATTATGTCCTTTGATAGGATCAGGGAGGAGAATACTTGTGCATGGAATTCCTGGACTGTTCAAAAGGAGAATGAGATTCTCCTTTAGCATTACTCCTCCGTATACACCACAGCACAACGGTGTATCGGGGCCGAGCAATCTCACCCTATGAGATATGGTGCACTCTATGATGAGTACTACTGAGCTGCCTATTTCCTTTGGGGGGTTATGCGCTTGACGAAACTGCATACCTATTGAATTGGGTTCCAACCAAATCAGATGCCTACCAACTCCATATGAGATATGGTATGGGAAGAGCCCATCTCTTAAGTAACTTAAGATTTTGGGTTGTCCGTCCTATGTCTAAAAGCAAAATTCGGACAAGCTCGAGGCAAGGTCATTTCTGTGAAAGTTTGTTGGATATCCCAAGCATTCACAAGAGAATATCTTCTACCACACCGAAGGTGTTTTATTTCTCGGCATGCCACCTTTTTAAGAAGAGGAATTTTTTAAGGAAGAAATTTGTGGTCATGAGGTAGAACTGGAATTGGTTCCAGCTATACAAACTACAGCTAATGATTTGGTAGAACAAGTGGATTCAATAGTTCCCAATGAACCTCAGCCTCTCCGCCGATCTGGTAGGGTTCCTCATCCGTCTGAGAGATACTTAAGTTTCTCGATGACAGTGGGATCGAGGATTGCATCATAGAGATGATGACCCAACTAGTATCGAGCAAGCCATGAAGAGTAGGTACTCTGTAAGAATGGCTGGATGCTAAGCGATCTGAGATGGAATCCATATACACCAACAAAGTATGGACTTTGGCTGTTATACTTGAAGGGTTAAATCCCCATCAGGAGCAAGTATATCTTGAGAAGATTACTTGGTATAGATAGAAAAGTTGAGACTTTCAAAGCAAGACTTGTTCCAAAAGGTTCTCTTCATTGACCAGGCGTGGATAACGATGAAACCTTTTCTCCAGTAGCTATGCTTAAGTCCATCCGGATCCTACTTGCCATTGCTACATACCATGACTACGATATCTGGTGGTTGGTGTTATGACTGCTTTTTCTAAATAATGATTTAGAAGAGAGCGTCTATAAGTACACAGCCAGAGGGCTTCGTAGACAGTGGGAGCAGCGGAAACGTGTGCAAGTTGCTTTACGGATTAAAGCAGGTATCGCGGAGTTGGAACTTCTATTTTGATATGATAGTCAAAGTGTTTGAGTTCATCAAAATGGTAGATGAACCTTGTAAATACAAAAAGGTTGTAGAGAGTATGGTGGTCATTCTCGTATTACACGTGGATGACATACTCTTGATAGGGAAGGTGTTTCCTTTGCTACACTCGGTCAATCTTCTATTATCACATTGATTCTCCATATACGATCAAGGTGATACCTCTTAAATCCTGGGTTTTGGATCTATGAGATAGATCTACGTGGATGTTAGGATTCTCACTAGGTGTAGTGAGATGGTATCAATCGATCCTGGGGAGAATCACTGGATAGCTTCCAAGGTGGTAAGGAAGACTGAAAGTCAGTCACAGGCATTATCTTTACCCTCAGTAGAGGGACGGTATGCTGGAAGAGTTCCAAGCTAGATACCGAGACAAACTAGACAATAAAGGCTGGATATATCTCTATCAACAATGCTACCAAAGAGGCAGTCTGGTTGTATATTTGTTCATAAGATAAACTAGGTTCCCACCATTGTGTGACAATGGAGGTGTGGCTTTAGCCTAGGAACCCCAGTCCCATTAGTGACCAAGACATATTCTATGGAAGTATCACCTGATCATGGAGATGGTTGATCTCTAAGAGATCAAGGTTAGGAGAGTAGACTAGAGGTTAACACGATGGATCCACTCACTGAGGCCTTTCCTGCCAGAGACTTTTATAGAACGTTGGGTATGCTATATTACAACAACTGGCCTTAGTGCAAGTGGGAGATTGTTAGTTGTATGTAAGCCGTAGAGGCCATTATTTGTCACGACCCGAAGGTACAGAACGTGACTGGCACTTAGATTACGAGACGTCTAAAGGCGTACTGTAACCTAAGTCAGCCAAAGCTCAGAAGAATCTAAACCAAAATCAAAAGAGAGTGAAGGAAAACCTTACATGAAAACGATTTGTAAATCAATTAAGTTGCATTGGAACCCTTTTTAAAAACATCAAAAATTCCCGAAAATTTCGGCAGAGTCTCCCTTATATTTTCTATCCCCCAAAATGGGTACAACAAGATATATAACCTGTAATCACAAAATGGCTTCCCCAAGCGGGAGCTAGCTCTTCGCCCAAGGCAGATCACGACCACACGCAATAAATAAGTAATATCAAGAAAAAGAGCATAAAAGAAATGCAAAATATCAGAAAACACAACGTCGGCTCAAGTGAGCTCGACCCAAAAGAAACCACATATACACAAATCTCTCAGTCTCATCACTAGGTCGCATATACAAATAAAAAGTGGTAGATGGAGAATACTAGATACAATGATAGAGCAAAAGAAATAAAATATGCTCGCAACCCACCTACGGGCGATGTCGCGAGTCTGAGCAAAAGAAGCTGATGATAGGATAGCCCGCCGCTACAAGGGTGACGGGTCCGACCTGCAAGACACTGTGGCACAACGGGGGTGAGTTGCCAGCTCGTGAGTAGCATATAACATCTAGTAAGGCAATCGTAAGAATGCACGCAATGCACCACAACATGTATGTCTATATGTGATATAATAGCTCTAGTATGCATGCACATGTATGCAATGTCATTACTAAATCTTTAAGGGTTTTAAATGCTAGGGATACTGCATTCTTAACTTTAGAAAATGAATATCTGTATAATAGCTAAGTACCATCAAGAAATCATCTGAAAACCCGTGTCAAGCACCGACACCAAATATGAAATCATATATGTCTCAATCTCTCACTGTATCAATGTCTCAAATATCGGGCTCCGTCAGTCCGGATCGGCCCATGTCATCAAATCTCACGACAACGGTCGGTATCCTCCGGATATCCGCCGCGCCAGACATCACCGGTAGGTAGTCTTCCCCTGCCAGGCTCATCGTCTACAACTCGATCTTCTTGCCCTGGTGTACCATACCGGGCCCACCATGTACCCGAGACGGTTCATCCACTCCTCGAATCGGGTCTCGAAATCCAACAGAAAACATGAAAACTCATGGTGGACGACACATACATTACGAGAAAACCGCAACTTTGTTTTAAAATGATAAATATAAGCTTTTGTTAAATTCTTGCGGTTTTCCCCAAAAATCCAGGAATCGCAGCAATACTGAAATCCTCAAGAAAATCATAATGTCCGTCATGTTGTATATGATAAATGTCTATGATATCAAGATATGCGATGTGAATTGTGGCTAGAAATCTATGTAAGTATGATGATGATGCAAGGTATATACATGCTATGCGATTTCATATATCATGTATGATGCAAGTGGTGACACTAAGCTAAACAGGTTCTATGGTGCTCGTGGCATGGCAATTACCAAAGGCGTGTGTGTCACATGAATAGTGCGCGTGCAACAGATGCCAATGGTAATGGTGTTCGTGTCCTGCGAAGTGATATCGCATATGTGTATATGAATGTTATATGAATGTCCATGCAATCTAGTATACGGTTAGCTGTGAGGGTATGCAATGTAAATAAAGGGGTAAGCTAACTAGCAATACAAGTCTTGCAAGAAATAGGGTAATCCTAACTAGGGGGTGTCTCGCGCCATCCAGACGATTCCCCCATAGATGAATACATCTACTCACCTGAATGCCTCGCTAATCCGATCCGACCACCGCCTTGCCTTTACGCGCCGTGTCCGATATTTCCCCGACCGATCCTAGCATTGCATAACACACAATATAAGATTACATACCCCTAAAATGACACCAAGTCAATATAAAAAGATTGACGCTCTTGAATTAAACATAACGTGCAGTCGGTGCGCGGAAAACACACGAAAATCGCTAAATCTTAACTAGAATCATCATTTCGGGGAAATCGACAAAACTAAAACCCGACTAGACAAAACCCCGCGCTCACGCACTCTAATAGTCCTATACGAAGCTAATTATATCGCTAACATAAAGCAATTTGATCGCATTCTAATTTTTGTAAAAAATCTAGTAAGCAAATTTCAAACCGATTCGATGCAAACGTCGAAATTTATCGATTTAGCGAGCGTAACCTTACGCAATTAACCACTCTAACCAAATAGGTAACCAAAGCCCTAACTTACTCCTTCAACCATGCTTCAAACCCTAGTTCAAAATCAATCCCATTCTTGATTTTTATGAACAATTTATTTACAACTAAATTAATACTTCAAAATTAAACTTTAGCACATATAAACTACAAGTTAGCAACTAGTTTAGGATTTTACCTCACAAGTGGAAACCTAGCATGATCAAGTCACCAAGATGCCTACTTTCATCAAGTTTTTGAACTAATTTGGGTTGAAGAGAGAGTGGATTAGGGTTTGGCTTTGAATTGAGATGGAAATTTGTGAGTTTTTATTGAATTTTAGCAAGAAATGAAGCAAGAAAGAAGTGAGGAAATGGGAAATTTCTGCAGCAAGGGTTCAGCCAGCAGGTGAGGGAGGGCAAGTGGGGATTTTTGGAGAAGTTTCTAGGTCCAAAAACACCTCATGTTCTCATTTAATGCTTTCATATCAACATTTTACAAAAAAAACCTTATTTTACATCATTTTTCCATTAAATTTCCCACCCTAAAACCAAAATTTTGCAAGTCATGATATAATTTTATTAACACCATATTTTAGCTTATAAAGATTCCTAATTATGAAATTTACCTAATTAAATTTGTATTTATCACTAATTTAATGTATTTAAAAAGGCTTAAAATAATTTAAAAAATAATTAATTACGAATTTTTTTTTATTTAGCTAGAAAATTATAAGTGACATTTTAGTGACAAAATTATAGTAATATCTTATCTAAATTTTGTATAATTAGGTCTACAATGAAAAAATACCTATTTTGACTTTTTACGGAAAAAGCCGAAAAATTAGCCGATTACCGAAAAACTGCCTAAACGATTTTCGAAGGGTTACAATCTTCCCCCCTTAAAGAAATTCGGTCCCCGAATTTAGAATTTAACTACGCATACCTTCAAAAAGATGGGGATATTTCTTCCTCATCTCGACCTCGGTCTCCCAGATGACATCCTCGCTGTTCGGGCCACGACAAAGGATCTTGACGGACGGTATAACCTTCGACCTCAATTTCTTCACCTGCCGATCCAAAATGACCACCGGTTGTTCGGTGAAAGAAAGATCATGCTCTAGCTGGATCGTCTGGTGCTGAATCGCCTGGGAAGGATCATGAAGGTACTTGCGGAGCATCGAGACATGGAATACGGGGTGAACATCGGGGAAGCTGGGCGGAAGAGCTAACCGATAAGCGACTGGATCAACACGCTCTAGGATCTCGAAAGGACCAACATATCTAGGACTCAGCTTCCCTTTCCGCCCAAATCTCATCACACCTTTCATCGGAGAGACCTTCAGGAAAACATGATCGCCAACAGCGAACTCGAGTCGGCGACGGCGCCTGTCAGCATAAGATTTCTGCCTGCTCTGTGCTGCTCTCATCCTGTCCCGAATCAGTTGTATCTTTTCGGTCGTCTCCTGTACGATTCTGCAGCCCCAAAATACTGCTCTCCCTGAGCTCTGTCCAACATACCGGTGATCGACATCTCCTCCCATATAAAGCCTCGAAAGGTGCCATCTGAATCGTCTCCTGGAAGCTATTATTGTAGGAAAACTCGATCAAAGGCAAATGACGATTCCAGCTACCACCGAAATCTAAAGCACAAGCTCTGAGCATGTCCTCAAGAGTCTGAATAGTACGCTCCGACTGACCGTCAGTCTGCGGATGAAAGGCTGTGCTAAAACTCAATCGGGTGCCCAATGCTTCCTGAAGTTTCTGCCACAATCGGCTGGTAAACTGGATGCCCCGGTCGGACACGATGCAAGTCGGAACACCGTGCAGTCGCACGATCTCATCAATATAAACCTGGGCGTACTGAGAAAATCCAAAAGTGGTCTTCACTGGCAGGAAGTGAGCCGCTTTCGTCAGTCGATCCACAATCACCCAAATAGAGTCATACCCTCGACTAGTCCTGGGTAGACCCACAATGAAGTCCATTGAGACCTGCTCCCACTTCCACTAAGGGATGGGCAAAGGCTGTAACTCGCCGGCTGGCCTCTGGTCTCAGCCTTGACTTGCTGACAAGTCTGGCATCTCGACACAAAGTCTGTAATATCCTTCTTCATCCCGTCCCACCAGTAAACCTCTCTCAAATCACGATACATCTTGGTGGAACCTGGGTGAACACTATATACTGATCTATGTGCCTCCTCGAGAATATCACGCCTCAGTCCCTCCGAATCTGGCACGCACAGTCGAGTCCCAAATCGAAGTATTCCCTGATCATCAATCACGAACTCGAAAACTCTGCCCTGCCGAATCTGCTCAATAATCTCTAATGTACGGGCATCGCCGGACTGTGCCTCGTGGATACGGTCAAGTAACTGTGGGCGTGCTCTGAAATGGGCTAGCTGTCCCCCTGTAGGAGTAAACTCGAACTGCACTCTGCTGTCACATAACACCTGCCAATCCGCCGTCGACTGCATCTGTACTGCGCTCAAACAAGATAAGCTACCTCCGGGCCTCCTACTCAGAGCATCTGCCACCACATTCGCCTTGCCCGGATGGTATAGAATCTCGCAGTCATAATCCTTCACCAGATCCATCCAATGGCGCTGCCTCAGGTTCAGGTCTCGCTGCTGGAAGATATACTTCAAACTCTTGTGGTCAGTGAATATCTGGCACGACTCACCGTATAGGTAATGTCTCCAGATCTTAAGTGCAAATACCACTGCAGCCATCTCTAAATCATGGGTGGGGTAGTTCTGTTCGTGTTTCCTCAGCTGCCGAGAAGCATACGGGATAACTCTGTCGTGCTGCATCAACACACATCCCAGCCCCACTCTAGAAGCATCACAATATACCACGAACCCGCCTGATCCTGAAGGCAATGCTAACACTGGTGCAGTAGTCAGACAAGTCTTCAACTGCTGGAAACTATCCTCACATGCCTGGGTCCAATCAAAAGGAACCCCCTTCCGGGTCAACCCGGTCAAAGGTGCAGCAATGCGGGAGAAATCCTGGACAAAACGCCGATAATAGCCGGCCAGACCTAGAAAGCTGCGAACCTCCGTAACCGATACTGGCCTAGGCCAACGCTGAACTGCCTCGATCTTCTTCGGGTCCACACAAATACCATCTCTCGTCACCACATGACCCAAGAAGTCGACACTGTCTAACCAGAATGCGCACTTGGAGAATTTGGCGAACAGCTGATGCTCCCTCAAAGTCTGCAATGTGATACGTAAGTGCTGCTCATGCTCCTTCCGGCTCCGAGAATAAACCAAGATATCGTCAATGAACACAATAATGAACTGATCGAGATACGGCCTGAATACACGGTTCATCAAATCCATAAATGCTGCCGGGGCATTGGTGAGCCCGAACGACATCACCAAGAACTCATAATGACCATATCGAGTACGGAAGGCGGTCTTTGGAATATCCTCCTTCCGAAGTCGCAACTGGTGATAACCTGACCGTAAATCAACCTTCGAGAAAAACCCTCCACCCTGGAGCTGATCGAATAAGTCATCAATGCGGGGTAGGGGATACTTGTTCCGCACAGTAACCCGGTTCAGCTGACGATAATCAATGCATAAACGCATACTTCCGTCCTTCCTCTTAACAAACAGGACGGGAGCACCCCAAGGTGACACACTCGGTCGGATAAGCCCTTTGTCCAGCAAGTCCTGTAACTGATCCTTTAGCTCTCTCAGCTCCGCCGGGGCCATCCGATAAGGCGGTATAGAGATAGGCCCCGTGCCGGGGATCAGGTCGATGCAGAACTCAATCTCGCGCTCTGGTGGCAGACCAGGCAGCTCGTCAGGGAATACATCAGGAGACTCTCTCACAACAGGGACCTGGTCTAACGGAACCTCTGTGGAGCTAGTATCACAAACATAGGCTAAGAATCCCTGACACCCTTTCCTTAAGAGCTGACCAGCGCGAAGAGAAGAAATCAAGCTGGGAAGGGTAGCACTACGATCTCCCTGAATAATAAGAACCGGCTCACCAGGAAAACTGAATCTGACTGCTTTCTCACGGCAGTCCACGGATGCATAACAGGTGGCTAGCCAGTCCATACCAAGAAGAACGTCAAAGTCTAGCATATCGAGGAGAATCAAATCAACTGATGAATCTCTCTCCCCGATACGAACGGAACACGATCGGTACACAAAATGGGCAACAAATGACTCGCCTACCAGGGTAATAACGACAAGCGGCTGATCTAACGGAGAAGACTCTCGGCCCAACCTCGGTGCAAAATACGTGGAAACATAGGAATGTGTGGAGCCTGGATCAAATAATACCCGTGCATCAAAAGAACATACTGGCAGAGTACCTGTCACGACGGCATTGGATGCCTGTGCATCCTGAAGAGTCAACGCGAACACTCGGGCCTGTCCACCACTAATAGCTGGCTGTCCTCTGCCTCTACCTCTGCCTCGGCCTCTGCCTCTGTCGCCTCGTCCTCTCTGAACCGGACCGCCACGCCCACGGCCTCTAGAAGCATCTGGCTGGCGTGGAGCATCATCAAGAGTAGGAAGTAGAGCTCTCTGAGGAGGTGGTGAGGGTGGTAAGGTCACATGCGGGACTGTCGCCGTTCCCTGACGTCCCATGGTACAGTCTCTGATACGGTGGTACCGACTCCCACACCGAAAACATCCTGGCGACGACTGCTGGGTCTGTGGATATGAACCAAATAACTGATCTCGTCTCAATCCTCTGCCTCCATCATCTCCCGGAAATAATCTATCGCGGTGTCTACCCGTCTGCCGCTGAGCTGGCGTATCAGTACGGATCCTCTTCGGCCCAGAAACGACCGGAGTCTCAGAAATACGCTCCTCCAAAAGTAAGGCTGCATCCATCGCGGCTGCGTATGTATCAAAGTGCTGGGTGCCGATGGCAAGGAATAGCTGTGTATCAAGCCCTCGCACAAACCTCTTTATTCTCTTCTCTTCTGTGTCTACTAGGTACGGAGCATATCGAGACAACTGGGTAAACTGTATATCATGCTCCGACACCGTCATCCCAGGAGTCTTGCGCAAAGACTCAAAACTACGGGCTCGAGCATCCCGGACACTCTCCGGAAGAAAACGGGCAAGAAATGCAGCTGTAAACTCGTCCCAGGTCATAGAAGGTAGACCTGCAGCTCGGCCTCTCTCTACTGAATCGTACCATGTCTGGGCAAGACCCTCCAGACGAAAACTCGCAAACTCCACCAATCTATCATCAGAACACCTCAACGAACGGCAAATCCGAGCCATCCTATCAAGAAATGCCTGTGGGTCCTCTGTCGCATCTGTACCGGTAAAAGCTGGAGGTCTCAATCTCATGAACTCCTGTAGTGAAACAGGGATAGTCTCCGTAGTAGCAGGAGCGACCATCTGTGCAGCAGGTACAATCGTGGTCTATGCGGTGGAAGGAACATCCTCGGATCTCTGTGCCAGACTGGACTCAACTAAAGATCCCATCATCTGCCGCAGCTCTTGCATGCCAGCCTCTAATCTGGCAATACGGTCAGGATAAGGCGGATCAGTATGACCCTGAGGGACAGGCGTATCATCCCGCTCGATCCTCGCCTCAGACGGGCCTGCCCGAATCTCATCCCTAGCGGCAGCCCGCTGAGCTCTCGTAGTCTTTGGCGGCATCGAAGCTGGAATAAGAAACAGGACTGATAAGAACATCGCAATTGGATCAAGGAATGCAAGGAATCAAGAAAGGAAATACAAGCAATTATGTCCTAAGGTCACTTAGGCGGAGTATCGTATCGTAAGTATGCCGCGGATCATACCCACGCTACGCCACTCTGCTTAAGTCACCTACTCCATTTACCAAGGTCGTCCTACACTCGGAAAGGTAAAACCTACGCTCTGATACCAACTTTGTCACGACCCGAAGGTACGGAACGTGACTGGCACTTGGATTACGAGACGTCTAATGGCGTACTGTAACCTAAGTCAGCCAAAGCCCAGAAGAATCTAAACCAAAATCAAAAGAGAGTGAAGGAAAACCTTACATGAAAACGATTTGTAAATCAATTAAGTTGCATTGGAACCCTTTTTAAAAACATCAAAAATTCCAGAAAATTTCGGCAGAGTCTCCCTTGTATTTTCTATCCCCCAAAATGGGTACAACAAGATATATAACCTGTAATCACAAAATGGCATCCCCAAGCGGGAGCTAGCTCTTCGCCCAAGGCGGATCACAACCACACGCAATAAATAAGTAATATTAAGAAAAAGAGCATAAAAGAAATGCAAAATATCAGAAAACACAACGTCGGCTCAAGTGAGCTCGACCCAAAAGAAACCACATATACACAAATCTCTCAGTCTCATCACTAGGTCGCATATACAAATAAAAAGTGGTAGATGGAGAATACTAGATACAATGATAGAGCAAAAGAAATAAAATATGCTCGCAACCCACCTACTGGCGATGTCGCGAGTCTGAGCAAAAGAAGCTGATGATAGGATAGCCCGCCGCTACAAGGGTGACGGGTCCGACCTGCAAGACACTGTGGCACAACGGGGGTGAGTTGCCAGCTCGTGAGTAGCATATAACATCTAGTAAGGCAATCGTAAGAATGCACGCAATGCACCACAACATGTATGTCCATATGTGATATAATAGCTCTAGTATGCATGCACATGTATGCAATGTCATTACTAAATCTTTAAGTGTTTTAAATGCTAGGGATACTGCATTCTTAACTTTAGAAAATGAATATCTGTATAATAGCTAAGTACCATCAAGAAATCATCTGAAAACCCGTGTCAAGCACCGACACCAAATATGAAATCATATATGTCTCAATCTCTCACTGTATCAATGTCTCAAATATCGGGCTCCGTCAGTTCGGATCGGCCCATGTCATCAAATCTCACGACAACGGTCGGTATCCTCCGGATATCCGCCGCGCCAGACATCACCGGTAGGTAGTCTTCCCCTGCCAGGCTCATCTTCTACAACTCGATCTTCTTACCCCGGGGTACCATACCGGGCCCACCATGTACCCGAAACGGTTCATCCACTCCTCGAATCGGGTCTCGAAATCCAACAGAAAACATGAAAACTCATGGTGGACGACACATACATCACGAGAAAACCGCAACTTTGTTTTAAAATGATAAATATAAGCTTTTGTTAAATTCTTGCGGTTTTCCCCAAAAATCCAGGAATCGCAGCAATACTGAAATCCTCAAGAAAATCATAATGTCCGTCATGTTGTATATGATAAATGTCTATGATATCAAGATATGCGATGTGAATTATCGCTAGAAATCTATGTAAGTATGATGATTATGCAAGGTATATACATGCTATGCGATTTCATATATCATGTATGATGCAAGTAGTGACACTAAGCTAAACAGGTTCTATGGTGCTCGTGGCATGGCAATTACCAAAGGCGTGTGTGTCACATGAATAGTGCGCATGCAACAGATGCCAATGGTAATGGTGTTCGTGTCCTGCGAAGTGATATCGCATATGTGTATATGAATGTTATATGAATGTCCATGCAATCTAGTATACGGTTAGCTGTGAGGGTATGCAATGTAAATAAAGGGGTAAGCTAACTAGCAATACAAGTCTTGCAAGAAATAGGGTAATCCTAACTAGGGGGCGCCTCGCGCCATCCAGACGATTCCCCCATAGATGAATACATCTACTCACCTGAATGCCTCGCTAATCCGATCCGACCACCGCCTTGCCTTTACGCGCCGTGTCCGATGTTTCCCCGACCGATCCTAGCATTGCATAGCACACAATATAAGATTATATACCCCTAAAATGACACCAAGTCAATATAAAAAGATTGACGCTCTTGAATTAAACATAACGTGCAGTCGGTGCGCGGAAAACACACGAAAATCGCTAAATCTTAACTAGAATCGTCATTTCGGGGAAATCGACAAAACTAAAACCCGACTAGACAAAACCCCGCGCTCACACACTCTAATAGTCCTATACAAAGCTAATTATATCGCTAACATAACGCAATTTGATCGCATTCTAATTTTTGTAAAAAATCTAGTAAGAAAATTTCAAACCGATTCGATGCAAACGTCGAAATTTATCGATTTAGCGAGCGTAATCTTACGCAATTAACCACTCTAACCAAATAGGTAACCAAAGCCCTAACTTAATCCTTCAACCATGCTTCAAACCCTAGTTCAAAATCAATCCCATTCTTGATTTTTATGAACAATTTATTTACAACTAAATTAATACTTCAAAATTAAACTTTAGCACATATAAACTAAAAGTTAGCAACTAGTTTAGGATTTTACCTCACAAGTGGAAATCTAGCATGATCAAGTCACCAAGAAGCCTCCTTTCATCAAGTTTTTGAACTAATTTGGGTTGAAGAGAGAGTGGATTAGGGTTTGGCTTTGAATTGAGATGGAAATTTGTGAGTTTTTATTGAATTTTAGCAAGAAATGAAGCAAGAAAGAAGTGAGGAAATGGGGAATTTCTGCAGCAAGGGTTCGGCCAGCAGGTGAGGGAGGGCAAGTGGGGATTTTTGGAGAAGTTTCTAGGTCCAAAAACACCTCATGTTCTCATTTAATGCTTTCATATCAACATTTTACAAAAAAAACCTTATTTTACATCATTTTTCCATTAAATTTCCCACCCTAATACCAAAATTTTGCAAGTCATGATATAATTTTATTAACACCATATTTTAGCTTATAAAGATTCCTAATTATGAAATTTACCTAATTAAATTTGTATTTATCACTAATTTAATGTATTTAAAAAGGCTTAAAATAATAATAAAAATAATTAATTACGAATTTTTTTTTATTTAGCTAGAAAATTATAAGTGGCATTTTAGTGACAAAATTATAGTAATATCTTATCTAAATTTTGTATAATTAGGTCTACAATTAAAAAATACCTATTTTGACTTTTTACGGAAAAAGCCGAAAAATTAGCCGATTACCGAAAAACTGCCTAAACGATTTTCGAAGGGTTACATTATTGTATATGAGATGTGTATTATAGTTGATGCTGGGACATATATAGGGAGGGCTTTCTTGCTCGACATGATAGTACGCTATCTGGTTGCTCTTTATCTTAACATGTACACTTACTGTCTTTCTGTTACATGTTGATAAAGCCCTTAGTATGTGTACTTGACTTCCAGGATTATGATGCAGATCATACTAGTGGGGCCTGGATAGTCCATGAGTTCATGCTTCAATGTTCCTAGTCGAGGGAGTATCGAGACGAGGCATTGATATTTCAGAGTAGACTAGCGTATAGCTTCTCGACAGATGTGATGGTCGATGGATGATCCCATATCCATTGGTGTTTAACATCAGAGATGGTAAACGGGTGCTCAGTGGAGACTTGATACACAAAACGGACTCGCCGTGAACTCCTAGATGGTATTATACCTCATGTCAGATAGTAGTTCTCTGGTGACACTGGTACAGGTTATTCTGTCGACCCGAGATTTCCATAGAGTCTTGTGTGTCTCCCACTGTGCTTTGATTTCCACCCTAACACGGCTCTACTGAGTCGTGCAAACAGGTGGTTTTTGGGTACAGTCCCGAGTCATGTGGAGGCAATGAGCGATAGGAGGGGATTCTTCTCTCCTGGTATTGTGGGTTGATGTTGCGCTATGCTTGATTGGCCATAACTGAAATCCCTGTCCAGGGTAGATGAGATTTATTGGTATCATTAGTTTCTCGACCTGTTATGGACCTTACATCGGCATGACTTATCAAACTATTAGGGTCTGACGTTTACCACCCCTAGGCGGGATATGCGACATATCAGACGAAAAGTCCGGACTATACTGTAGTGTTACTGATTGGATTCACAAGAGTATGAACAAGCTTCCTTGTTGATCTTCTGATCACTTAATACCCGGGTGGCCGTTACGTTTAATAGACCTTTTGCGGCTTATGGGTGACTGATATGATCACCACCTACTGCCGGCATATTGATGAGTCTTTAGAGTCTTACACAGAGGTTTCCTGATTAATGCGAAACGAAGTAGGAGCACATATGTGATATGTGCGGGACCGAAATTAATGCGCGTATGTGATACCGTATTCTATTCTCGCGATATGTGATATCGGTCGTTATATGTGATATAGCCGGGTTATCGGACCAAATGTTGATTCGATAGATTATTATATTTGATATTAGTCGGTTGTATGTGATATAGCCGGATTATTAAATTAAGTATTGATTTAATAATTTAATGTATAATTATATATTTGATATATTAACTTACATTAACTAATATTATCTCACTTAACATTTCTTTTTCTCACTAGTGTGCATTTAGTATATATGTTATATATATTAATGTACATATTTTTGTGTCATGCTTGATGCCACATGCAACATGGGTGTATGAGATTCACACCATGCTTAATATAATATAAGGTTTTTTTTATTTATTTAAGTAAATCACAAATTAGTGGAATTAAGTCACATGGTTGAAGCTTGTAGAAGCTTGTGGAACCATTGACCAAGTCCACTAATTTTGTTTTACTTGTAGATATTTATTAACCTAACTATTATTAATTAGCCATGGTTTATTCTCTACATAGGTCAGTGTATGACACTAACTCACCCATGGTTGCTATTCTCACCTCATGAGTTCATTCTCTCATATTCATTCTTCATCTTCTTCTTCATGAGAAAAAAACCTTGCTAGATTTTTCTAAGTGAGAAAATATTGTGAGAAAATAAAATCTAAAGAGAGCCCACTTTCTACTTCATCATCCTCTACTATTAGCCAATTAGTTTAGGGTGTTTGCATCACTAATTCACATATTAGTGAAGAGGTAGCAAGAGCTTGAGTCTCCTCGACGTAGATCATCTTCGGCCTCGAAGAGTTCGAGCAAGCTTGTTCATTTCTTCATGTGAACCTTTAGCAGAGTTCGGATGTTCACTACTAGGAGCGAAGGGACTAATACACGGAGCTTTAGAAATGAAGGACCGGTCTAAAAAGGTTGTATTCCTCATTCACTTTCTATGAAAAGTTGTTTACATTTTAGTTTTGCTCCTATAACTCTAGTTAGATCCTAGGTTAGGTTGTCTGGCACACTAGAAATTTTAAATACGGCATGTTTAATACCTTGTGAAACCATATGGTCGTACCTAATATCCCTACAGTGGCAATCTCCGTACAGTCCGGTCTGTTGGTCTAAGAATGTCGCATATCGATCCTAGGAAGGCGGCGGGCGTCAGACCCCTAATAGTGCAATAAGTCGTGTCGGAGTGCGGCCAAAAAATACCCTGAGAAACTACTGGAATCCCAACCAGCAAATCTCGCTTGCCCTAGCCAGGGACTTTGTGTAATGGCTTTCCGAACACAGCGCGACATCAACCCCCAATACCGGGAGAAACGAATCCTATCTAACCGCCACTGCCTCCAAGTGCTTCGGGACTGCACCCAACTACTATCTGTTTGCATGACTCAGTAGAGCCGTGGTAGGGTAGTAATCTAAGAACAGTGGGAACACACTTGAGAAGAAGTAGCAGTGTCAAGTCGGCGGACTAAGCTGTACTCATGTCACGTGGAAACTGCTACCTGATGATAGGTATATTACCAACTAGCAGTTCCCTACGAGTCCGTCCAGTGTAACTCATAACCTAATGAGCACCTGCATACTATCTCCAGTACGACGTACTGATGGCTGTGGGACAGACCATCTCCCCTGCTGGGAAGAGAAGCGTATATACTAGTCTACTCTGGAGTATCGATGCCCTATCTCGATAATCCTGCGACTAGGGACCTGTGTAAGGATGTGCTTGTAGACTACCCAGCCCCCACTAGTGTGACTGCCATCATAATGCTGGTAGTCAAGCAAAGATCCTAAGGGCTCTATCAATATGTATTAGCGATACGTTAAAAGAAATATATACACATATTAAGATAGATACAAACCAAATAGCATACTACTATATCGAGCAAGACTGTCCTAAATCCTTGTATATATCCCAAGCATCCAAAATGTAATATACAAACTAATACTATACAATAATGGCCTCTAGGGCATATTACATTAACACCTCAGGGTTGCTAATGGAGCGAGCGTAGATGTTGTGTCCATAGGGGAATATCACCTAAGATTGACAGGTGGACACATTTTGGTTTTGCGTAACTGTTTTTATGTATCTAGATTGACATATAATATCATCTCTGTATCTTTACTTTCTAAAGAAGGTTATGATTTTACATTTTTAAGTGATGTTGTAAACATCCACCTCAATCAAGGTTTAATTGGGTCAAGTACACTAGACAACGGTATATACGTATTAAATCAACACCAAGTTTTCAATGTCTAGAACACACTTAAAAGAAAATCTCCAGAATTAAATCAAGCTTTCTTATGGTATTGTAGACTAGGTCACATCAATGAAACACGGTTGACGGAGTTACATAAAGAGGGATATTTGGATCCGTTTGAATATCTGTCTTATGCAACTTGTCAATCATGTTTCGAAGGAAAGATGAAAAAGACTCCATTCACTAGACACGGAGTAAGAGCCACCGAGCTCTTGGGACTCATACACAGTGACGTGTGTGGTCCAATGTCTACAAATGCAAGAAGTGGTTATTCCTACTTGAATGCTTTTACAGATGACTTCTCAAGGTATGGACATGTATTCTTGATGAAACATAAATCCGAGGCCTTTGATAAATTCCTAGAATACAAGAATGAAGTAGAAAAACAAGCAGGAAAAAGCATCAAGGCACTTTGATCTGATCGAGGTGGTGAATACTTAAGTGTCGAGTTCCTGGATTATTTAAAAGAGAATGGAATTCTCTCTCAACTTACTCCTCCATACACACCTCAACACAACGGTGTATTGGAAAGGCGGAACTGCACCTTATTGAATATGGTACGTTCCATGATGAGTTACTGCGATCCTTCTGGGGTTATACACTGGAATCTGCTGCATATCTTTTGAACAAGGTTCCTACTAAGTCTGTGCCTACCACACCATATGAAATGTAGAGTGGGAAGAAACCCTATCTTAAGCATCTAAAGATATAGGGATGTCAAGCCTTTTTCAAAAAGCAGCATGCACAACCCGGAAAAAGGCACGTGATTGGCACTTCAATCATGTGAACCCTATAGGACCCCACCTATTTCAAGTAAGACAAAGCCCAGAAATTTAAACCTTTTAAGGGAAATAATAGAGGTGAATTTTTTTTAAAATAAAGGTATAATAAAATAAAGTTTTCCTTTAAAATGCATAGGTAATGATATATGAAAATGCTAGTGGATTATACTACAATTGAAAAAAAATACGTCTTAAAAATTTGGGCAGCATCTCCTTGTATATTTTGATCCAAAACCACATACAAGCAATATATATAGGCATCCCTAAGTAGGAGCTAGCTCTTCGCAAATCGGCAGAATCACAGCCACGCAAGTAAGCAATAAATATACGATGCCCAACGGCGAAGATCAACACAGAAGAAATAAGTAAAGTAAGGCATCAAAAACCTCAAAAGAAGCGAACATACACCCATCGCTCTAAGTCGCGCAAACATACAGTCTGTCTAGGTCTACTAATTTACAAAGTCTAGTTTCAAAGATCACTAAACCACAATAGTTTAACTATAAACTACAATAGGACATTAAGAAATCTAAAAACTTAACTAAGGGTATAGGATTATATCTCATGTAGCAACTCAAGAAAATTCTTGGGTTGCCCAAAGTGCTCAAAACTTTAGCTTTATTGATCCATAGGGTTGTAGTGAAGTTGTGCACCATTTTTGTGAAGGGGGAATGGTGGTTTGAGGTGTTTTTCATAGGGTTTGTGGGTGGTAGTAAGGTGGAGGGTTGAAGGAGGATGAAGGATGAAGATATGAACCATGGTCAAAAGGTTACCCTCTCCCTCTCTCTCACTTGCCCATATCCCTTTGTCCCCCCTCCCATGCCTCCATATCTCTTCTTTTCTTTTTCTTTTCTTTTTCTTATTTTCTTTTAAAATCAACATAAATACAAATGAAACCAACATGTAATCAAAATGCAACATGTCATGGTGCACTAACCATGGATATTAAAAAAAATTCGGATTTGGCCTAATCATGATTAGTAGTGTACTAATCAAGTTTAATTTAAACTTGCATATAATAATTGCATAATTATTTATAAAATGCCCAAATCCAAATAATTACATTTTTAATAACTAAACTATATTAATCTCCAATAATTTTCCAAATATTGGTATATAATTATACCATTTTACAAAAACCCTAATTCGCAAATTGAATAGTTTTCGCGAAATATATTATTTTAATATTTAATTTTCAAAAATAATATTTTATATTTCTGAAATGTTGCAATCTTCCCCCCTTAAATAAATTCGGTCCTCAAATTTAAATTTAATCCCCCAAATACTTAATCATTTCAATATTCAGTTTAAATCACGGGGCTCCAAAATCATAGAATACTCAAGAATATCACAGCGCATCGAGTACGCATGAAAACGAATGAGAAACTCAAATTCAAACTCCGTTAGGCGTCACACAATCACTGGAGTTATAATGGAGATAAAAATATCGAAATCCACTACTGAAATCCAAATATACTATAGTCAAAATCATAATACGTATATAGTACGCTTCCTCTAAAAACTGAATAAAACATATGCCAAATGCTTTCCGAATCACCGTGTGATGTGTAACTCACGGCACAAGTGGTGGAATATCATTTGTAAATTAGTAAATATATACCTATATATGTTTTGCTCAAATTATACGTTCCGCCTTTTTGAATTATCCCAGAAGATTTTCCTTTGTAAATGTTCGAGTCACTCACGGACACGTAGGAAATAGTGAGACTATAGCTTCCTTTTGAAAACCACTTAGTAACTTTTATGCATGCAAATGTACTCAGGTACTGTCCTCAGATCAGTCTGCTCGGCTACTATATAATATAGTACCCAATATCAAAATATAATGCTCAAGAGCAAAAATCATCCTCAAAAAGCGTATCCAACATCACGTGCGTCTGGTGTGTGCGGAAATCAAAACCAAATACAAGTGCCACAAATGTGCACAGATGCAAAACTAAGTGCAACGGGTGTGCACGAAAGCATCTGTCAAGTGCAACTAGTATGCACGACGACAATATCAAGTGCATCTAGAGTGCATGAAAAACTTAACCCAGTGCATCTAACATGCACAAATAAAAATCTTATCCCATGCGTCCAATATGCCCGAAAATCCAAATCAAGTGCATCAGGTCCACATAAAAACATCTAGTGCGGTAAGGAACACAAAAATGAACATCAAGTGCAACGGTGTACGAAAACATAATCTAGTAAAACAAATACACGAAAACTTAAATCAGGGGCACTAGGTGCCCGAAAACTTATAAATGTCTCAAATGCGTATAAAAACAACACCAAGCGTGACAAAGTATATAAAATCATAAACGTGTGCAACTGCATGCACAAAATCCGAATCAATGCACTATAAGCATATATGAGCTATACCAAGTGCATAAGTCAAGTCAAGTGTATATGACATGCACGAAATCAAATAGACAGTATCGAAATCCACGAAATCATAAACATATGCAGCCAAGGAAAAAATCAATATCATGTGCAATAGATATACATAAATTATAAACCAACATAACGGTGTATAATACATAAATCAAATGCAATACTGTGCACAACGGAATATCCAGTAGGGGCAGCCATGGTGCACAAAAACAAATATCACGAAATCCAATCATCAAAACTCAAAGTCCAAGCGATAAAAGTGTGATACTCGGATCACAAAACGCAATCACAATAAATGACATTGAGGTACATCTCCTTTAATGTCGAAAAAAAAATTTCCAGTGCGCCCAAAACTGGCAGAGCAAGAACATCCACTTGCCTCTTGCTCACGGTCTGGCGTCTTCGGTCTCTGAGTCCTTGTTTTCTTTGTGGATTACCAATCCCACCATCTTTCCGCTCGTCGGCCCGGTTAGGTGTAATAACAGAAACAGTTCCGTTTTGGCACTCCTCTGATCATTTCTTAGCCAATCAACATGACCACTCGCAAACAGCACGTTACTGATAGCGGAATCTGGCCCTCTAAATATATGCGATACAACTGCTCCTGGGTGCAAATCTCTATCGATGCGGTGTCCTGGAAAGAACCTACTCAAGGTCTCTTCCGATCTCACCTATGCTGAACTGCACAGAGGTTGGCACTCTATTCTTAACCTTTTTCTCTTATCCGGATAGCCGCGTCCTCATCATGCCTTTCCTATGAAATTTGGTCGTATCCAATACCTCTGTATACATATCAATCCTCTGGCATCAATGGGGAGTAACAACAGTTCATTAATATCTCGCATGAACCTATTGTTCCACTCGTCGTCATTATCATCCACTTCGATGACATCTCTTGCTGTCTTTGTACGGCAATTCGTTCTCGACTACAATCAATCCGGAGTCTCTCGCAAGGACGCGAAATTACGAACTCGGGTATCCTCACTACTCTGTGGAAGATATCTAGCTGAACACGTCCTCGGGAACTCGTCCCAATCATCGGATGTAAATGCTTCATCCGTCCTTTCTCAATCAACTCACAACGCATCTGGGGGAGGCCCTTCTATCTAAAGATGGTCGACTTACTAATCTCACGTCGGAGCATCCAACGAACCATACCCTTTCTTGTTCGATTTACTCTAGATCTAAGTAACATCCTCCAAACTGGAATTCTTCAACTTAACTAAGCCTGCGTCGGCGCATCAAATCAGACGAATCATCTTCGTCGCTCTATTCAAAATAGACTAGCTACCTTCTGTCGCATCTCTGTCTAACAGCTCTAGTAGTTTCAGCTCATAAACTCTGGAGGCGACATCCCATCAATCTCAGCAACAGCTGGGTCATCTGTCTACACGGTAGACAACATCGCGACCTCTGGGGTAGGCTGTATGTCAACATTCCTCTCAATCTGGAAGCCTCTATCAATGGCCCGATCATCCAATACAGATCCGAGCACTCGCCTCAAACGAGAGATCTCAACACAAACACTATACGGCTACGTCCCTATGTCACCAGAAAAGATCATGGTCAGCCCTCATCCGTGATAAGCTCGCTCTGACCGCATCTCTAGTAGCAGCTTTCTTTCTGCGCTCAAACCCTGGTGATAGGAACCTCAAGCAGGTATCGATGATGAAAGATCAAAGAAACGAATAGAAATACAGTGTATAAAAAATGTATATCCTGAGGCTACTTAAGAGAAGGAGTGTATCGTAAGTATGCCACGGAATATACACACAGTACGTCACTCTACATAAATCACCTACTCCATCAACTAAGGTCAACTTACACGACAAAAGTTCGGGTCTAATACCCTTTGGCCAAGTCTATGTTCCATAAGGTCAAGCCTTGGTTTCGAAATATATATACGCCCTAAACTCCGTATAGTCAAACCTAGACTCGAACCAAGGTTAAACCTAAAGCTTTGATACCAACTTTCTTAAGACCTGGAAAAAGGCACGTGACTGGCACTTGAATCATGTGAAGTCTATAGGACCCCACCCAATTCAAGTAAGACAAAGCCCAGAATTCTAAACCTTTTAAGGGAAATAATAGAGGTGAAGTTTTTTTTTAAATAAAGGTATAATGAAATCGAGTTTTCCTTTAAAATGCATAGGTAACGATATATGAAAATGCAAGTGGATTATACTATAGTTTAAAACATTTTTCGTCTTTAAAAATTTGGGCAGCACCTCCCTTGTATTTTGATCCAAAACCACATATAAGCAATATATATAGACATCCCCAAGAGGGAGCTAGCTCTTCGCAAATTAGCGGAATCACAACCACACAAGTAAGCAATAAATATACGACGTCCAACGGTGAAGGTCGACACAAAAGAAATAAGTAAAACAAGGTATCAAAAACCTCAAAAGAAGCGAACATACACCCATCACTCTAAGTCTCGCAAACATATAGTCTGTCTAGGTCTACTAATATACAAAGTCTAGTTTCTGATTGATGAAGTTTATCAAGATACAACAAGAATAATAGTATAAGAATGGGCACGATCCAAAGTGTCCCATCTACCCAAGCAAACACCCTGAAGGAATTGTGTGCCAACGATACCGCTACTGATCTAAGGGGTCGGACCTGCAAGAAAACTGTGGCACAACAGGGGTGAGTTGCTAACTCGTGAGAAAAAAAAATCAGCAGGTAGAAATCGAATAAAACAACGATTCCTAGGTCATACCATATCATGAAGGTAATACAATGATATCTAAGGTGACCATGTATCCATATATCTCAACGATAGAGTCAATGCCAATAACATTTAAAAACAATCATCTGAATCAAATGCCTGTATGTATGAGGAAAATCATCCAACATGTGTCCATCAACGACACATCAACATCATGGACCTTGAGTGTCCAACACCGACACTCGAAACATCATGAAACCTGTGTCCAGCATCGACATGTAAATCCTCATATCTCAGGCGCTGCATCATCTGATCGGCCCTTAAGCACTGCATCCTCTGATCAACCCTCATATCTATCTCACGACTCCGGTCGGTATCTTTCGGATAACCGCCGGGTCTAAACTATCACCGGTAGGTAGTGCTCCCTTGCCAGGCTCATCATCTACATCTCAAGCTTATTTCCCCAGGGTATTTTACCGGGCCCACCATGTACCCGTAGACGGTTCATCCACTCCTCGAATCGGGTCTCGAAAACATGCTCAAAACCGAGAAAACGCATGGTGGACAAGAAATATCATATTAAGGGAAAAAGTGCCTTTTTAAATATTTCAAGTTTCAAAAGGTATCTTGCGGTTCCCAAATCCACGAAATCGAAATAAAACATCATATGAGAGTAGATATATATCACTATAGCAATGTATGTATACAAATGCATGTGGCATCTAAGAAATGCAATATCTAAACTAGCATGTGAGACCAAGAATACAATAATATAATTAAACTACCAGCTATTAGGTTATACAAGTGAGATGACGGTTTCTAATGTGTATGTGGCATGGATATTACCGATGATGATGTGTGTGAGCCGGCAAGAAAGTGTACGTGCAATATACGCATCATCGGTAATAGTGCATATGTCCTAACAGACAAGATCGTAATAGCTATTGAAAGCACATGTATATGCAATGCAATGAGAATAACATAACATAGCAGAATAGTAAACAGTAAGCGCAACATTATAAAATATACGTATCTATATCCGAGCCATACCGTTACCGTAATTGAAATTAATATGAATCGCTGTTTTTAGAAGGGTAGGGGCTACGGTGTTTTTGAGGAAAGAAATATCATTTGAAAATCCGTAACGCCCTTCGGGTTGCTCTTGAAAACACCTACGATTCGTTAGTTTTGAAGATATGTATAACTCTAAATCTAATCTAACATCTACTTAAGGGACTAAACTAAAACAATGTAGAAAGGGACTAAAAATCTATAATATATCCGAGTCGATGTATTTATCAGTTGGTGATCCAGCCTTATAGTATCATGTACAGTGTAGTCTATCATACGGCATCCTTGAGTCAAGAGTGTGGATCGATCATTACATATAAAATCTCGTACGGTATCATCCATCGCACTACATCATAATCAACGGTACAGATCCAAGGTCACGTACATTCTATTATCTTATCAAGTCACATTTTATCGCATGTTTTGTGTATATCTGTTAGTTATATGTATGCCCTAGAGGCCATTACTATACATAGGATGTATATTGTAGTGGATGCTTGGACATATATAGGGAGTACTTTCTTGCTCGACATGATAGTATGCTATCTGGTTACTCTTTACCTTAACGTGTATACTGATTGTCTCTCTGTTACATGTTGGTAAAGCCCTTAGGATGTGTACTTGACTACCTGGACTATGATGCAGATCATACTAGTGGGGACATGGTAGTCATAAGTACATCCTTCAAGGTCCCTAGTTGTGGGTGTATCGAGATGGGGCATCGATATACCAGAGTAGACTAGCGTATACCTTCTCGACCCATACAGATGGGCGATGGATGATCCCATATCCTTTGGTGTTTGACATCAGAGATGATATACGGGTGCTCAGTGGAGACTGGGTATACTGGACGGACTCGCCGAGAACTCCCAGATGGTATTATACCTTACGTCAGATGGCAGTTCTCTGGTGACACTGGTACAGAATAGTCTGTTGACCCGAGATCGTCATAGAGTCTTGTGTGATTCCCACTGTGCTTTGATTTCCACTTTACCACGTCCAAGAGGGCATGCAAAACGGTGGTTTTTGGGTACAGTCCCGAATCACATGAAGGCAATGAGCGATAGGAGGGGATTCGTCTCTCCCGATATAGAGAGTTGATGTTGCGCTGTGTTCGATTGGCTATAACCGGATATCCCTGGCCAGGGTTGCTGAGATTTACTGGTAAGTGTTACCTGTAGTTTCTCGAGATGTTATAGACCTCATATCGACACGACTTATCGAGCTATTGGGGTCTGACGTTTACCACCCCTAGGCGAGATATGCGACATATCAGACGACGAGACCGGACTGTACGGTAAGTGTTACTGGTTGGATTCACAGGAGTGTGAACGGGCTTGCTCGTCGATCTTCTGATCGCTCAATACCCGGGTGGCCGTTACGTTTATCTGACCGCTTGCGGCTTGTGGGTGTTTGATATGATCATCACCTGCTGCCGGCGTATTGACGAGTCTTTAGAGTCCTACACAGAGGTTTCCTGGCTCAAGCGAAACGAAATAGGAGCGCATATGAGATATGTGCGGGACCGAGAATAATGCGTGTATGTGATACCGTATTCTATTCTCGCGATAAATGTATCGATTGGTTGTATGCGATATAACCTAGTTATCGAATCGAGGATTGATTCGATAAGCCGATACATTGGATATTAGTCGGTCATATGCGATATGACCGGATCGTTAAATCAAGTGTTGATTTAATGATATAATGTATAATTATATATTTGATATATTACTTTGCATTAACTAGTATAGGTTCTCTTTAAAAGGATTTTCTCACTTGATGTGCACATTGTATATGTGATATATTTTTGTGCACTTGTTTATATCATGTTTGATGATACATGCATACTTTGTTAAGTGTATGATTAAACCATGGTTGTGTAATGGTTAGGGTTTTGATTTACTTATTCATTTACATTGTTTATTTATTTTTGCAAAATAAATGAATTTTTGCAAAATAAATGAATGGAGGCTTTCTTTGTTTGCTAGTTGAAGCTTCATGAAACTTTAACTAAGTGACCTTTTTTGTTTTCATGCTTAACCCTAACCATTCCACCTAACCCTAGTTCATTATCTACACTTGACAATGGTTGCTATATGATAAGTATTCCTTTTATTTTCTATTTTAGATATAATACTTATCATATGATCTTCTTCTTCTTCTCCTTCTTCAACAATGAAGAAAGCTTGCCTCCATCAATGGCAACTTGAGAAAAAGAGTGAGAAATCCAATTCTAAAGTGAACCCACTTCCTATTTCTTCATCCTCTACCACTTGCCAAGTAGTATAGGGTGTTATCTTCACAAGTTTCATGACTTGGTGAAGTTAGAGCTTGATCTTGTGTTGCCTCGACGTAGATCATCTTCGGCATCGAAGCCGACGACCAAGACCGCCCATTTCTCGGATGAAGCCGACGCTAGAGCCCGGGATTCGATTTGGACAGCAAGGAGACTTCATCATGGAGCTATAGAGGTGGAGGACCGGATCTACAAAGATTGTATTTCCGTTCACTTATTAGTAAAGCAGTTTACTAGTTATAGTTTTCGCCTAATCTCTAGTTAACGATCCGTATTAGGGTCTCTCGGCACATGTAAAATTTGAATTTGGCATGGTTGATACTTTGTGAGACCTCTAGTGTGTGCCTAGGAACCCTACAGTGGTATCAGAGCCTAGCTAGAGCCTTAGGCGATGCGTAGACGGAGTTTGAAGTCCGATCGAACCGAAACCCCAATTCCAAAATGCTCTCTGGACTTTTTTCAAAAACTGGGTTTTTCCAGATTAAAGATGCTTAAAAAATTCAGCAGGGAATTATATGAATTACGGTGCAAAAATTACCTAATGATGTGTCTAAAGCGCGGCGGAACCGCGGCATTAGCATGGCTAATGCGGCGGTTCCGCGGCCAGTTAGTCTCTTCAGTCAACCATTTTTGCACAATAACTTCTTAATTTGAATGCTGAGTTTTATGGGAATTTTTAATATTTACTCAAGAGTTGAATATTCTGGGTTGTATTGGAAGTTCGTAGATTCGATCGGATTATCAAATTTTGTCTATGTGTTTTCCGGATATTTTAGAATATGTTAAAAAGTTCGACCGGATATAAATACCCACTTTTTCCCCTGCCGGGAAATTTCCAATTGTTGGATTTTTCCGTAGTTTAACGACGTTCTAAGTAGTGCAAGTAACGCGATGGTCCCTCTAGAAGATAACAAACCTTAACTCGATTATGTGACCGTCTTGAACTACCCTTTGAACCTTCGGGTTTGGGGCAGTACGGCGTGCCACATGTAAGGCGTTGGCTTGACCCTTCTACGGCTGGACCGTTGGTACTGAGGCACGAAGTGAATGTTTTTAAACTTATTTCATGTGTTGAGCTGTTTCGGGAAAACTTGGGTGTTCGATTGCTCGATCGGAAAGTTTAACATTTTCTATTTATCTGGAATGTGATACAATATTTGGAATTCACAAGTAGTTATGAGATAACTGAATGAATGTTATAAATCTAGCGGTTTAGTCTCACTTGATCGGTTGCCACGGAATTTTGATGTGATCAAAAGTCCGTCGCAATCACGTAGCGTACGCGGATACTCGCCGGGTAAACTTAATAGACAGCCTCGCCCCATAGCCCCGAACAAGTGACTGTAGGAGAACCCCGTCGCCAAAAGCATCCGTTCGGGTGCTCACGGCAGCGGTGTTCCGCCTTGGTGCACTTTGTCGACGGCTTCGGGGGTGCGGCCGTCCACTAAAGTTTGCGACGAGCATTCGATCAGGATGTCGGGAATCTTGTTGAATTGCCCGACTTGATATTGAAAAGAGTTTTCGATTTTGAGACTAAAATGCGGGGTTTATAATTGTTAGGCATGCGATGTCTAAGTAATTCATTTGGTCAGGTATGCGATGTCTGAGGTGGTTGCGGATTCCAACTGTTGTAGTTTTTCACTTTCTTTTCTGTGACCGTAAGTGTAATATGTGATATCGCCATTTTCGTTGCTATATGTCAACGACAATTGGGATACGCATGTTTACTTACGTTGATGACATGTGTTGTTATGTGTTGCTGGATATGTTATATTGGATCGTCGTGTTTGAATAGCCGGGGTTTTTTTATGTGAGATGGGTGTTTTTTCAATTTCATTCATGTAAAAACTTGTATGTAATATTCTTTTATTGGGGCACTTCCAGGTTGCGGAAGATGTCACCCTTTGTATATTATTTACTTTTCCGCACTAGGATAGACCCAAGGAGGAGGGCACAAGTAAACGGGTTCTGGAGTCCAGTGGGAGACCAACTCGAGGAGTCGAGTCCGGGTCTCCTAACCCTAGAATTGGTAGGGTTGCTTGCCGCTCTCGTAGGGGTCTAGGGGTGTGGGTTTGGCTATTCATCGCGACTGTGAAATCCGTGTTTTATACTGGCTCGTATTGAAAACACGGACGTCCTAGTATATCCAATATTTCATATGTTTCTTCTGCTGCGATATCTGTGATGTGATCATGTGATATGTTCTGTGATAGATACAGTATATAATATATATGATATATTATATAGATGTTACTTATGTTTTACACTCGCGCTAGCCCTGCCCCGCTCTGCCGTTAGTTACCTAACCTAACGGTGCACGAGGGGACATCGAGGCGAATGCGGATGGCATAAGTGTACGCCGTATTTATCTGTGATATTTAGGTAACTTAAATGATGGGACTTCATTAATGTGATTAATGAAAGTAAAAGAAACCTAAAGATTTTGTAGAATCGAATTTCAAAATAAAAAAGGTAGCTACAGTTCTTGCTTTGCACAGAGGTATATGTGATATATCCTGCACCTTATTCGATGAGGAAAGGACCGAGATCCCTTCACAGGGAGTGACTCCTTTAGCAATAACCGGCAGATGCTACACACTTGGTTTGTCTTTTGATTGCTTTTAAGAGTTTTTGCTTTGCACAGTGCTATATATGATATATCCCGCACCTCATTCGACGGGGAAAAGGCCGACGATCCCTTCACCAGGAGTGACCCCTTTAGCAAAACTAGAAAAGCCTAAAAAACACTCTATTTTAAAATCATTTGATTCTACAATGATATCAAGTTCATTATGCAATAGGTTTTCAGAAAAACCTGTCGTAGCCCTCCGTCATTTCAGATAAGTCCTACTTAGTATTCGTGCTACGTTTGTTGACCTCCGTCAAGGCGTAGTGTGCGGTAGCTAACTAGTATTTATCTGCTTATGCATATGATGCAGATTGGATTAGGGTAGTCGTGCGGCCTTGTTGACCTCCGTCAAGGGTCGTGCGGGTGGGTTTAATTCGATCAAGAAATGATGGGTTGAACTTGACTAGTAGCTTATGGTTTGTTGACCTCCGTCAAGGTCATAGGACGCTAGGGGCAAAATTATCGAGAATTTCAAGTGTTGAAATTTGCAATGAGATTGCATACCTTTTATCAGATAGTTGGATCCCGATACCCGCTGCGAGTAAGAGTTACTCCTGAGAGAGTTTTACACATTACAATTAGCCGATCAAGTAGGTGTCTAGAAAGGTGTTAACGAGATTACGTCTCTGGGAAAACGAGGTTTACATTAATTAGGTTCGTGCGAAAGCACGGGGACCTCCCTCAAAGTACCAACACTGGCCTGGCTGAAAGATTGGCGAACTTGTAGTGTGTAATTAATCCCGGCTAGTCTTTCCTTTTAGAGTTTGAAGGAAGATTTGATAAAAACAGTGGGAGCCATCCTGATTAGATAAAATAATAACCAATCTGATCTTGCAAGAGCGCACGCAGAGTGTTTTCTTCTCTCTCTCTCCTGGTAGCGACCATATCACGCCTTAATCAAGATAATAATACGGATGTATTGACCGAACCCGCTTGTTATACTGAGCTGGGGAACGTTGGTCACGCTCCAACTTATAATTTTTATAAGACAGAGCAGGAAATTGGGAAATACCAGATTTCCCGTGCCGCCCAAACGAAGAAAGTGCATATGATGCATTTCCTTCGGGTGTGTTCATTACAAAGAACTGTTTCTCTGTATCCTCTACGTCCTGGGTATTTGATACCGGATCAGGATCCCAGATATGTAATCTGTTACATAGGGCTACAGAAAGGTAGAGAACTGAGAACGGGTGATAAGTTTCATGAGACAGAAAACGGGGCAAGTGTTGCAGCCAAGTCTGTTGGTCACTGTCACCATGTATTCCAAATACATTGATTCTGAACAAATGCTATTAGATACCGAACCTGATATACAAAATCATATCAGTCTCTTTATTAGTAAAGAAACGATAAAATTTTGTATTGTTGGATAATGTTTTGAACATTTCCTATATCAAAAGTTGATCGGTTCAGGCACGTTATCTAAAAGCATTGATGTTCTAAATCAAACTACAGTTCAGTATACGGAACACACACAAGAGGAAGAATTCAGAAATGAACAAATCCTTCTTGAGGTATTGTAGACTGGGGCATACCAATGCGACCCGACTAGCTGAAGTTACATAAAGATGCATATTTAAATCAGTTTGAATTTACATCTTATGAAACTTGCCAGTCATGTCACAAAAATAAGATGACCATAGATCCGTTTACTGGAAACAGAGAAAGAGTTAGTAAACTCTTGGGATTGATACATGTTGATGTATGTAAGGTACCCTGTCTACATATGCCAAGACCGGTTCTTTGTACTTCATTACATTCTCTGATGATCTCTCAAGATTCAGTCATATGTTCCTGTTGAAACACAAGTCCGAACCTTTTGAGATATTCACAGAATATAAGTTAGAAGTAGAGAACCAATACGGGTATAAGTATTATGTCCTTTGATGAGATCAACGAGGAGAATACTTAAGCACGGAAATCCTGGACTATTCAAATGGAGAATGAGATTCTCTCTCAGCATTACTCCTCCGTATACACCATAGCACGATGGTATATCGGGGTGGAGCAATCACACCCTATATGATAAGGTGTGCTCTATGATGAGTACTACTGAGTTACCTATTTCCTTTTGGGAGTTATGCACTTATGAAGTTACATGCCTATTGAATAGGGTTCAAATCAAATTAGTTGCCTACCACTTCATATGTGATATGGAAAGGGAAGAGCCCATATCAAAATGGTTAAGATTTGGGGTTGTCCAGCCTATGTCTAAAAGCAAAATCCGGACAAGCTCGAGGCCAGGTCTGTTATATAGAACTGGAAAGGTTCCAGCTACACAAACTACAGCAGATGATTTGTTAGAACCAAAGAATTCAGTAGATTACCAACGAACCTCAGCCTCTCCGCCGATCTAGTAAGGTTCCTCTCCCGCCTGAGAGATACTTCGGTTACTCTATGACAGTGGGAGCGAGGATTGCATCATGAGATGATGACCCAACTAGTTTCGAGCAGGCCATCGAGAGTAGTGACTCTGTAAGAATGGCTGGATGCTTTGCGATCTGAGATGGAATCCATGTACACCAACAAAGTATGGACTTTGGTTACTATATCTGGAGGGTTAAATCCCCATCAGGAGCAAGTATATCTTGAGAAGATTACTTGGTGTAGATGGAAAAGTTGAGACTTTCAAAGCTAGACTTGTTAAATGGTTTGCATCATTGACCAGGTATGGATAATGATGAAACCTTTTCCAGTGGCTATGCTTAAGTCCATCCGGATCCTACTTGCCATGGCTACATACCATAACTACGATATCTGGCGGTTGGGTGTCATGATTGCTTTTCTAAATGATGTTTTAGAAGAGAGAGTCTATAAGTACACAGTCAGAGGGCTTCGTAAACAGTGGGAGCAGCGGAAACGTGTACAAGATGCTTTATAGGATAAAGCAGGCATCGCGGAGTTGGAACATCTGTTTTGATGTAGTACTCAAACAGTTTGACATCATCAAAATGGTAGATGAACCTTGTATATACAAAAAGGTAGTAGGGAGTATGGTGATGATCCTCGTAGAGTTCGTGGATGACATACTCTTGATAGGGAAGGAGTTTCCTATGCTACGCTCGGTCAATCTCCGCTTATCACAATAATTCTCCATAAAGGATAAAAGTGATACCTCCTAAATCCTGGGTTTTGGATCTATGAGATAGATCTAATTGGATGTTAGGATTCTCACTAGTTGTAGTGAGATGTTATCAATCGATCCTGGGGAGAATCACTGGAAGGGTTCCAGAGTGATAAGGGCGAATGAAAGTCAGTCACAGGCATTGTCTTTACCCTCAGTAAAGGGACGGTATGTTGGAAGAGTTCCAAGCTAGATACCGTGGCTAACTAGACGATAAAGGCAGGATACATCGCTACTTAAGATGCTACCAAAGAGGATGTTTGGGTGTATATTGGTTCATGAGATGAACTACGTTCCAACCATTGTGAGACAATGGAGTTGTGGCTTATGCCAAGGAACGCCGGTCCTATCAGTGATCCAGACATATTCTAAGGCAGTGTCACCTGATCATGGAGATGGTTGATCTCCAAGGGATCAAGGTTAGGAGAGTAGACACAGAGGACAACACGGCGGATCCACTCACAAAGGGCTTTTCCCAGATAGAGACTATTATGGGATGGTTGAGTATGAGATACTTCAACCACTGCTATCAGATGGTCCTAGTGCAAGTGGGAGATTGTTAGTTATATGTATGCCCTAGAGGCCATTACTATACATAGGATGTATATTGTAGTGGATGCTTGGACATATATAGGGAAGACTTTCTTGCTCGACATGATAGTATGCTATCTGGTTACTCATTACCTTAACGTGTATACTGATTGTCTCTCTGTTACATGTTGGTAAAGCCCTTAGGATGTGTACTTGACTACCTGGACTATGATGAAGATCATACTAGTGGGGACATGGTAGTCCATAAGTACATCCTTCAAGGTCCCTAGTCGTGGGTGTATCGAGATAGGGCATCGATATACCAGAGTAGACTAGCGTATACCTTCTCGACCCATACAGATGGGCGATGGATGATCCCATATCCATTGGTGTTTGACATCAGAGATGATATACGGGTGCTCAGTGGAGACTGGGTACACTGGATGGACTCGCCGAGAACTCCCAGATGGTATTATACCTTACGTCAGATGGCAGTTCTCTGGTGACACTGGTACAGAGTAGTCTGTTGACCCGAGATCGTCATAGAGTCTTGTGTGATTCCCACTGTGCTTTAATTTCCACCTTACCACGTCTAAGAGGGCATGCAAAACGGTGGTTTTTGGGTACAGTCCCGAATCACATGAAGGCAATGAGCGATAGGAGGGGATTCGTCTCTCCCGGTATAGGGAGTTGATGTTGCGCTTTGTTCGATTGGCTATAACCGGAAATCCCTGGCCAGGGTTGCTGAGATTCACTGGTAAGTGTTACCTGTAGTTTCTCGAGATGTTATAGACCTCATATCGACACGACTTATCGAGCTATTGGGGTCTGACGTTTACCACCCCTAGGCGAGATATGCGACATATCAGACGACGAGACCGGACTGTACGGTAAGTGTTACTGGTTGGATTCACAGGAGTGTGAGCGGGCTTGCTCATCGATCTTCTGATCGCTCAATACCCGAGTGGCCGTTACGTTTAGCAGACCGCTTGCGGCTTGTGGGTGATCATCACCTGCTGCCGGCGTATTGACGAGTCTTTAGAGTCCTACACAGAGGTTTCCTGGCTCAAGCGAAACGAAATAGGAGCGCATATGAGATATGTGCGGGACCGAGAATAATGCGTGTATATGATACCGTATTCTATTCTCGCGATAAATGTATTGATTGGTTGTATGCGATATAACCTAGTTATCGAATCGAGGATTGATTCGATAAGCCGATACATTGGATATTAGTCGGTCATATGCGATATGACCGGATCGTTAAATCAAGTGTTGATTTAATGATTTAATGTATAATTATATATTTGATATATTATTTTGCATTAACTAGTATAAGTTCACTTTAAAAGGATTTTCTCACTTGATGTGCACATTGTATATGTGATATATTTTTGTGCACTTGTTTGTATCATGTTTGATGATACATGCATACTTTGTTAAGTGTATGATTAAACCATGGTTGTGTAATGGTTAGGGTTTTGATTTACTTATTCATTTATTTTGTTTATTTATTTTTGCAAAATAAATGAATGGAGGCTTTCTTTGTTTGCTAGTTGAAGCTTCATGAAACTTTGACTAAGTGACCTTTTTTGTTTTCATGCTTAACCCTAACCATTCCACCTAACCCTAGTTCATTCTCTACACTTGACCATGGTTTCTATATGATAAGTATTCCTTTTATTTTCTATTTTAGATATAATACTTATCATATGATCTTCTTCTTCTTCTCCTTCTTCAACAATGAAGAAAGTTTGCCTCCATCAATGGCAACTTGAGAAAAAGAGTGAGAAATCCAATTCTAAAGTGACCCCACTTCCTATTTCATCATCCTCTACCACTTGCCAAGTAGTATAGGGTGTTATCTTCACAAGTTTCATGACTTGGTGAAGTTAGAGCTTGATCTTGTGTTGCCTCGACGTAGATCATCTTCAGCATCGAAGCCGACGACCAAGCCCGCCCATTTCTCCGATGAAGCCGACGCTAGAGCCCGGGATTCGATTTGGACAGCAAGGAGACTTCATCATGGTGCTATGGAGATGGAGGACCGGATCTACAAAGGTTGTATTTCCGTTCACTTATTAGTAAAGCAGTTTACTAGTTATAGTTTTCGCCTAATCTCTAGTTAACGATCCGTATTAGGGTCTCTCGGCACATGTAAAATTTGAATTTGGCATGGTTGATGCTTTGTGAGACCTTTAGTGTGTGTCTAGGAACCCTACAATATCGTCCAAAGATCCTTTAATCTATCGTATCATATACATGTTGGATATAGTGCCCTCAAGTCAATTATTGAATTGCAAGCACGCGATTGTGATGATTGAGGGAGGACCTATACCGGGAGAATAGCCTTACTCGAGATGATAGTATGCTATCCGGTTTATCTTTATCATCATGTACATGCATTAGGTGGCATTAAAGATCACTATTACATGTTGATAGAGTCCATAGGATTCTTTCTTAACTACCAGCATTATGATAGCGATCATATACGTGGGAGTTGGGTGGTCTATAAGCAAATCCTTAAATGTCCCTAGTCATGGGAGTATCGAGACTGGGAATCAATACTCGAGAGTAGACTAGTATATACTTATCTAGACCCTGCCGAGGTGCGGTGACCGGTCTCACAAGACATTGGTGTCAGTTAGTCACCTAAGATAGTATACAGGTGCTTATTGGGTTATGAGTACACTGGACGGAATCGCCGGGAACATGCTTGTTGGTATTATACCTATTGTCAGATAGCAGTTCTCAGGTGATATGAGTACAGGTTAGTCTGTCGACCTGAGATCATCATTTGTCTCGTGTGAGTTCCCATTGTTCTTTGATTACTACTCTACCACGGCTCAAAGCAGTCGTGCAAATAGGTTTTAGTTGGGTACAGTCCCGAGCCATATGGAGGCAGTGAGCGGATCGTCGGAGATTCATCTCTCCCAGTATTGGGGATTGTAGTGCACGGGTAGCTATCACCAGAAATGCTTGGCCAAGGTGGACGAGAATTACTGATTTAGATCAGTAGTTTCTTAGTGGGTGATGGGCTTCATACCTACACGAAATATCGCGTTATTAGGGGTCTGACTTTATCCACTCCCAAGACACGATATGCAATACTTTTAGACGAACAGACCGGACTGTATGGAGATTGTGACGGACAGGCTCAGTAGCGGTTCGGATGAGTTTGCTCGTCAACCTTCCATTCGCTCAATACCTGGATAGCCTTTACGTACAGCTAGTGCCGCTGACGTGCTTATGGTTAAACCCACTGCCAGCGTATTGATGAGTCTTTAGAGTCCTACACAGAGGGTATCCCTAGTTCAGGTGAAATGATGTAGTAGCCGTATTGGATATGTGCAGAGTTTCGATCGATTGATTGTACTATGTACCCGGACTTTCGATCGGACGGTTGATAATACTAGTCCGCTCGGGTTTGAGCCAGATTATTAAATCAGGTATTGATTTAATAATTTACGTATATATATTTCGATATATATATTCTAGTATTATGTTCTTTGTGTTATTCTATATCTTCGGGTATTCGGATTTTTGTACGAATACAGATATGTATATACAGTAGAATATAATCCGTATTTTTTACAGATAACATTCTAGAAGGTGGATACCTCATTTTTAGGTTTGACCATTTAATTTAAATGGATAATGAGGTGGCATTGACTTGATAGGAGTATGGTGAGGACCATGCTTGCATAGTGTGCACAAATGAATTTTTAATTCATTTGTGTATACTATTTAAGTATGGGTTGCATATTTTATTGGAAAATTGTGTTTGATAAAACCATTCTTTACTTGGTTTTTTCTTAACTTGGTCACATGGAGACTTGTAGGAAAATGAAGAGAGATGGTTCTTCTTTGATAGCTATTTTCCCCTCACCATTTAGCTTCACTCTCCCATTGAGTTTCTTGAGTTCCTCCACCTTCATCTTCCACCTCCTCTCAACCCACTCATGTGTTGAGAATCATGAGAGGAGGTGAGATGAGATAAACAAAAACTTAAAACACTGACTACGTCCTAGGTTTTCTAGATTAGCAACCTAGAATCCCTAGTAGCTTCACTTGCTTTCGATATGGAGCTAGAGCCATGAGCTACATCCTTAGGGTGAATCATCTTCAACGGAGGAAGACCGGCGGTCAAGTTTGTTCGAGCACGCCTCAAGGAGCTAAAAAAGTTGAGGGAAGAACGAAGGACTTGGTTCATTCAGTATAACATTGTAACCTTGTAGTTTAGCTCTCTTTAGTTTTGCCAGTATAAGTTTATGGTTTCGATCTTGGGAGGGTTTTGTTCGCGCCAAATTTTTTAAACACCAGTTTTTGTTCCGCATCGGCCACGATAGATGGCCAGGGCGCCGGCAGAACCCAGTAATATGAGGTCTCAACATGATCATACATCATAACCTCACGACATCATGTCCGATCATATCGACTCATATCCATTAACACATAATATCCCCATCTCACGTGTATATGTGTGTTTGTGTGTGTGTGTGTATATATATATATATATATATATATATATAAACACACACACACACATATTATACATAAATATCATATTCTACGGTTGCGGGGGTACTATACGCCATCCACCCGACTTCCCCTGTAGATATACTTCTACTCACCTACGATCCTCGACTCATATCCATTAACACATAATATCCTCATCTCACGTGTATATGTATATGTATGTGTGTGTGTGTGTGTGTGTGTGTGTCTATATATAAACAGACACACACACACACACACACACATACACATACACACACACACACACATATATTATACATAAATATCATATTCTACGGTTGCGGGGGTACCATACGCCATCCACCCGACTTCCCCTGTAGATATACTTCTACTCACCTACGATCCTCACTTGCCGAAGTCGATGACGCCTTGTTCTCCCTTGTCGTCCCGAAGTCCATGCAAAGGTACCTACATTTCAACACATGTCGTAATTTTGTTAAAACGAAGTTCGAAAACCGATACGGCACACGAAATGATTACTGGTTAGAACTTATAACTTACGCAAGCAAAAACAACCAAATAATCCTCTTCGTTGACGTACAAACGTCCAACGACCAAATCACATCAAGAAATTCATAAATCCAAGTTTCAAATATTGGTAAACATTGCCAAAACCAACTCAAAATGCTCCCACATTTTTGCTCAGGTATATTAGGACTAAACTAACAATACAGGGGCTGGGTTATAAGAAGTGTGAGCTACAGAAAAAAACCCAACACCAAACTGTTAGTAATATGTATGCCCTAGAGGCCATTGTTGTACATATGATGTATATCATAGTGGATGCTTAGACATATATAGAGAGGACTATCTTGCTCGTCATGATTGTATGCTATCTGGTTGGTCTTTGTCTTAACATGTTGACTTATATCAGAATACTGTTTTGTGATCACATGTTGATAAAGCCCTTAGGATGACTACTTGACTACTGGGACTATGATAAAGATCATACTAGTGGGGCCAGGGTAGTCCATAAGTATATCCTATAATTGTTCCTATTCGAGGGTGTATCGAAATAGGGCATTGATACTCCAGAGTAGACTAGCGTATATGTATCTTGATCCATATGATGAGCGACGGATGATCCTACATCCATTGGTGTATGACATCAAGGATAGTATACATGTGCTCAGTGGAGACTGGGTACACTGAACGGACTCGCCTAAGAACTCCTTGTTGGTATTATACTTATCGTCAGATAGCAGTTCTCTGGTGACACTAGTACAGGTTAGTCTGCATACCCGAGGTCTTCATAGAGTCTTGTGTGATTCCCACTGTGCTTTGATTTCCACCTTACCATGTTCAAGAGAACGTGGAAAACGGTAGCTTTTGGGTACAGTCCCGAATCAAATGGAGGCAATGAGCGATAGGAGGGGTTTCGTCTCTTCCGGTATTGGGGGTTGATGTTGCGCTGTGTTCGATTGGCTATAACCGGAAGTCCCTGGCCAGGGCTGATATGGAGATCTACTGGTAAGTGTTATCAGTAGTTTCTCGACCAGTTATGAGCCTCACATCGAAACGACTTATCGGTTACTGGGGTCTGACTTTTACCACCCCCCAAACTCAATATGCGACAAATCAGACGAAGAGACCGGACTGTATGGTAGTGTTACTGATTAGATTCGCAGGAGTATATACAGGCTTGCTTGTTGATCTTCTGGTCGCTCAATACCCGGGTGTTTGTTACGTTTAGCTGACCGCTTGCAGCTTGTGGGTGTTTGATATGATCATCACCTACTGCCGGCATATTGATGAGTCTTTAGAGTCCTACACAGAGGTTTCCTGGCTCAGAAAAAATGGAGTAGGAGTACATATGTGATATGTGCAGGACTGAGATTGATACGTGTATGTGATACCGTATTCTATTCTCGCGATATGTGATATCAGCCGGGTATATGTGGTATAGTCGGGTTATAGGATCAATTGTTGATTCGATGAAATGATACATATTATATGCTCACATAAGTATTTATTATTCTCATTTATGATACATTTAACATATATGTGATATATGTTTATTGTATTGTTTTCTTTTGTTCACAAATGATATATATATATGTGATATATATTATTAATGTGACATGTTTGGTTATACATGCAACATGGGTGTATGAGACTTACACCATGCTATTAATAATGTTTGGGTTTCTATTTATATCAAGTAATTTAAAATTAAGCGGAAATGACTCATGGTTAGAAGCTTGGAGAAGCTTGTTGATAACCATTGACTTAGTCCACCCTTTTTGTTTCACTTGAGATATTTTGTTAACCTAACCATTACACATTGCCATGGTTAACTCTCTACATGAGTTAGTGCATGCCATATGCACACCAAAGGTTGCATTTCTAACCTCACTTCAATTATTTTTCATCACTTCATCTTCTTCTTCCTCATTGCAAAAGCTTTCTAGCTTTTGATCTTGTGATGAATGATTGTGAGAAAAAGAAAACTAAAGAGAGCAAAATTCCTACTTCATCATCCTCTTCTATACTAGCCATATAGATTAGTGTGTTAGCTTCACTGATTCCATATTAGTGAAGTCATAGCTAGAGTTCGTATTTCCTCAAACTTGATCATCTTGGATTTCGAAGTCTTCAAGCAAGCATGGATCATTCGACTTCTGGAGCCTCTCAAGAGTCTAGGAGTTCTTGGATCATAGCGAAGAGACCACAACTCAGAGCTTATGAAGCAAAGGAACGGACTACAAAGGTTGTAATCCCTAGTCACTTAGAAGTAAAGTTGTTTGCTTTAAATTTCTATTTGATTCTCTAGTTAAAGATCTAGGTTTAGGGTTGTTTAAGCTGTTGGATATATGTATGCCCTAGAGGCCATTATGTGATAGTGGATGTATCTATACATGTATATATATTCAGTTTGCATTCTTGCTCGACATGATAGTATGCTATCTGGTTATTTTTTATCTGACATGTTGATTTGATCATGCTTTTATTCATTCATACATGCTGATAAAGCCCCAAGGATATCTGCTTGACTACTCTGATTATGATAGAGATCATACTAGTGGGACATTTGTAGTCTATAAGCATATCATGAAATGTCCCTAGTCGGAGGTGTATCGAGACGGGGCATCGATATACCAGAGTAGACTAGCGTATATGATACTAGACCCATGTGATGGGCGATGAATGTTCCCACATCCATCGATGTTTGACATCAAGATCATATACGGGTGCTCAGTGCTGACTGGGTACACTGGACGGAATCACCGAGAACTCCTATATGGAATTATATCTATCGTCGGATAGCAGTTCTCAGATGACACTGGTACAGGTTAGTCTGTAGACCCGAGATCGTCATGGAGTCTTGTGTGTTCTCCCACTGTACTTTGATTGCCACCCTACCACGGCTCTACTGAGTCATGCAAACAGGTGGCCGTTGGGTAGAGTCCCGAGACACACGAAGGCAATGAGCGATAGGAGGGGTTTCGTCTCTCCCGGTATTGGGAGTTGATGCTGTGCTGTGCTCGACTGGTTATAACAGCAAGTCCCTGGCCAGGGCTGCTGAGATTTGCTGGTAAGTGTTATCAGTAGTTTCTCGATCTGTTATAGACCATTCACCGACACGACTTATTGAGTTATTGGGGTCGACGTGACCATCCCTAGGCTCGATATGCAGCATATCTGACGAAGAGACCGGACTGTACGGTAGTGTTGCCGGATGGCTCGACGGGAGTTGTAACAGGTTCGCTTGTTTTCTTCTAATCGCTCAATACCCGGGTGGCCGTTACGTTTAGCTGACCGCTTGCGGCTTGGGGGTGCTTGATATGATCATCACCCACTGCCGGCGTATTGAAGAGTCTTAGAGTCCCACATAGAAGTTACCTAGTCCAGACGAAAAGTTGTGGTGCGCATATGCGATATGCGCTTGGACCCGATTAAAATGCGTGTATGGGATACCGTATATTAATTGGGCGGCTTGCTAATGGTCGGGTCATATGTGATATGACCGGATTAGTGAATCAAGTGTTGATTCATCATTAGTTTCTCACTACAAATCCTATCTTGTTTATGTTGGATGTATGCATGCATGTGTGCATTCATTCTTGTTCATGCACATATGGATGTGCAAGCACACATGCATACATACATCATATATTATCATGGTTATTTATACAATGAGAATGGTGGATGTATAAGAATTACACCATGGTTATATTTGGACAATTGTTGGATTTAAATTAAAGCAAAAGAAAATGAAAAATGGGTTAAATCACTTAAGAGTTTCTACACTCTTCTAACTCAACCATGCTCACCTAACATTTAACCCATAGTTTATTTTCTTATCATGCTTTTAATTTAAAATTAAATGATATCTATATATCTAACCATGGTTGGTTAAGAGAGAGGAAAATATATATAGCTATTTTTCTTTTCTCTTTCATAAGATAATTCATTCTCTTCTTCTAAAATTCACCATCTTCATCAACCTCCATGCTTTTGCTCTCTAGTTCATACAAGAGAGTGAATCACTCATAAAAATAAGATTTTGAAGTGAGATCCATAGCCACAACATCATTCTAATCAAGTTTAGCCAACTTGATTAGAGTGTTCTCTTTGTTTTTCAAAGTTGCAAGCTTGGACGGGAAAACTCCGGGTGGATCGTCGTGGACGTGGGAGGAGTACAAGCGGACCTTCATCCAACACCCAAAGAGCCTAAGGAGTGAAGCAAAAACGAGAGCTACAAAGGTTGTAGCCTTCAAACCCTAATCTTTACTTACTTATAGTTTGATAACCCTAATTTCTAGGATCGATCCACTTGCATGTTAGTTTAGCACCTTAAAAATTAAAACTTTGGGTCATGTGATGCTTCAAAACTCTTCATAGGGTGCTATACTAACCTTACATTGGTATCAGAGCCGACCTAGAACATTAGGCGACCTTTTTGCGAAGTAAAAAGTCCGATCGAAACAAAATACGACTTTTAAAGGTGCTCTCTGGAAATTTTTTTAAAACTGACTTTTTTCAGAATTAAAAATTCTCAAAAAATAGAGCAGGTAAATATTAGACAATCTGGAAAATTCGTGGACATGAACAGTACTTTCGACCGCGGAAACGCGGCCTAAGCAGGCTTAGGCCGCGGTTCCGCGGCCATAAGAAAGGGTCGTTTACTCCATTTTGCACAGTATTTTTCCTTACCTGCTATAGTGTATTTTGAGTATGTTTAATCTGAATCTGCTGTTGAAAAATTTTGGAGATATTTTTGGACTCATGGTTTCGATCGGAATTTTCATTTCGTTTTCTTTTCCAGGTAAACTAGAAAGTATTGAAGTGTTTGAACGAATATCATTTACTCACTATTCACGGGGTTTAAATAGTTTGGAGATACGTGCAAGTCTTTTTGCGGTGGTCCCTCTAGAAGACAACAAACCTTAATGTAAGTCCGTGTTGCCCATCCCGGTGCTTACGGGAGGCGGAAAACATAATAAAAAACGGATTTTTAATGACTTAGGCAACATGGACTTTGCTTGTGAGGATCTTTGCTAAACGAAAACTAGCTAAAGTAAACTAACAACTAACTAAGTTGTAGAAAGGTTATACCTTTGGTCTTTAGTCCTTCTCTCCTTGCTCGTCGGAATGGTAGAAAGGCCTCACCTTGCTTGTCTTCTTCCGTCAAAGAAAGATCCACTTGAAAGCCACCACCTTTAGCTTCAACTCCAAGCTAGGAGTAACTAGAGTGCAAGAAATGCTAAGACTAGAACCCTAGAAGAGAGTAGAGAGGATCAAGTGAAGGTTATTCTCAAGCTTTTTGTTTCTCAACACATGAGAGGGAGAGAGCTTGAGGGAGAGGATGAACAAGAGAGAGAAATGATATGAGAGAATGAGAAAATAATAGAGCTCTTCTCACTAATATGTGTGAATTAATTTAATTGAATAATTAGCTAGATAATTATCATGGTAAATCATGACATGACCATTATCATTTCAAATTGCAAAGATCAAAAAGCATCTTCCAAAAGAAATTATGATGGTCAAAGTGTCAACCTTGGTCAACAAGTCAAAGAAGTCAAAAGGTCAATAACCACAACCATGAATAATTATCAAACTAATTACTAATTAACAATAACACACACATAAATATTAGGGTTAATAAAATGACAATAGCCATTAACCCTAATCAAGGTCCTCTCCCTCAATCTCAAGCAACTGTGCATACGCACCCGCATTCGTGATCCGAGGAACACGAACACAATGAGAAAAACCAATCTCTAATCATATACTAGGATCCGGCTTAAACCAAAGCCCGCTAGTATAAACTGTCCGGACAGCAAACGTGCACAAGTGCGCGGATGCGAACGAACCCTGTCGCAAAACCATGCGACCTCTACTCATTTTGCCTAAAGGCGAATAGCTCTCTGTGTGGGACTCTAAAGACTCGACACTACGCTGGCAGTGGGTTTAACCACAGACCGCAAGCGGCACTAGCTGTACGTAACGGTCCCCAGGTAGATGTCGATAAGAAGACTGACGAGGTGAACCCCATCTGCACTCCTACTGAGCCTGTATGTGACAATCTCCGTACAGTCCGGTCTGTTCGTCTGATACATCGCATGGCGGGCCTAGGGGGGCGGTGAACGTCAGTCCCCTAATAGCGGTACAAGTCGTGTCGGAGTGTAGCCCAGAACACCCTGAGATAACACTGGAAACCTACCAGTATATCTCGCTTGCCCTGGCCAGGGACTACTCGTGTAATGGCTCTCCTGGACACAGCGCGATGTCAACCCCCAATACCGGGAGAGACGAATCCTGTCTAACCGTCACTGCCTCCAAGTGCTTCGGGACTGCACCCAAAAACTACCTGTTTGCACAGCTCCTTTGAGCCGTGGTAGGGTAGTAATCAAAGTGCAGTGGGAACACACTCGAGGCGAAGCGACAGTGTCAAGTCAGCGGACTAAGCTGTACTCATGTCACCTGGGAACTGATAACTGACGATAGGTATATTACCAACCAACAGTTCCCGACGAGTCCTGTCCAGTGTACTCGTAACCTAACGAGCACCCGCATACTATCCCAAGTACGACGTACTAACGGCTGTGGGACAGACCGTCTCCCACACTGGGATGAGAAGCGCATACGCTAGTCTACTCCGGAGTATCGATGCCCTGTCTCGATAGTCCAATGACCAGGGACCTGTATAAGGATGTGCTTATAGATTACCCAGCTCCCACGAGTGCGAGCGCTATCACAACGCTGGTAATCAAGCAAAGATCCTAAGGGCTCTACTAATATGTATACCAGCAATATGCTAAAAGAAACACATGCACATATTAAAGCAGAGACAAACCAAGTAGCATACTACCATTTCGAGCAAGATTGTATATACAACTGTGAATATCCCAAGCTTCCATTAAGTAATATACAAACTAGTATGATACAGTAATGGCCTCTAGGGCATATACACTAACAATCTCCCACTTGCACTAAGGCCATGTACTGGCGTATCGAAGACCTATCATCTCGATCAGCCGCTCGAACTGAGTCTGGGGTAGGGCCTTCGTGAATGGATCTGCTGTGTTATCCTCTGATGCAACTCTCCGGACCTCGATCTCCTGGCGATCTACGATCTCCCTGATCAGGTGATACCGCCTTAAGATGTGTCTGGATTTCTGATGGGACCTGGGTTCCTTCGCTAAAGCTATAGCCCCGTTGTTGTCGCAATACAGAGGTATTGGGTCAACAATGGACGGAACCACCTGAAGTTCTTTCAAGAACTTCCTCATCCAGACAGCTTCTTTTGCGGCATCAGATGCAGCGATGTATTCCGCTTCCATAGTCGAGTCAGCAACGGTTTCCTGTTTGGAGCTCTTCCAACACACCGCCCCTCCATTGAGGGTAAAGACAAAACCCGACATGGACTTGGAATCATCCTTGTCACTCTGGAAGCTGGAGTCAGCAAAGGCCTCAACCTGCAGGTCTTTTCCGCCATACACCAAGAACATCTCCTTAGTCCTTCTCAGGTACTTGAGAATGTTCTTTACTGCTATCCAATGTTTCTCCCCAGGGTTTGACTGATACCTGCTTACCACACTCAGTGCATAAGCCACATCCGGTCTGGTACACAACATCGCATACATTATAGAGCCTACCGCAGAAGCGTAGGGTATAATAGACATGCGATCCCTCTCCAAATCAGTCTTGGGAGACATCTCTTTGGAGAGGGTGATCCCGTGACAAGCCGGTAGATTACCGCGCTTGGAATCTTCCATACTGAATCTCTTCAGTATGGTGTCGATGTACCTGGACTGCGAGAGTCCTAATATCCTCTTGGATCTGTCACGGTAGATCCGGATACCCAGAATGTAGGAGGCATCACCCAGGTCTTTCATGGAGAACCTGTGTGACAAGAACCCCTTGACAGATTGTAGCATAGGAATGTCATTTCCTATTAAGAGAATGTCATCCACGTATAAAACGAGGAATACTACAGTTCTCGCTACAAATCTACAATAGATGCATGGTTCATCTGGATTTTTGATAAAGCCAAATTCTTTGACCGTCTCATCAAAACAGATGTTCCAACTCCGCGATGCCTGCTTGAGTCCATAAATGGACTTGAGCAACTTGCACACCTTTCCGCTGCTCCCACCCTGAATGAAACCCTCTGGCTGGTCCATATAGACACACTCCTCTAAATGACCATTTAGAAAAGCTGTCTTTACGTCCATCTGCCAAATCTCATAATCGTGGAAAGCAGCGATGGCAAGAAGGATCCGAATGGATTTCAGCATAGCTACTGGAGAAAAGGTTTCGTCATAGTCCAAACCAGGTCGCTGACGAAAACCCTTTGCTACCAGTCTAGCTTTATAGGTCTCAACCTGTCCATCTACACCAATCTTCCTTTTGAAGATCCACTTGCATCCTACGGGTTTTACCCCGTCTGGAGCAATGTCCAACGTCCATACCTTGTTGGTGTACATGGACTCCATCTCGGTCCGCATTGCATCCAGCCATTTTACCGAGTCGACGCTCTGAATGGCTTGCTGGAAACTAGTAGGCTCATCACAATCCAGGATGCAGTCTTCTCTATCCCCATCAATGAGAAAACCGTAGTATCTCTCGGGCGGATGAGACTGCCTACTACTCCTGCGGAGTGGCATAGGAATGTCCTGTTCTTTTGAACCTTCTGGTTCCACTAAACTTTCAGTAGTAGTTTGTGGTTCTGGAATTTCTTCCAGTTCTATTGCGCTCCCACTTATTTCTTTTTCTATGAACTGATGTTCTAGAAAGTGGGCATTGCGAGAAACAAGGACTTTTTGTTCCTCTGCGTAATAGAAAAGATACCCCCTGGAGTTCTTTGGGTATCCCACAAACTTGCACAGTACTGAGCGCGCCTCGAGCTTGTCCACATGCTGCTTTTTGACATAAGCTGGACATCCCCAAATCTTCAAGTATTGAAGATAGGGTTTCTTCCCACTCCATAACTCATATGGTGTGGTAGGCACAGTCTTAGTGGGAACACGGTTCAAAAGATATGCAGCTGTTTCTAGCGCATATCCCCAGAATGATCGCGGTAACTCAGCGTTACTCATCATGGACCGTACCATATCCAACAGGGTTCGGTTCCGTCTCTCCGATACACCGTTATGTTGCGGAGTGTATGGAGGAGTAAGCTGAGAGAGAATTCCATTCTCTTTTAAGTAATTCAGGAATTCGGCACTTAAGTATTCTCCTCCTCGATCCGATCTTAGGATCTTGATACTTTTGCCTGTTTGTTTTTCTACTTCATTCTTATATTCCTGGAACTTATCAAAAGCTTCGGATTTATGCTTCATTAAGAAGACATATCCGAATCTTGAGAAATCATCCGTAAAAGTTATGAAGTAAGAAAAACCGCTTCGCGCATGTGTAGACATTGGACCGCACACGTCGCTGTGTACGAGTCCCAAGAGCTCGCTCGCTCTTTCTCCGTGTCCAGAAAACGGAGCCTTTGTCATCTTTCCTTTGAGACAGGATTGACAAGTTGCATACGATTGATATTCGAACGAATCTAAGTATCCTTCAGTATGTAACTTAGTCAATCTTCTCTCATTGATGTGACCCAGTCTACAATGCCATAAGAAAGTTTTATTAATTTCTGGAGACTTTCTTTTGTGTGTATTCTGGATATTGAAAATCTGTGGTTGGTTTAAAACGTATATACCGTTGTTCAATGTACCTGACCCAATCAACACTTGATTAAGGTGAATGTTCACTACATTACTTACAAATGCAAATTCATAACCTTCTTTAGATAATAAAGATACAGAAATGATATTACAGGTTGCATTTGGTACATAATAACAACTACGCAAAACCAAAAAGTGTCCATCTGATAATCCCAGGTGATAGTCCCCCACGGCCTCAGCATCCATGCTAGCACCGTTCGCAACTCTGAGGGTCATGTCACCTGCCTTCAAAACTCTACGCTTTCTCAACGCCTGCAAAGAATTACAGATATGAGATCCTGATCCGGTATCCAATACCCAGGAATTAGAGTTTATTGATAGACAATTTTCAATAACATACACACCTGAAGCTGAAGCTGCAACTCGCTTCAAATCCTGTGTTCTGGCTTTCCAAGCCTTGCAATCTTGTTTCCAGTGACCACTTTTGTGACAATAGAAGCATTCTTCCTTCCCCACCAGCTTCCCCGCTACCTTTGTTGCTTTACCCTTTCCCTTCGTATCCACTTTACCGACACCGCCTCTTGGTTTGGCGGGGGCTTTCTTCTTCTTGCCCTTGGCTTTCGCCCTGGACCTAGAAGAGGAAGATCCTCCTACAAACAAAGTGGATGTCTCCCTACCCTTCTGTAGGGTGCCCTCAGCAGTCCTCAACATGTTCAGAAGTTCGGCAAGTTCAACCTCCTTTCCTTGCATGTTGAAGTTAAGAATGAACTGGGCGTAAGTGGAAGGAAGGGACTGGAGAATCAAATCGGTATAGAGTTCATTCTCCAACGTGGTCCCAAGGTCCGCGAGCTCCTCTATGTAGCCGATCATCTTAAGCACGTGGTCCGCTACCGATGATCCGACGGCCAACCTTGCCGAAAAGAGCTTCTTCGACACTTCGTATCTTGCGATACGAGACTGCTCTCCATACAGTTCTTTTGTATGGAGAAATATGGACTCTAGGTCCATATTCTCGTGCCTCCTCTGATGGTCGTTGTCCATCGAGGCTAGTACGAGGCATCTGGCCCTCGCGCAATCTATCTCCCATGTCTTACGGATTTCAACATCCGCGACGCTGGAGGTGGGACCTGGGACAGGGGGAGCTTTGGTGGTAAGTATATACCCCAGCTTGTCATAAGTGATAGCCATCTTGACATTCCTGAGCCAATCTTTGTAGTTTGGCCCTGTCAATATGTTTTTATCTAATAGTAACTTAAGTCCGGTCATCTTGAATGGTCGCTGCAATTAGGAGAGAGAAAAGAAACACTTTAGCATGATGCTCTTGCAAGTTTAGAGTGGTTTTTAATTTGTCTAAACTGGATGGCTCCCACTGTCTCTCGAATCCCTTCTCAAACCGTAAAGAAAAGGATTAGCCGGGATCATTCTCACCGTACAATACTTGCTTAACCGTTCAGCCAGGCCAGTGTCGGTACTTCGAGGGAGGTTTTCCAACGCTTTCGCGAAGTTCCTTAATTAAGTAACCTCTTTTCCCTGTGGGCGTAGCCCCGCTAACACCTTTCTAGGCACCTACTAGGTTTATAGCATTGATCGTTAAGTGAGAGTTTTCCCGAGGAGTAGCATATACTCACAGTAGGATCGGGATCCAAATATCATCGCGTGATAAAGCCGAAGGAATCCTACCAGAATTATCACACTCCAAATGGTATGCAACGCTAGCAAGTTTCAGTACTTATGAAACTCCCGATGTGGATTTTTGCCCCATGCTCTTATGACCTTGGCGTGAGGTCAAAATGTCATAAGTCACATGTCAAGTTCTTCCCATCATTATCCTGGTTAATTTGAACCCACCCGTACCTACCCTTGACGTAGGCCAAAACGGCAGTACGACTGTCTCAAATCAACGCATTCTATCTATGCAACGGATAAATATCCGGTAGCTACCAATCACTATGCCTTGGCGTGAGGTCAAAATACATAGCTTGAATACTACCGAATATTTAACCGAAATGATGGAGGGCTACGGATGGTTTTGGCGAAACCGTGAACGTAGTGAACTTGATATAATCGATGGAACGAGATAGCTTTTAAAAGGAGTGGTTCAAGCTCCGCGTTTAAAAGTTTAGTTTTGAAAAGAACCGAGTGGTTTTCAAAGTGTTCCAATCGACTTTTACTTGGTTTATTTCTTGCATTAGTTCTTTTAATGCGTCCCATCATTTAATCCTACCATTGCAGAAAACAACCAAAATATGACGTACGCTTATGCCATTCGCATTCGCCACGGGGCCCCGTCATCACCCGTTAGGTTACTTAACTAACGACAGAGCGGGGGCTGGGCTAGCGCGGCTGTAAAACATAAGCAACGCCTAAATAGTTATTATATAAATATATAGCAATGATAGACATTACAGATCACAGATGAATACATTGGATATACTAGGAATCCGCAATGCGTTCGAGCCTGCAACGCAAAGCGGATTACACGGTCGCGGTGAATAGCCAATACCCCACCCAAGACCCCTACGGGTGCGGCAAACTACCCGCCAAGCACCCGAAGCGAAGCAACCTCCCTCACCACCGTGAGTAGGCCACTCGGCACTTCGAGATACCCGGTAGTTTGTGCACCCCCTCCATGGGTCTATCCTAGGAGCAAAAACAGTAAAAAGAATTATACAATGACGGCTACAACCCCGACCCGGTTGTGCGGCCATACAAAGAATATTATTACATCAATTTACATGTTACAAATGAATGAAAGAAAAACAACGCTCATCTCACATCCACCCCGGCCATTCACCCGCGACAATCCAATCCATTCATATCCACAAACCAATAACAATCACAGATCATGTATAACCCCGACTAATCGTCTTATAGCGATTAGCCGACGTTCAATACATGCAAGCATTACAGATATAACCGATGTAGTTAAAGTGTAGTGAAGTTCCGAAAAATACGGATTTATAGGCCCCCAAAAGTAAATTTTAGTTCTGGAAAATCTGGGCACATATAATATATCCTAAAAATCCTAAAACCAACCCAGAAACATACTGCACCAAAAACGATACAGAGAGGGGACAAGATGGCCGCGCTTCCGCGGCAAGAGCTTCCTTATGCCGCGGAAGCGCGGTCCTCTAGACTCCTCTCTGGTTCGTCTTTGGTGGTGTTTCACACAAAACCCTGAGATAATTTTTGAAGTATAAAGTTTTTTATTTTGACCAGAAAAAAAATTAACAGAAACTAGGGTTTTTCGAGTTTGGTTTTTCGATTTACCGGTTTCGAAACTTCGTTACACTTAACTACTTAGCTAGTTTAGGTTTAGTTAGGCTCTGATACCACTGTAAGTCCGTGTTGCCCATCCCGGTGCTTACGGGAGGCGGAAAACATAATAAAAAACGGATTTTTAATGACTTAGGAAACATGGACTTTGCTTGTGAGGATCTTTGCTAAACGAAAACTAGCTAAAGTAAACTAACAACTAACTAAGTTGTAGAAAGGTTATACCTTTGGTCTTTAGTCCTTCTCTCCTTGCTCGTCGGAATGGTAGAAAGGCCTCACCTTGCTTGTCTTCTTCCGTCAAAGAAAGATCCACTTGAAAGCCACCACCTTTAGCTTCAACTCCAAGCTAGGAGTAACTAGAGTGCAAGAAATGCTAAGACTAGAACCCTAGAAGAGAGTAGAGAGGATCAAGTGAAGGTTATTCTCAAGCTTTTTGTTTCTCAACACATGAGAGGGAGAGAGCTTGAGGGAGAGGATGAACAAGAGAGAGAAATGATATGAGAGAATGAGAAAATAATAGAGCTCTTCTCACTAATATGTGTGAATTAATTTAATTGAATAATTAGCTAGATAATTATCATGGTAAATCATGACATGACCATTATCATTTCAAATTGCAAAGATCAAAAAGCATCTTCCAAAAGAAATTATGATGGTCAAAGTGTCAACCTTGGTCAACAAGTCAAAGAAGTCAAAAGGTCAATAACCACAACCATGGATAATTATCAAACTAATTACTAATTAACAATAACACACACATAAATATTAGGGTTAATAAAATGACAATAGCCATTAACCCTAATCAAGGTCCTCTCCCTCAATCTCAAGCAACTGTGCATACGCACCCGCATTCGTGATCCGAGGAACACGAACACAATGAGAAAAACCAATCTCTAATCATATACTAGGATCCGGCTTAAACCAAAGCCCGCTAGTATAAACTGTCCGGACAGCAAACGTGCACAAGTGCGCGGATGCGAACGAACCCTGTCGCAAAACCATGCGACCTCTACTCATTTTGCCTAAAGGCGAATAGCTCTCTGTGTGGGACTCTAAAGACTCGACACTACGCTGGCAGTGGGTTTAACCACAGACCGCAAGCGGCACTAGCTGTACGTAACGGTCCCCAGGTAGATGTCGATAAGAAGACTGACGAGGTGAACCCCATCTGCACTCCTACTGAGCCTGTATGTGACAATCTCCGTACAGTCCGGTCTGTTCGTCTGATACATCGCATGGCGGGCCTAGGGGGCGGTGAACGTCAGTCCCCTAATAGCGGTACAAGTCGTGTCGGAGTGTAGCCCAGAACACCCTGAGATAACACTGGAAACCTACCAGTATATCTCGCTTGCCCTGGCCAGGGACTACTCGTGTAATGGCTTTCCTGGACACAGCGCGATGTCAACCCCCAATACCGGGAGAGACGAATCCTGTCTAACCGTCACTGCCTCCAAGTGCTTCGGGACTGCACCCAAAAACTACCTGTTTGCACAGCTCCTTTGAGCCGTGGTAGGGTAGTAATCAAAGTGCAGTGGGAACACACTCGAGGCGAAGCGACAGTGTCAAGTCAGCGGACTAAGCTGTACTCATGTCACCTGGGAACTGATAACTGACGATAGGTATATTACCAACCAACAGTTCCCGACGAGTCCTGTCCAGTGTACTCGTAACCTAACGAGCACCCGCATACTATCCCAAGTACGACGTACTAACGGCTGTGGGACAGACCGTCTCCCACACTGGGATGAGAAGCGCATACGCTAGTCTACTCCGGAGTATCGATGCCCTGTCTCGATAGTCCAACGACCAGGGACCTGTATAAGGATGTGCTTATAGATTACCCAGCTCCCACGAGTGCGAGCGCCATCACAACGCTGGTAATCAAGCAAAGATCCTAAGGGCTCTACTAATATGTATACCAGCAATATGCTAAAAGAAACACATGCACATATTAAAGCAGAGACAAACCAAGTAGCATACTACCATTTCGAGCAAGATTGTATATACAACTGTGAATATCCCAAGCTTCCATTAAGTAATATACAAACTAGTATGATACAGTAATGGCCTCTAGGGCATATACACTAACACTTAACTCGATTATGTGACCGTCTCGAACTGCCATTTGAACCTTAGGGTTTGGGGCAGTACGGCGTGCCACATGTGAGGCGTTGGCTTGACCCTTCTACGGCTGGACCGCCGCTACTGTGCCACACTCCGGATCTTTTGAACCCTTCTCAAGTGTTGAGCTTTAGTGAATCTTGGGTGCTTGAATGTTCGTTCGAAAACTTTAATACTGTCTGTTTGTCTGGAATGTGATACAATATGTGGAATTCATATAGTGTAGGCATGAAATACGAAATATGTGATATTTCGCATTTATGATGTCTAAAGAGAATCTGGATTCCAAATATTGTAGTTTTACACTTTCTTTTCTGCGACCGTAAGTGTAGTATGTTAGATATCGCCGGTTTCGTTGCTATACATCAACGACAATCGGGGTACGCATACTTACTTACGTTGATGATATGTGATATTATGTGTTGCTGAGATATAATGTGCTGGATTGTCGCGATAGAATAGCCGGGGGTTTTTTAGTGAGATGAGAGTTTTATATTTTCATTCATGTAAATTCAAATGTAATGTAATATTCTTTTATTTGGGGCACTTCCAGGTTGCGGTTGTGTCACCAGTGTTGTATATTATTTACTTTTCCGCATTAGGATGGACCCAAGGAGGGGAGCACAGGTGACCGGGTTCTGGGGTTCAGTGGGAGGCCATCTCGAGGAGTCGAGACCGGGTCTCCTAAACTCCAGAATTGGTAGGGTCACTTGCCGCTCTCGTAGGGGTCCAGGGTGTGGGCTTGGCTATTCATCGCGACTGTGGAATCCGTATTTTCTATTCTGGCTAAGTACTAAATACGGACGTCCTAGGATATCCCACATTATATCTATGTTTCTGCTGCCTGTGTTCTGTGATATCTGAGACGAATGACATATAGTAGACGTTGCTTATGTTTTACATCCGCGCTAGTCCCGTCCCGGTATGCCGTTAGTTAAGTAACCTAACGGTGCATAACGGAACATTGCGGCGAATGCGGGTGGCATAAGCGTACGTGTTATTTTCGTTTCTTTTCTGTGATTGGCTTTAGGACTTAAATGATGGGATTACATTAATGTGATTAATGTAAAGAAAATAAACCTAAAAGATGTTGTAGAATCGGATTTAAAAACTACTCGGCTATTTACGAAAAAGCTACATTTCAAAACTGCGGAGCTTAAGCCACTCCTTTTGAAAACTGTTTGATTCTACAACGATATCAAGCTCAAAGCGTTAAAGATTTTCTTAAAAATCATCCGCAACCCTCCGTCATTTTAGGAAGTAGAGTACTTAGTATTCGTGCTACGTTTGTTGACCTTAGCCAAGGCGTAGTGTACGGTAACTAAGTGATGTCTTCCTACAAACGCATATGATGCAGATTAATTAGGACGGGCATATGACTTTGTTGACCTTAGCCAAGGGTCATGTGAACGGGTCTAATTAATCAAGAAATGACGGGTTGAGCTTGACTAGTGCTCATGATTTGTTGACCTTAGCCAAGGTCACGAGTATTAGGGGTAAAAACCACATCGGGAATTTCAAGTGTTGAAATTTGCAATGAGATTGCATACCTTCCATGTGATGGTTGGATCCCGATCCCACTGTGGGCAATAGTTGCTCCTAGGAGAGTTTTACAGTTTACAATTAGCTAACTCATTAGGTGTCTAGAAAGGTGTTAACGGGGCTCCGCCTCTGGGAAAAAGAGGTTTACTCTAATTAGGTCCGTGCGAAAGCACTGGGAACCTCCCTCAAAGTACCGACACTGGCCTGGCTGAACGGTTAGCGAAGTTGTAGACTGTAATTAATCCTGGCTAGTTTTTCTTTTTAAGGTTTGAAAGAAAACTTGATAAAAAACAGTGGGAAACATCGATTAGACAATATAATAAACCAATCTAATCTGTGCAAGAGCTTTCGCTGAGTGTATTCTTTTCTCTCTCTTAATGGCAGATACCAATGACTGGACTTAAGCTTCTACTAGATAAAAATAAACTGAATGGGACCAACTATAAAGAATGGCTAAGGAATCTGAAGATCGCCTTGACTTATGATAAAGTATCATATGTCCTCACGGCTTCAGCCCCGCCCGTCCCAGGCCCAAAATCCTCAGTTGCGGACATTGAAGTCCGCAAGACATGGGACGCTGACTGTGCCACGGCTACATGCCTTGCGCTTGCATCGATGGATAACACACATCAAAAGCAGCACGAGGACATGGACATTCACGGGATACTGCTCCATACAAAGGAGTTGTATGGGGAGCAATCCCGCGTATTACGATACGAAGCATCAAAGTAACTGTTTCAGATGCGAATGGCCCCTGGCACACCAGTAGGAGACCATGTGTTGAAGATGATAGCTCTTATAGAAGAGCTTGAGGACCTTGGATGGACAATGGACAATGAACAATATATAGATATTATTCTGCAGTCCCTCCCCTCCACTTTTGCTCAGTTCATAGTGAACTTCAACATGTATGGCATGGAGAAGGACCTCCCTGAACTCCTTAATATGTTAAGGAGTGCAGAGAGCACTATGAAGTCAGCAAAGACTCCCGTTATGACCGTTGGACAGTATTCTTCTTCTCGCCCAAAAGCTAAGGTCAAGGGAAAGAAAAAGAAGAAACCCACTAATCCTAAGGGCGGAGTCAAAAAGGTGAAGGGAAAGAGAAAGTCCACGGCTGGAGACCCGGGGAAAGGCGAGTGTTTTCATTGCCACAAGACAGGACATTGGAAGCGCAATTGCACAGAGTACTAAAGTCTCAAGAAGAAGCATGGTGATGTTTCTGCTTCAGGTGCGTTTGTGACTGAAAACTGTTTTTCTATAAACTCTGCTTCCTGGGTATTGGATACCGGTTCAGGTTCTCACATTTGCAATTCTATGCAGGGGCTGAGAAATAGCAAGGTTTTGAGGACAGGTGACCATACTCTCCGCGTTGGAAATGGTTCCAATGTACATACAGTCGCAGTGGGAGAGTATCACTTGGGGTTGCCATCTGGATGTATTTTGATTTTGAATCCATGTTATTTTGTACCAACTATGCTATGTAATATAATATCCGTTTCATTGTTGGACAATGAAGGGTATAATTTTGTGTTGCAGAACAATGTTATGAACATTCACCTAAATCAAATGTTGGTTGGGTATGGTACACTTAATAACGGAATATATGTCCTAAATCAACACACAGTTTTTAGTATACAACACACTAATAAAAGAAAACTTTCAGAATTAAATGAAGCTTTTCTTTGGCACTGTAGACTTGGTCATATTAACAAAACAAGACTAAACAAGTTACATAAAGATGGATATTTAAATTCTTTTGAATATAAATCTTATGCGACTTGCCAGTCTTGTATCAAGGGTAAAATGACCAAAACTCCGTTTACCGGACACGGAGAAAGAGCGACTCAGCTCCTGGGCCTCATACATAGTGATGTATGTGGGCCCATGTCTACACAGGCTAGAGGCGGTTTTTCATACTTCATTACATTCACTGATGATTTCTCAAGATTCGGTCATGTATTTTTATTAAAGCACAAGTCCGACGCTTTCGAGAAATTCATTGAATATAAACAAGAAGTAAAAAAACAAACCGGCTTGAGTATTAAGATGCTTCGATCAGATCGAGGTGGTGAGTATCTCAGTACAGAATTTGCAAACTTCCTAAAAGAGAATGGGATTCTCTCTCAGCTCACTCCTCCTTACACACCACAGCACAACGGTGTGTCAGAACGACGGAATAGGACCCTATTAGATATGGTCCGGTCGATGATGAGTGATGCTGAGTTACCAGTCTCGTTTTGGGGGCATGCATTGGAGACTGCAGCGTTTCTGCTAAACAGGGTTCCAACCAAAGCCGTGTCTACCACGCCATATGAGATATGGCATGGGAAGAGACCATCTCTTAAGAGAATTAAGATTTGGGGTTGCCCGGCCTATGTTAAAAAGCAGAATCCGGACAAACTCGAGACACGGTCAGTCATGTGTAACTTTGTAGGATATCCAAAGAATTCCTATGGATATCTATTCTACCATAAAGAGGAACAAAAAGTGTTTGTTTCTCAACATGCCACATTCTTGGAAAAAGAGTTTTTCACAGATAAAGATGATGGCAAAGTGGTAGATCTAGAAGAGGTTCTAGAGACACAAACTACAAATGACGATTTGGTTGAACCGTCTGTTGCAACAGAAACAGAAGAACCTCGGCCACTCCGTAGGTCTGGTAGGACTTCTCGCCCACCGGAGAGGTACTACGGTTTCCTCATTGATGGTGACAGAGAAGACTGTATCATGGATGATGATGATCCTACCAGTTTTCAGCAAGCAATCACGAGTGGTGACTCTGTGAGGTGGCTGGATGCCATGAGATCCGAAATGGAGTCTATGTACACCAACAAAGTATGGACTTTGGAGGTTGTACCCCCTGGGGTAAAACCTGTAGGATGCAAATGGATCTTTAAAAGAAAGATTGGTGTAGATGGGCAGGTAGAGACCTATAAAGCAAGACTTGTGGCGAAAGGTTTTCGTCAAAGACCAGGTTTGGACTATGACGAAACTTTTTCGCCCGTAGCCATGCTTAAATCCATTCGGATCCTACTTGCTATTGCTGCTCACTACGACTATGAAATCTGGCAGATGGACGTTAAAACAGCATTTCTAAATGGAGATTTAGAAGAATGCGTTTATATGGATCAGCCAAAGGGCTTCATTGACAGTGGGAGCAGCGAGAAAGCATGTAGATTGCTTAAATCCATATATGGGTTAAAGCAGGCATCTCGGAGTTAGAACATCTGTTTCGATGATGTTATCAAAGAGTTTGATTTCATCAAAAATCCAGATGAACCTTGTGTTTATAAGAAGGCTGTAGGAAGAGCTGTCGCATTCCTCGTATTGTACGTGGATGATATTCTTCTGATAGGAAATGATATTCCTATGCTACAGTCGGTCCAATCATTCTTATCACTAAGGTTCTCCATGAAGGACCTGGGTGATGCCACATACATCCTGGGCATAAGGATCTATAGGGATAGATCCAAAAAGTTATTGGGATTGTCCAAAACCAGGTACATCAACACCATCCTAAAAAGGTTTAGTATGAAAGACTCCAAGCGGGGTGCCTTACCCGCTTGCCATGGAGTCACTCTCTCCAAGGATTCTTGTCCAAAGACCGATGAAGAGAGAGCTCGCATGAGCATTATACCTTATGCTTCGGCAGTAGGATCTATAATGTATGCGATGTTATGTACACGCCCAGATGTAGCTTATGCACTTAGTGTTGTAAGCAAGTATCAATCCAACCCAGAGGAGAACCACTGGACAGCTGTGAAGAACATTTTTAAGTACTTGCGAAGGACTAAAGAATTGTTCTTGGTGTACGGTAATACAGATCTCCAAATGGAGGCCTTTACCGATTCGAGCTTCCAGAGCGATAAAGATGACAGCAAATCTATCTCAGGGTTTGTATTTACCCTCAATGGAGGGGCGGTGAGTTGGAAGAGTTCCAAACAAGATACCGTTGCAGACTCTACGATGGAAGCTGAGTACATTGCTGCAAATAATGCCGCCAAGGAAGCCGTCTGGATGAAGAAGTTCGTCTCGGAGCTAGGAGTAGTTCCAACCATTATTGATCCAATACCTTTGTATTGTGACAATAATGGGGCGATGGCGTTAGCCAAGGAGTCCAGATCCCATCAGCGGTCCAGACATATCCTGAGGCGCTTTCATTTGATCCGGGAGATTGTAGATCGCCGCGAGATCGAGATTAAGAGAGTAGACACAAAGAACAACGCCGCGGATCCACTCACCAAGGCCCTCCCTCAGCCACAGCATGAGCGACTTTTTGAGATGTTGGGTATGAGATACGCCAATAACTGGCCTTAGTGCAAGTGGGAGATTGTTGGATATATGTATGCCCTAGAGGCCATTATGTGATAGTGGATGTATCTATACATGTATATATATTCAGTTTGCATTCTTGCTCGACATGATAGTATGCTATCTGGTTATTCTTTATCTGACATGTTGATTTGATCATGCTTTTATTCATTCATACATGCTGATAAAGCCCCAAGGATATCTGCTTGACTACTCTGATTATGATAGAGATCATACTAGTGGGACATTTGTAGTCTATAAGCATATCCTGAAATGTCCCTAGTCGGAGGTGTATCGAGACGAGGCATCAATATACCAGAGTAGACTAGCGTATATGATACTAGACCCATGTGATGGGCGATGAATGTTCCCACATCCATCGATGTTTGACATCAAGATCATATACGGGTGCTCAGTGCTGACTGGGTACACTGGACGGACTCACCGAGAACTCCTAAATGGAATTATATATATCGTCGGATAGCAGTTCTCAGGTGACACTGGTACAGGTTAGTCTGTAGACCCGAGATCGTCATGGAGTCTTGTGTGTTCTCCCACTGTACTTTGATTGCCACCCTACCACGGCTCTACTGAGTCGTGCAAACAGGTGGCCGTTGGGTACAGTCCCGAGATACACGAAGGCAATGAGCGATAGGAGGGGTTTCGTCTCTCCCGGTATTGGGAGTTGATGCTGTGCTGTGCTCGACTGGTTATAACAGCAAGTCCCTGGCCAGGGCTGCTGAGATTTGCTGGTAAGTGTTATCAGTAGTTTCTCGATCTGTTTTAGACCATTCACCGACACGACTTATTGAGTTATTGGGGTCGACGTGACCATCCCTAGGCTCGATATGCAGCATATCTGACGAAAAGACCGGACTGTACGGTAGTGTTGCCGGATGGCTCGACGGGAGTTGTAACAGGTTCGCTTGTTTTCTTCTAATCGCTCAATACCCGGGTGGCCGTTACGTTTAGCTGACCGCTTGCGGCTTGGGGGTGCTTGATATGATCATCACCCACTGCCGGCGTATTGACGAGTCTTAGAGTCCCACATAGGAGTTACCTAGTCCAGGCGAAAAGTTGTGGTGCGCATATGCGATATGCGCTTGGACCCGATTAAAATGCGTGTATGGGATACCGTATATTAATTGGGCGGCTTGCTAATGGTCGGGTCATATGTGATATGACCGGATTAGTGAATCAAGTGTTGATTCATCATTAGTTTCTCACTACAAATCCTATCTTGTTTATGTTGGATGTATGCATGCATGTGTGCATTCATTCTTGTTCATGCACATATGGATGTGCAAGCACACATGCATACATACATCATATATTATCATGGTTGTTTATACAATGAGAATGGTGGATGTATAAGAATTACACCATGGTTATATTTGGATAATTGTTGGATTTAAATTAAAGCAAAAGAAAATGAAAAATGGGTTAAATCACTTAAGAGTTTCTACACTCTTCTAACTCAACCATGCTCACCTAACATTTATCCCATAGTTTATTTTCTTATCATGCTTTTAATTTAAAATAAAATGATATCTATATATCTAACCATGGTTGGTTAAGAGAGAGGAAAATATATATAGCTATTTTTCTTTTCTTTTTCATAAGATAATTCATTCTCTTCTTCTAAAATCCACCATCTTCATCAACCTCCATGCTTTTGCTCTCTAGTTCATACAAGAGAGTGAATCACTCATAAAAATAAGATTTTGAAGTGAGATCCATAGCCACAACATCATTCTAATCAAGTTTAGCCAACTTGATTAGAGTGTTCTCTTTGTTTTTCAAAGTTGCAAGCTTGGACGGGAAAACTCCAGGTGGATCGTCGTGGACGTGGGAGGAGTACAACCGGACCTTCATCCAACACCCAAAGAGCCTAAGGAGTGAAGCAAAAACGGGAGCTACAAAGGTTGTAGCCTTCAAACCCTAATCTTTACTTACTTATAGTTTGATAACCCTAATTTCTAGGATCGATCCACTTGCATGTTAGTTTAGCACCTTAAAAATTAAAATTTTGGGTCATGTGATGCTTCAAAACTCTTCATAGGGTGCTATACTAATCTTACATAAGCAAGGCAAAATTTTAATTTGTCATGGACGATACCACCCGAAACCTTGCAGCCGTGCTAAGGAACACTATACAAACACCAATAACTAGCCGGCGAGAATGCCAAAAAACCCGGTGTCGCCGGTTCTTCAAGGGATTTTGGGTCTCGTTCTCCTGTGGTGGTCTTCTGGTTGTCTAACTAGGTCAATGTAGTTGTATTTTTTCTTACAAATATCCTAAGTTGCTCCAGATTCATTTGATCCTTAAAACTCCACAAAACCGACATCGGAGAAAATTTAGTTTATGATTTGGTTTATATACCCTGGTCTAGGCCTATAAACATCACTAGAGTCATGAAAAACACTCATTACACCTCAAATACACCTTCACAAGTCATACTATCTTCTAACCCTCATCTAGGAATATTCAAATATCACTAAACCACAATAGTTTAACTCTAAACTACAATAGGAAATTAGGAAAACTAAAAACTTAACTAAGGGTGTAGGATTATACCTCATGTGGCAACTCAAGAAAATTCTTGGGTTACCCAAAGTGCTCAAAACCTTAGCTTGATTGATCCATAGGATTTGTAGTGAGGTTGTGCACCATTTTGTGAAGGGGGCATGGTGGTTTGAGGTGTTTTTTATGGTGTTTGTGGGTGGTAGTAAGGTGGAGGGTTGAAGGAGGAGGAGGAGGAGGAGAAGAATGAAGAGGAAGATGAAGGATGAAGATATGAACCATGGTCAAAAGATTACCCCCCTCTCTCTCACTTGCCCATACCCCTTTGTCCCCTTTCCATTCCTCCATGTCTCTTCCTTTCTTTTTCTTTTCTTTTCTTTTCATCATTTTCTTTTAAAACCAACATAAATACAAATGAAATCAACATGTAATCAAAATGCAATATGTCATGGTGCACTAACCATGGATATTAAAAAAATACGGATTTGGCCTAATCGTGATTATTAGTGCACTAATCAAGTTTAATTTAAACTTGCATATAATAATTGTAAAATTATTTACAAAATGACCAATTCCAAATAAATACCTTTCTAATAACTAAACCATATTAATGTCCAATAATTTTCCAAATATTGGTATATAATTATACCATTTTACAAAAACCCCAATTCGCAAATCGAATAGTTTTCGCGAAATATATTATTTTAATATTTAATTTTCAAAAATAATATTTTATATTTCTGAAATGTTACATCGATGCACGATTAGTACTATGTAAGTTTGTGGAATACCCAAGAAATTCCAGAGGGTATCTTTTCTATTACGTAGAGGAATAAAAGGTTTTTGTTTCTCGGTATGCCCAATTTCTGGAGACTTAATTTCTTGAAAAAAAATAAGTGGGAGCGCAATACACTGGAAGAAATTCCAGAACCACAAACTATTACTTAAAGAATGGTGGAACAAGAAGTTTCAAAAGAACCGAACGTCCATACGCCACTCCGCATATCTAGTAGGTAGTCTCATCCTCCTGAGAGATACTACGGTTTTCTCATAGACGGGGACAAAGAGGATTCTGTCATCAATGATGATGAGCTAACTAGTTTCCAGCAGGCCATTACAAGCAGAAACTCGGTGAAATGGCTGGATGCAATGCGGACCGAAATGGAATCCATGTACACCAACAAAGTATGGACTTTGGAAATTGCACCTTAAGGGGTAAAACCCGTAGGCTGTAAATGGATCTTCAAAAATAAGATTGGTGCAGATGGACATGTTGAAACCTATAAAGCTAGACTTGTAGTAAAAGGTTTTCCTCAAAGACCTGGCTTGGAATATGATGAAACCTTTTCTCCAGTAGCTATGCTTAAATCCAATCAGATCCTACTTGCCATTGCTGCCTTCCATGATTGTGAAATTTGGCAGATGGATATAAAGACCACTTTTCTGAATGGAAATTTGGAAGTGTGTGTTTATATGGATCAGGCAAAGGGTTTCATAGAGAGTGGGTGCAGCGGAAGAGTGTAAAAGATTCTTAAATCAATTTATGGATTAAATCAGGCATTGTGGAGTTAGAACATCTGCTTTAATGAGACGGTCAAAGAATTTGACTTTATTAAAAACCAGATGAACCATGCATTTATAGTAAGATTGTAGGAAAAACTGTGGTATTCCTCGTATTGTACGTGAATGACATTCTTCTGATAGGAATTGATATTCCTATACTACAATCAGTCAAAGGGTTCTTGTCAGAGAAATTCTCCATGAAAGACCTTGATGATGCCTCCTACATTCTGGGAATCAAGATCTATCATAATAGATCTAAGAGGATATTGGGACTTTCACAGTCCAGGTATATCGACACCATACTAAAATGATTTAGTATGGAAGATTCCAAGCGTGTTAATCTATCGGCTTGTTACGGGATCGCCCTCTCCAAAGAGAAGTCTCCCAAGACTGATTTGGATAGGGGTCGCATGAGTATTATACCCTACGCTTTTGCGGTAGGCTCTACAATGTATGCGGTATTGTGTACCGGACTATATGTTGCTTACGCACTGAGCATGGTAATCAGGTATCAGTCAAACCCTGGGGAGAAGCACTGTATATGTTGGAGATAGTGCCCTCAGAGTCAATTATTGGATCACAGGCACGTGATTGCAATGATTGAGGGAGGACCTATCCCGGTAGGACAGTCTTACTCGAGATGATAGTATGCTATCTGGTTTATCTTTATCATCGTGTACTGCTTTAGGTGACCTGACATGTCGCTATTACACGTTGATAGAGCCCCTAGGATTCTTGCTTGACTGCTAGCAGTATGATGGCGATCATATACGTGGGAGCTGGTAGTCTATAAGCACATCCTTAAATGGTCCCTAGTCGTGGGAGTTTCGAGACTGGGCATCGATACTCCATTAGTAGGCTAGTGTATACAGTCGAGACCCCGACGAGGGGCGGTGACCGGTCTCACAAGCCACTGGTGTCAGTTGGTTCACCTAAGATGTATACAGGTGCTCATTGGGTTATGAGTACACCGGACAGGACTCGCCGGGAACCTGCTAGTTGGGCTTATACCAGATGTCAGATAGCAGTTCCCAGGTGACATGTGTACAGGTTAGTTCATCGACCTGAGATCGTCATTTGTCTCGTGTGAGTTCCCACTGTGCTTTGATTACTACCCTACCACGGCTCAAAGGAGTCGTGCAAACAGGTTTTAGTTGGGTACAGTCCCGAGCCACATGGAGGCAGTGAGCGGATCTGCAGGGGTTCGTCTCTCCCGGTATTGGGGGTGAGGTCGCGCTGTGTCTAGGAGAGCCATTACGCAAAGCCCTCGGCCGAGGCAGGAGATTTACTGGTAGGTATTCCAGTAGTATCTCAGGGCGTTCTGGGCTACACTCCGACACGACTTGTACCGCCTTTTGGGGGTCTGACTTTTACCAACCCCCAAGGCCCGCCATGCGATACTCATAGACGAACGGACCGGACTGTACGGATATTGTCACTGACAGGCTCAGTTGGGTGTAGGGGTGAGCTTCCTCATCGACGTCCCTTTTGGTCAATAGCTGGTGGCCCGTCACGTATTGGCTAATACCTCTGACGTGCTAGTGGTTAAATCCACAGCCATAGTATTGACGAGTCTTTAGAGTCCACCACACTTACAGTTACTCAAGCTTTCGGGCGAAACGCTGTAGAGGCCGTATGGAGATATGGCAGGGTCCGATCAGATACGTGCGGTATTGCACGGATCAGGATCGGACGGTTTGTACTAGTAGCCGTATAGGTATATGGCAGGGTTCGATCAGATACGTGCGGTATTGCACGGATCAGGATCGAACGGATTTTACTAGCCGGCTTTGGCTTAAGCCGGTCCTAGTCTAGTACAGTGTAGATTTTGTCTCATTGCATTTGTATCCGGTCGGAATACAGATGCAGGTGTGTATGCACAGTATCGGGGTTTTCCTGTAATTTATTACGGGACCAGTTTTCTGGAGTTGCCAGTTTGCATTCCGTTCCGGCCGGTTTTCCTTTGTTCTTTCCCGGCCGGACTTTTCCGATGGAGGGGGTTATTTGCAGTTTTGCAAATAACACTTTGTGGAGGGGTTTCTTTGCATAATGATTGATTATGACACCTTTCATATCTTGCACATTGACTTGCTTTAAATTGTGATTAGATGAATGGGTATGGGTTGAATAGTAAAAAGCATGGTTCATGTTTTCTTGTCTCTTGATGTGGTCACCTCTTGAGTGCTCCTACACTCACCTCCCTCTTGCTTTCATATAGTTCTTTCCTCCACCTTATTCTTCACTTGATGAATATGATTAGTTCTTCAATAGAAAGGAGAGAAGAAGAAAAAGAAAGAGAGAAAGAAAAAGAATGAGAGAGTTCATCTATGTTATGGGAGGAATTCATCTCCTTCTTCTTCTTGTTTCGGAAAAATGAAAGCACCATTTTTCCTAACCCCAATCCTCCATCATGGCAACTACAAACCCCAAAGTGAGACAAGCACTCTACACTACACTTCCTACAGCATATCTTGAGCATGTCGAGTTGCCGGCTTCATGCTCGAGTTGCCTCGGTATTGAGGCGGGAGCCCGTAAAAGACGAAGGCGATGTGGTGCCCTTTCCGGCGAGGAGGCGACGATGTGGAGCCAAGACTTTCCGCGGGAGATCGGGATGATGAAGAGAAGACGGAGGACTCGGATCACTCGGTATACTTTTCTTCCCATCTCTTGTTTGCTAACATTAGGTTAATGGTAAACGATCCGGGTTTTCTTTGTCCGCGGTAGCGCCGGTTTCCGAGCAAGGAAAAATTTTGATTCCGCAATTTGGCCTCGAGTAAGACGGCCGGGGCGCTGCCGTGGCGCAACAGTATAGCAGCTAAGAACATTCTCATGTACCTGAGAAGGACTAAGGAGATGTTCTTGGTGTATGGCAGTAAAGACTTCCAGATCGAGGTCTTCGCTGACTCCAGCTTCCAGAGTGACAAGGATGACTTTAAATCCATGTCGGGTTATATATTTACCCTCATAGAAGGGCATTCTGTTAGAAGAGATCCAAGCAGGATACCGTTGTTGACTCGACGATGGAGGCAAAGTATATCGCTGCATGTGACGCCGCAAAAGAAGCAGTCTGGATGAAGAAGTTCATTACAGAACTTCAGATGGTTCCATCCATTGTTGATCCAATACCTTTGTGTTGTGAAAACAACGGGGATATAGCTTTAGAAAAGGAACCAAGGTCCTATCGGAAGTCCAGATATATTTTAAGGCGGTATCACCTGATCAGGAAGATCGTGGATCACCGGGAGATCGAGGTGCGGAGAATAGACATGAAGAACTGTTAGTTATATGTATGCCCTAGAGGCCATTATTGTACATGATTGTATATTATAATGGATGCTTTGACATATATAGGGAGGAATTTCTTGCTCGACATGATAGTATATTATCTGGTTACTCTTTATCTTAACATGTAGACTAGTATTGTGATACTTTCTTGCTCTCACATGTTGATAAAGCTCTTAGGATGTGTACTTGACTACCAGGATTATGATGTAGATCATACTAGTATGGACAGTGTAGTCCACAAGTTCATCCTTTAATTGTTCCTAGTCGTGGGTGTATCAAGACGGGGCATCGATATTCCAGAGTAGACTAGCGTATTTGTTTCTTGACCCATTTGATGGGCGATGGATGATCCCATATCCATTGGTGTTTAACATCAAAGATTGTATATGGGTGCTCAGTGGAGACTGGGTACACTGAACAGGACTCGCCGAGAACTCCTAGATGGTATTGTACCTAATGTCATATAGCAGTTCTCTGGTAATACTGGTACAGGTTAGTTTGTAGACCCGAGATCGTTATAGTGTCTTGCGTGATTCCCACTGTGCTTTGATTTCCATCCTACCACGTGTAGAGTTCCTAGGCACGCTAATGAGGTCTCACAAGGCATCAACCATGCCAATTTCAAATTTTACGGGTGCCGAGAAACCCTAATACGGATCGTTAACTAGATTTCTAGGCGACAAAATGAAACTAGTTTACAACTAAACTAAAAGAACGGAAATACAACCTTTGTAGATCCGTTTCTCCACCTCCATAGCTCCATGATGAAGTCCTCTCCGCTGTCCAAATCGAACCGTGACTCTAGCATCGGCTTCATCGGAGAAAAAGCGGGCTAGGTCATCGACGACGATGCCGAAGATGATCTACGTCGAGGCATCACTAGATCAAGCTCCACCTTCACCAAGCCATGAAAACTTGTGAAGGAAACACCCTATACTACTTGGCAAGAGGTAGAGGATGAAGAAATAGGAAGTGGGTTCACTTTAGAATTGGATTTCTCACATGATTTCATCACTTGCCATTGATGAGGCAAGCTTTTTCTTCTTGTGAAGAAGAAGAAGAAGAAGATAATGACATGATAAGAATAATCAAAATAGAAAAGAAAAATCAATTCTTATCATATACAAACCATGGTTTAGTGTAGAGATTTAACTAAGGTTAGATGGAGTGGTTAGGGTTAAGCATGAGACAAAATGGTCACTTAGTCAAAGCTTCATGAAGCTTCAAAATCAAACAAAATAAGCCACCATTTTCTTTCATTTTCTTTTCCATAAATAAATAAATAAATGAATAAATAAATAAAAGGAAAACCCTAACCATTACACAACCATGGTTTAATCTTTACACAAACCCTAGTGAGCATGTATCATCAAACATGATACAATCAAGTGCACAAAAGTATATTACATATACAACTTGTGAACTTCAAGTGAGAAAATCCATTTAAAGTGAACCAATACTAGTTAATGCAAAGTAACATATCAAATATATAATTATGCATTAAATCATTAAATCAACACTTGATTCAATGATCCGGTCATGTCGCAGACAACCGACTAGTATACAATGTATCGATTTATCGAATCAATCCTTGATTCGATAACTAGGTTATATCGCATACAACCATTCGATACATTCATCGCGAGAATGAAATACGGTATCACATACACGCATTATTCTCGGTCCCGCACATATCTCATATGCGCTCCTATTTCGTTTCGCTTGAGCCAGGAAACCTCTGTGTAGGACTCTAAAGACTCGTCAATACGCCGGCAGCAGATGATGATCATATCAATCACCCACAAGCCGCAAGCGGTCTGCCAAACGTAACGGCCACCCGGGTATTGAGCGATCAGAAGATCGACGAGCAAGCCCGCTCACACTCCTATGAATCCAACCAGTAACACTTACCGTACAGTCCGGTCTGATCGTCTGATATGTCGCATATCTCGCCTAGGGGTGGTAAACGTCAGACCCCAATAGCTCGATAAGTCGTGTCGATATGAGGTCTATAACAATTCGAGAAACTACTGGTAACACTTACCAGTAAATCTCAGCAACCCTGGCCAGGGATTTCCTGTTATAGCCAATCGAACACAGCACAACATCAACTCCCTATACCGGGAGAGACGAATCCCCTCCTATCGCTCATTGCCTCCATGTGATTCGGGACTGTACCCAAAAACCACCATTTTGCACGCCCTCTTGGACGTGGTAAGGTGGAAATCAAAGCACAGTGGGAACCACACAAGACTCTATGACGATCTCGGGTCAACAGACTACTCTGTACCAGTGTCACCAGAGAACTGCCATTTGACGTAAGGTATAATACCATCTGGGAGTTCTCGGTGAGTCCGTACAGTGTACCCAGTCTCTACTGAGCACCCGTATATCATCTCTGATGTCAAACACCAATGGATATGGGATCATCCATCGCCCATCTGTATGGGTCGAGAAGGTATACGCTAGTCTACTCTGGTATATCGATGCCCCGTCTCGATATACCCACGACTAGGGACTTTGAAGGATGTACTTATGGACTACCATGTCCCCACTAGTATGATCCGCATCATAGTCCAGGTAGTCAAGCACACATCCTAAGGGCTTTACCAACATGTAACAGAGAGACAAACAGTATACATGTTAAGGTAAAGAGTAACCAGATAGCATACTATCATGTCGAGCGAGAAAGTCCTCCCTATATATGTCCAAGCATCCACTACAATATACATCCTATGTATAGTAATGGCCTCTAGGGCATACATACAACTAACAATCTCCCACTTTCACTAGGGCCATCTGTAGCAGTGATTGAAGTATCTCATACTCAACCATCCCATAAAAGTCTCTCTCTGGGAAAGGGCCTTTGTGAGTGGATCCTCCGTGTTGTCTTCTGAGTCTACTCTCCTTACCTCGATCACCCTGGAGATCAACTATCTCCATGATCAGGTGATACTGCCTTAGAATATGTCTGGATCACTGATGGGACGGACGTTCCTTGGCATAAGCCACAACTCCATTGTCACACAATGGGAGGAACTAAGTTCATCTCATGAACAAATATACACCCAGACTGCCTCTTTGGTATCATCTTAAGTAGCGATGTATCCATCCTTAATCGTCTAGTATGCCACGGTATCTAGCTTGGAACTCTTCCAACATATCGTCCCTTCACTGAGGGTAAAGACAATGCCTGTGACTGACTTTCAGTCGTTCTTATCACCCTGGAACCCTTCCAGTGATTCTCCCCAGGATCGTTTGATACCATCTCACTACAACTAGTGAGAATCCTAATATCCAATTAGATCTATCTCATAGATCCAAAACCCAGGATTTAGGAGGTATCACTTTGATCCTATATGGAGAATCAATGTGATAAGCGGAGATTGATCGAGCGTAGCATAGGAAACTCCTTCCCTATCAAGAGTATATTATCCACGTACTCTACGAGGATCATCACTATACTCCCTACTACCTTTTTACTTATACAAGGTTCATCTACCATTTTGATGATGTCAAACTCTTTGACTAACACATCAAAACAGATGTTCCAACTCCGCGATACCTGCTTTATTTTTATAAAGCATCTTGTACACGTTTCCGCTGCTCCCACTGTCTACGAAGCCCTCTGGCTGTGTACTTATAGACGTCCTCTTCTAAAACATCATTTAGAAAAGCAGTCATGGCAACCAACCGCCAGATATCGTAGTCATGGTATGTAGCCGTGGCAAGTAGGATCTGGATGGACTTAAGCATAGCCACTTGAAAAGGTTTCATCATAATCCACGCCTGGTCGATGACGAAAAGTTTTAACAAGTCTAGTTTTGAAAGTCTCAACTTTTCCATCTACACCAAGTAATCTTCTCAAGATATACTTGCTCCTGATGGGGATTTAACCCTTCAGATATAGCAATCAAAGTCCATACTTTGTTGGTGTATATGGATTCCATCTCAGATCACTAAGCATCCAGCCATTCTTACAGAGTCCCACTCCTGATGGCCTACTCGAAATTAGTTGGGTCATCATCTCATGATGCAATCCTCGCTCCCACTGTCTTAGAGAAACCAAAGTATCTCTCAGGTGGGTGAGGAACCCTACTAGATCGGCGGAGAGGCTGAGCTTCGTTGGTTACTATTGAATCCTTCGGTTCTACCAAATCATTTGCTGTAGTTTGTATAGCTGAAACACTTCCAATTCTACATAACTGACCTTGCCTCGAGCTTGTCCGGATTTTGCTTTTAGACATAGGTCGGACAATCCCAAATCTTAACTGACTTAAGACATGGGCTCTTCCCTTTCCATATCACATATGAAGTGGTAGGCAACTGATTTGATTCGAACCCTATTCAATAGGTATGCATCTTCTCAAGTGCATAACTCCCAAAAAGGAAATAGGTAACTCAGTAGTACTCATCATAGAGCACACCTTATCATATAGGGTGTGATTGCTCCGCCTCGATATACCATCGTGCTATGGTGTATACGGAGGAGTAATGCTGAGAGAGAATCTCATTCTCCTTTAGAATAGTCCAGGAATTCCGTGCTCAAGTATTCTCCTCCTTGATCTCATCAAAGGACATAATACTTATACCCGTATTGGTTCTCTACTTCTAACTTATATTCTGTGAACATCTCAAAAGGTTCTGACTTGTGTTTCAACAGGAACATATGTCTGAATCAAAAGAGATCATCAGAGAATTTAATGAAGTATAAAGAACCGGTCTTGGCAAATGTAGACAGGGGACCTACATACATCAACATGTATCATCCCAAGAGTTTACTAACTCTTTCTCCGTTTCCAGTAAACGGAGCTTTGGTCATCTTATCTCTGTGACATGACTGGCAAGTTTCATAAGATGTAAATTCAAACTGATTTAAATATGCATCTAAAATGTAACTTAAGCTAGTCGGGTCGCATTGATATGACCTAGTCTACAATACCTGAAGAAGGATTTGTTCATTTCTGAACACTTCCTCTTGTGTGTGTTCCATATACTAAGAACTGTAGTTTGATTTAGAACATCAATGCTTTTAGATAACGTGCCTGAACCGATCAACTTTTGATATAGGAAATGTTCAAAATATAATCCAACAATACAAAATTTTATCATTTCTTTACTTATAAAGAGACTGATATGATTTTGTATATCAGGTTCGGTATCTAATAACATTCGTTCAGAATCAATGTATTTGGAATACAGGGTGACAGTGACCAACAGACTTGGCTGCAACACTTGCCCCGTTTTCTGCCTCATGAAACTTATCACCCGTTCTCAGTTTTTCTACCTTTCTGTAGCCCTATGTAACATGTTACATATCTGGGATCCTGATCTGGTATCACATACCCAGGACGTAGAGGATACAGAGAAACAGTTCTTTGTAACGAACACACCCGAAGATGATGCATCAGCATGCACTCTCTTCGTTTGGGCGGTACGGGAATTCTGGTAATCCCCAATTTCCTGCTCTGTGTTATAACAATTATAAGTTGGAGCGGGACCAACGTTCCCCAGCTCAGTATAACAAGCGGGTTCGGTCAATATTCCGTATTATTATCTTGATTAAGGCGTGATATGGTCGCTACCTGGAGAGAGAGAGAAGAAAACACTCTGCGTGCGCTCTTTCAAGAATAGATTGGTTATTATTTTATCTAATCAGGATGGCTCCCACTGCTTTTTATCAAATCTTCCTTCAAACCCTAAAAGGAAAGACTAGCCGGGATTAATTACATACTACAAGTTTGCCAATCTTTCAGCCAGGCCAGTGTCGGTACTTTGAGGGAGGTCCCGTGCTTTCGCACGAACCTAATTAATGTAAACCTCGTTTTCCCAGAGGCGTAACCTCGTTGACACCTTTCTAGACACCTACTTGATCGGCTAATTGTAATGTGTAAAACTCTCCCAGGAGTAACAATTACTCGCAGCGGGTATCGGGATCCAACTATCTCATAGAAGGTATGCAATCTCATTGCAAATTTCAATACTTGAAATTCCCGATAATATTTTGCCCCTAACCTCCTATGACCTTGACAAAGGCCAAAAAACCATAGGATGCTAGTCAAGTTCAGCCCATCATTTTCTGATTGAATTAAACCCACCCGCACGACCCTTGACAAAGGCCAACAAGGTCGCACGACTACCCTAACCCAATCTGCATCATATGCATAAGCAGATAAGCACCAGTCAGCTACCGCACACTACGCCTTGACAAAGGCCAACAAACATAGCACGAATACTAACTACTACTTATCTGAAATGACGGAGGGCTACGACAGGTTTTTCTGAAAACCTTTTGCGTAATGAACTTGATATCGTTGTAGAATCAAATGATTTTAAAATGGAGTGCTTTTGAGGCTTTTCTAGTTTTGCTAAAGGAGTCACTCCCGGTGAAGGGATCGTCGGTCCTTTCCTCGTCGAATGAGGTGCGGGATATATCATATATATCACTGTGCAAAGCAGAAACTCTTAAAAGCAATCAAAAGACAAACCGAGGGTTGTAGCATCGGCCAGTTATTGCTAAAGGAGTCACTCCCTGTGAAGGGATCTCGGTCCTTTCCTCATCGAATAAAGTGCAGGATATATCACATATACCGCTGTGCAAAGCAAGAACTGTAGCTACCTGTTTTATTTTGTTTTGAAATTCGATTCTACAACATCTTAGGTTTCTTTTTACTTTCATTAATCACATTAATGAAGTCCCATCATATATTACCTAAACAGCACAGATAAATACGACGTACACTTATGCCATCCGCATTCGCCTCGATGTCCCCTCATGCACCGTTAGGTTAGGTAACTAACGACAGAGCGGGGCAGGGCTAGCGCGGGTGTAAAACATAAGTAACATCTATATAATATATCATATATACTATATACAGTATCTATCACAGAACATCACATGATCACATCACAGATATCGCAGCAGAAGAATCATATGAAATATTGGATATACTAGGACGTCCGTGTTTTCAATACGAGCCAGTATAAAACACGGATTCCACGGTTGTGATGAATAGCCAATCCCACACCCCTAGACCCCTACGAGAGCGGCAAGCAACCCTACCAATTCTAGAGTTAGGAGACCCGGACTCGACTCCTCGAGTTGGTCTCCCACTGGATTCCAGAACCCGGTTACTTGTGCTCCCCTCCTTGGGTCTATCCTAGTGCGGAAAAGTAAATAATATACAAAGGGTGACATCTTCCGCAACCTGGAAGTGTCCCAATAAAAGAATATTACATACAAGTTTTTACATGAATGAAAATGAAAAACACTCATCTCACATAAAAACCCCCGGCTATTCAAACACGACGATCCAATATAACATATCCAGCAACACATAACATCTCATGTCATCAACGTAAGTAAATATGCGCATCCCAATTGTCGTTGACATATAGCAACGAAACCGGCGATATCACATATTACACTTACGGTTACAGAAAAGAAAGTGTAAAACTACAACAGTTAGAATCCGCAACCTCTTTAGACATCACATGCCTAATCAAATGAATTCCTTAGACATCGCATGCCTAACAATTATAAACCCTGCATTTTAGTCTCAAAATCGAAAACACTTTTCAATATAAAGTCGGGCAATTCAACAAGATTCCCGACATCCTGATCGATTACTCGTCGCAAACTTTAGTAGGCGGCCGCACCCCCGACGCCGTCGACGAAGTGCACCAAGGCAGAACACCGCTACCGCGAGAACCCGAACGGATGCTTTCGGCAACGGGGTTCTCCTACAGTCACTTGGTCGGGGCAAAAGGGTGTAGCTGTCTATTAAGTTTACCCGGCGAGTATCCGCGTACGCTACGTGATTGCGACGGACTTTTGATAGCATCAAAATTCCGTGGCAACCGATCAAGTGAGACTAAACTGCTATGTTTATAACATTCATTCAGTTATCTCATAACTTCTTATGAATTCCAATTATTGTATCACATTCCGAATAAGATAGAAAATGTTAAACTTTCCGATCGAACAATCGAACACCCAAGTTTTCCCGAAACAGCTCAACTCATGAAATAAGTTCAAAGACATTCACTTCGTGCCTCAGTACCAACGGTCCAGCCGTAGAAGGGTCAAGCCAACGCCTCACATGTGGCACGCCGTACTGCCCCAAACCCGAAGGTTCAAAGGGCAGTTCAAGAAGGTCACATAATCGAGTTAAGGTTTGTTGTCTTCTAAAGGGACCATCGCGTTACTTGCACTACTTAGAACGTCTTTAAACCTCGGAAAAATCCAACACTTGGAAATTTTCCGGCAGGGGAAAAGTTGGGTATTTATATCCGGTCGAACTTTTTAACATATTCAAAAATTATCCGGAAAGCCACATAGACAAAGTCTGATAATCCGATCGAATCATCGAACTCCCAAAACACCCCAGAAAATTCAACTCTTGAAAAAATATTAAAAATTCCCATAAAACTCAACATTTAAATAAAGGAGTTACTGTGCAAAAATGGTTGACTGAAGAGACTAAATGGGCGCGGAACCGCCGCAATAGGCGGCTAATGCCGCGGATCCGCCGCGCTTTAGACAGATCATTAGGTAATTTTTGCACCGTAATTCTTAGAATTTCCTGCTGAATTTTTTAAGCATTTTTAATTTGGAAAAAACCACTTTTTCAGAAAAAGTCCAGAGAGGGTTAAAAGTTAGGGTTTCGGGGTTCGATCGGGTTTCTAACATCGTCTACGCATCGCCTAAGGCTCTAGCTCGGCTCTGATACCACTGTAGGGTTCCTAGGCACGCTAATGAGGTCTCACAAGGCATCAACCATGCCAATTTCAAATTTTACGGGTGCCGAGAAACCCTAATACGGATCGTTAACTAGATTTCTAGGCGACAAAATGAAACTAGTTTACAACTAAACTAAAAGAACGGAAATACAACCTTTGTAGATCCGTTTCTCCACCTCCATAGCTCCATGATGAAGTCCTCTCCGCTGTCCAAATCGAACCGTGACTCTAGCATCGGCTTCATCGGAGAAAAAGCGGGCTAGGTCATCGACGACGATGCCGAAGATGATCTACGTCGAGGCATCACTAGATCAAGCTCCACCTTCACCAAGCCATGAAAACTTATGAAGGAAACACCCTATACTACTTGGCAAGAGGTAGAGGATGAAGAAATAGGAGGTGGGTTCACTTTAGAATTGGATTTCTCACATGATTTCATCACTTGCCATTGATGAGGCAAGCTTTTTCTTCTTGTGAAGAAGAAGAAGAAGAAGATAATGATATGATAAGAATAATCAAAATAGAAAAGAAAAATCAATTCTTATCATATACAAACCATGGTTTAGTGTAGAGATTTAACTAAGGTTAGATGGAGTGGTTAGGGTTAAGCATGAGACAAAATGGTCACTTAGTCAAAGCTTCATGAAGCTTCAAAATCAAACAAAATAAGCCACCATTTTCTTTCATTTTCTTTTCCATAAATAAATAAATAAATAAATGAATAAATAAATAAAAGGAAAACCCTAACCATTACACAACCATGATTTAATCTTTACACAAACCCTAGTGAGCATGTATCATCAAACATGATACAATCAAGTGCACAAAAGTATATCACATATACAACTTGTGAACTTCAAGTGAGAAAATCCATTTAAAGTGAACCAATACTAGTTAATGCAAAGTAACATATCAAATATATAATTATGCATTAAATCATTAAATCAACACTTGATTCAATGATCCGGTCATGTCGCAGACAACCGACTAGTATACAATGTATCGATTTATCGAATCAATCCTTGATTCGATAACTAGGTTATATCGCATATAACCATTCGATACATTCATCGCGAGAATGAAATACGGTATCACATACACGCATTATTCTCGGTCCCGCACATATCTCATATGCGCTCCTATTTCGTTTCGCTTGAGCCAGGAAACCTCTGTGTAGGACTCTAAAGACTCGTCAATACGCCGGCAGCAGATGATGATCATATCAATCACCCACAAGCCGCAAGCGGTCTGCCAAACGTAACGGCCACCCGGGTATTGAGCGATCAGAAGATCGACGAGCAAGCCCGCTCACACTCCTGTGAATCCAACCAGTAACACTTACCGTACAGTCCGGTCTGATCGTCTGATATGTCGCATATCTCGCCTAGGGGTGGTAAACGTCAGACCCCAATAGCTCGATAAGTCGTGTCGATATGAGGTCTATAACAATTCGAGAAACTACTGGTAACACTTACCAGTAAATCTCAGCAACCCTGGCCAGGGATTTCCTGTTATAGCCAATCGAACACAGCGCAACATCAACTCCCTATACCGGGACAGACGAATCCCCTCCTATCGCTCATTGCCTCCATGTGATTCGGGACTGTACCCAAAAACCACCGTTTTTCACGCCCTCTTGGACATGGTAAGGTGGAAATCAAAGCGCAGTGGGAACCACACAAGACTCTATGACGATCTCGGGTCAACAGACTACTCTGTACGAGTGTCACCAGAGAACTGCCATCTGACGTAAGGTATAATACCATCTGGGAGTTTTCGGCGAGTCCGTCCAGTGTACCCAGTCTCTACTGAGCACCCGTATATCTTCTCTGTTGTCAAACACCAATGGATATGGGATCATCCATCGCCCATCTGTATGGGTCGATAAGGTATACGCTAGTTTACTCTGGTATATCGATGCCCCGTCTCGATATACCCACGACTAGGGACTTTGAAGGATGTACTTATGGACTACCATGTCCCCACTAGTATGATCCGCATCATAGTCCAGGTAGTCAAGCACACATCCTAAGGGCTTTACCAACATGTAACAGAGAGACAAACAGTATACACGTTGAGGTAAAGAGTAACCAGATAGCATACTATCATGTCGAGCGAGAAAGTCCTCCCTATATATGTCCAAGCATCCACTACAATATACATCCTATGTATAGTAATGGCCTCTAGGGCATACATACAACTAACACCACGTTCAAGAGAGCGTGCAAACAGGTGATTTTTGGGTATATTCCCAAGTCACATGGAGGCAATGAACGATAGGAGGGGTTTATTCTCTCCCGATATTGGGGGTTGATGTTGCAATGTGCTCGATTGGACATGACAGGAAGTCCCTGGCCAGGGCTGATACTGAGATTTACTGATAAGTGTTATTAGTGGTTTCTCGACACGTTATGAGCCTCACATCGGCATGACTTATCAAGTAATTAGGGTCTGATGTTTACCACCTCCAGACTCGATATGCGACATATCAGATGAAAAGACCGGACTGTACGGTAGTGTTACTTATTGGATTCACGGGAGTATGTATAAGCTTGCTTGTTGATCTTCTGATCGCTCAATACCTAGCTAGCCGTTACGTCCAGCTAGTACCTCTGACGGCTTATGGATGACTGATACGATCATCACTTACTGCTGGCGTATTGACGGGTCTTTAGAGTCTTACACAGAGGTTTCCTAGCTCATGCAAAATGAAGTAGGGCGCATATGTGATATGTGCGGGACCTAGATTGATACTTGTATGTGATACAGTATTCTAATCTCACGATATAGGTTATATATGATATAACCGGATTATTGAATCAAGTATTGATTCGATAATTTGTTATATGTATATTTGATATACACATGAATGATATTAGTCAGTTGTATGCGATACAGCCGGGTTACTAAATCAAGTATTGATTTAATAATTTAATGTATGATTATATATTTGATATATTAATATACATTAACTAATATTAGCTCACTTAAGAAATTGTTTTTTCTAAATACATTTAAATATATATATGTGATATATATTAATGTATTTGTTTATGTGTCATGCTAGATGATACATAGGACTTAGGTGTATGAGACTCATACAAAGTAAAGATAATTTGGATGTTTAAATATTAAGGGAAAAATCAAAATTAGGTGGAAATTAGCATGGCTAAGATACTTGTGGAAGAATGTAGAAGGCTTGACTTAAGTCCACCAATTTTGTTTTACTCTAGATATTTATTATGCTAACTATTATATTTAGCCATGGTTAAGTCTCTACATGAAATATATGAGATATTTTCTCACCCATGGTTCAAAACAAGATCGCTTCTTCATCTCCTTCCTTGCCCTTTGGCTTTCAAGTGTGAAGATAAAGAAAAAGAGAAAAATAAATTTAAAGTGAGCAAAATTCCTACTTCATCAATTTATACCAAACTAGCCATTTAGTATAGGTTGTTTACTTCACTAATTCATCAATTAGTGAAGAGGTAACTTGAGTTAGCGATTCTTCGACGTAGATCATTTTCGGCCTCGAAGATCTTTGAGCAAGCTCGTTCTTTTCGCCCAGTGGAGCCTAAGGAGAGTCCGGGACACCACTACTTGGAGCAAAGGGACTACTACACAGTGCTTTAGAAGCGAAGGACCGATCTACAAAGGTTGTATTCCTATATCACTTAGTGTAAAGTTGTTTACATGTTTTAAAAACCCTAATTCTCTAGTTAGATCCTTATTCGTGCTCGCTCGACACCCTAATTTTTTTTACAATAGCATACTTGATGTGTGCCGAAAACCGTCAGGGGTGCTAAGTGAACTCTTCAGTGGTATCAGAGCCAAGCTAGAGTATTAGGAGTAGTCTAGGCGAAGTTAAAGTGTTTGATTGACTATTCGAAACCGAAAATCCCACTCTCTGGAATTTTTTTCGAAAGTTGGAATTTTTCTAATTAAAAATATTCAGAAAATTGTGCAGGGATTTCCATGGATCCACAAGAAAAACGACGGCCTAAATCGACCAAACGACCGTGGAAGCACTGCCAAAGCATGCCTTTGGCGGCGGTTCCTCGACGTCGTTGGTGAAGCAGGAAGCGTGCCTTCTTGTGTAGGTCCGTAGGTACTTGGGGCACTCTGGGTATTTTTTATTATGACTCAAGTGTTGAGGTCTCTAGGAATTTTAGGTGTTTGATAAATCGATGGAAATGTTTAATATCGTCTAGATATCTATGATTTATGATACAATATTTGAAATCCACAATAATTATTTTTGTGAAAACTAATTAGTATTTTGTAAATCTAGCAATTTAGTCTCTTTTGATCGGTTGCCGCAGGGTTTTGATTCGGATCGAAACTCTATCGCAATCTCGTATACTACACGAACGCTCGCCGGGTAATGCTACTGGATAGCCACGCCCCATAGCCCCGACCAAGTGACTGTAGGAAAACCCCGTAGACAATAGCATCCGTTCGGGTGCTTGCTGCCACGGTGTTTCACCTTAGTTTGCTTCGTTGATGGCATCGGGGGTGCAACCGTCTATTAATGTTTGCAACGAGCATTCGATCAACTATTGGGAATCTTGGTTAATTGCCGGACCAGATATTGAAAAGTGTTTTCAATTTGAGACTAAAATGTCGGATTTATAGTGTATGCATGAAATTCGGGGTATGTGATATTCTGGGTTTATGATGTATAAGGTGGTTGTGGATTCTAATGATTGTATTTTTCATTTCTTTTCTACGACCGTAAGTGTAATATGTGGTATGTCACCGGTTTCGTTGCTATACGTCAACGACAATTGGGATACGCATATTTACTTAAGTTGATAACATGTGATATTATATGTTGCCGTAATATGTTATATTGGATCGTCATGTTTGAATAGCCAGGGGATTTTGCGTGAGATGAGAGTTTTTCATTTTCATTCATGTAAAAACTTGTATGTAATATTTTTTTATTAGGACACTTCCGGGTTGAGGATGATGTCACCTTGATGTATATTATTTACTTTTCCGCATTAGGATAGACCCAAGGAGGGGCGCACAAGAAACCAGATCCTAGAGTCCAGTGGAAGACCATCTCGAGAAGTCGAGTCCGGGTCTCCTGACTCTAGAATTTGTAGTGTTGCTTTCCGCTTTCATAGGGGTCTAGGGATGCGGGTTTGACTATTCATCGCGACCGTGGAATCCGTGTTTTTTTATGCTTAATTTAAAACACGGACCTCCTAGTATATCCAATATTTCATATGTTAATTTCTGCTGCAATGTTCTGTGATGAGATCATATAACTGCCTGAGACGAATGCTTTATATTATATATATGATATATAATAAACGTTGCTTATGTTTTGCATCCGCGCTAGACCTGCCCCCGCTCTGCCGTTAGTTAACTAACCTAACGGTGTATGACGGGATCCCGTGGCGAATGCGGATGGCATAAGCGCACGTTGTATTTTCATTTCTTTATCTGTGTTTCTTAGGAAGTTTAAATGATGGGACTTCATTAATGAGATTAATGAAAAGGAAAGAAACCCAATGATGTTGTGGAATCAAATTTTCAAAACCGGTAGCTCTAGTTCTTGCTTTGCATAGCGGTATTCCTTGATGAATATCCAGCACCTCATTCAATGAGGAAAGACCCAAGATCCCTCACCGGGAGTGACCTCTTTAGCAAAAACTAGCATATGCTACACCCACGGTTTATTTTGAAAAACTCGATTTTAAAAAGCGGAGCTTAAACCACTCCTTTTCAAAATCACTCGATTCTACAACGATATCAAGTTCATTACGCAAAAGATTTTCTTAAAAACCTGTCGTAGCCCTCCGTCATTTTAAATAAGGACTATTTAGTATTCGTGCTGCGTTTGTTGATCTTGTCAAGGCGTAGTGTACAGTAGCTAATTAGTGCTTATCTGCCGCATATGATGCGATTGGATTATGATAGTCATACGGCCTTGTTGGCCTTGTCAAGGGTCGTGCGGATGGGTTTAAATCAATCACGAAATGAACAGGTTGAACTTGACTTGCAGTTTATGGTTTGTTGACTTTGTCAAGGTCATAAATCGCTTGGGGCAAAATATTATTCGGAATTTCAAGTGTTGAAATTTGCAATGAGATTGCATACCTTCTATGAGATAGTTGGATCCCGATACCCACTGCGAGTAAGAGTTAATCCTAGGAGAGTTTTGCACTTTACAATTAGCCGATCAAGTAGGTGACTAGAAAGGTGTCAACGGGGTTATGCATCTGGGAAAACGAGGTTTATTTTAATTAGTTCCGTACGAAAGCACGGGGAACCTCCCTTAAAGTACCGACACTGGCCTGGCTGAAAGATTGGTGAACTTGTAGGGTGTAATTAATCCCGGCTAGTCTTTCCTTTTAGGGTTTTAAGGAAGATTTGATAAAAACAGTGGGAGCCATCCTGATTAGATAAGATATTAACCAATCTAATCTTGCAAGTGCTGGGTTATGGGAGAGCCTCGACCATCAAACCGTGGCCAAATGAGGAACAAAATTTTTCTAAAACCCGGGGCTACCATTACCCGATGCCCAAGATCGAAACCATTAACCCTAAAACTATCAAACTTACAAAAGATATAGGAATGGTTATACCTAATGGAACCAAGTCCTTCGGTCTTCATCTTCCTCCATGGCTCCTTGAGGCATGCTTGAACGAAGTTGGTCGCCAGTCTGCCTTCATCATAGACGATCCACCCGAGGGATGTAATTCCGTCTCTAGTTCCATATCAAGAGGCAAGTGGAGCAACTAGGGTCTCTAGGATGCTACCCTAGAGAGCCTAGGATGTAGTGAAAGTGGTCTAAGTGTTATCTATATCATAACAAAGAAGGTGAAAGCAACTCAAGAAAGCTAGAGGAGGTGAAGCTAATGGTGAAGGAGGAGCTCAAGCTCAAGTGAAGAAAAACCAACCATGCATCCAAAATGAACTCTCTCATTTGAAGAAAATAATGCATGCTTGATTTTGTTAAAACCATTTTTCCATTTTTAAAATCCCACCATGCTTGAATAGTGAACACAAATGAATTAATAATTCATTTGTGTGCACTATTGCAAGCATGGTTCTCACCATACCTCCATATTTAATTTCCACCTCATTATCCATTTTATGAAAATGGTCAAATCCAAAATTATTGGGTTACCTACAACGGCAGTAAGGTTTCGGGTGGCATCTCCCATGCCAATTTTAAATTTTTGCCATTATAGATAATCCTAAACCTAGATCTTTAACTAGAGAATTAAACAAAACTAATATATTAACAACTTAACATCTATGAGTTAGAGATTACAACCTTTGTAGTCCGTTCCTTCACTCCATAAGCTCCGAGTTGAGGTCCCTTTACTGCGATCATCATGCTACCGGACTCTAGAGAGGCTCCATGAAGAGAATGATGCATCCTTGCTAGTAATCTTCAAAATCCAAGATGATCTACTTTGAAGAATCACAAACCCAAGCTCTCACTTCACTAATCAAGTATTAGTGAAGAAAACACCCTAATCTAAGTGGCTAGAATAGATGAGGATGATGAAGTAGAAATTTCTCTCTCTTTTGTTTTCTTTTTCTTACAAAACAATCATCACAAAATAAAAGCTAGAAAGCTTTTGGAGAGAGGAAAAACAAGATGAAGTTGTGCTGAATGAAAAATGAATTATTGTTGAGGTTAAAATTGCAACCAAGTGTTAAGCATGTCATGCTTAACCCTTGTAGAGACTTAACCATGGACTAGGGTTAGGGTTTGGGTTAACAAATATCTAATAAATATCAAGGAGGATGGACTAAGTCAAGATGGATAAATATCCACACAATTTAGTATTAACCCAAAGAAAAACATCAACCCTAATCGAAAACCAAGCATGGTTTAATCTCAAAACCCTAGTTGCAATTGTAACCCTAACATGTTACAATATTATATATCACATATATAATATATAATGTAACAAAATAAAATAATGCATTCAATATATATCATATATATATATCAATGTATTATCAAGTGAGAAAAAGAATCATTTAAGTGAGCTTATATTAGTTAATGTAATGTAATATTTCAAATATATAATTATATATTAAATTATCGAATCAACACTTAATCCGATAATTCGGCTATTTTGCAAATAACCAACTAATATAATATGTATCAGTTCATCGAATCAACACATGATCTGATGACCCGGCTATATCACATATACCCAGCCGATATCACATATCGCAATAATCAAATACGGTATCACATACACGCATTATTCTCGGTCCCGCACATATCACATATGTTCTCCTACTCCATTTTGCCTGAGCTAGGAAAGTTCTGTGTAGGACTTTAAAGAATCGTCAATACGCCGGCAGAAGGTGATGATCATATCAAACACTCACAAGCTGCAAGTGGTCAGCTAAACGTAACATCCACCCAGGTATTGAGCGATCAGACGATCAACAAGCAAGCCTGGACACACTCCTGTGAATCCAATCAGTAACACTACCATACAGTCCGGTCTCTTCGTCTGATATGTCGCATATCTAGTCTGGGGGTGGTAAACGTCAGACCCCAGTAACCGATAAGCCGTGTCGATTTAAGGCTCATAACGGGTCGAGAAACTACTGATAACACTTACCAGTAGGTCTCCATATCAGCCCTGGCCAGGGACTTCCAGTTATAGCCAATCGAATACAGCGCAACATCAACCCCTAATACTGGGAGAGACGAAACCCCTCCTATCGCTCATTGCCTCCATGTGATTCGGGATTGTACCAAAAAGCCACCGTTTTGCACATTCTCATGAACGTGGTAAGGTGGAAATCAAAGCACAGTGGGAATCACACATGACTCTATGACGATCTCGGGTCTATAGACTAACCTGTACCAGTGTCACCAGAGAACTGCTTTCTGACGATAGGTATAATACCATCTAGGAGTTCTCGGCGAGTCCGTTCAGTGTACCCAGTCTCCACTGAGCACCCATATACCTTCTCTGATGTCAAACACCAATGGATATAGGATCATCCATCGCCCATCATATGAGTCGAGAAGCATATACGCTAGCCTACTCTGGAGTATCGATGCCCTGTCTCGATACTCCCTTGGCTAGGAGCAGTTATAGGATGCACTCTTGGACTATCCTGGCCCCACTAGTATGATCTGCATCATAGTCCTAGTAGTCGAGTACATATCCTAAGGGCTCTATCAACATATGAGAGCAAGACAGTAAACCAATACAAGTCAATATGTTAAGAAAAAGTGAAACCAAATAGCATACTATCATGTCGAGCAAGAAAGTCCTCTCTATATATATCTAAGCATCCACTATAATATACATCATATGTATAACAATGGCCCCTAGGGCATATATATAACTAACAATCTCCCACTTGCACTGAGGTCAGCTATTGTAGTATCTCATGCCTAACATTCCGAAGAATCTCTCAAATTGTATCTGGGGTATGGACTTCGTGAGTGGATCCGCAGTGTTTTCCTTCGTGTCAACTCTCCTGACCTCGATCTCTCGGCGATCAACTATCTCCTGGATCAGGTGATACCGCCTCAGAATATGTCTGGATCTCTGATGGGACCTGGGTTCCTTGGCCAAAGTCACAGCTCTATTGTTATCACAATACAATGGTATTGGATGCTCAATGGATGGAACCACACCAAGTTCAGTGATGAACTTCTTCATCCAGACAGCCTCTTTGGCAGCATCGTTGGCAGCGATGTATTCAGCCTCCATCGTTGAGTATGCCATGGTTTCTTGCTTAGAACTCTTCCAACAAACCACCCCTCTATTTAGGGTAAAGAAAAATCCCGAGTGCGACTTAGAGTCGTCCTTATCACTTTGGAAGCTTGAATCGGTAAAGGACTCCACCCGGAGTTCACCGTTACCATACACCAAGAACATCTCTTTAGTCCTTCTCAAGTACTTGAGAATGTTCTTCACAGCTGTCCAGTGACTCTCTCCTGGATCTGCTTGATACCTACTCACTACACTTAGTGAGTATGCTACATCAGGTCTGGTACATAGTATCGCGTACATTATAGAGCCTACTGTCGAAGCATAAGGTATCGCTTGCATGCGAGCTCTCTCCAAATCAGTCTTGGGAGACATCTCTTTGGAGAGAGTGAGTCCAGAGATCGTGTGTAAGTTCCCACGCTTGGATTCTTCCATACTAAACCTCTTTAGTATGGTTTCATTATACCTGGATTAGGACAATCCCAGTATCCACCTAGATCTATCTCTATAGATCCTAATCCCCAAAATGCAGGAGGCATCACCTAGATCTTTCATTGAGAATCTATGTGATAAGAAGAGCTTGACCGAGTGCAGCATAGGAACATCATTTCCTATCAAGAGTATGTTATCTACGTACAATACGAGGAAGACAAACTTACTCTCTGCCACCTTCTTGTATACACAAGGTTCATCTACGTTCTTGATGAAGTCAAACTCTTTGACTACCACATCAAAGCAGATGTTCCAACTCCGCGATACTTGCTTTAACCCGTAGATGGATTTAAGCAGCTTGCATACCTTTCCGCTGCTCCCACTGTCTACGAAGCCCTCTGACTGGGTCATGTACACGCACTCCTCTAAATCACCATTTAGAAAGGCAGTCTTAACATCAATTTGCCAGATTTCATAGTCATGATATGCAGCAATGGCAAGTATTATCCGGATGGACTTAAGCATAGCCACTGGAGAAAATGTTTCGTCATAATCCACACCTGGTCGTTGGCGAAAACCCTTTGCAACAAATCTAGCTTTGAAAGTCTCAACTTTCCATCTACACCAAGTTTCTTCTTAAAGATCCATTTGCATCCAATGGGTTTTACCCTTTTAGGAGCAACTTCCAAAGTCCATACTTTGTTGGTGTACATGGATTCCATCTCAGATCGCATTGCATCCAGCCACTTCACAAAGTCCCTACTCGTGATGGCCTGCTCGGAGCTAGTCAGGTCATCATCTTCCATGATGCAATCCTCGCTCCCACCATCAATGAGAAAACCATAATATCTTTCAGGTGGATGAGGAACCCTACTATATCGGCGGAGAGGCTGGGGTTCGTTGGGAACTACTGAATCCTCTGGTTCCACTAAATCTTCTGTCGCAGTTTGTGTAGCTGGAACTTCTTCCAGTTCTACCTCATTGCCACTAATTTCTTTTTCAAGAAATTCTTTTTCTAAATAGGTGGCATGTCGAGAAACAAACTCCTTTTGTTCCTCGGTGTGGTAGAAGATATACCCGCGTGAATGTTTGGGATATCCAATAAACTTACAAAGAAAAGACCTTGCGCCGAGTTTGTCCGGATTCTGTGTTTTCACATATGCCAGACAACCCCATATCTTAACATAATTAAGATATGGTCTCTTTCCTTTCCATATCTCATATGGAGTGGTTGGCACAGATTTGGTTGGAACCATATTCAATAGGTCTGCAGCTGTTTCCAATGCATATCCCCAAAAAGAAATAGGCAACTCAGCGGTGCTCATCATAGAGCGCACCATATCTAATAGGGTGCGATTCCTCCGCTCCGATACACCGTTGTGCTGTGGTGTATAGGGAGGAGTAAGCTGAGAGAGAATCCCATTCTCTTTTAGATAACCCAGGAACTCATTGCTCAAGTATTCTTCTGCTCGATTAGATCGAAGGATCTTAATACTTTTACCCGTTTAGTTCTCTACTTCATGCTTATATTTTCTAAATTTCTCAAAAGTTTCAGACTTGTGTTTCAACAAGAACACATGTCCGTATCTTGAGAGATCGTCAGCGAATGTAATGAAGTACAAAGAACCATTCCTGGCATGTATAGACATGGGACCACATACATCACTATGTATCAGTCCCAAGAGTTCTGTAACTCTTTCTCCGTGTCCACTAAACTGAGTTTTGGTCATCTTGCCTTTGAGATATGACTGGAAAGTATCATAAGTTGATAATTCAAACGGATTCAAATATCTATCTTTATGTAACTTAGCTAGTCGTGTCGCATTGATATGACCTAGTCTGCAATGCCACAAGAAGGATTCATTCATTTCTGAACTCTTCCTCTTGTGTGTGTTTTGCACATTAATTACTGTAGTTTGATTGAGAACGTATATGCCATTATTTAACGAGCCTGATCCAATCAACTTTTGATTCAGGAAGATGTTCATAACATTATCATGTACTACAAAATTATATCCTTCTTTACTCAATAAAGAAACTGATATAAGATTGCATATTAGGGTAGGAATGTAATAGCATTCGTTCAGAATCATTGTATTACCATTTGGTAATACAAGGTAATATTCGCCAACAGCCTTGGCTGCAACATTTGTACCATTCCCTACTCTTATGGAATGATCACCATCTCCCAGTTCTCTACCTTTACGTAGCCCATGTAACATGTTATATATATGGGATCCTGATCCGGTATCTAATACCCAGGACGTAGAGTGAACTGAGAAACAGTTCTCGATAACAAACACACCTGAAGAAGATGCATCATCATGCTTGTTCTTCGTTTGGGCGGCGTGGGTATCCGGATATTTCCCTATTTCCTGCTCAGTTTTATAACAATTATAAGAAAGAACTGGACCAATGTTTCCCTGCTCAGTATAATAAGTGGGTTCGGTCAATACATCCATATTATTATCTTGATTAAGGCCTGACATGGTCGCTACCTGGAGAGAGAGAGAAGAAAACATTTTAGCGTATGCTCTTGCAAGATTAGATTGGTTATTATCTTATTTAATCAGGATGGCTCCCACTGTTTTCATCAAATCTTTCTTCAAACCCTAAAAGGTAAGACAAGCCGGGATTAATTACACCTTACAAGTTCGCCAATCTTTCGGCTAGGTCAGTGTTGGTACTTTGAGGGAGGTTCCCCGTGCTTTCGCACGGACCTAATTTGAATAAACCTCGTTTTCCCAGAGGCATAACCCCGTTAACATCTTTCTAGAAACGTACTTGATCGGCTAATTGTCATGTGTAAAACTCTCCCAGGAGTAACTCTTACTCGCAGTGGGTATCAGGATCCAACTATCTCATAGAAGGTATGCAATCTCATTGCGAATTTCAACACTTAAAATTCCCGATAATACTTTTACCCCAAGCGTGCTATGACTTTGACGCAGGCCAACAAACCATAGTCCGCTAGTCAAGTTCAACCCGTCATTTCCTGATTGAATTAAACCCACCCGCAAGACCCTTGATGCAGGCCAACAAAGTCGTACGACTACCCTAATCCAATCCCATCTTATGTTGCAGATAAGCACTAGTTAGCTACCGCAGACTACGCCTTGACTCAGGCCAGCAAACGTAGCACGAATACTAAGTAGTACTTATCTGAAATGACGAAAGGCTACGCGGGTTTTTTAGAAAACCATAAGCGTAAAGAACTTGATATCATTGTAGAAACAAGTGATTTTGAAAAGGAGTGTTTTTGAGGCTTTTTCTAGTTTTGCTAAAGAGGACACTCCTAGTGAAGGGATCTCGGTGCTTTCCTTATCGAATAAGGTGCAGGATATTTCAAAAATACCGCTATACAAAGCAAGAACTATAGAAGCAATCAAAAACTAAACCGTGAGTTTGTAGCATCTGCTAGTTTCGCTAAAGTGGTCACTCCCGGTGAAGGGATCTCGGCACTTTCCTTATCGAATAAGGTGTTGGATATTCTACAAGGAATACCGCTATGCAAAGCAAAACTAGAGCTACCCATTTTATAAATTTGATTCTACAACATCTTTTAGGTTACTTTTTCTTTCATTAATCTCATTAATGAATCCCATCATTTAAGCTTCCTAAGCATCACAGAAGAAACGGAAATACAACATACGCTTATGCCATCCGTATTCGCCACTGTGTCCCGTTATGCACCGTTAGGTTACTTAACTAACAGCATACCGGGACGGGACTAGCGCGGGTGTAAAACATAAGCAACGTTTATTATATATCATATATACAATAATAAAGCATTCGTCTCAGGCATATAAAATGATCACATCATAGTATATTAGCAGCAGAAGAAACATATGAAATATTGGATATACTAGGTTGTCCGTGTTTTATTTTGAGCATGTATAAAACACGGATTCCAAGGTCGCGATGAATAACCAAACCCACATCCCTAGACCCCTACGAGAGCAGCAAGCAACCTTGCCAATTCTAAGGTTAGGAGACCCAGTCTCAACTCCTCGAGATGGCCTCCCATTGGACCCTAGAACCCGGCTGCTTGTGCTCTCCTCCTTGGGTCTATACTAATGCGAAGAAATAAATAATATACAATGGTGACATCATCCTCAACCCGGAAGTGCCCTAATGAAAGAATATTACATACAATAAATTTTACATGAATGAAAATAAAAACCCCCATCTCACATAAAACCCCCGGCTATTCAAGACACGACGATCCAATATAACATATCACAGCAACACATAACATCACATGTCATCAACGTAAGTAAATATGCCTATCACAATTGTCGTTGGCATATAGCAACAAAAATGGCGATATACCGCATATTACACTTACGGTCGCAGAAAAGAAAGTGAAAAACTACAACATTTAGAATCCATAATCATCTTAGACATCGTAAACCCGAAATATCACATATTACGGATTTCATGCCTAACTATATGAATTTCACATATTGTATCACATTACAGAAAAAGCTAGACGATGTTAAACATTCCGATCGAATCAACAAACACCCGAAATTTCCCAAAATGCTCAACACTTAAGTGTAATTTAGAAGTATCCATCACATGCCGCAGTAGCAGTGAACCAGCCGTAGAAGGGTCAACCAATGCCTCACTTGTTGCACCGCTAAACTACCACAAACCCTATGGTTTAGTGGCAGTTTTGACGGTCACAAAATCGAGTTAAGGTTTTGTTCTTCTAGAGTGTTCACCGCAACACTTGCACGCTATTTGAATGATCTTTAACTATGAAAAAGATCCAACTCTTGAAAATATTTCAGTAAGTGAAAAAGTGGGTATTTGATATCCGATCGAGCCTTTTAATACCGTCTAAAATAACCGAAACAAAAACTAGAATTATGAATACGAAACACTCCTAATTGCCATTTATAAAAGATAACATCACATGAAAAATTAGCAAAAGCAAACAACACCAAAAGTACCAAAACCCAGAGCCCAAAACACTGTACAAATTTCAGTCTGTTTGGATCCGATCTGGCCGGTTTTGGGGGGTGATCTCGGCCGTTTTAAAAAGGAATGGGATGAAATTTGGACGGTACTCATATTGTATCACATACATCACTCTGAAAAATTTACAGAAACTAGGTTTTTACGTCGGGTATTTCGGAGTTGTTTCAGTTTCGTAATTCTACGCTTATCCGTCTAATTCTCTAACTAGGCTCTGATACCACTGTTGGGTTACCTACAACGGCAGCAAGGTTTCGGGTGGCATCTCCCATGCTAATTTTAAATTTTTTCCATTATAGATAACCCTAAACCTAGATCTTTAACTAGAGAATCAAACAAAACTAACATGTTAACAACTTAACATCTAAGAGTTAGGGATTACAACCTTTATAGTCCGTTCCTTCACTTCATAAGCTCCGGGATGAGGTCCCTTTGCTATGATCATCATGCTACCAAACTCTAGAGAGGCTCCAAGAAGAGAATGATGCATCCTTAGTGAATCTTCAAAATCCAAGATGATCTACCTTGAAGAATCACAAACCCAAGCTCTCACTTCATTAATCAAGTATTAGTGAAGCAAACACCCTAATCTAAGTGGTTAGAATAGATGAAGGTGATGAAGTAGGAAATTTTCTCTCTTTTGTTTTCTTTTTCTTAAAAACAATCATCACAAAATAAAAGCTAGAAAGCGTTTGGAGAGAGGAAGAAGAAGATGAAGTTGTGATGAATGAAAAATGAATTATTGTTGAGGTTAGAATTGCAACCAAGGGTTAAGCATGTCATGCTTAACCCTTATAGAGACTTAACTATGGACTAGGGTTAGGGTTTGGGTTAACAAATATCTAATAAATATCAAGGAGGGTGGACTAAGTCAACATGGATAAATATCCACACAATTTAGTATTAACCCAAAGAAAAACATCAAACCTAATCCAAACCCTAGCATGGTTTAATCTCAAAACCCTAGTTGCAATTGTAACCCTAACATGTTACAATATTATATATCACATATATAATATATAATGTAACAAAACAAAATAATACGTGTAACATATATCATATATATATCAATGTATTATCAAGTGAGAAAAGGAATCATTTAAGTGAGCTTATATTAGTTAATATAATGTAATATATCAAATATATAATTATACATTAAATTATCGAATCAACACTTGATCTGATAATCCGGCTATTTTGCAAATAACCGACTAATATAATATGTATCAGTTCATCGAATCAACACTTGATCCGATGACCCGGCTATATCACATATACCCGACCGATATCACATATCGCAAGAATCAAATACGGTATCACATAAACGAATTATTCTCGGTCCCGCACATATAATATATGTGCTCCTACTCCGTTTTCCCTGAGCTAGGAAAGCTCTGTGTAGGACTCTAAAGAATCGTTAAAACACCGGCAGTAGGTGATGATCATATCAAACACCCACAAGCTGCAAGCGGTCAGCTAAACGTAACAGCCACCCGGGTTTTGAGCGATCAGAAGATCAACAAGTAAGCCTGCACACACTCCTGGGAATCCAATCAGTAACACTACCATACAGTCCGGTCTCTTCATCTGATATGTTGCATATCCAGTCTAGGGATGGTAAACGTCAGACCCCAGTAACCGATAAATAGTGTCGATTTAAGGCTCATAACGGGCCGAAAAAATACTGATAACACTTACCAGTAGGTCTCCATATCATCCCTGGCCAGGGACTTCCAGTTATAGCCAATCGAATACAGTGCAACATCAACCCCCAATACCAGGAGAGACGAAACCCCTTCTATCGCTCATTACCTCCATGTGATTCGGGACTGTACCCAAAAGCCACCGTTTTGCATGTTTTCTTGAACGTGGTAAGGTGGAAATCAAAATACAGTGGGAATCACGCAAGACTCTATGACGATCTTGGGTCTACATATTAACCTATACCTGTGTCACCAGAGAACTGCTATCTGACGATAGGCATAATACCATCTAGGAGTTCTCGGCGAGTCTGTTCAGTATACCCAGTCTCCACTGAGCACCCGTATACTTCTCTGATATCAAACACCAATGGATATGGGATCATCCATCGCCCATCATATGGGTCGAGAAGCGTATACGCTAGTCTACTCTGGAGTATCGATGCCATGTCTCGATACTCCCTCGATTAGGAACAGTTATAGGATGTACTCTTGGACTACCTTGGCCCCACTAGTATGATCTGCATCATAGTCCTAGTAGTCGAGTACATATCCTGAGGGCTCTATCAACATGTGAGAGCAAGACAGTAAACCAATACAAGTCAACATGTTAAGACAAAGTGAAACCAAATAGCAAACTATCATGTCGAGCAAGAAAGTCCTCTCTATATATATCCAGGCATCCACTATAATATACATCATATGTACAACAATGGCCTCTAGGGCATATATATAACTAACAAAAATGAGGTGGCACCTTCTAGAATGTTATCCGGTAAAAAATACGGATTACATTATACAGTATATACATACCTGCATTCGTACCAAAATATGAATACCCAAAGATATAGAATAACACAAAGAATATAATACTAGAATATACGTACCGAAATATATATATGTAAATTATTAAATCAATACCTGATTTAATAATCCGGCTCAAACCCGAGCCGGCTAGTATTATCAATTGTCCAATCGAAAGTCCGAGTACAATGAACATTAATCGATCGGAACCCTGCACGTATCCAATACGGCTACTATATCATTTCTCCAGAACCAGGGAAACCCTCTGTGTGGGACTCTAAAGACTCGTCAATATGCTGGCAGTGGGTTTAACCACAAGCACGTCAGCGGCACTAGCTGTACGTAACGGCTACCCAGGTATTGAGCGAAAGGGAGGTCGACGAGCAAACTTATCCTGAACCCGTACTGAGCCTGACAGTGACAATATCCGTACAGTCCGGTTTGTTCGTCTAAGAGTATCGCACAACGAGTATAGAGGGGTGGATAAAGTCAGACCCCTAACAACGCGAAATTTAGTATCGGCATGAAACCTATCACCACCAGAGAATCTATCGATCCTGGATCGATAATTCCCGACCATCGTGGCCACGGATTTTTGGTGATGGACATCCGTACACAACGCGACAGCAACCCCAATACCGGAAGAGATGAATCCCCGACGATCCGATCAATACCTCCATATGGCTCGGGACTGTATCCAACTAAAACCTTTTTGCATGACTCCTTTGAGCCGTGGTAGGGTAGTAATCAAAGCACAGTGGGAACTCACATGAGACAAATGACGATCTCAGGTCGACAGACTAACCTGTACACATGTCACCTGGGAACAGCTATCTGACAATAGGTATAATACCAACTAGCACGTTTTCGGCGAGTCTGTCCAGTGTACTCATAACCCAATGAGCACCTGTATAGTATCTTAGGTGAACAAACTAACACCACTGACTTGTGAGACCGGGACACCGCCCCTCGTCGGGGTCTCGATCAGTATACACTAGTCTACACTGGAGTATCGATGCCCAGTCTCGATACTCCCATGACTAGGGACATTTAAGGATGTGCTTATAGACCCCCAACTCCCACATATATGATCGCCATCATAATGCTGGTAGTTAAGCAAGTATCCTATGGGCTCTATCAACATGTATATAATAATAAAGACAAACCAGATAGCATACTATCATCTTGAGTAAGACTGTTTTATCGGTATAGGTCCTCCTTTAATCATCATAATCACCTGCCCGCGACTATGATAATTGCCTTGAGGGCACTATAACCAACAGCAAGAGCATACGCTAAGTGTTTTCTTATCTCTCTCTCCAGGTAGCGACTATGACACGCCTTAATCAAGATAATAATATGGATGTTATTTCCCCCAATCAGAGCAAAGTTCTGTTTTAAAATTCAAAATTTAAAAATTGAAGCAACGCTTCAGAATCAGCGCTAGGCGCGCTGCGTGCCACGTGTCAAACACAGACGCGCTAGCGCCAGGTGCGCTGCGCCCTAGACAGCGCACCCCAATCAAAGCAAAGCTCTGTTTTAAAATTTCAAAATTCAAAAATCGAAGCAACGCTTCAGATCCAGCGCTCTGTGCTGCACACCACGTGTCAAACACGGGTGCGCTAGCGCAGTTGCGCTGCGCTCTACGCTGCGCGCCACGTGTCGAACGTAGGTGCGCCAGCGCAAGGTGCGCCAGCGCTGGAATTAAGAATTACCCACTGTTAGATCAAAAGATCTAATAATAAATTATTAATTGATCAAAATTAAAATTCTGTTATGGAAAGATCTTCCCAATCTTATTAAAATTAGAAGATTATCTTCTGCAAAACAGAAGGCTTAGGATCAAAAGATCCAACGGTGGGAAATATTCCCAAATCAATCAGAGAATGATCTCTTTAACTGATTGAACTGATCAGTTGCCCTATATAAAGGCCCCAAGACTTCAAGTCTTATATAGAAAAACCCTCTGCAAATTTTGAGAAAAAAAACTCAAAGAGAATGAAAAGCAAGCTTTTGGTGAAAGAAGATCATTTTCTTCAAGGTAAAGAACATGATTCTTGAACACAGAGATGAAATCATCTCATAAAAGAAGAACTATCTTCTAAATAAGATCATAGATCTACAAAAGGCCAAGGTCTTTGATAAAAAAAGAGAACAGAGATCTTATTATAAAAACTAAAAAGAAGTATTCACTTCATTTACGGATCATTGATCTATAGAGACTGTACCTTTTTATAAATAAGAACTTCTGTTCTTGAACCTTGAGGCAAAGCCTCCTTTAAAGGGAGAACAAAAACTTGTTCTCTGATCATAAATTTGATCAAATGCGTTTTGCGCTACTGAAAAGTGCCTTGCACTCATGAACTGCGCTTTTCCGCTTATTGGACAGGCCATCAGCGCCAAAACATACCACGTGTCAATCACAGACACAACTTGTGCTTTGCGCTTCTGAAACAGTGCACTGCGCCCATGGACGGCGCTCAGCGCCAAGCACGTCATGTGTCACTCACTGGTGTACAATTAAATCAGTGCAAAGCGCTCATAAATTGAAAGCGCAATGCGCTAATAAACTAGCGCTTAGCGCTAAGCACGACACGTGTCATTTTCATGTGCGCTACCCGACAGAAGCGCAATGCGCTCTCTAATTGGCCCAAAGTGCCTAACGCGCCACGTGGCGCATTGTCAGAACACACTTTGTTCTGATAAATACTATGCATTCAGTACAAGACAAAAAATGTCAGGATCTAATGCTTAGCATTATTAAAAAGGCCAGGCCCAAATAAAGGCTCAATAGCCAGAACAATAAAATGTTAAACATTTTTATTGTTCTTAGCCCAATTCTGGACATAAGTCCTCAACTTATATTGAACTGAGTACATCTGCTCACAAGTATTCAGCAGATCTTAGTCTCAAACTAGGCCATAGATCTTTCAAACAATTCACACCGGTTCGAGGGTACATCTCGTTACTCCTCTGATATTTGTCGTTGTAATCCTTCAACGTCTTCAGAGAGGTGACGGGTCCCGATGACCACACATTTCTATGGACTGTGGGGTCCTTAAACTCATGGACTACGATGTCTTTAAACTTTATAGACTACGATGTCTTTAAACCGGACTGTGGGGTCCTTAAGCCCATGGACTACGATGTCCTTAACCAGGACCGAGATGTCCTTAGACTACTGATGGACCGTAATGTCCTTAAACTAACATTGGACCGTAATGTCCTTATACTAACTGACCGCAATGTCCCTAAACTAAACAATAGAGTCCAAATGCTCTTTTGTTGGATGTAAATGATCCCATTAAGTTGATCTTAGTCTAAAATTAGACTAACGTATCCTTAATAAACGTTTAAGTTGATCGTAGTCTAAAGTAAGACTAACGTATCCTTAAACACAACCCCAAACCCAAATCTAAGAAGACACGGATTTGACTAATCCACGCCCTATGAGCGACAACATAAATTAGTCTCCTTATACAATCCACGGGCAACCAAAAACAAAACAAATACCCACGACACGAAGTGACCATCTGGAAAAGGAGAAAGTTGTTACCACGATGTGTTAGCGTAATTAACTGTAGGGGCTTGCGCCTGCAGGGAAGAGCGTCCCCACAATCAAAACCCCCTCAACGAGGGGGAATCTGACGAAGTCTGCTACATCGGCCGCATCCATTTAAACCTTCGATACATGGTGCCATAAATCAACTTGGCATATTCGGAGAGGTGAACGGATAGCACCAATTAGCATCTGCCCCTAGATTGAGGCAAGACGTTCGTCTTCCAGATTTCCGGCGGTAAACAGATTCTGGCACGCCCGGTGGGACCTTTTCCTCTTTCCATTCCACACTTCGTGTGTCGTGTTCGCGAACGAATCGCGATTTGATGTGGTTGCCCTTGGGTTCAAAGTACTGAGATTTGGTTTCTTGCTTGGCGCAGAAAACAAAACATCAATGGCATCTACTTGCGTGAAGTGTTCCAATTGCAATTGCAACTCACGCTCCACCTCATCTGGAGGCATAGCTTACGAGCCCCAAGCGGCCTCCCTGTTCACGACGCCGGTGGAACAGGTCACTCAAGCCACCACTGGACTGTTTTTCAGGACCATGCTCCCACCAATGAGCTTCAGCACCCCTATACCAACACCAGAAGCTCCCAAGAAGTCAGTCTTCGATCGACTTGCAACTACAGCGGCCCCTCTCAATGGGCCGTCCAGCTCCAGCGCCTCAGTCTTCGCCAGACTGGGCCAAAATTCCTGTGGGCCTATGATGAAGCCTGCAATCTCAGAAAAGATTGTTCCAAAGAGGATATCCATCCCTGCTCCTGAAGTCGTCAAGGCGGCTTCTCCCGCCAAAGTGTCGGTTTTTACAAGACTGACTGTTCCGACTCCCACTACGGTTCTCGTCCCCGCTCAGAAATCTGTTTTTGACCCGTTGGATACTGCTTCTCAACGGACATCAGTCTTCAAGAGGCTGACGCCAGCAACATCCCCTCACCTGGATAGAGGGCAAGATAAGGCCATTCCCATCACCAAACCAACACCGTCGGCTCGACATGCTCGATGTCCCCATTGGCACCGAGTAAGGAAGGCTGGGGGCAACTCCCCCTCTGGGCTTACTCCACCAGCCCCAACGGTGGAAGTCAATGCTGCTGTTCCAACCGGGAACAGCTTTGAATTGTTGAACAAGGTACGCAGGAACTCTCCTACCGCCGTACTGAAAAGATCTCCGCCACCGGTGGAGAATGTTACAGAAGCAAAGCCGGAACAGCCCCCTCAGTGGCTGTCCTCCAAAGTTTACAAAGTCTGGCGACGTGTTCAAGAGTCAGTGATCGATCAAGACTATCTTCGCCGACATAAGAAGCTGAAGGTTCAGCAGGAAAAGGACCGTCCTAGCAAGCCATAAAGGATGACAACTGCCTAGGTGCCCACTGCAACGGCCCCTTCAACGTCAACTGCTCAAAAGAAAAGGAGGCCAGAGAAAGCCCCTGTGTCTACGGCAGAACGCAACGACGCTGAGACCAAACGTCCCAAGTCTAAGGGCATGACGGTGCATACTGTTTACATGGCTTCCGGAAAAAAGGAAAGCTGCACTTCGACGGTCCACCGACCGCTCACCCGATCAATAACAAGAGCTCAGGAACAACAATAGCAGAAGCTTCAGGAGATGCTGACTGCAATGGCCACACTTACCGGTCCAAAAGAAAGCCCGGAGGCATCATCAGAGCAGCATCACGAACAAGAAACTGATGCTGACTTCCTACGCAGGGTCCTTGAAAAGAAGGACAGAGAAGCAGCAGAACAAGCTGCCAACATAAAACAAATGGCGCTTCTCTTCCAAGACATGGTAGGGATGATGTTACAGCCGGATCCTCCAGCTGAAGACCTTCCGATCATTATTGAAGACAATAGAGGGGAGACATCTAATCCTCCTCCGGCTCTTTCAGCAGCCAAGGAGGAAACCATTTCCAAGACCACACTGGACGACTACATAGCTCAGCAAATACGAGCTCACCGGGCGAATGAAACGGCCGGCCAAGTCATCAAAACTGGGCGGCCGTATCCAAGCTTGTATGACCAAATAAAATACCCGCCGGGATACACAATCCCCAAATTCCATGTGTAAAAGGGGACAGGCAACCCTCACCAGCACGTCGCCCAGTTCAGAGCTCTTTGTGGCAACACCGGGGGCGATGATAAGCTTTTGCTCCGTCAATTTTTCGGCAGCTTATCGGAAACAGCATTTGAGTGGTACTCCGAGCTTCCAAATGACTCCATTAAGACTTTCGCAGAAATGGAGTTGTTATTCACCCAGCGATTCGCGAGTGCTAGTGAACGCACCCTGATAACGGCATTGATCAATGCCAGGGTGAAGCCAGACGAGACGTGGGTCCAATACGCCATCCGATGGCGGAATCTGTGGTCCAAATGCGAACATCGGATCGAAGAAGCGCCAGCGGTAGGCATGTTTATGGGAACTTTGGACCCTCATGCAACTATCTCCCAGTTCATGATATTCTTCAAGCCGAGTACTTTCAAGGCCTTGATCGACAAACTGGCCCAAATGGACCAGATGGGTCACAGTCCGTGTCCTCCAAAGCCGGACTCTCGAAATGAGAAGGGAAAGGGGAAAGCAATCATTATGGCCAATGCTCAACAGCAGCCTAGTGGCCCGAGACTAGTTGGTCGCCAAAATAATAGAACTCGATCTCTCGAAGATAAAATGAGTCGCCCTTACTTATTCCCTCGAGACAAGACAAAGAGGTTATTCGAGCTTGCACTTCGCAACAGGCTCATTACGCTCCCAGAGCCAAGACACCCAGCGCAACCAGGCGACATTAGCAATCCTAACTACTGCCCCTATCACCGAATGTTGGGCCATCCGATTGAGGATTGTTACATCTTCAAAAGCTGGATAGAAGATCAGTACCAGCAGGAAAAATTCGTATTATCTGAGAACTGGAAGGTGAACCCGCCTCGGCTACACACTCCCAAGAAAACGGATACACCGGGAGCATCATGTTCTTTCGTAGAAGAAGCTCCATGGGAGGTCACTCTTTCAGCCAGGATGGAAAGAATGCTGAAGGATCTCCGCACATGTCAGGCAATTAGATGGAAGAATCCACAGGAGCCTGAGATCATCGAGGGGATGCTGAAACCGCGCCCGACTCCAAAAATCAGTGGTGATAGCCAAATCTCTCACACCCAGCCGTCGAAGTCTTCGAAAAAGAAGAAGAAATCCAAGAAGCCCATGAAGCCTGGCGACAAGTGCACGGAACTACAAAAGCAGATTGACACGCTAGAAGAGTATAACCAGAAGGCGCAGACTCTAATCACGCTCCAAGAGTTCCTCAGTCACGTCCTTGATGACGGAAATGATGGAGAAGACTCGTCGTATGAATCTGAAGATTACGTAGCAAGTTGCCATGTGATCTCTCACTCGTCGATAAACGATGAAGAGGCTCCTTGCACAAAGAAACTGGGGGTAGGTCCTGAGCTAGAACTTTTTGGGCCATCAGATGAAATAATTGATGCATTCCTGAATACAGCTCTTCTGAAAAGTAAAGCCGATCGGGAGCGTGAGATGGCATTAAAAGGCCAAACGCCGGCGACTGGACGAAAGAGTCGAGACACTCCCGCCGGAACAAAGTACATCCGCCGCAAACAAAAGCAGGTTCAAGACGAGGAAAAGGTTCGCCAAAACCATATCAATAGGAATGAAGCTGCTACCCTCCGAAGGAAACGTTCTTGGTGAAGCGGAAATGCATCCTAGCTACTGTTTATATCATCAAAAGATTGCGTACCCTACCGAAGAGTGCAACGCTTTTAAAAGATGGTGGCAGGGATATGTTGCTCACCGGCAACATCTTAAGCAGATGAAACGCAAAACTCATCGGGAGCAAAGAAATATGACCGAGGAGCATAAAAGAACCACCGGCAACTGTCACATGGTCAACGCCGGGGGATCGCAAGTTCTCACCTTCGGGAGCGAATCTGACGAAGAAATGGCTCTTGGCTCTCTCTTTAAAGAGTCCACTTTGGGAAATGAGGAAGAACTGAAAGCCTGTGAAAATATTCAGCTGCGCAACCGTACGCTGCCCGAAAAGAATCTTGGGCCCTCGAACAGTGGGTCAAATAGAAAAGATAAAGGGAAAGAGAAGGTCCCTGAGGATATCATCCTTGATGACGAAGCCATCAAAGAATTGACAGCCAAGGACCCGCCAAAGAAAAGTAAGGTGGACTACAACGTTCTCGCACACCTGAGAAAGATACCCTCGCAGCTCAGTATTCTCGACGCCCTTCTGATATCCAAAGAGGCGAGAGATTCACTGATCAAGGCATTACAAGAGCCCGAGCAATTCCAAGCTTTCCTCGCCGAAGAAAAGATGAAGGACGAGCTAGAAAAAGTGAACACAGCCGATATCACCTTCGGCGATGAAGATCTCCTTCTTGGGACATGCGAGCACAACCGACCCCTATATCTCTCCGGATACTGTCATGACATCAAGATAGGTAAAATCCTGGTCGACAATGGGTCCTCCGTCAATCTCCTTAACGTATGGGTGTTAAAGGAAATCTGCATGAGCGTTCAACACCTCGCTCGCGACAAAATCACCATCTCCGGATTCGACTCCCAGTCGTCACGGACGCTCGGGTCTGTGATACTAACGTTACACTTTGGGCTGCTTGTCACGGACATTAAGTTTCACGTCATTGACGCCAAGACATGCTACAATGCTTTGCTCGACCGGCCCTGGTTACACGAGTACAACATCATCCCTTCTACACACTATCAGTGTATGAAGTATTTCAAAGATGGTCTCGAGTACACTGTGACAGGAGAGCTAAACCCATTCTCCATGAACGAAGTCCGCAAGTATGAAGATGCAAAATACTTCTTACCAGACTTTGAGGACACAGAAAGATGTCACAAACAGGAGAACAAAGCTATCACCACCATTCCGGTCTTTGGGAGTGATACCGAGGAGGAAGAAGAGATAGTTTACTCAGGTCTGCTCCAGTACAACAAGCTGAGACCCTCCGCTCCTATGCTTATCTTCGGCAGCGACTCAGAAGATGAGGTCTGTGCCGTATTCTTTGCTCGGCCTTCAATACAAACATTCGCTGATGAAGAGCAAAATTTGCAAGTTGCCATGGTCCCGCCCAAGCATCATAAAGAACTAGACGCGCTTGATACCTACAATGTGGAAGAGTTGCAGACGTTCTATGTCCCTCCCAGGCGAGAAGATGAAAAGGAGATCCTATTCTACCGATCCGGGGAAACCAAATTGGAGAAAGAAGTCTGGCACGGCGCGGATTCTACACTCGACAGGCTCCAGCCCATCCGTTTTCCCAGATATTATACGAACGGACTAAAAAGGCTGTTAAGGCGCCAAGGCATACCTTTCAAACAGACCGCTCAAAAATCTAAGTTCTATGACAGGATATGGAACGTCCCCGAAACTCAGCGAAAGTTGCCCAACGGGAGAATGGAGACGACCGGGCTTGGGTATGTTCAATCCAAGAAAAGAGAGCTACTCCGCAACTGCTACGTCATACATGACTTTGATGAAGAGGGAGATGCTCTGTGGGAAGATGCTAACCCTGAACCAGAAAGAGCTCCCGACGTGAAATGGCCCAGTCCGTCGTTTGAAGAACAAATGGACAAACTTATAAGAGAAGCGGGTCAAAAGGTTCGAGACGACCATAATCGCGAAATGGCCATCTACGAGAAAAACAGGATGCAACGCCTCCTTCAATAGACTGCGAAAAATGAAAATGCTCCTCCTTGTCAACCCGTTGTACAAAAGGCACGACGCAGAGGCAGAAACAAACCAAAGAGCGGAAAAGGCGTTCGACAGCGGCAGAGTGGGACCAAGAAGCCACGCGATCAAGAACCGAGCAACCAAAATTCATCTCTTACAAAGAAGATGGGTCAAGCATACTCTTTTGCCCAATACAAGACAAAGAAAATACTTGATCTTGCCATAAAACATCAAATGATTACACTCCCAGAGTCTAAGCACCCCGAGCAAGCAGGCGAAGTCTCTCACCCGGACTATTGCTCTTATCATAGGGCAATAGGACATCCTCTCGAAGACTTCTTCACCTTCAAGAACTGGGTCGAAGACCAATATCAGTAAGGTAGGTTCGCTCTATCCAGCAGCGGGAGGGTAACCCCGCCACAGAAGCATGAACCCAAATCTACGGGGGTAGAAGCATATCAATATCGGTCTTGGAAGTGAGCTCGTACCTGTCACGTGATAACGCTGTCAGAAGAAGAGCCCGAGAATATGGATGACCTCCCTTGGTGCTTCGAAAACGATGATGACAAGGTAATCTCATAATTCCCACCGACACCAAAAGAGCTGGAAGATGGAATAAATACCACTGTAGATAACCTCAAGAAAATTGATATGGGGACGGCGAGTGACCCACGACCGACATTCCTCAGCGAGCTACTGTCTGAAGAAAGGATGGCTACGCTAAAAGATGTGCTCATGCAGCATAAAGATTGCTTCGCATGGAACTATTCCGAGATGCCAGGACTAGATCTAGAGATTGTTGTGCACAAATTAGCGATATCTCCGGACGTCAAGCCGATCAAACAAGCGCCGAGAAGAATGCGGCTTGAGCTTGAGATGAGCATCAACACCGAGGTCAAAAAGCTAATCGACTCCGGCTTCATCCAAGAGGTTCAATATCCAGAATGGATTGCCAACATTGTACCAGTGATGAAGAAAAATGGAACGGTGTACATATGTGTGGACTTTCGGGATCTCAACAAAGCTTGCCCGAAGGACGACTTCCCAGTACCGGTCACCGAACTGATGATAGACAATACATCCACTCATGAGGTTTTCTCCTTCATGGATGGCTCATCAGGATACAATCAAATAAAGATGCACCCTGAGGACCAGAAACATACCGCTTTCCGGACCCCTTTGGGCATATTCTGCTACAAGGTGATGCCCTTCGGTCTAAACAACGCCGGTGCCACCTATCAGAGGGTCATGACAAAGATCTTCGATGACCTCATACATGAAATCGTCGAATGCTATATCGACGACCTCGTAGTTAAAAGCAAATCATACGAGGAACATTTAGAGCATCTAAAGACCGTATTTCAACGCATTCGGAAATACAACTTGAAGATGAACCCCTCAAATGCGCGTTCGATGTCTCCTCGGGCATATTCCTGGGATTCATCGTCCGACACCGAGGCATCGAAATAGACCCGTCAAAGATCAAGGTGGTCATAGAAATGCCTCCGCCAAGGACTCTCAAACAATTGTGGTCTCTCCTAGGAAAGCTCGCGTATATCCGGCGATTTATAGCCAATCTCTCAGGCAAGTGCCGTCCCTACAGTCACCTAATGAAGAAGGGAACTCTGTTCGTCTGGGATCATAAATTCCAAAGCGCACTGGACGAAATAAAGCAATACCTGCAGAATCTGACGGTGCTAACCGCTCCGGTCAAAGGAAAACGACTCGTCCTATATACAACAGCCCTCGAAGGTTCTTTAGGTGCACTATGGGTATAAGAAAACGACCAAGGGAATGAGAGAGCCCTCTACAATCTGAGTCGAGTTCTACTGGGGGCAGAAAGCAATTACTCCCCTATCGAAAAACACTGCCTGGCGTTGATCTTCGCAATAATGAAGCTCAGACACTACGCATTGGCACATTAGGTCCATCTTATATCAAAAGCAGACCCTCTCAAGTACTTGATGTCGAAGGCCATATTAACGGGACGACTCGCTAAATGGGCCCTGCTCTTGATGGATTTCTCAATAACTTATCGACCTCTTAAAGCAGTGAAAGGCCAGGCCATCGTCGACTTCCTCGCTGAGCATCCAATACCTGCCGATTCTCCTTTGAATTGCGAACTGCCAGACGAACACGCGTTTGACACGATCGACGGTGGTGATACCCGGTGGGAACTTTATTTTGATAGGGCGTCCTCCATGAAGAAGCGTAAACAAAGCTCCCATATAATCAAATCAAGGATATGCCTTATCTTCGTGACTCTACAGGGAGGAATAATGCGATTTGCCTTTTCCTTAACAGAGCCAAGGACGAACAACGAAGTCGAGTATGAAGTTTTGATAGCAGGTCTCAAGATCGCCATCGACATGGGAATTGAAAACCTCCTCATATACGGTGACTCCCAACTAATCGTCAGTTAAGTAAAGGGTGACTATAAGACGTGCAAGCCTGAGTTGGTGAAATACGGCGAAAGAGTACAACGATTGCTGACTCAAATTCCTTCCTACACCTTGGAAAGCATACCGCGTGCGGAAAATAGCAAAGCGGATGCATTAGCCAAACTCGCTAAAGAACTGGCTGACGAAAACCTCGATGACGTGAGGATCGTTGTGCAAAGCCGTCGGGTTCTCACACCAGTAGAAATATCTCCGGAGTCACCCGAAGAAAAGGGAGCGACCGAGCAAACGACTTTACAAATAAAAGACCAGGAAAAGGTTATCGATTGGAGAGAAGTCTTTATAGATTACTTCAAATCCCGTCGAACACCTGAAGATGCGTCCTCAAGACATCAGCTTATGAAACGAGCTCTGTCTTTTGCTTTCGTCAATGATACTCTGTATAAGAGATCATTTGATTCTCCGTGGCTAAGATGCCTGGGACCTGAAGAGGCAAAGAGAGTCATCCAAGAAATTCACGATTGCCTCTGCGGTTCTCACCAAGCCGGGCCGAAGATAAAGCTAAAGATCAAACAGATGGGTTATTATTGGCCAACGATGATCTAAGACTGCCTCAAATACGCGAAGCAGTGCCATTCGTGCCAGATTCAAGGATACTTTATCCATCAACATCCAAATCCACTACATCCAACGGTGGCTAGCTGGCCATTTGAAATGTGGGGGGCTTACATAATCGGCCCCATCGAACTAGCATCATCCAGAGGACATCGGTTCATTTTGGCGACAACTGATTACTTCTCCAAATGGGCAGAGGTAATACCGCTGAGGGAAGTAAAGACGGAGAATATCCTCCATTTCTTCAAGACGCACGTCATTTATCGGTTTGGAACTTCACGACGGATTATCTTCGATAACGGGCCAGCCTATAGAAGCCACAAGATAAGCCGCTTCACACAGCAGCATAACATAGACTGGAGATACTCCTTAGTCTATAATCCCCGAGCTAACGGTCTAGCTAAGGCTTTTAACAAGACCTTGACGAAGATCGTCAAAAAGACGGTGTCCCGAAATAAGAAGGACTGGAATGAGAGACTGCATGATGTTAGTTATATGTATGCCCTAGAGGCCATTACTGTACATTGGATGTATATTGTAGTGGATGCTGGGACATATATAGGTAGGACTTTCTTGCTCGACATGATAGTACGCTATCTGGTTGCTCTTTATCTTAACATGTATACTCTCTGTCTCTCTGATTACATGTTGATAAAGCCCTTAGGATGTGTGCTCGACTTCCAGGACTATGATGTAGATCATACTAGTGGGGCCTGGATAGTCCATGAGTACATCCTTCAATGTTCCTAGTCGTGGGAATATCGAGACGGGGCATCAATATTCCATAGTAGACTAGCGTATATCTTCTCGACCCATGTGATGGGTGATGGATGATCCCATATCCATTGGTGTTTGACATCAGAGATGGTATGCGGGTGCTCAGTGGAGACTGGGTACACTGAACGGACTCGCCGAGAACTCCCAGATGGTATTATACCTCACGTCAGATGGCAGTTCTCTGGTGACACTGGTACAGCTTAGTCTGTTGACCCGAGATCGTCATAGAGTCTTGTGTGTCTCCCACTGTGCTTTGATTTCCACCCAACCACGGCTCTACTGAGTCGTGCAAACAGGTGGTTTTTAGGTACAGTCCTGATTCACATGGAGGCAATGAGCGATAGAAGGGGATTCGTCTCTCCCGGTATTGGGGGTTGATGTTGCGCTATGCACGACTGGCCATAACAGGAAATCCCTGGCCAGGGTTGCTGTGATATACTGGTAAGAGTTATCAGTAGTTTCACGATTGTTATGGACCTCACGTCGGCATGACTTATCAAGCTATTGGGGTCTGACGTTTACCACCCCTAGGCGAGATATGCGACATATCAAACGAACATGACCGGACTGTACGGTAAGTGTTACTGGTTGGATTCACAGGAGTGTGAGCGGGCTTGCTCGTCGATCTTCTGATCGCTCAATACCCGGGTGGCCGTTACGTTTAGCAGACCGCTTGCGGCTTGTGGGTGCTTGATATGATCATCATCTGCTGCCGGCGTACTGACGAGTCTTTAGAGTCCTACACAGAGGTTTCCTGGCTCAAGCGAAACGAAATAGGAACGCATATGAGATACGTGCGGGACCGGGAATAATGCATGTATGTGATACCGTATTCCATTCTCGCGATGAATGTATCGAATGGTTGTATGCGATATAACCTAGTTATCGAATCAAGGATTGATTCGATAAGTCGATACATTGGATACTAGTCGGTTATTTGCGACATGACCGGATCATTGAATCAAGTGTTGATTTAATGATTTAATGCACAATTATATATTTGATATATTACTTTGCATTAACTAGTATTGGTTCACTTTAAATGGATTTTCTCACTTGAAGTTCACAAGTTGTATATGTGATATACTTTTGTGCACTTGTTTGTATCATGTTTGATGATACATGCTCACTTGGGTTTGTATAAAGAATTAAATCATGGTTAAGTTAATGATTCGGGTTTTGTTTATTTAATTACTTATTTATTTATTTTTTCATTTTGGAAAAGATAAATAAAGAATGGTGGCTTTCTTTGTTTGCTTGTTGAAGCTTCATGAAGCTTTGAACAAGTCCACCATTCTTGTCTCATCCTTAATCCTAACCATTCACTTTAACCTTAGTTTATTCTCTACATTTAACCATGGTTGAAATTATGATAAGAATGATCTATTTTCTATTTTGTCATAATAATTATCATATTATTTCATCATCTTCTTCATCTTCAACAATGAAGAAAGCTTGCCTCCATCAATGGCAACTTGTGAAGATGAGTGAGAAATCCAATTCCAAAGTGAACCCACTTCCTATTTCTTCATCCTCTACCTCTTGCCAAGTAGTATAGGGTGTTTTCTTCACAAGTTTCATGACTTGGTGAAGTTGGAGTTTGATCTTGAGTTGCCTCGACGTAGATCATCTTCGGCATCGAAGTCGACGACCTAGCCCGCCCATTTCTTCGATGAAGCCGATGCTAGAGTCATGGATTCGATTTGGACAGCGATGGGACTTCATCACGGAGCCATGGAGATGGAGGACCGGATCTACAAAGGTTGTAGCCCCTTCCCTTTAGCTATAAATTTGTTTATTTGCATCGCATCACCTATACATCTAGTTAACGATCTGTATTAGGGTTTGTAGGCACATGGAAATTTTTGAATTAGCCATGTTTGATCACTTGTGAGACCTCATTAGTGTGCTTAGGAACCCTACAGTGGTATCAGAGCCAGGCTAGAGCCTTAGGCGATGCGTAGACGGAGTTAGAAGTCCGATCGAACCGAAACCCTAACACAAATTTGCTCTCTGGACTTTTTTCAAAAACTGGGTTTTTTCCATATTAAAAATATGCAGAAAAATCAGCAGGAGTTTCTAAGAGTCACTGTGAAATTCGAACTCCCAATTGCACTAAACCGCCGCGGTTCCGCGGCACGAGCATGGCTCGTGCGGCGGTTCCGCGGCCGTACGGCCTCATTGTACAAAGAATTTTACACAGTAATTCTTGCTTTGTAGTGCTGGTTTTCCTGGGAATTTTTAATATTTATTCAAGAGTTGAATTTTCTGGGTTGTATTGGGGACTCGGTGTTTGTTTCGATCGGATTGTCTAATTTTGTCTGTGTGCCTTTCCAGATAATTTTAGAATATGTTAAAAAGTTCGACCGGATATTAATACCCAATTTTTCCCTGCCGGAAAATTTCCAAGTGTTGGATTTTTCCGTGGTTTAAAGACGTTCCAAGTAGTGCAAGTAACGCGATGGACCCTTTAGAAGACAACAAACCTTAACTCGATTATGTGACCGTCTTGAACTGCCCTTTGAACCTTAGGGTTTGGGGCAGTACAGCGTGCCACATGTGAGGCGTTGGCTTGACCCTTCTACGGCTGGACCGTTGGTACTGAGGCACGAACTGAATGTTTTTAGACTTATTTCATGTGTTGAGCTGTATCGGGAAAACTTGGGTGTTCGATTGTTCGATCGGAAAGTTTAACATTTTCTATTTATCCGGAATGTGATACAATAATTGGAATTCACAAGTAGTTATGAGATAACTGAATGAATGTTATAAACATAGCAGTTTATTCTCACCTGATCGGTTGCCACAGAATTTTGATGTGATCAAAAGTCCGTCGCAATCATGTAGTGTACGCGGATACTCGCCGGGTAAACCTAATAGACAGCCTCGCCCCATAGCCCCGACCAAGTGACTGTAGGAGAACCCCGTCGCCGAAAGCATCCGTTCGGGTGCTCGCGGCAGCGGTGTTCCACCTTGGTGCACTTCGTCGACGGCGTCGGGGGTGCGGCCGCCTACTAAAGTTTGCGACGAGTATTCGATCAAAATGTCGGGAATCTTGTTGAATTGCCCAACTTGATATTGAAAAGTGTTTTCGATAATGAGACTAAAATGCGGGGTTTATAATTGTTAGGCATGCGATGTCTAAGTATTTCATTTGATTAGGCATGCGATGTCTAAAGAGGTTGCGGATTCCAACTGTTGTAGTTTTACACATTCTTTTCTGTGACCGTAAGTGTAATATGTGATATCACCGGTTTCGTTGCTATATGTCAACGACAATTGGGATGCGCATATTTACTTACGTTGATGACATGTGATGTTATGTGTTGCTGGATATGTTATATTGGATCGTCGTGTTCGAATAGCCGGGTTTTTTTTATGTGAGATGAGTGTTTTTCATTTTCATTCATGTAAAAACTTGTATGTAATATTCTTTTATTGGGGCACTTCCAGGTTGCAGATGATGTCACCATTTGTATATTATTTACTTTTCTGCACTAGGATAGACCCAAGGAGGAGGGCACATGTAACCGGGTTCTAGGGTCCAGTGGGAGATCAACTCGAGGAGTCGAGTCCGGGTCTCCTAACTCTAGAATTGGTAGGGTTACTTGCCGCTCTCGTAGGGGTCTAGGGGTGTGGGTTTGGCTATTCATCATGACCGTGGAATCCGTGTTTTATACTGGCTCGTATTAAAAACACGGACGTCCTAGTATATCCAATATTTCATATGATATTTTTTCTGCTGCGTTATCTGTGATGTGATCATGAGTTTTGTTCAGATAGATATTATATATAGTATATACGATATATTATATAGAAGTTTCTTATGTTTTACACCTGCGCTAGCCCTGCCTCGCTCTGGCGTTAGTTACCTAACCTAACGGTGCAGACGGGACATCAAGGCGAATGCAGATGGCATAAGCGTACGTTATATTTATTTGTGATGTTTAGGTGGACTTAAATGATGGGATATTCATTAATGAGATTAATGAAAGAAAATAAACCTAATTGATGTTGTGGAATCGAATTTCAAAATAAAATAGGTAGCTACAGTTCTTGCTTTGCATCGCGGTGTTCATTGTAGAACATCCTGCATCTTATTCGATGAGGAAAGGACCGAGATCCCTTCACAGGGAGTGACTCCTTTAGCAATAACTGGCAGATGCTACAACCCTCGGTTTGTTTTTTTGATTGCTTCTATAGTTTCTGCTTTGCACAGTGATATATATGATATATCCCGCACCTCATTTGACGAGGAAAGGGCCGACGATCCCTTCACCGGGAGTGACCCCTTTAGCAAAACTAGAAAAGCCTCAAAAACATTCCACTTAAAAACCATTTGATTCCGCAACGAGATCAAGTTCAAAGCGTTAAAGGTTTTCTTAAAAACCATTCGCAACCCTCCGTCATTTTAGGAAGTAGAGTACTTAGTATTCGTGCTACGTTTGTCGACCATAGCCGAGGCGTAGTGTGCGGTAGCTAAGTGATGTCTTCCTACACAGCATATGATGCGATTAGTTAGGACAGTCATGTGGCTTTGTTGACCTTAGCCAAGGGTCATGTGGGTGGGTCTAATTAATCACGAAATGACGGGTAGAACTTGACTAGTACCTATGATTTGTTGACCTTAGCCAAGGTCATAGGTGCTAGGGGTAAAAACCATTATCGGGAGTTTCAAGTGTTGAAACTTGCAATGAGATTGCATACCTTCTATGTGATAGTTGGATCCCGATACCCACTGCGAGTAATTGTTACTCCTGGGAGAGTTTTGCACTTTGCAATTAGCCGATCAAGTAGGTGTCTAGAAAGGTGTCAACGGGGTTACGCCTCTGGGAAAACGAGGTTTACTGTAATTAGGTCCGTGCGAAAGCACGGGGAACCTCCCTCAAAGTACCGACACTGGCCTGGCTGAAAGATTGGCGAACTTGTAGAGTGTAATTAATCCCGGCTAGTCTTTCCTTTTAAGGTTTGAAGGAAGATTTGATAAAAACAGTGGGAGCCATCCTGATTAGATAAAATATATAACCAATCTAATCTTGCCAGAGCGCACGCAGAGTGTTTTCTTCTCTCTCTCTCCAGGTAGCGACCATATCACGCCTTAATCAAGATAATAATATGGATGTATTGACCGAACCCGCTTGTTATACTGAGCTGGGGAACGTTGGTCCCGCTCCAACTTATAATTGTTATAAGACAGAGCAGGAAATTGGGGATTACCAGAATTCCCGTGCCGCCCAAACGAAGAGAGTGAATGCTGATGCATCTCCTTCGGGTGTGTTCATTATACATAACTGTTTCTCAGTATCCCTTGCATCCTGGGTATCTGATACCGGATCAGGATCCCAGATATGTAATCTGTTACATAGGGCTGCAAAAAGGTAGAAAAACTGAGAATGGGTGATAAGTTTCATGAGACAGAGAACGGGGCAAGTGTTGCAGCCAAGTCTGTTGGTCACTGTCACCCTGTATGACCAGTACATTGATTCTGAACGAATGTTATTAGATACCGAACCTGATATACAAAATCATATCAGTCTCTTTACTAGTAAAGAAATGATAAAATTTTGTATTGATGGATAATGTTTTGAACATTTCCTATATCAAAAGTTGATCGGTTCAGGCACGTTATCTAAAAGCATTGATGTTCTAAATCAAAATACAGTTCCTAGTATACAGAACACACAAAAGTGGAAGAGTTCAGAAATGAACGAATCCTTCTTGAGGCATTGTAGACTAGGTCATATCAATGCGACCCGACTGGCTGAAATTACATTTTAGATGCATATTTAAATCAGTTTGAATTTACATTTTGTGAAACTTGCCAGTCATGTCACAAAGATTAGATGACCATAGCTCTGTTTATTGGAAACAGAGAAAGAGTTAGTAAACTCTTGGGACTGATACATGATGATGTATGTAAGGTCTCCTGTCTACACATGCCAGGACCGGTTCTTTTTACTTCATTATGTTCTCTGATGATCTCTCAAGATTCAGACATATGTTCCTGTTGAAACACAAGTCCGAACCTTTTGAGATATTCACAGAATATAAGTTAGAAGTAGAGAACCAAAATACAGGTATAAGTATTATTTCCTATGATAAGATCAGGGAGGAGAATACTTGTGCATGGAATTCTTGGATATTCTAAAAGAAGATGAGATTCTCTCTCAGTATTACTCCTCTGAATGCACCACAGCATAACGGTGTATCGGGGTGGAGCAATCGCACCATATTGGATATAGTGTGCTCTATGATGAGTACTACTGAGTTACCTATTTCCTTTTGGGGTTGTGCACTTGAGAAGCTGCATACCTATTGAATTAGGTTCGAATCAAATCAGTGCCTACCACTCCATATGAGATATGGTATGAGAAGAGCCCATCTCTTAAGTAAGTTAAGATTTGGGATTGTCCGGCCTATGTCAAAAGCAAAATCCGGACAAGATCGAGGCAAGGTCAGTTCTGTAGAACTGGAAAGGTTCCAGCTATACAAAACTGCAGCTGATGATTTGACAGAACCAAAGAATTCAATAGTTCCCAACGAACCTCAGCCTCTCCGCCGATCTAGTAGGGTTCCTTATCCGCCTGAGAGATACCTCGGTTTCTCGATGACAGTGGGAGCGAGGAATGCATCATGAGATGATGACCCAACTAGTTTCGAGCAGGCCATCGAGAGTAGGGACTTTGTAAGAATGGCTGGATGCTTAGTGATCTGAGATGGAATCCATGTACATCAGCAAAGTATGGACTTTAGCTGCTATATCTGAAGGGTTAAATCCCCATCAGGAGCAAGTATATCTTGAGAAGATTACTTGGTGTAGATGGAAAAATTGAGACTTTCAAAGCTAGACTTGTTAAAGGTTTTTCATCATCAACCAGGCATGGATAATGATGAAACCTTTTCCGGGGACTATGCTTAAGTCCATCCAGATCCGACTTGCCACGGCTACATACCATGACTACGATATCTGGCGGTTGGGTGCCATGACTGCTTTTCTAAATGATGTTTTAGAAGAGAACGTCTATAAGTACACAGCCAGAGGGCTTCGTAGACAGTGGGAGCAGCGGAAACGTGTACAAGATGCTTTATAGGATAAAGCAGGTATCGCGAAGTTGGAACATCTGTTTTGATGTGTTAGTCAAAGAGTTTGACATCATCAAAATGGTAGATGAACCTTGTATAAACAAAAAGGTAGTGGAGAGTATGGTGGTGATCCTCGTAGAGTACGTGGATGACATACTCTTGATAGGGAAGTAGTTTCCTATGCTACGCTCGGTCAATCTCCGCTTATCACAATGATTCTCCATATAGGATCAAAGTGATACCTCCTAAATCTTAGGTTTTGGATCTATGAGATAGATCTAATTGGAATTTAGGATTCTCACTAGTTGTAGTGAGATGGTATCAACCGATCCTAGGGAGAATCACTGGAAGGGTTCCAGGGTGATAAGGACGACTGAAAGTCAGTCATAGGCATTGTCTTCACCCTCGGTAAAGGGACGGTATGTTGGAAGAGTTCCAAGCTAGATACCGTGGCAAACTAGACGATAAAGGCTGGAAATATCGCTATTAAAGATACTACCAAAGAGGCAGTTTGGGTGTATATTGGTTCATAAGATGAACTAGGTTCATACCATTGTGTGACAATGGAAGTGTGGCTTTGGCCCTGGAACCCTGGTCCCATCAGTGACCCAGACATATTCTGAGGCAGCATCACCTGATCATGGAGATAGATGATCTCCAGGGTGATCGAGGTTAGGAGAGTAGACTCAGAGGACAACACGGCGGATCCACTCACAAAGGCTTTTTCCCAGAGAGAGACTTATATGGGATGGTTGGGTATGAGATACAGCAACCACTGCTACAGATGGCCCTAGTGCAAGTGGGAGATTGTTAGTTATATGTATGCCCTAGAGGCCATTACTGTACATTGGATGTATATTGTAGTGGATGCTGGGACATATATAGGTAGGACTTTCTTGCTCGACATGATAGTACGTTATCTGGTTGCTCTTTATCTTAACATGTATACTCTCTGTCTCTCTGATTACATGTTGATAAAGCCCTTAGGATGTGTGCTCGACTTCCAGGACTATGATGTAGATCATACTAGTGGGGCCTGGATAGTCCATGAGTACATCCTTCAATGTTCCTAGTCGTGGGAATATCGAGACGGGGCATCGATATTCCAGAGTAGACTAGCGTATATCTTCTCGACCCATGTGATGGGAGATAGATGATCCCATATCCATTGGTGTTTGACATCAAAGATGGTATGCGGGTGCTCAGTGGAGACTGGGTACACCGAACGGACTTGCCGAGAACTCCCAGATGGTATTATACCTCACGTCATATGGCAGTTCTCTGGTGACACTGGTACAGCTTAGTCTGTTGACCCGAGATCGTCATAGAGTCTTGTGTGTCTCCCACTGTGCTTTGATTTCCACCCTACCACGGCTCTACTGAGTCGTGCAAACAGGTGGTTTTTGGGTACAGTCCCGATTCACATGGAGGCAATGAGCGATAGAAGGGGATTCGTCTCTCCCGGTATTGGGGGTTGATGTTGCGCTATGCACGACTAGCCATAACAGGAAATACCTGGCCAGGGTTGCTGTGATATACTGGTAAGAGTTATCAGTAGTTTCACGATTGTTATGGACCTCACGTCGGCATGACTTATCAAGCTATTGGAGTCTGACGTTTACCACCCCGAGGCGAGATATGCGACATATCAGACGAACATGACCGGACTGTACGGTAAGTGTTACTGGTTGGATTCACAGGAGTGTGAGTGGGCTTGCTCATCGATCTTCTAATCGCTCAATACCCAGGTGGCCGTTACGTTTAGCAGACCGCTTGCGACTTGTGGGTGCTTGATATGATCATCATCTGCTGCCGGCGTATTGACGAGTCTTTAGAGTCCTACATAGAGGTTTCCTGGCTCAAGCGAAACGAAATAGGAGCGCATATGAGATGTATGGGACCGGGAATAATGCGTGTATGTGATACCATATTCCATTCTCGCGATGAATGTATCGATATAACCTAGTTATCGAATCAAGGATTGATTCGATAAGTCGATACATTGGATACTAGTCGGTTATATGCGACATGACCGGATCATTGAATCAAGTGTTGATTTAATGATTTAATGCACAATTATATATTTGATATATTACTTTGCATTAACTAGTATTGGTTCGCATTAAATGGATTTTCTCACTTGAAGTTCACAAGTTGTATATGTGATATACTTTTGTGCACTTGTTTGTATCATGTTTGATGATACATGCTCACTTGGGTTTGTGTAAAGAATTAAACCATGGTTAAGTTAATGATTAGGGTTTTGTTTATTTAATTACTTATTTATTTATTTATTTTTTCATTTTGGAAAAGATAAATAAGGAATGGTGGCTTTCTTTGTTTGCTTGTTGAAACTTCATGAAGCTTTGAACAAATCCACCATTCTTGTCTCATCCTTAACCCTAACCATTCACTTTAACCTTAGTTTATTCTCTACATCTAACCATGGTTGAAATTATGATAAGAATGATCTATATTCTATTTTCTCATAATACTTATCATATTATTTCATCATCTTCTTCATCTTCAACAATGAAGAAAGCTTGCCTCCATCAATGGCAACTTGTGAAGATGAGTAAGAAATCCAATTCCAAAGTGAACCCACTTCCTATTTCTTCATCCTCTACCTCTTGCCAAGTAGTATAGGGTGTTTTCTTCACAAGTTTCATGACTTGGTGAAGTTGGAGTTTGATCTTGAGTTGCCTCGACCTAGATCATCTTCGGCATCGAAGTCAACGACCTAGCCCGCCCATTTCTTCGATAAAGCCGAAGCTAGAGTCATGGATTCGATTTGGACAGCGAAGGGACTTCATCACGGAGCCATGGAGATGGAGGACCGGATCTACAAAGGTTGTGGCCCCTTCCCTTTAGCTATAAATTCGTTTATTTGCATCGCATCACCTATACATCTAGTTAACGATCCGTATTAGGGTTTGTAGGCACATGGAAATTTTTGAATTAGCCATATTTGATCACTTGTGAGACCTCATTAGCGTGCCTAGGAACCCTACACATGAAGCTCTCTAGGCGTATCGAACTACGTTCAAAACGGCCACGAACACAATGCCGTATGCATTCGTATTCGGTACAGAGGCGATACTTCCCCTCGAGATAGAGCTACCCTCTCTACGAGTAGCAGTTCACTACGAGTTAACAGACGAAGAGAATGCTCACCTTCGGCTTGAGGAGCTAGATGCCCTTGATGAAACTCGGCTCATGGCGCAACTAAATATGGAGGCTTACATAGCAAAGATAACGCGCTCATACGAAAGATTAACTAGGCCGAGAACATTCCGCCAAGGCGAACTCATGCTTGTGGTCAAAAGACCTATGATCCCCAATCGTGCCAAGCGGAGGAAATTCGAGCCAAACTATGAACGCCCGTATATCATAGACAAGGTCCACCAGGGTGGGGCCTATCTACTTATGGACATGCATAGAGAAAGGCCCTTCGGGCCAATAAATGGTCGCTTCTTAAAGAAATACTACGCCTGACGAGTCACGGCCTAGGTCAATGATAGATGACGATGACTATGTCCGCTCGTTATCTTTCTAAGCCCAAACTCTATAAGTAGTAGCCGGCTAATGGACCGAAACGTCTTTAAACTAAAGACGGACCGAAACGTCCTTAAACTAACAACAGACCGAAACGTCCTTAAACTAACAACGGACCGAAACGTCTTTAAACTAATGATGGACCACTATGTCCTAAAACTGGCTGTTGACCGAAACGTCGATAAACTACTGTGGGTTAGAGCATCCCAAAACTGATACAAAGAAAAAAAGAATAAAATAGAGAGAGAAAAAAGAAAAAAGTATGTCCATAAGCAAAATGGGCACGGATGAAAACCCGAAAGGGCTCCGTGAGTAAAAACAGCAGGGCTACCGGTGAGTTTTGTGAAAACCAGAAATGGCGCAATCTCGTTAAAAAAAACGGTATATCCATAAGCAGAAAGGGCACGGATGAAAACCCGAAAGGGCTCCGTGAGTAAAAACAGCCGGGCTACCGGCGAGTTTTGTGAAAACCCGAAAGGGCGCAATCTCGTTAAAAGACACTTGCAAGGTCCTCTCGACTTTGTAAGGAGAAACCACCTGTGTGAGATCCTTACGACTCACAAGGGAGCAACACACTTAGGGATCCCTACGATCCCTAGGGGGAAATTACACTTGCGAGATCCTCACGACTCGTAAGGAGAACCCTTTTATGAGACCCTCACGGCTCATAAGATTCCAAAGTCTTAAGCTACAGGGATCTGAACCTGTTCTTAAGCAGCCACCACAACCTCCGATGCTGCCCTACAAGCGGCTCAAGGCTGATCCTTGTATACAATCCACGGGCACGAATAAACATTTCCCTAACAGAGTCCCATCCGTGACTAGGGATATGTCTACCCGGTGAATAGCCCTTATAAGTCCTCTCGACTTATAAGGAGAAAACAATCTTGTAAGATCCTTCCGACTTATAAGAGACCATACACTTAGGAATCCTCATGATTCCTAAGGAGAAAACACACCTGCGAGATCCTCATGACTCGCAGGGAGAAATACCTTTATGAGACCCTTACGGCTCATAAAGTGTCACGACCCAAAATTTGGCCCATAACCGGCACTTAAACTACGTGACGTCTACAGGCGTACGCAACTCAAGTAAGCCGAAACACATAAATCTAAACCACCCAAATCTGGATCAATGGAGAAAAACATAGTTTTAACATTTGGAAAATCACAAGTAAAATTTCTAACTCTAGTTTTCTTTCTTGAAAATTTCGGCAGCACCTCCTTTGTAAAAACTAGCCCCGAAAATGGGTACAACACAGATAATATACAAAGCATCCCAAATGGGAGCAAAATCATGCCTAAAGGCGGAGACAATCCCCACAACATGTATACGACGCCGAAGCGAAGAATATAAAGGAAGATTGCATAAAGAGGTAAAACTTTTCAACATAGCCGGCTCCCACGAGCACAGCACCCAAAGTCACCAATAATAATACAACACCGAATCCTCACAAGTCGTCTCTAAGTCATATACAAACAGTGGTAGATGGAGAATACTAGATCCAACAAAAAGATATACTATGTACCAACAGAAAACCGTAAACCCACCTAAAAACAAAAGTCTCACAGCCCAACATAGCGGTATCCGCAAAAGTAGTGATGAAAAGACGCCCTGCCGCGACTACTCTGAGGGTAAGTCCTGCAAAATACTGTGGCACAATAGGGGTGAGTTGCCAACTCGTGAATAGTAAATAACATCATACTTTAATCACAGGTATGCACGAACAGCGATCTATCTATCACATGTAATCCGATAGCATAAGTATGATAAGTGAATATGCAACAATTATGTAAAGGTACATCATCAGGATAGTACAATTACATGAAACAATGCATAACAACAATAATCCTGAGTGTGTGGGATGATACAATAAAATCTCATGCAAAATCATCAGCATGGAAAACACCAGTGTCCCTCACTGACACATCAAATCTCGAATCCTCAGGCACCGCATCCACAGATCGGCCCTCACATCCTGTAAGTATAATGGAACCTGAGTATCAAACATCGACACCCGAAACATCATGAAAACATATTCCTGTGTGTATATATATATGTATATATGTATGAGGATATCAACCCCGTATGTCCACCGACGATACGTAAAAATTATGAAAACCTGAGTGTCTAACACCGACAATCGAAACATCATGAAAACCCGTGTCTAGCATTGACACGTAAATCCTCATAACTTAGGCACTGTCACCACGACTGGCCCTGACGATATGTCGTACATCACTCCGGTCGGTATCCCCACGATAACCGCCGAGTCTAAATACAGTCACCGGTAGGTAGTGGTCCCACAGCCAGGCTTATCGTCTACACCACGAAATCACCACTCGCCCCGGGGTACCATACCGGGTCCACCATGTACCCGTAGACAGTGCATCTCTCTCCTCGAATCGGGTATCACAAGCCAAATCTCAGAACCGAGAAATCACATGGTGGACGCACTGAAATATCATATCAAGAGAAACTGGGTTTTCAAACAATACATAGTTTTCTTGAAATACCCCCACGGTTCTCAAGTCCATAAATCATATGAAATCCATATCTCAATGCGTAAATCCATGAAAAATCTGATATATGCAACATAAAACAACAATATGAGTATATCAAGGGAAATACGCTCTTTTAAATGAATCCATCTTTAAACTATATCTTGCGGTTTCCAAAATCCCCCGAAAAACAAGTGCAGTATCATATGAAGTGTACATGTAAGTGTAGCAAGGTTTAAGTATCTACATGTAAGCCAGTGGGTATGATGCATTTCATAAGCGCAATGATCAACAACTCAATACCACATATCAAAACAATACCACTTGGGGTACATACAACTATAGCGAAAATATGCGGTGTACATATCAATATGAGTGCATGATATACATGTAACTGTAATAGACTATGTGGGTGTACATGTCAATATGTATGCAAGATGTACAAATATCAATATTAAGGTATACGTGAAATAGAATAAGGGTCACTAGCTCAACTATTCCTGCCCAATACAATGTCATGTATGTAAGTGTCAACAATATCTCATATGCACAATGGGATAAGGGCTACTACCATAACTATCCATATCCACTACCGTATCACGTATGTAAGTGGTTTGTGCGTGTCATGGCAATTACAGACGGTGTGGGTGTAGCATACAATTTAGTGCTCGTGAAACATGAACCGTCAGCAATGTGTTATATCTAAAAGTACGAGTCAAGCACAGCAGATAATGCTATGCAATGACATTCATATGAAAGTAACTAATATGCAAATACTATGCAGCTAACATATCATATTCATCCCGACGCATAACGCCATAAAGGCGATTTCCCCATAGATGTTAAATCTACTCACTAATGGTCTCCAGTTATGAAAATCCGTCCACCTGCTTCCCCTTGTTCGCATCGTCCGAAGTCCCCGCTTGCGACGCTATATTTTCACAAATACAAGAAATAATGCGAACATCTCAGAATCGATCAATATAACGCAAAACTACGTATTAAATAACGCACCAACACTAAACTAACTCGCGAGTATACGTCTAGTGGCTAACGTGCATAACGATACCACAAAACCTACCCAAGTACCGCAGCTGCACAAGATCACGATTCGTGTCACAATACGTAACACGCGGACTCAAAACACTAGATTATAGGTAAACGATCCCAGATTTTGCATACTGCAATTACTAAAAAAGTAAACAGTACCAAACACCCCTAACCAACAGCAGACAACTACCCATAGAGCCCAAACCCCAACACTCTCCTACAAAACCGGCGTCGCCGGAATTCGCCATAGGGGTCGCCAGCCCCGGCAGGTGGGGTGGTCCTCGTGTCTCTGGTAGTGTCTCAGGTTCACAAGTACATCACTATAATTTTGTTTGGTTACTCACTAAAATTTCCAGATCACAGCAGGTACAAAGGCTCTAAAAAGACACTAAAAACCCGATATCGCACTAATCGATACTTTAAGTGTTCTAAACCATAACCAGCAAGCTATACAACATAAAAACTCCTATATAACAGTGTAGGGACTATACCTATCAACTTTAGCTCACAAGATCCAAGCTTTCCTAGCTCCAAGTGATCCAAGGGAAAAAATCATGACTTATGGTATTTTGGAAAATTTTTGAGTTTGGATTGATGAAAAATGAAAAGAAAATGAGCAAGGGCAGTAGGAAAAGAAGGGATCTCGGCCAAGAGAGGAGGTGGGGGTTTTGTGTGGAATTTCCTAGCAACTACCAACATTAAATGCAATTAAATGCATTCATACACACATAAGCACACATGCATGCATCTAAATTCTATTTCTTTTTCTTTTCTTTAAATCTTAATCCTAGTCCAAGCAATGAATCTAGATATTATGTGGGTTAGGTTTACACAAGAAAAATTGAAGAAAACACCACTAAAGAGAAATTTCCCAAAATGTGAATACCGCATTAAAATAATATTAAAATTAGGAAAAAATCAACTTGAACCAAAACGTCCCATATACCCCCAAAGCTTGCGCACTAGATTTATTTTAGCTAAACTAGGTGCTGGCAAGTCTATATGGTCGTTCGATCACAGTCGGGTTAAAACGGAAAATACCAACAAACTTACCCTAAAACGGACAAATTCGCATAACGATTTCTAAAACGTTACAATTTCCCCCTTATAGAAATTCGGTCCCCGAATTAAAATTTCATACTAAGTGTACCTTCAAAGAGATGAGGGAATTTCTTCCGCATCTCGCTCTCGGCCTCCCAAGTGATCTCCTCACTAGTAGGGCTACGCCATAAAACCTTCACAGACGGCAAGACCTTTGACCGAAGTTTCTTCACCTGCCGATCCAAAATAACTGTCGGCTGCTCGGTGAACGAAAGATCGCGCTCAAGCTGAACGGTCTCGTGCTGAATCATATGAGAAGGATCATGAAGGTATCCACGAAGCATCGACACATGGAACACAGGGTGAACATCCGGAAAACTGGGCGGGAGCGCCAAACGATAAGCAACATAACCCACTCGCTCAAGGATCTCGAAAAGACCTACAAATTTGGGACTGAGCTTCGTCCTCTTCCCAAATCGCATAACGCCCTTCATCGGAGAAATCCTTAGGAATACATGATCCCCCACTTCGAATTCAAGTTTGCGACGACGACGGTCGGCATAAGACTTCTGTCTGCATTGGGCTGCTCTCATCCTGTCCTGAATCAGCTGGATCTTCTCCGTGGTCTTCTGAACTAGCTGGGGTCCCAAAACTAGACTCTCAGTAAGCTCGGTCCAACAGACTGGCGATCGACACTTCCTACCATATAAAGCCTCAAAAGGTGCCATCTGAATAGTCTCCTGAAAGCTGTTGTTGTAGGAGAACTCAATCAATGGCTAGTGACGATCCCAACTGCCACCAAAATCTAGCACACATGCATGGAGCATATCCTCCAGAGTCTGAATAGTCTGCTCCGACTGACCATCGGTCTGTGGATGAAAAGCGGTACGAAAACTCAACCGGGTACCCAAAGCTTCTTGAAGCTTCTGCTAAAGACGGCTAGTAAACTGGGTGCCTCTGTCGGATACAATGCATGTGGGAACACCGTCCTAATGCACAATCTCATCTATATATAGCTGAGTATACTAAGCATACCCGAAAGTGGCCTTCACTTTAAGGAAGTGAGCCGCTTTCGTCAACCGGTCAACAATCACCCAAATAGAGTCATACCCTCTACTAGTCCTGGGTAGACCCATAATGAAGTCCATAGAAATCTGCTCCCATTTCCACTCCGGAATGGGTAAAGGCTGCAACTCTCCAGCCGGTCGTTGATGCTCAGCCTTGACTTGCTGACAAGTCAGGCACCTCGAAACGAAATCCGAAATATCGCATTTCATCCCTTCCCGCCAGTAAAAGTCTCTCAAATCACGGTACATCTTGGTGGAACCTGGATGAACGCTAAAGGCCGACTGATATGCCTGCTCTAGGATCTCACGTCTCAACCCATCAGTATCTGGTACACACAAGCGAGTCCTGCATCGTAGCACACCCTGGTCATCAATCATGAACTCCAAAACTGTACCCTGTCGAACAAGCTCAAGAATCTCAGACAAACGGGCATCACTGGGTTGCGCCTCACGGATACGATCAAATAGTAGTGGACGGGGGCGGACATGAGCAAACTGTCCCCCAGCGGAAGTGAACTCGAACTGCACTCTACCATCCCACAAGAGTTGCCAATCTGCAGACGACTGGTGCTGAACTGCTCTCAACTGGGACAAGCTACCCCCAGGCCGACGACTCAAAACATCAGCTACCACATTCCCCTTACCCGGGTGATAAAGGATCTCACAATCATAATCCTTCACTAGCTCCATCCATCGGCGCTATCTCAGGTTCAGATCTCGCTGCTGGAAGATATACATTAAGCTCTTATGATCAGTGAAGATTTGACACGACTCCATGTACAAGTAGTGTCTCTAAATCTTCAACGCAAAGACTACCGCGGCCATCTCGAGATCGTGAGTGGGGTAATTCTGCTCATACTTCTTCAGCTGCCTAGAAGCATAAGCAATCACTCTGTCATGCTGCATCAATACACAGCCGAGCCCCACTCGAGAAGCATCACAATAAACAACATAGCCGTCTGATCCAGAAGGTAAAGAAAGAACTGGTGCTGTCGTTAACCGAGTCTTCAACTGCTGAAAACTCTGCTCGCGCGCATCAGTCCAGAGAAAAGGAACTCCCTTCCGGGTCAGTCCCGTCAGCGGTGCAGTGATACTCGAGAAATCCAGCACAAAACGGCGATAATAACCAGCTAAGCCCAAAAAGCTGCGGACCTCATTCACCGATACAGGTCTAGGCCAAAGCTGTACAACCTCTATCTTCCTCGGGTCTACAAGAATACCATCACTAGTCACCACATGACCCAGGAAGTCAACACTATCAAGCTAAAATGTGCACTTTGAGAACTTAGCATACAGCCGGTGCTCTCTCAAAATCTGCAAAGCAATCCTCAAGTGCTGCTCATGCTCCTCACGACTCCTAGAGTAGACCAGTATTTCATCAATAAACACTATAATAAACTGATCAAGGAATGGCCTGAAAATCCGGTTCATCAGATCTATGAACGCTGCTAGCGCATTGGTGAGTCCGAACGACATCACCAAAAACGCATAATGCCCATAGCGCGTACGAAAAGCAGTCTTCGGAATGTCATTCCGAACCTGCAACTGATGATAACCCGAACGTAAATCAATCTTAGAAAAATGTCTCGCACCCTGGAGCTGATCAAATAAATCGTCAATGCAAGATAAAGGATACCTATTCCGCACCGTAACTCGGTTCAACTGACGATAATCCACACATAGCCTCAAACTGCCGTCCTTCTTCTTGACGAACAGAACAAGAGCTCCCCACGACGAAACACTCGGACGCACAAGTCCCAAATCGAGCAACTCTTGCAATTGATCTTTAAGCTCTCTCAGCTCTGCCGGAGCCATCCGATAAGGCGGTATAGAAATAGGCTCTGTGCCAGGAATCAGATCAATGCAGAACTCAATATCACGCTCTGGCGGCAACTCAGGTAACTCATCGGGAAAGAAATCGGGAAACTCTCGCACGGTAGAACCTGGTCCAACGACTCCACTGCGGCTCCAGTATCATGAATGAAAGCCAAGAATCCCCGACATCCCCTCCTCAACAGCCGACTAGCGCACAGGACAGAAATCAAACTGTGAGGGGCGGCACCACGGTCCCCCAGCACAACAAACACTGACTCGTCGGGAATACAAAATCTAACTGTCTTCTTACGGCAGAAGTCCAACATCTCAAGAAGGATCAAGTCAACGGACAGATCTCTGTCTCCAAAATGGACAGCACACGATCGGAACACATGTCGCGCAACAAACGACTCTCCCATAGGAGTAGTCACAACAAGTGGCTGATCCAGCAAACACGACTCTCAGCCTAACCTCGGCACGAAGTGCATAGAAACATACGAATGCGTAGATCCCAGATAAAAAAGAACATGTGCATCATAAGAACATATAGAAAGGGTACCTGAAACCACAGCATTGGAAGCCAGAGCGTCCTGGTGAGTCAAGGCAAAAACCCGAGCCTGTCCTCTACCAGCTACTCGCTGTCCCCTGCCTCTGCCACCTCGTCCTCTCGGCACAAAACCACCGTGACCACGACCTCTCTGAGCAGGAGTCTGACGCGGTGCAACTACAGGAATAAGAGGCAACGCTCTCTGAGGCGGAGAAGGTGGTAAGGTAACCTGGAGTACTGCTGGCCCTCTCTGACGCACCACGGTACAATCCCGAACAAAGTGATGTAGACTGCCACACCCGAAGCATCCATAAGACGGTCGCTTGCCCTCCTGGGAATAAGAACTGAATAACTGGCCACGTCCCACGTCTCAGCTACTCCCCGAATCTGGAGGAACTCTGCCTCGACGTGCAAACCTCTGTCTCCATGTTGGTACATCCTATAGGGTTACTAGGCACACGCACAAGGGTTATAAGGCATCAACAATGCCCGATTTAAAATTTAGCCGTGCCGAACAACCCTAAACTAAGATCTTAGACTAGAGATTAGGCGAAACAAAGCATGTTAAATACTTTGACATCTAAGAGTTTGGGATTATAACCTTTGTAGTCCGATCCTTCACTTCATAAGCTCCGTGTTGTGGTCCCTTCGCTGCGATCATCAAGTTCCGGACTCTCGAGAGCCTCCACGAAGAGAAAGATGCAAGCTTGCTTCCGCTCTTCGATAACAAAGATGATCTACCTTGAAGTTTCATTAACACAAGCTCTCACTCAATAAATGAAGTGAACACCCAAATCTAAATGGCTAGGATAGATTAAGATGATGAAGTAGGATTTTGGCTCTCATTTTTTTTCTATTTCTCACTCATTTTCATCACCTTTGAAAAAGCTAGAAAGCTTTCCCATGAAAGAAGAAGAAGGAAGAAGATGATCATTTTCTTTTGTGATGAATAATAAAAACCATGGTGAGGTTAGAAATACAACCATGGGTTAAGAATGAAGTCTTAACCCATATAGAGAGTTAACTATGGTGAAGGCTTAGGTTGAGTTAAGCAAATATCTACACAAAATATCTAAAGTCAAAGTCAAAGCTTCAAGAAACTTCTTGAAAGCTTCATGCTTGCTTAACCCTAATCCAAACCCTAACCACAATTAAACTCCACAAAACATGTTGCATTAATAACCATATTATGTTACGATATTATATATCACATATATAATATTTATTGTAACAAAATAAAATAATACAATTAACATATATCGCATATATATCAATATATTACCCGAGTGAGAAAAAGAATCTTTTAGTGAGCTTATATCAGTTAATGTAATTTAATATATCAAATATATAATTATATATTAAATTATCGAATCAACACTTGATCCGATAATACGGCTATTTCACAAATAACCGACTAATATAATCTGTATCAGTTCATCGAATCAACACTTGATCCGATGACCCGGCTATATCATATATACCCGGCCGATATATCATATCGTGAGAATCTAATACGGTATAACATACACGTATTGTTCTCGGTCCCGTACATATCATATATGTGCTCCTACTCCGTTTTCCCTGAGCCAAGAAACCTCTGTGTAGGACTCTAAAGAATCGTCAATACGCCGGCAGTAGGTGATGATCATACCAAACACCCACAAGCTGCAAGCGGTCAACTAAACGTAACAGCCACCTAGGTATTGAGCGCTCAGAAGATCAACAAGCAAGCTAGTACATTCTCCTGTGAATCCAGTCAGTAACACTCCCATACAGTCCGGTCTCGTCGTTTGATATGTCGCATATCTCGCCGAGGGGTGGTAAACGTCAGACCCCAGTAGCTTGATAAGTCGTGTCGATATGAGGTCTATAATAGTTCGAGAAACTACTGATAATACTTACCAGTAAATCTCAGCAACCCTGGCCAAGGATTTCCAGTTATAGCCAATCGAACACAGCGCAACATCAACTCCCTATACTGGGAGAGACGAATCCCCTCCTATCGCTCATTGCCTCCATGTGATTCGGGACTGTACCCAAAAGCCACCTTTTTGCACACCTTCTTGGACGTGGTATGATGCAAATCAAAGCCCTGTGGGAATCACACAAGATACTATGACGATCTCGGGTCTACAGACTACTCTGTACCAGTGTCACCAAAGAACTGCCATCTAACGTGTGGTATAATACCATCTGGGAGTTCTCGGCGAGTCCGTCAAGTATACCCAGTCTCCACTGAGCACCCGTATACCTTCTCTAATGTCAAACACCAATGGATATGAGATCATCCATCGCCCATCATATGGGTCAAGAAGCGCATACGCTAGTCTACTCTGGAGTATCGATACCCAGTCTTGGTACTCCCACGACTAGGAACATTTGAAGGATATACTTGGAGACTACACTGTCCTCACTAGTATGATCCGCATTATAGTCCTGGTAGTCAAGTACTCATCCTAAGGGCTTTATCAACATGTAACATAGAGACAATCAGAGTACATGTTAAGATAAAGAGCAACCAGATAGCGTACTATCATGTCGAGCAAGAAAGTCCTCCTTATAAATGTCCAAGCATCCACTACAATATACATCGTATGTACAGTAATGGCCTCTAGGGCATACATATAACTAACAATCTCCCACTTGCACTAGGGACATCTGTTGTGGTATTGCATACCCAACAATTCGCTGCGGTTGAAGTACCTCATACTCAACCATCCCATAAGAGTCTCTACTAGGAAAAAGGCCTTTGTGAGTGGATCCGCGCTGTTGTCCTCTATGTCTCCTCACCTAACCTCGATCTCCCTGGAGATCAACCATCTCCATGATCAGGTGATACTGCCTAAGAATTATATCTGGATTTACTGAGGGGACGGGGGTTCCTTGGCATAAGCCACAACTCCATTGTCACACAATGGTAGGAACGAAGTTCATCTCATGAACTTATATATATCCAGACTGTCTCTTTGGTAGCATCCTTGGTAACGATGTATCTTGCCTTTAATCGTCTAGTAAGTCATGGTATCTAGCTTGGAACTCTTCCAACATACCGTCCCTCCACAGATGGTAAAGACAATGCCTGCGATTGACATTCAGTCGTCCTTATCTCCCTGGAACCTTTCCAGTGATTCTCCCCAGGATCGATTGATACCATCTCACTACAACTAGTGAGTATCCTAACATCCAATTAGATCTATCTTATAGATCCAAAACCCAGGATTTAGGAGGTATCATTTTGATCCTATATGGAGAATCTATTGTGATAAGCGGAGATTGACCGAGCGTAGCATAGGAAACTTCTTTACTATCAAGAGTATGTCATCCACGTACTCTACGAGGATCATCACCATACTCCCTACTACCCTTTCGTTTATACAACGTTCATCTACCATTTTGATGAAGTCAAACTTTTGACTACCATATTAAAACAGATGTTCCAACTCCGCGATGCCTGATTTATCACATAAAACATCTTGCACACGTTTCCGCTGCTCCCACTGTCTACGAAGCCTTCTGGCTGTGTACTTATAGACGCTCTCTTCTAAAACAACATTTAGAAAAGCAGTCATGACACCCAACTACCAGATATCGTAGTTATGGTAAGTAGCATTGGCAAGTAGGATCTGGATGGACTTTAAGCGTAGCTTTGAAAGTCTCAATTTTTCCATGTACACCAAGTAATCTTCTCAAGATATACTTGCTCCTGATGGGGATTTAACCCTTCAGATAAAGCAACCAAAGTCCATACTTTGTTGGTGTATAAGGATTCCATCTTAGATCACTAAGCATCAAGCCATTCTTAAAGAGTCCCACTCCTGATGGCCAGCTCGAAACTAGTTTTGTCATCATCTCATGATGCAATCCTCGCTCCCACTGTTATAGAGAAACCAAAGTATCCCTCAGGTGGGTGAGAAACCCTACTAGATCGGCGGAGAGGCTGAGGTTCGTTGAAATCTGTTGAATCTTTTGGTTCTACCAAATCATCTGCTGTAGTTTGTATAGCTGGAACTCTTTCCAGTTCTACCTCATGACCACTAATTTTTCGACAAGAAATTCCCTTTCACAAAAGTGGCATGCTGAGAAACAAAACATCTTTTATTCCTCGGTTAGGTAGAAGATATATTCCCTTGCGAATGCTTGGGATATCCAACAAACTTTCACAGATCTGATTTTGCCTCGAGCTTGTCCGAATTATGCTTTTAGACATAGGCCGGATAACCCCAAATCTTAACAAACTTAAGATATGGGCTCTTCCCTTTCCATATCACATATGAAGTGGTAGGCATTCTGATTTGATTTGAACCCTATTCAATAGGTATGCAGCTTCTTAAGTGCATAACTCCCAAAAGAAAATAGGAAACTCAGTAGTACTCATCATAGAGCACACCATATTACATAGGGTGCTATTGCTCCGCCCCGATATACCATCGTGCTATGGTGTATACGGAGGAGTAATGCTGAGAGATAATCTCATTCTCCTTTAGAATAGTCTAGGAATTCCGTGCTTAAGTATTCTCCTCCCTGATCTCATCAAGGGACATAATACTTATACCCGTTTTTGGTTCTCTACTTCTAACTTATATTCTGTGAATATCTCAAAAGGTTCAGACTTGTGTTTCAACAGGAACATATGTCCGAATCTTGAGAGATAATCAGTGAATGTAATGAAGTAAAAAGAACCGGTCTTGGCATGTGTAGACAGGGGACCTTACATCATCATGTATCAATCCCAAGAGTTCATTAACTCTTTCTCTGTTTCCCATAAACAGAGCTGTGGTCATCTTATCTTTGTGACATGACCGACAAGTTTCACAAGATGTAAATTCAAACAGATTTAAATATGCATCTAAATGTAACTTAAGCTAGTCGGGTCGCATTGATATGACCTAGTCTACAATACCTCAAGAAAGATTCGTTCATTTCTGAACTCTTCCTCTTGTGTGTATTCTGTATACTAAGAACTGTGGTTTGATTTAGAACGTCAATGCTTTTAGATAACGTGCCTGAAACGATCAACTCTTGATATAGGAAATGTTCAAAAAATTATCCAACAATACAAAATTATATCCTTCTTTACTAATAAAGAGACTGATATGATGTTGTACATCAGGTTCGGTATTTAATAACATTCGTTCAGAATCAACGTATTTGCTAATACAGAGTGATAACTACCAACAGACTTGGCTGCAACACTTGCACCGTTTTCTATCTCATGATATTTATCACCCGTTCTCAGTTCTCTACCTATCTGTAGCCCATGTAACAAATTACATCTGTGGGATCCCGATCCGGTATCAAATTCCCAGGACGTAAAGGACATTGAGAAACAGTTCTATGTAATGAACACACCCGAAGAAGATGCATCATTATGTACTTTCTTCGTTTGGGCGGCACGGGAATTCTGGTAATCCCCTATTTCCTGCACTGTCTTATAACAATTATAAGTTGGAGCAGGACCAACGTTCCCTAGCGCAGTATAACAAGCTGGTTCGGTCAAATACATCTGTATTATTATCTTGATTAAGGCGTGGCATAGTCGTAATCAGGAGAGAGAAAGAAGAAAACACTCAGCGTGCGCTTTTACAAGATTAGATTGGTTATCAATTTATCTAATCAGGATGTCTCCAACTGTTTTAGTGAAATCTTCCTTCAAACCCTAAAAGGAAAGACTAGCCGGGATTAGTTACACGCTACAAGTTCGCCAATCTTTCAGCCAGGCCAGTGCTGGTACTTTGAGGGAGGTTCCCCGTGCTTTCGCATGGACCTAATTAAAGTAAACCTCATTTTCCCAGGGGCGTAACCCCGTTAACACCTTTCTAGACACCTACTTGATCGGTTAATTGTAATGTGTAAAACTCTCCCAGGAGTAACTCTTACCCGCGGCGGGTATCGGGATCCAACTATCTCATAGAAGGTATGCAATCTCATTGCAAATTTCAACTCTTGAAATTCCTAATAATATTTTACCCCAAGCAATCTATGACCTTGACTAAGTCAACAAACCATAGACCGCAAGTAAAGTTCAACCCGTCATTTTCCGATTGAATTAAACCCACCCGCACGACCCTTGACTGAGTCAACAAGGCCGCACGACTACCCTAATCCAATCGCATCATATGCTTTGCAGATAAGCACTAATCAGCTACCACACACTACGCCTTAACTATGTCAACAAACGCAGCACGAATACTAAAGACTACTTATCTGAAATGGCGGAGGGCTACGACAGGTTTTTAAGAAAACCCTTTGCGTAATGAACTTTATTTCGTTGTAGAATCGAGTGATTTTAAAAGGAATGTTTTTGAGGCCTTTTCTATTTTTGCTAAAGAGGTCACTCCCGGTGAAGGGATCGTCGGCTCTTTCCTCATCGAATAAGGTGCATGATATTTCATAAATATCACTATGCAAAGCAAAAACAATAAAAACAATCAAAAGACAAACCGAGTTTGTAGCATCTGCTAGTTTCGCTAAAGAGGTAACTCCCGGTGGAGGGATCTCGGCTCTTTCCTTATCGAATAAGGTGCTGGATGTTCTACAAGGAACACCGCTATGCAAAGCAAGAACTAGAGCTTCCAGTTTTAAAATAAGTTTCCACAACTTCTTTAGCTTTCTGTTAGTTTCATTAATCTCATTAATGAAGTCCCATTTTATTATGCTTCACAAGCATCTCATTTGAAACGAAATCTGCAATATAATATATATCTTATATATATAATATAAACATTCGTCTCAGGCAGTAATATGATCTCGTCACAGAACATTCCAGCAGAAGAACATATATGAAATATTGGATATACTAGGACGTCCGTGTTTTAGTACGAGCCTGTATAAAACACGGATTCCACGGTCGTGATGAATAGCCAAACCAACATCTCTAGACCCCTACGAGAGCGGAAAGCAACACTTCCAATTCTAGGATTAGGAAACCCGGTCTCGACTCCTCGAGATGGTCTCCCACTGGACCCTAGAACCCGGTTACTTATGCTCCCCGCCTTAGGTCTACCTAATGCGGAAAAGTAAATAATATACAATGGTGACATCATCCTCAGCCCGGAAGTGCCCCAATAAAAAAATATTACATACAAATGAATTTTACATGAATGAAAAAGAAAAACTCTCATCTCACATAAAACCCCCGGCTATTCAGAACACGACGATCCAATATAACATATCACATCAATACATAATATCTCAAATCATCAACGTAAGTAAATGTGCGTATCCCAATTTGTCATTGATGTATAGCAACAAAACCGGCGATACACGACATATTACACTTACGGTCACAGAAAAGAAAGTGTAAAACTACAACAGTTGGAATCCGCAACCTCCTTAGATATCGCATGCCTAACCAAATGAATTCCTTAGACATCACATGCCTAACAATTATAAACTTCGCTTTTTAGTCTCGATCTCGAAAACACTTTTCAATATCTAGTCGGGCAATTCAACAAGATTCCTAAGATCCTGATTCAATGCTCGTCGCAAACTTTAGTAGACGGCCGCACCCCCGGATGCCATCGATGAAGTGCACTAATGCGGAACACCGCTACCGCGAGCACCCGAATGGATGCTTTTGGCGACGGGGTTCTCCTACAGTCACTTGGTCGGGGCTATTGGGCGTGGCTATCTATTAAGTTTACCCGGCGAGTATCTGCGTATGCTACGTGATTGCGACGGACTTTTGATCGCATCAAAATCCCGTGGCAACCGATCATCTGAGACTGAACTGCTAGATTTATAACATTCAAATTAGTTATCTCATAACTACTTGTGGATTCTAAATATTGTATCACATTCCAGATAAATAGACAATGTTAAACATTCCGATCGAATAATCAAACACCCAAGATTTCCCAAATAGCTCAACACTTGAGCGGAGTTCAAAAATTATCCATCACATGCCACAGTATCAATGGTCCAGCCGTAGAAGGGTCAAGCCAACGCCTCACATGTGGCAACGCCGTACTGCCCCAAACCCTAAGGTTTAGAGGCGGTTCAGACGGTCACATAATTGAGTTAAGGTTTGTTGTCTTCTAGAGGGTCCACCGCGTTACTTGCACGACTTTCCGAAAGTTTCAAACTCAAGAAAAAATCCAACTTTTGAAAATTTTCCGACAGGGGAAAAAGTGAGTTATTGATATCCATTCGAACTTTTTAACACATTCTAAAATTACCCGGAAAAAATTAAACGAAATTAAATTATCCGATCGAATCAACGAGTCCCCAATAGATCCCAGAAAACTCAACACTTGAGCAAATTAAAAATTTCCCAGAAGAAGCAGGAATTACAGACGGACATTACTGTGCAAAACACGTGCCACGATTCTACTTTTTGGCCGCGGAACCGCCGTGCAAGCCATGGCACGGCCGCGGTTCCGCGGCTCTTTAAAGTGATCAGTGGCATGTGTTGCACAGTAATCCTTGTATTTCCCTGCTAATTTTTTGAGTATTTTTAATATAGAAAAAAATCACATTTTTGAAAAAATTCCAGAGAAGGGTATAAATCGGGGTTTCCGGGTTCAATCGGACTTTAAACTTCACCCAGAATTCGCTTAAATCTCTAGCTTGGCTCTGATACCACTGAAGGGATGCTAAGCACACGCACAAGGGTTTATAAGGCATCAACCATGCCCGATTTAAAATTTAGCCGTGCCGAAAACCCTAAACCAAGATCTTAGACTGGAGATTAGGCGGAACAAAGCATGTTAAATACTTTAACATCTAAGAGTTTGGTATTACAACATTTGTAGTCCGGTCCTTCACTTCATAAGCTCCGTGTTGTGGTCCCTTCGCTGCGATCATCAAGTTCCGGACTCTCGAGAGGCTCCACGAAGAGAAAGATGCAAGCTTGCTTCCGATCTTCGATAACAAAGATGATCTACCTTGAAGTTTCATTAACACAAGCTCTCACTCACTAAATGAAGTGAACACCCTAATCTAAATGGTTAGGATAGATTAGGATGATGAAGTAGGATTTTAGCTCTCATTTGTTTTCTATTTCTCACTCATTTTCATCACCTTTGAAAAAGCTAGAAAGCTTTCCCATGAAAGAAGAAGAAGGAAGAAGAAGATCATTTTCTTTTGTGATGAATAATGAAAACCATGGTGAGGTTAGAAATGAAACCATGGGTTAAGAATAAAGTCTTAACCCATGTAGAGAGTTAACTATGGTGAGGGGTTGGGTTGAGTTAAGCAAATATCTACACAAAATATCCAAAGTCAAAGTCAAAGCTTCAAGAAGCTTCTTGAAAGCTTCATACTTGCTTAACCCTAATCCAAACCCTAACCACAATTAAACTCCACAAAGCATGTTGCATTAATAACCATATCATGTTACTATATTATATATCACATATATAATATTTATTGTAACAAAATAAAATAATACAATTAACATATATCGCATATATATCAATGTATTACCCGAGTGAGAAAAAGAATCTTTTAGTGAGCTTATATCAGTTAATATAATTTAATATATCAAATATATAATTATACATTAAATTATCGAATCAACACTTGATCCGATAATCCGGCTATTTCACAAATAACCGACTAATATAATCTGTATCAGTTCATCGAATCAACACTTGATCCGATGACCCGGCTATATCACATATACCCGACCGATATCTCATATCGTGAGAATATATTATGGTATCACATACACGTATTGTTCTCGGTCCCGCACATATCACAAATGTGCTCCTACTCCGTTTTGCCTGACCCAAGAAACCTCTGTGTAGGACTCTAAAGAATCATCAATACGCCGGCAGTAGGTGATGATCATATCAAACACCCACAAGCTGCAAGCGGTCAGCTAAACGTAACAGCCACCAAGGTATTGAGCGCTCAGAAGATTAACAAGCAAGCCTGTACATTCTCTTGTGAATCCAGTCAGTAACACTCCCGTACAGTCCGGTCTCGTCGTCTGATATGTCGCATATCTCGCCTAGGGGTGGTAAACGTCAGACCCAGTAGCATGATAAGTCGTGTCAATATGAGGTCTATAACAGTTTGAGAAACTACTGATAACACTTACTATTAAATCTCAGCAACCCTGGCCAGGGATTTCCAGTTATAGCCAATCGAACACAGCGCAACATCAACTCCCTATACCGGGAGAGACGAATCCCCTCCTATCGCTCATTGCCTCCATGTGATTCGGGACTGTACCCAAAAGCCACCTTTTTGCACGCCCTCTTAGACGTGGTATGATGGAAATCAAAGGATAGTGGGAATCACACAAGACTCTATCATGATCTCGGGTCTACAGACTACTCTGTACCAGTGTCACCAGAGAACTGCCATCTGACATGAGGTATAATACCATCTGGGAGTTCTCGGCGAGTCCGTCCAGTGTACCCAGTCTCCACTGAGCACCCGTATACCTTCTCTGATGTCAAACACCAATGGATATGAGATCATCCATCGCCCATCATATGGGTCAAGAAGCGCATACGCTAGTCTACTCTGGAGTATCGATGCCCTGTCTCGGTACTCCCACGACTAGAAACATTTGAAGGATGTACTTGGCAACTACACTGTCCTCACTAGTATGATCTGCATCATAGTCCTGGTAGTCAAGTACTCATCCTGTGGGCTTTATCAACATGTAACATAGAGACAATCAGAGTACATGTTAGGATAAAGAGCAACCAGATAGCGTACTATCATGTCGAGCAAGAAAGTCCTCCCTATATATGTCCAAGCATCCACTACAATATACATCGTATGTACAGTAATGGCCTCTAGGGCATACATATAACTAACACATCCGTACGAGTCCTCGTCGGTTCCGGAACAACCGATGACTCTGCTAAACGCTCCTCCACCAATAAAGCTGCATCCACAGCTACCGCATAGGTGTCTCAATGCTGATGCTGATAGCTAGGAACAACTGGGTAAGTATGCCTCGAACAAACCTCTTCACCCTCATCTCCTCAGTCGCCACCAAGTACGGAGTATACACTGACAGCTCGGTAAACAATACATCATACTCCGACACCGTCATCCCCGGAGTCTGACGTAACAACTCAAATCGGCGCGCTCGCGCATCCCTGACGCTCGGGGGAAGAAAACGAGCGAGGAACACCGTCACAAACTCAGCCCAGGTCATAGGAGAAAGACCAGCGGCTCTGCCCCTCTCCAACAACTCACACCACTTCTGGGCCAGACCCTCCAGCCGGAAACTCGCAAACTCTACCCATCTCTCGTCGGAGCATCGGAGTGAGCGACAAATCCTGGCCATCCGGTCGATGAACAACTGTGGATCCTCGGTAACATCTGTGCCAGTAAACACCGGAGGCCTCAGCCTCATGAACTCCGTCAGTGACACGGTAATAACCTCCGGAGCTGTAACTGCAACTGCCAGAACATAGGTGCCATCATGGTCCCTGCAACGGGTGGAACAACTGCCTGCCCCTGCGCTCGGATGGTCTCTACCAAAGTCCCCACTATCTGGCGCAGATCCTGCATACCAGCTTCAATCACAGCAATGTGCTCCGGTACAACCGGCATACCGCCCTGGTCAGTCCTCGCCTCAGATGAGTCAACTCTGACCTCGGCCCTCGCGGCCGCTCTCTGTGCCCTCGTAGTCTTCGACGGTATATAGGCTGGAAATTGAAAAAAGATTCGATAAGGAAACGGAAATCGAATCACAAAGATGTATATCAATCACAGAAGGAATATCAATCAATAAGTCCTAAGGTCACTTAGGCGGAGTACCGTGTCGTAAGTATGCCGTGGAACATACACACTCTACGTCACTCTGCTTAAACTACCTACTCCATCATACCAAGGTCATCCTACACTCCGAAAGGTAAAACCTAACGCTCTAATACCAACTTTGTCACGACCCAAAATTTGGCCCGTAACCGGCACTTAAACTACGTGACGTCTACAGGCGTACACAACTCAAGTAAGCCGAAACCCAGAAATCTAAACCACCCAAATCTGGATCAACGGAGAAAAACATAGTTTTAACATTTGGAAAATCACAAGTAAAATTTCTAACTCTAGTTTTCTTTCTTGAAAATTTCGGCAGCACCTCCTTTGTAAAAACTAGCCCCGAAAACGGGTACAACACAGATAATATATAAAGCATCCCAAATTGGAGCAAAATCACGCCCAACGGCGGAGAAAATCACCACAACATGTATACGACACCGAAGCGAAGAATATAAAGGAAGATTGCATAAAGAGGTAAAACTTTTCAATATAGCCGGCTCCCACGAGCACGGCACCCAAAATCACCAATAATAATACAACACCGAATCCTCACAAGTCGCCTCTAAGTCATATACAAACAGTGGTAGATGGAGAATACTAGATCCAACAAAAAAATATACAATGTACCAACAGACAACCGCAAACCCACCTAAAAACAAAGGCCTCACAGCCCAACGTAGCGGTATCCGCAAAAGTAGTGATGAAAAGACGCCCTGCCGCGACTACTCTGAGGGTAAGTGCTGCAAAACACTGTGGCACAACGGGGGTGAGTTGCCAACTCGTGAATAGTAAATAACATCATACTGTAATCGCAGGTATGCACGAACAGCGATCTATCTATCACATGTAATCCGATAGCATAAGTATGATAAGTGAATATGCAACAATCATGTAAAGGTACATCATCAGGGTAGTACAATTACATGAAACAATGCATAACAACAATAATCCTGAGTGTGTGGGATGATACAATAAAATCTCATGCAAAATCATCAGCATGGAAAACACCAGTGTCCCACACGGACACATCAAATCCCGAATCCTCAGGCACCGCATCTACAGTGTAGGGTTCCTAGGCATCCTATAGAGGTCTCACAAGGCATCGAACATGCCAAATTTAAAAATTATGGTGCCGAGAAACCCTAGTTAACGGATCGTTGCTAGATGTTTAGGCGAAACGGAAAACTAGTTAACAATTTAACTAAAGTTAAGATGCTACAACCTTTGTAGATCCGGATACCCACTTCCTTAGCTCCACGAGGGCGTCCTCTCGCTGTCCATCTTGAACCTTGGACTCTCGTGACGGCTTCATCGGAGAAACGTGCGGAATAGGTCGTCGGCTTCGTGTCAAAGACGATCTACTTCGAGGTTGCACAAGCTCAAGCTCCGACTTCACAAAGTTGTGAAACTTGTGAAGAAAACACCCAAAACAACTTGGCAAGAGGTAGAGGGTGAAGAAATAGGAGGTGGGTTCACTTTAGATTTGAATTTCTCTCACTAAAACTCAAGTTGCCATTGATGTAGCAAGCTTGAAGAAGAAGAAGAAGATGATGGTTATGATAAGTTCTATTTTAAAAAGAAATAGAAAAGCAATACTTATCATAACTTAAACTAGGGTTAAGTGTAGAGAATTAACCATGGTCACTTGGATGGGTTAGGGTTAAGCATGAAGATAAGGATGGTTACAAAAGTCAAGGCTTCATGAAGCTTCAACTAATGACAAAGAAAGCGACCATTCTTATCTATATCTTTTCCAAATAAATAAATAAACAAATAAATAAATAAATGAATATGCAAAACCCTAATTATCAAATTAACCATGGATTAATTCTATATACTTAACTAAATGATCAAGTATCATCAAACATGATACAAGAAAAAGTGCACAAAAGCATATCACATATACAATGTGCATCAAGTGAGAAAAATCCGTTTAAAGTGAACCAATACTAGTTAATGCAATGCAATATATCAAATATATAATTATGCATCAAATCATTAAATCAACATTTGATTCAATGATCCGGTCATGTCGCACATAACCGACTAGAATCCAATGTATCGATTTATCGAATCAATGATTCGATAACTAGGTCATATCGAATATAACCAATCGAAACATATATCGCGAGAATGAAATGCGGTATCACATACACGCATTATTCTCGGTCCTGCACATATCTCATATGCGCTCCTATTTCGTTTCGCTTGAGCCAGGAAACCTCTGTGTAGGACTCTAAAGACTCGTCAATACGCCGGTAGCAGATGATGATCATATCAAGCACCCACAAGCCGCAAGCGGTCTGCTAAACGTAACGGCCACCCGGGTATTGAGCGATCAGAAGATCGACGAGCTAGCCCGCTCACACTCCTGCGAATCCGACCAGTAACACTTACCGTACAGTCCGGTCTCTTCGTCTGATACGTCGCATATCAAGTCTAGGGGTGGTATACGTCAGACCCCAATAACCGAAAAGTCGTGCCGATGTGAGGCTCATAACGGGTCGAGAAACTACTGGTAACACTTACCAGCAAATCGCTGATCAGCCCTGGACAGGGACTTCCCTGTTACGGCCAATCGAGCACTGCGCAACATCAACCCCCAATACCGGGAGAGACGAAACCCCTCCTATCGCTCATTGCCTCCATGTGACTCGGGACTGTGCCCAAAGACCACCGTTTTGCACGCCCTCATGGACGTGGTAAGGTGGAGATCAAAGCACAGTGGGAATCACACAAGACTCTATGACGATCTCGGGTCTACAGACTAACCTGTACAAGTGTCACCTGAGAACTGCCATCCGACGTGAGGTATAATACCATCTGGGAGTTCTCGGCGAGTCCGTCCAGTGTACCCAGTCTCCACTGAGCACCCGTATACCATCTCTGATGTCAAACATCAATGGATATGGGATCATCCATCACCCATCACATGGGTCGAGAAGCGTATACGCTAGTCTACTCTGGTATATCGATGCCCCGTCTCGATACACCTACGACTAGGGACCTTGAAGGATGTACTTATGGACTACCATGTCCCCACTAGTATGATCTGCATCATAGTCCAGGTAGTCAAGTACACATCCTAAGGGCTTTACCAACATGTAACTATAAGACAGTATAAAGAGACTAGTGTACATGTTAAGATAAAGAGCAACCAGATAGCATACTATCATGTCGAGCAAGAAAGTCATCTCTATATTTGTCCAAGCATCCAATACAATATACATAATCTGTACAATACTGGCCTCTAGGGCATACATACAACTAACAATCTCCCACTTGCACTAGGGCCAGCTGCTGTAGTATCTCATACCGAGCATCCCGAAGAGTCTCTCAAACTGTATCTGGGGAATGGCCTTTGTGAGTGGATCCGCTGTGTTGTTCTTCGTGTCAACCCTTCTGACCTCGATCTCCCGGCGATCAACTATCTCCCGGATCAGGTGATACCGCCTCAGAATATGCCTGGACCGCTGATGGGACCTGGGTTCCTTGGCCAAAGCCACCGCTCCATTGTTATCGCAATACAAAGGTATTGGACGCTCAATGGATGGAACCACTCCAAGTTCAGTAATGAACTTCTTGATCCAGACAGCTTCTTTAGCAGCATCGTTGGCAGCGATGTATTCAGCCTCCATCGTCGAGTCTGCCACGGTTTCCTGCTTGGAACTCTTCCAGCTAACCGCCCCTCTGTAAAGGGTAAAGACAAAGCCCGACTGCGACTTAGAGTCATCCTTATCACTCTGGAAGCTCGAATCGGTAAAGGACTCCACTTGGAGCTCTCCGTTACCATACACCAAGAACATATCTCTAGTCCTTCGTAAGTACTTGAGAATGCTCTTCACAGCTGTCCAGTGACTCTCTCCAGGATCAGCTTGATACCTGCTCACTATACTTAGTGAGTATGCTACATCGGGTCTGGTACATAGCATCGCATACATGATAGAGCCTACTGCCGAAGCATAGGGTATCTCTTGCATGTGAGCTCTCTCCAAATCAGTCTTGGGAGACATCTCTTTGGAGAGAGTGACTCCAGAGATCGTGGGTAAGTTCCCACTCTTGGACTCTTCCATACTAAACCTTTTTAGTATGGTGTCAATGTACCTGGATTGGGACAATCCCAAAATCCTTTTGGATCTATCTCTATAGATCCTAATTCCCAATATGCAGGAGGCATCACCAAGATCTTTCATTGAGAATCTTTATGATAAGAAGAGCTTGACCGATTGCAGCATAGGAATATCATTTCCTATCAAGAGTATGTCGTCCACGTACAATACGAGGAAGACAACCTTACTCTCTGCCACCTTTTTGTAGACACAAGGTTCATCTGGATTTTTGACGAAATCAAACTCTTTGATAACGACGTCAAAGCAGATGTTCCAACTCCGCGATGCTTGCTTTAATCCATAAATGGATTTAAGCAGCTTGCACACCTTCCCGCTGCTCCCACTGTCTACGAAGCCCTCTGGCTGAGTCATGTACACACACTCTTCTAAATCACCGTTTAGAAAGGCGGTCTTAACATCCATTAGCCAGATTTCGTAGTCATGATATGCAGCGATGGCAAGCATGATCCGGATGGATTTAAGCATAGCCACTGGAGAAAAGGTTTCGTCATAGTCCACACCTGGTCTTTGACGAAAACCTTTTGCTACAAGTCTAGCTTTGAAAGTCTCCACTTTCCCATCTACACCAAGTTTCTTCTTGAAGATCCACTTGCTCCCAATGGGTTTTACCCCTTCAGGAGCAACTTCCAAAGTCCATACTTTGTTGGTGTACATGGATTCCATCTCGGACCGCATAGCATCCAGCCATTTCACTGAGTCCCTACTCGTGATGGCCTGCTCGAAGCTAGTTGGGTCATCATCCTCCATGATGCAATCCTCGCTCCCACCGTCCATGAGAAAACCGTAGTATCTCTCAGGTTGGCGAGGAACCCTACTAGATCGGCGGAGAGGCTGGGGTTCATTGGGAGCTACTGAATCCTCTTGTTCCACTAAATCTTCAGTTTGAGTTTGTGTATCTGGAACCTCTTCCAGCTCTACCACTTTGCCACTAATTTCTTTTTCAAGAAATTCCTTTTCTAAAAAGGTGGCATGTTGAGCAACAAACACTTTTTGTTCCTCACTGTGGTAGAAAAAATACCCATATGAGTTCTTTGGATATCCCACAAACTTGCAAAGAACTGACCGTGCCTCGAGCTTGTCCGGATTTTTTCTTTTGACATAAGCTGGACAACCACATATTTTAACTCGTTTAAAATATGGTCTCTTCCCACTCCATATCTCATATGGTGTGGTAGGTACAGATTTAGATGGAACTTGATTCAATAGGTATGCTGCTGTCTCCAGCGCATATCCCCAAAAGGAAATAGGTAACTCAGCTGTGCTCATCATAGAGCGCACCATATCTAATAGGGTGCGGTTCCTCCGTTCTGATACTCCATTGGTGTATATGGAGGAGTCAGCTGAGAGAGAATCCCATTCTCTTTTAGGAAGTCCAGGAATTCATTGCTCAAGTATTCACCTCCTCGATCAGATCGAAGGATTTTAATACTTTTTCCGGTTTGGTTCTCGACTTCTTGTCAATATTCTCTAAATTTCTCAAAAGCTTCTGATTTGTGTTTCATCAGGAACACATATCCGAATCTAGAGAGATCGTCAGTGAATGTAATGAAGTACGAAGAACTATCCCTGGCATGTGTAGACATGGGACCGCATACATCACTATGTATCAGTCCCAAGAGTTCGGTAACTCTTTCTCCGTGTCCCGTAAACGGAGTTTTGGTCATCTTGCCTTTGAGACATGACTGGCAAGTGTCATAAGATGAAAATTCAAACGGATTTAAATATCCATCTTTATGCAACTTAGCTAGTCGTGTCGCATTGATGTGGCCCAGTCTACAATGCCACAAGAAGGATTCGTTGAGTTCAGAACTCTTCCTCTTGTGTGCGTTTGTTATGCTCAGAACTGTTGATTGATTTAGAACATAAATGCCATTGCATAACGTGCCTGATCCAACCAACTTTTGGTTACGGAAAATGTTCATAACATTTTCCTGTAATACAAAATTATATCCCTCTTTACTTAATAAAGAAACCGATATAATGTTGCATATCAGGTTCGGCATGTAATAGCATTCGTTCAGAACCAATGTATTACCAGTTGGTAATACAAGGTGATATTCCCCGACAGTCTTGGCTGCAACAATTGCACCATTTCCTACTCTTATGTCTTTATCACCTTCTCCAAGTTCTCTACCTTTCCTTAGCCCATGTAACTGATTACATATATGGGATCCCGACCCGGTATCCAATACCCAGGACGTAGAGCAAATGGAGAAACAGTTCTCAGTAACGAACACACCCGAAGAAAATGCATCAACATGTACTTTCTTCAATCGGGTGGCATGGGAATCCTGGTATTCCCCTATATCCTGTTCATTCCTATAACTTTTATAGGAAAGAACGGAACCAACGTTCCCCAGCACAGTATAACATGCGGGTTCGGTCAATACATCCATATTATTATCTTTATTAAGGCATGAAATGGTCGCTATCTGGAGAGAGAGAGAAGAAAACACTTTAGCGTATGCTCGTGCAAGATCAGATTGGTTATTATCTTATCTAATCAGGATGGCTCCCACTGCTTTTTATCAAATCTTCCTTCAAACCCTAAAAGGAAAGACTAGCCGGGATTAATTACACACTACAAGTTCGCCAATCTTTTAGCCAGGCCAGTGTCGGTACTTTGAGGGAGGTCCCCCGTGCTTTCGCACGAACCTAATTAATGTAAACCTTGTTTTCCCAGAGGCGTAACCCCGTTGACACCTTTCTAGACACCTACTTGATCGGCTAATTGCAATGTGTAAAACTCTCCCAGGAGTAACTCTTACTCGCAGCGGGTATCGGGATCCAACTATCTCATAGAAGGTATGCAATCTCATTGCAAATTTCAACACTTGAAATTCCCGATAATCTTTTGCCCCAAACGATCTATGACCTTGACAAGGTCAACAAACCATAGACCGTAAGTCAAGTTCAACCCGTCATTTCTTGATTGAATTAAACCCACCCGCACGACCCTTGACAAGGTCAACAAGGCCGTACGACTACCCTAACTCAATCTGCATCATATGCATAAGCAGATAAATACTGTTTAGCTACCGCACACTGCGCCTTGACAAGGTCAACAAACGCATCACGAATACTAAACAGGACTCATCTGAAATGACGGAGGGCTACGACAGGTTTTTCTGAAAACCTATTGCGTAATGAACTTGATATCGTTGTAGAATCAAATGAAGTTTTGAAATGGAGTGATTTTGAAGCTTTTCTAGTTTTGCTAAAGGGGTCACTCCCGGTGAAGGGATCGTCGGCCCTTTCCTCGTCGAATGAGGTGCGGGATATATCATATATATCGCTGTGCAAAGCAAAAACGCAAAAGCAGTCAAAACCAAACCGAGTGTGTAGCATCTGCCAGTTATTGCTAAAGGAGTCACTCCCGGTGAAGGGATCTCGGTCCTTTCCTCATCGAATAAGGTGCGGGGTATATCATATATACCGCTATGCAAAGCAAGAACTGTAGCTACCTGTTTTGTTTAAAATCTGATTCAACAACATCTTAGGTTTCTTTTCTTTCATTAATCACATTAATGAAGTCCCATCATTTAAGTACCTAAACATCACAGATAGATATGACGTACACTTATGCCATCCGCATTCGCCTCGATGTCCCCTCGTGCACCGTTAGGTTAGGTAACTAACGACAGAGCAGGGCAGGGCTAGCGCGGGTGTAAAACATAAGTAACGTCTATATAATATATCATATATACTATATCCATCACAGAACATCACATGATCACATCACAGATATCGCAGCAGAATAAACATATGAAATATTGGATATACTAGGACGTCCGTGTTTTCAATACGAGCCAGTATAAAACACGGATTCCACGGTCGTGATGAATAGCCAATCCCACACCTCTAGACCCCTACGAGAGCGGCAAGAAACCCTGCCAATTCTAGGGTTAGGAGACCCGGACTCGACTCCTCGAGTTGGTCTCCCACTGGACCCCAGAACCCGGTTACTTGTGCTCCCCTCCTTGGGTCTATCCTAATGCGGAAAAGTAAATAATATACAAAGGGTGACAACTTCCGCTACCTGGAAGTGCCCCAAATAAAAGAATATTACATACAAGTTTTTACATGAATGAAAATGAAAAACACTCATCTCACATAAAAACCCCCGGCTATTCGAACACGACGATCCAATATAACATATCCAGCAACACATAACATCACATGTCATCAACGTAAGTATGCATACCCCAATTGTCGTTGATGTATAGCAACGAAACCGGCGATATGAACATACTACACTTACGGTCACAGAAAAGAAAGTGTAAAACTACAACAGTTGGAATCCGCAACTACTTTAGACATCGCATGCCTAACAGATATAAATCCCGCATTTTAGTCTCATTATCGAAAACTCTTTTCAATATCGTATGGGACTAAACTGCTAGATTTATAACATCCATCCAGTTATCTCATAACTGTTTGTGAATTCCAATTATTGTATCCAATTCCGGATAAATAGAATATATCAAACTTTCCGATCGAACATTCGAACACCCAAGTTTTCCCGACACCGATCAACACATGAAATAGGTTCAAAGATATTCACTTCATACCTCAGTACTAACGGTCCAGCCGTAGAAGGGTCAATCCAACGCCTCACATGTGGCACGCCGTACTGCCCCAAACCCGAAGGTTCAAAGGGCAGTTCAAGACGGTCACATAATAGAGTTAAGGTTTGTTGTCTTCTAGAGGGACCATCGCGTTACTTGCACTAATCAGAACGTCTTTTAACCACAGAAAAATCCAACACTTGGAATTATTCCGGCAGGGGAAAACTTGGGTATTTATATCCGGTCGAACTCTTTAACATATTCTACAGTTATCTGGAAAAACACTTAGACAAAGTTTGATATTCCGATCGAATCGTCGATTCCCAATTTAACCCCAGAGCACTCAATCTTAGAGTCAATTTAAAAATACCCAGAAAACTCAGTAGAATTTATCAGGAATTACTGTGCAATTAAGTATGGCTGACGTCACCTTTTGAGCGCGGAACAGCGGCAGAAGCCATGCTTCTGCCGCGGTTCCGCGGCTTAAGGAACTGTTCATGTGAAATATTTTGCATCGTAATTCTTATAATTCTTTACTGAATTTTTTAGACATTTTTAATATTAAAAAATCCCAGATTTAAGAAAATTTCCAGAGAGCTCATGGGTATATGGGTTTCGGGTTCGTCCGGACTTCAAACACCATCTAGACTTCGCCTAAGGCTCTAGCTAGGCACTGATACCACTGTAGGGTTCCTAGGCATCCTATAGAGGTCTCACAAGGCATCGAACATGCCAAATTTAAAAATTATGGTGCCGAGAAACCCTAGTTAACGGATCGTTGCTAGATGTTTAGGCGAAACGGAAAACTAGTTAACAATTTAACTAAAGTTAAGATGCTACAACCTTTGTAGATCCGGATACCCACTTCCTTAGCTCCACGAGGGCGTCCTCTCGCTGTCCATCTTGAACCTTGGACTCTCGTGATGGCTTCATCGGAGAAACGTGCGGAATAGGTCGTCGGCTTCGTGTCAAAGACGATCTACGTCGAGGTTGCACAAGCTCAAGCTCCGACTTCACAAAGTTGTGAAACTTGTGAAGAAAACACCCAAAACAACTTGGCAAGAGGTAGAGGGTGAAGAAATAGGAGGTGGGTTCACTTTAGATTTGGATTTCTCTCACTAAAACTCAAGTTACCATTGATGTAGCAAGCTTGAAGAAGAAGAAGAAAATGATGGTTATGATAAGTTCTATTTTAAAAAGAAATAGAAAAGCAATACTTATCATAACTTAAACTAGGGTTAAGTGTAGAGAATTAACCATGGTCACTTGGATGGGTTAGGGTTAAGCATGAAGATAAGGATGGTTACAAAAGTCATGGCTTCATAAAGCTTCAACTAATGACAAAGAAAGCCACCATTCTTATCTATATCTTTTCCAAATAAATAAATAAACAAATAAATAAATAAATGAATATGCAAAACCCTAATTATCAAATTAACCATGGATTAATTCTATATACTTAACTAAATGATCAAGTATCATCAAACATGATACAAGAAAAACTGCACAAAAGCATATCACATATACAATGTGCATCAAGTGAGAAAAATCCGTTTAAAGTGAACCAATACTAGTTAATGCAATGCAATATATCAAATATATAATTATGCATCAAATCATTAAATCAACATTTGATTCAACGATCCGGTCATGTCGCACATAACCGACTAGAATCCAATGTATCGATTTATCGAATCAATGATTCGATAACTAGGTCATATCGAATATAACCAATTGAAACATATATCGCGAGAATGAAATGCGGTATCACATACACGCATTATTCTCGGTCCTGCACATATCTCATATGCGCTCCTATTTCGTTTCGCTTGAGCCAGGAAACCTCTGTGTAGGACTCTAAAGACTCGTCAATACGCCGGTAGCAGATGATGATCATATCAAGCACCCACAAGCCGCAAGCGGTCTGCTAAACGTAACGGCCACCCGGGTATTGAGCGATCAGAAGATCGACGAGCTAGCCCGCTCACACTCCTGCGAATCCGACCAGTAACACTTACCGTACAGTCCGGTCTCTTCGTCTGATACGTCGCATATCAAGTCTAGGGGTGGTATACGACAGACCCCAATAACCGATAAGTCGTGCCGATGTGAGGCTCATAACGGGTCGAGAAACTACTGGTAACACTTACCAGCAAATCTCTGATCAGCCCTGGCCAGGGACTTCCCTGTTACGGCCAATCGAGCACTGCGCAACATCAACCCCCAATACCGGGAGAGACGACACCCCTCCTATCGCTCATTGCCTCCATGTGACTCGGGACTGTGCCCAAAGACCACCGTTTTGCACGCCCTCATGGACGTGGTAAGGTGGAGATCAAAGCACAGTGGGAATCACACAAGACTCTATGACGATCTCGGGTCTACAGACTAACCTGTACAAGTGTCACCTGAGAACTGCCATCCGACGTGAGGTATAATACCATCTGGGAGTTCTCGGCGAGTCCGTCCAGTGTACCCAGTCTCCACTGAGCACCCATATACCATCTCTAATGTCAAACATCAATGGATATGGGATCATCCATCGCCCATCACATGGGTCGAGAAGCGTATACGCTAGTCTACTCTGGTATATCGATGCCCCGTCTCGATACACCCACGACTAGGGACCTTGAAGGATGTACTTATGGACTACCATGTCCTCACTAGTATGATCTGCATCATAGTCCAGGTAGTCAAGTACACATCCTAAGGGCTTTACCAACATGTAACTATAAGACAGTATAAAGAGACTAGTGTACATGTTAAGATAAAGAGCAACCAGATAGCATACTATCATGTCGAGCAAGAAAGTCATCTCTATATATGTCCAAGCATCCAATATAATATACATAATCTGTACAATACTGGCCTCTAGGGCATACATACAACTAACATTCAGATCGTCCCTCACATCCTGTAAGTCTCATGGAACCTGAGTGTCAAACATCGACACCCGAAACATCATGAAAACATATTCCTGTGTGTATATATATATGTATATAAGTATGAGGATATCAACCCCGTATGTCTACCGACGATACGTAAAAATCATGAAAACCTGAGTGTCTAACACCGACACTCGAAATATCATGAAAACCCGTGTCTAGCATTGACACGTAAATCCTCATAACTCAGGCGCTGTCACCACGACTGGCCCTGACGATATGTCGTACATCACTCCGGTCGGTATCCCCATGATAACCGCCGAGTCCAAATACAGTCACCGGTAGGTAGTGGTCCCACAGCCAGGCTTATCGTCTACACCACGAAATCACCACTCGCCCCGGGGTACCATACCGGGTCCACCATGTACCCGCAGATGGTGCCTCCCGCTCCTTGAATCGGGTATCACAAGCCAAATCTCACAACCGAGAAATCACATGGTGGACTCACTGAAATATCATATCAAGAGAAATCGGGTTTTCAAACGATACAAAGTTTTCTTGAAATACCCCCACGGTTCTCAAATCCATAAATCATATGAAATCCATATCTCAGTGCGTAAATCCATGAAAAACTGATATATGCAACATAAAATAACAATATGAGTATATCAAGGGAAATCCGCTCTTTTAAATGAATCCATCTTTAAATTATATCTCGCGGTTTCTAAAATCCTCCGAAAAACAAGTGCAGCATCATATGAAGTGTACATGTAAGTGTAGCAAGGTTTAAGTATCTACATCTAACCCAGTAGGTATGATGCATTTCATAAGCGCAATGATCAACAACTTAATACCATATATCAAAACAATACCACTTGGGGTACATACAACTATAGCGAAAATATGCGGTGTACATGTCAATATGAGTGCATGATATACATGTAACTGTAATAGACTATGTGGGTGTACATGTCAATATGTATGCAAGATGTACAAATAGCTATAGTAAGGTATACGTGAAATGGAATAAGGGTCACTACCTCAACTATTCCTTCCCAATTTAATGTCACGTATGTAAGTGTCAACAATATCTCATATGCACAATGGGATAAGGGCTACTACCACAACTATCCCTATCCACTACCGTATCATGTATGTAGGTGGTTTGTGCGTGTCATGGCAATTACAGACGGTGTGGGTGTAGCATACAATTTAGTGCGCGTGCAACATGAACCGTCAGTAATGTGTTATATCTAAAAGTACGAGTCAAGTACAACAGATAATGCCATGCAATGACATTCATATGAAAGTAACTAATATGCAAATACTATGCAGCAAACATATCATATTCGCCCCGACGCATAACGCCATACGGGAGATTTCCCTATAGATGTTAAATCTACTCACCAATGGTCTCCAGCTATGAAAATCCGACCACCTGCTTCCTCTTGTTCGCAGCGTCCGAAGTGTTAGTGTATATGCCCTAGAGGCCATTACTGTATCATACTAGTTTGTATATTACTTAATGGAAGCTTGGGATATTCACAGTTGTATATACAATCTTGCTCGAAATGGTAGTATGCTACTTGGTTTGTCTCTGCTTTAATATGTGCATGTGTTTCTTTTAGCATATTGCGGGTATACATATTAGTAGAGCCCTTAGGATCTTTGCTTGATTACCAGCGTTGTGATGGCGCTCGCACTCGTGGGAGCTGGGTAATCTATAAGCACATCCTTATACAGGTCCCTGGTCGTTGGACTATCGAGACAGGGCATCGATACTCCGGAGTAGACTAGCGTATGCGCTTCTCATCCCAGTGTGGGAGACGGTCTGTCCCACAGCCGTTAGTACGTCGTACTTGGGATAGTATGCGGGTGCTCGTTAGGTTACGAGTACACTGGACAGGACTCGTCGGGAACTGTTGGTTGGTAATATACCTATCGTCAGTTATCAGTTCCCAGGTGACATGAGTACAGCTTAGTCCGCTGACTTGACACTGTCACTTCGCCTCGAGTGTGTTCCCACTGCACTTTGATTACTACCCTACCACGGCTCAAAGGAGTCGTGCAAACAGGTAGTTTTTGGGTGCAGTCCCGAAGCACTTGGAGGCAGTGACGGTTAGACAGGATTCGTCTCTCCCGGTATTGGGGGTTGACATCGCGCTGTGTCTAGGAGAGCCATTACACGAGTAGTCCCTGGCCAGGGCAAGCGAGATATACTGGTAGGTTTCCAGTGTTATCTCAGGGTGTTCTGGGCTTCACTCCGGCATGACTTGTACCGCTATTAGGGGACTGACGTTTACCGCCCCCCTAGGCCCGCCATGCGATGTATCAGACGAACAGACCGGACTGTACGGAGACTGTCACATACAGGCTCAGTAGGAGTGCAGATGGGGTTCACCTCGTCAGTCTTCTTATCGACATCTACCTGGGGACCGTTACGTACAGCTAGTGCCGCTTGCGGTCTGTGGTTAAACCCACTGCCAGCGTAGTGTCGAGTCTTTAGAGTCCCACACAGAGAGCTATTCGCCTTTAGGCTAAATGAGTAGAGGTCGCATGGTTTTGCGACAGGGTTCGTTCACATTCGCGCACTTGTGCACGTTTGCTGTCCGGACAGCTTATACTAGCGGGCTTTGGTTTAAGCCGGATCCTAGTATATGATTTGAGATTGGTTTTTCTCATTGTGTTCGTGTTCCTCGGATCACGAATGCGGGTGCGTATGCACAGTTGCTTGAGATTGAGGGAGAGGACCTTGATTAGGGTTAATGGCTATTTATTAACCCTAATATTTATGTGTGTGTTATTGTTAATTAGTAATTAGTTTAATAATTATCCATGGTTGTGGTTGTTGACCATTTGACTTCTTTGACTTGTTGACCTAGGTTGACACTTTGACCATCATCATTTCTTTTGGAAGATGCTTTTTGATCTTTGCAATTTGAAATGATAATGGTCATGTCATGATTTACCATGATAATTATCTAGCTAATTATTCAATTAAATTAATTCACACATATTAGTGAGAATGGCTCTATTATTTTCTCATTCTCTCATATCATTTCTCTCTCTTGTTCATCCTCTCCCTCAAGCTCTCTCCCTCTCATGTGTTGAGAAACAAAAAGCTTGAGAAAAACCTTCACTTGATCTTCTCTACTCTCTTCTAGGGTTCAAGTCTTAGCATTTCTTGCACTCTAGTTACTCCTAGCTTGGAGTTGAAGCTAAAGGTCGAGGCTTTCGGGTGGATCCTTCTTTGACGGGAGAAGACAAGCAAGGTGACCTTTTTCTACCATTCCTAGGAGCAAGGAGAGAATGACTAAAGACCAAAGGTATAACCTTTCCATCACTTAGCTACTTTGTAGTTAGGGTTAGCAAGTTTATGTTTAGCAAATATCCTTAAAGCATAGTCCATGTTGCCTATAGTTGATAAAAATCAAATTTTTATTATGTTTTCCGCCTCCCCGTAAGCACCGGGGTGGGCAACACGGACTTACAGTGGTATCAGAGCCTAACTAAACCTAAACTAGCTAAGTAGTTAAGTGTAACGAAGTTTCGAAACCGAAAAACCCAAAAACCAAACTTTTTCAAAATCCAAGTTTCTGTTAAAATTTTTTCTGGTCAAAATGAAAAACTTTATACTCCAAAAATTATCTCAGGGTTTTGTGTGAAACACCACCAAAGACGAACCAGAGAGGAGTCTAGAGGACCGCGCTTCCGCGGCATAAGGAAGCTCTTGCCGCGGAAGCGCGGCCGTCTTGTCCCCTCTCTGCATCGTTTTTGGTGCAGTATGTTTCTGTGTTGGTTTTGGGATTTTTTAAATATATTATATGTACCCAGATTTTCCAGAAAAGAAATTTCCTTTTGGGGTCCTATAATTCCGTATTTTTTTCGGAACTTTACTACACTTTAACTATATCGGTTATATCTGTGATGCTTGTATGTATTGAACGTCGTCTAATCGCTATAAGTCGATTAGTCGGGGTTATACATCTCTGTGATCTGTGATTGTTGGTTTGTGGATATGAATGGATTGGACGTCGCGGGTGAATAGCCGGGTTGGATGTGAGATGAGCGTTATTTTTCTTTCATTCATTTGTAACATGTAAATTGATGTAATAATATTATTTGTATGGCCGCACAACCGGGTCGGGGTTGTAGCCGTCATTGTATAATTCTTTTTACTGTTTTTGCTCCTAGGATAGACCCATGGAGGGGGTGCACAAACTACCGGGTATCTCGAAGTGCCGAGTGGCCTACTCACGGTGGTAAGGGTGGTTGCTTCGCTTCGAGTGCTTGGCGGGTAGTTTGCCGCGCCCGTAGGGGTCTTGGGTGGGGTTTTGGCTATTCACCGCGACCGTGTAATCCGCTTTGCGTTGCAGGCTCGAACGCATTGCGGATTCCTAGTATATCCAATGTATTCATCTGTGATCTGTATTGTCTATCATTGCTATATATTTATATATAATAACTATTTAGGCGTTGCTTATGTTTTACAGCCGCGCTAGCCCAGCCCCCGCTCTGTCGTTAGTTAAGTAACCTAACGGGTGATGACGGGGCCCCGTGGCGAATGCGAATGGCATAAGCGTACGTCATATTTTGGTTGTTTTCTGCAATGGTAGGACTAAATGATGGGACGCATTAAAAGAACTAATGCAAGAAATAAACCAAGTAAAAGTCGATTGGAACACTTTGAAAACCACTCGGTTCTTTTCAAAACTAAACTTTTAAACGCGGAGCTTGAACCACTCCTTTTAAAAGCTATCTCGTTCCATCGATTAGATCAAGTTCACTACGTTCACGGTTTCGCCAAAACCATCCGTAGCCCTCCGTCGTTTCGTATGAATATTCAATAGTATTCAAGCTATGTTTGTTGACCTTCGTCAAGGCATAGTGATTGGTAGCTGTTGGGTGTTCATATGTAGCATAGATAGATGCGTTGGTTTGGGACAGTCGTACTACCTTGTTGACCTTCATCAAGGGTATGTACGGGTGGGTTCAAATTAACCTGGATAATGACGGGTAGAACTTGACATGTGACTTATGATTTGTTGACCTTCGTCAAGGTCATAAGAGCATGGGGCAAAAATCCACATCGGGAGTTTCATAAGTACTGAAACTTGCTAGCGTTGCATACCATTTGGAGTGTGATGATTCTGGTAGGATTCCTTCGGTTTTATCACGCGATGATATTTGGATCCCGATCCTACTGTGAGTATATGCTACTCCTCGGGAAAACTCTCACTTAACGATCAATGCTATAAACCTAGTAGGTGCCTAGAAAGGTGTTAGCGGGGCTACGCCCACAGGGAAAAGAGGTTACTTAATTAAGGAACTTCGCGAAAGCGTTGGAAAACCTCCCTCGAAGTACCGACACTAGCCTGGCTGAACGGTTAAGCAAGTATTATACGGTGAGATTGATCCTGACTAATCTTTTCTTTACGGTTTGAGAAGGGATTCAAGAGACAGTGGGAGCCATCCTGTTTAGATAAATTAAAAACCAATCTAAACTTGCAAGAGCAACATGCTAAGTGTTTTCTTCTCTCTCTCTTAATTGCAGCGACCCTGTGACCACACCTAGGTTACATCTAGATAATAAGATGACTGAATCTAACTGTTTTGACTGGCAAAGGTCTGTCCAGATGTCCATTACCCAGGACAAGCTGGGACACCTCTTAACTGATCCAACCCCTGCCGTCTCAGGTCCAGTTTCCCCTGTCACGGATATTGATATTCGTAGGACATCGGAAGAAGTCTGTGCGAAAGCCAAGTGCCTCGTGTTAGCCTCAGTTGATGGTATATACCAGAGGCAGCACGAGAAGATGGACTTAGCTTCTATCTTCCTCCATAACAAAGTTTTATATGGAGAGCAATCTCGTATCGCAAGATATGAGACCTCGAACGAATTGCTTCCAGCGAGGTTGGCTATCGGGTCATCTGTAGGGGGCAACGTCCTTACAGAGACCAACTCTTTTGAGCTCTCGGACCTGAAGACCACGTTGAAGAACAGGTCAGATGCTGACTCAGTTCAACAGTCTCTGCCTACTACCCTAAAGGAAACTAGGGAAGCAGAAAGAAAGGGAAGGGCAGAAGTTTCAGGAGCAGATGTAGTAAAAGAAGGATGTTCCTATTGTTACGGGAATGAACATGGACAGAAGGATTGCAGGGCTTGTAAAGCCAGTAGCCAGAATTCGAAGCATGTTGTGGCTTCGGCTTCGGGTGTGTTTGTGATTGAGAACTGTATGTCAGTTAACCCTACTTCCTGGGTATTGGATACCGGATCAGGATCTCACATCTGTAATTCATTACAGGCTTTGAGAAACCGTAGGGTTATCAGGAAAGGTGATATGACTCTCAGGGTTGCTAACGGAATGAGCATGTATGCTGAATCCGTAGGGGAATATCATCTAGGACTGACAACTGGGCAGATATTGATTCTGCGTAACTGTTTTTATGTACCAGGTGCGACTTGTAATATCATATCTGTATCCTTAATTTCTAAGGAAGGATATGATTTTACTTTTGTAAGCGATGTAGTTAACATCCACCTAAATCAAGTTCTGATTGGGTCAGGTACATTACAGAACGGGATATACGTACTGAATCAAGCTCAGATCTTCAGTGTCCAGAACACACTTAAAAGAAAGTCTCCGGAAACAAATCAGGCTTTCTTATGGCATTGTAGACTGGGTCACATTAATGAGACACGGTTAACAAAGTTACATAAAGAGGGATACTTGAATCCGTTTGAGTATCAGTCTTATGCCACTTGTGAATCTTGTCTCATGGGAAAGATGACAAAGACTCCGTTCACTGGACACGGAGAAAGAGCGAGCGAGCTCTTGGGACTCATACACAGCGATGTGTGTGGTCCAATGTCTACACATGCGCGAAGTGGTTATTCATACTTCATTACTTTCACCGATGATTTCTCTAGGTATGGGCATGTCTTCTTGATGAAGCACAAATCCGAGGCCTTTGAGAAATTTCAAGAATATAAGAATGAAGTTGAAAAACAAACAGGCAAAAGTATCAAGATCCTAAGATCGGATCGAGGAGGAGAATACTTAAGTGCCAAGTTTCTGGGCTTCTTAAAAGAGAATGGAATTCTCTCTCAACTTACTCCCCCATACACACCACAACACAACGGTGTGTCGGAAAGGAGGAATCGAACCCTATTGGATATGGTCCGTTCCATGATGAGTAAGGCTGAGTTGCCGCGATCCTTCTGGAGTTATGCACTAGAAACAGCTGCATATCTCTTGAACAAGGCTCCCACCAAGACTGTGCCTACCACCCCATATCAGATGTGGAGTGGGAAGAAACCCTGTCTCAAGTACCTTAAGACATGGGGATGTCCATCTTTTGTAAAAAAAGCAGCATGCGGACAAGCTCGAGGCACGTTCAGTACTGTGTAAGTTTGTGGGATACCCGAAGAACTCCAGGGGGTATCTTTTCTATTCCGCAGAGGAACAAAAGGTTTTTGTTTCTCAGCATGCCCACTTCTTGGAAACTGAATTTTTAGAAAATCAGATAAGTGGGAGCGCAATAGAACTGGAAGAAATTCCAGAACCACAAGCTATTACTGAAAGCTTGGAAGAACCAGAAGTTTCAAGAGAACCGGACATCCCAGCGCCACTCCGCAGGAGTAGTAGGCAATCTCATCCGCCCGAGAGATACTACGGTTTTCTCATAGACGGGGATAGAGAGGATTGCACCATGGATTATGGTGAGCCTACTAGCTTCCAGCAAGCCATCCAGAGCGGCGACTCGGTAAAATGGCTGGATGCAATGCGGGACGAGATGGAGTCCATGTACACCAACAAAGTTTGGACTTTGGACTTTGCACCAGAAGGGGTAAAACCCGTAGGCTGCAAATGGATCTTCAGAAAGAAGATTGGTGTAGATGGGCAGGTTGAGACCTATAAAGCTAGACTTGTAGCAAAGGGTTTTCGTCAAAGACCTGGTTTGGACTATGACGAGACCTTTTCTCCAGTGGCTATGCTGAAATCCATTCGGATCCTTCTTGCCATTGCTGCCTTCCACGATTATGAAATCTGGCAGATGGACGTAAAGACGGCTTTCCTAAATGGAAATTTGGAAGAGTGCGTCTATATGGATCAGCCGGAGGGATTCAATCAGAGTGGGAGCAGCGGTAGAGTGTGCAAGTTGCTCAAGTCCATTTATGGACTTAAGCAGGCATCGCGGAGTTGGAACATCTGCTTTGATGATACTGTCAAAGAATTCGACTTTATCAAGAACCCAGATGAACCATGCATTTACAGTAAGATTGTAGGGAGAACTGTGGTATTCCTCGTCTTGTACGTGGATGACATTCTCCTAATAGGAAATGATATTCCTATGCTACAGTCAGTCAAAGGATTCTTGTCACAGAGGTTCTCCATGAAGGACCTAGGTGATGCCAACTACATTCTGGGGATCCAGATCTATCGTGATAGATCTAAGAGGATGTTGGGACTTTCACAGTCAAGGTACATTGACACCATACTGAAAAGGTTCAGTATGGAAGATTCCAAGCGCGGTAATCTACCGGCTTGTCACGGGATCACCCTCTCCAAAGAGATGTCTCCCAAGACTGATTTGGAAAGGGATCGCATGTCTATTATACCCTACGCTTCTGCGGTAGGCTCTATAATGTATGCGATGTTGTGTACCAGACCAGATGTAGCATACGCATTGAGCGTTGTAAGCCGGTATCAGTCAAACCCAGGGGAGAAACACTGGATAGCGGTAAAGAACATTCTCAAGTACCTGAGAAGGACTAAGGAGATGTTCTTGGTGTATGGCGGAAAAGACCTCCAGCTCGAGGCCTTTGCTGACTCCAGCTTCCAGAGTGACAAGGATGACTCCAAGTCCATGTCGGGTTATGTCTTTACCCTCAATGGAGGGGCGGTTTGCTGGAAGAGTTCCAAGCAGGAGACCGTTGCAGACTCAACAATGGAAGCGGAGTACATAGCTGCTTGCGATGCCGCAAAGGAAGCTGTCTGGATGAAGAAGTTCCTCACGGAGCTTCAGGTGGTTCCTACCATTGTTGATCCAATACCGCTGTATTGCGACAACAACGGAGCTATAGCTTTAGCGAAGGAACCCAGGTCCCATCAGAAGTCCAGGCACATTTTGAGGCGGTACCACCTAATCAGGGAGATCATAGATCGCCAGGAGATCGAGGTAAAGAGAGTTAATACGGAGAACAACACTGCAGATCCACTCACGAAGGCCCTACCCCAGACTCAGTTCGAGCGGCTGATCGAGATGATAGGTCTTCGATACGCCAGTACATGGCCTTAGTGCAAGTGGGAGATTGTTAGTGTATATGCCCTAGAGGCCATTACTGTATCATACTAGTTTGTATATTACTTAATGGAAGCTTGGGATATTCACAGTTGTATATACAATCTTGCTCGAAATGATAGTATGCTACTTGGTTTGTCTCTGCTTTAATATGTGCATGTGTTTCTTTTAGCATATTGCGGGTATACATATTAGTAGAGCCCTTAGGATCTTTGCTTGATTACCAGCGTTGTGATGGCGCTCGCACTCGTGGGAGCTGGGTAATCTATAAGCACATCCTTATACAGGTCCCTGGTCGTTGGACTATCGAGACAGGGCATCGATACTCCGGAGTAGACTAGCGTATGCGCTTCTCATCCCAGTGTGGGAGACGGTCTGTCCCACAGCCGTTAGTACGTCGTACTTGGGATAGTATGCGGGTGCTCGTTAGGTTACGAGTACACTGGACAGGACTCGTCGGGAACTGTTGGTTGGTAATATACCTATCGTCAGTTATCAGTTCCCAGGTGACATGAGTACAGCTTAGTCCGCTGACTTGACACTGTCACTTCGCCTCGAGTGTGTTCCCACTGCACTTTGATTACTACCCTACCACGGCTCAAAGGAGTCGTGCAAACAGGTAGTTTTTGGGTGCAGTCCCGAAGCACTTGGAGGCAGTGACGGTTAGACAGGATTCGTCTCTCCCGGTATTGGGGGTTGACATCGCGCTGTGTCTAGGAGAGCCATTACACGAGTAGTCCCTGGCCAGGGCAAGCGAGATATACTGGTAGGTTTCCAGTGTTATCTCAGGGTGTTCTGGGCTTCACTCCGGCACGACTTGTACCGCTATTAGGGGACTGACGTTTACCGCCCCCCTAGGCCCGCCATGCGATGTATCAAACGAACAGACCGGACTGTACGGAGACTGTCACATACAGGCTCAGTAGGAGTGCAGATGGGGTTCACCTCGTCAGTCTTCTTATCGACATCTACCTGGGGACCGTTACGTACAGCTAGTGCCGCTTGCGGTCTGTGGTTAAACCCACTGCCAGCGTAGTGTCGAGTCTTTAGAGTCCCACACAGAGAGCTATTCGCCTTTAGGCTAAATGAGTAGAGGTCGCATGGTTTTGCGACAGGGTTCGTTCACATTCGCGCACTTGTGCACGTTTGCTGTCCGGACAGCTTATACTAGCGGGCTTTGGTTTAAGCCGGATCCTAGTATATGATTTGAGATTGGTTTTTCTCATTGTGTTCGTGTTCCTCGGATCACGAATGCGGGTGCGTATGCACAGTTGCTTGAGATTGAGGGAGAGGACCTTGATTAGGGTTAATGGCTATTTATTAACCCTAATATTTATGTGTGTGTTATTGTTAATTAGTAATTAGTTTAATAATTATCCATGGTTGTGGTTGTTGACCATTTGACTTCTTTGACTTGTTGACCTAGGTTGACACTTTGACCATCATCATTTCTTTTGGAAGATGCTTTTTGATCTTTGCAATTTGAAATGATAATGGTCATGTCATGATTTACCATGATAATTATCTAGCTAATTATTCAATTAAATTAATTCACACATATTAGTGAGAATGGCTCTATTATTTTCTCATTCTCTCATATCATTTCTCTCTCTTGTTCATCCTCTCCCTCAAGCTCTCTCCCTCTCATGTGTTGAGAAACAAAAAGCTTGAGAAAAACCTTCACTTGATCTTCTCTACTCTCTTCTAGGGTTCAAGTCTTAGCATTTCTTGCACTCTAGTTACTCCTAGCTTGGAGTTGAAGCTAAAGGTCGAGGCTTTCGGGTGGATCCTTCTTTGACGGGAGAAGACAAGCAAGGTGACCTTTTTCTACCATTCCTAGGAGCAAGGAGAGAAGGACTAAAGACCAAAGGTATAACCTTTCCATCACTTAGCTACTTTGTAGTTAGGGTTAGCAAGTTTATGTTTAGCAAATATCCTTAAAGCATAGTCCATGTTGCATATAGTTGATAAAAATCAAATTTTTATTATGTTTTCCGCCTCCCACCCCGGTGCTTACACGAAGTACCCGCTTGCGACGCTATATTTTCACAAACACAAGAAATAATGCGAACATCTCATAATCGATCAATATAACGCAAAACTACGTATTAAATAACGCACCAACACTAAACTAACTCGCGAGTGTACGTCTAGTGGCTAACGTGCGTAACGATACCACAAAACCTACCCAAGTACCGCAGCTGCACAAGATCACGATTCGTGTCGCAATACGTAACACGCGGACTCCAAACACTAGATTATAGGTAAACGATCCCAGATTTTGCATACTGCAATCACTAAAAAAGTAAACAGTACCAAACACCCCTAACCAACAGCAGACAACTACCCACAGAACCCAAACCCCAACACTCTCCTACAAAACCGGCGTCGCCGGAATTCGCCATAGGGGTCGCTAGTACATCACTATAATTTTGTTTGGTCACTCACTAAAATTTCCAGATCACAGCAGGTATAAAGGCTCTAAAAAGACACTAAAAACCCGATATCGCACTAATCGATACTTTAAGTGTTCTAAACCATAACCAGCGAGCTATACAACATAAAAACTCCTATATAACAGTGTAGGGACTATACCTATCAACTTTAGCTCATAAGATCCAAGCTTTCCTAGCTCCAAATGATCTAAGGGCAAAAATCAAGACTTTTGGTATTTTGGAGAATTTTTGAGTTTGGATTGATGAAAAATGAAAAGGAAATGAGCAAGGGTAGTAGGAAAAGAAGGGATCTCGGCCAAGAGAGGAGGTGGGGGTTTTGTGTGGAATTTCCTAGCAACTACCAACATTAAATGCAATTAAATACATTCATACACATATAAGCACACATGCATGCATCTAAATTCTATTTCTTTTTCTTTTCTTTAAATCTTAATCCTAGTCCACACAATGAATCTAGATATTAGGTTGGTTATGTTAGTTATATGTATGCCCTAGAGGCCATTACTGTACATAGGATGTATATTGTAGTGGATGCTGGGACATATATAAGGAGGACTTTCTTGCTCGACATGATAGTATGCTATCTGGTTGCTCTTTACCTTAACGTGTACACTGATTGTCTCTCTGTTACATGTTGGTAAAGCCCTTAGGATGTGTACTTGACTATCTGGACTATGATGCGGATCATACTAGTAGGGACATGGTAGTCCATAAGTACATCCTTCAAAGTCCCTAGTCGTGGGTGTATCGAGACGGGGCATCGATATACCAGAGTAGACTAGCGTATACCTTCTCGACCCATACAGATGGGCGATGGATGATCCCATATCCATTTGAGTTTGACATCAGAGATGATATACGGGTGCTCAGTAGAGACTGGGTACACTGGACGGACTCGCCGAGAACTCCCAGATGGTATTATACCTTACGTCAGTTGGCAGTTCTCTGGTGACACTGGTACAGAGTAGTCTGTTGACCCGAGATCGTCATAGAGTCTTGTGTGGTTCCCACTGTGCTTTGATTTCCATCTTACCACGTCCAAGAGGGTGTGCAAAACGGTGGTTTTTGGGTACAGTCCCGAGTCACATGGAGGCAATGAGCGATAGGAGGGGATTCGTCTCTCCCGGTATAGGGAGTTGATGTTGCGCTGTGTTCGATTGGCTATAACAGGAAATCCCTGGCCAGGGTTGCCGAGATTTATTGGTAAGTGTTACCAGTAGTTTCTCGAATTGTTATAGACCTCATATCAACACGACTTATCGAGCTATTGGGGTCTGACGTTTACCACCCCTAGGCGAGATATGCGACATATCAGACGATCAGACCGGACTGTACGGTAGTGTTACTGGTTGGATTCACTGGAGTGTGAGCGGGCTTGCTCGTCGATCTTCTGATCGCTCAAAACCCGGGTGGCCGTTACGTTTAGCAGACCGCTTGCGGCTTGTGGGTGTTTGATATGATCATCACCTGCTGCCGGCGTATTGACGAGTCTTTAGAGTCCTACACAGAGGTTTCCTGGCTCAAGCGAAACGAAATAGGAGCGCATATGAGATATGTGCGGGACCGAGAATAATGCGTGTATGTGATACCGTATTCTATTCTTGCGATGAATGTATCGAATGGTTGTATGCGATATAACCTAGTTATCGAATCAATGATTGATTCGATAAGCCGATACATTGAATATTAGTCGGTTATATGCGATATGACCGGATCGTTAAATCAAGTGTTGATTTAATGATTTAATGTATAATTATATATTTGATATATTACTTTGCATTAACTAGTATTGGTTCACTTTAAATGGATTTTCTCACTTGGTTTGTGCACATTGTATATGTGATATACTTTTGTACACAAGTTTGTATCATGTTTGATGATACATGTTTGCTAGGGTTTTTGTGTAAAGATCAAATCATGGTTACATGATAATGGTTAGGGTTTTGATTTATTCATTTATTTATTTGTTTATTCTTTTTGGAAATTTTTAAGGATGGTGGCTTATTTTATTTTTATGTTGAAGCTTCTTGAAACTTTGATCAAGTCAACCATTCTTATCTCATCCTTAACCCTAACCATTCCAACTAACCTTGGTTTAATCTCTACACTTGACCATGGTTTACATAATGATAAGTATTCATTTTCTTTTTATTTTAAAAAGAACTTATCATATTATTCTTTCTTCTTCTTCTTCACTTCATGAAGAAAAAGCTTGACTTCATCAATGGTGATTGATGAAAAAGAGTGAGAAATCCAATTCTAAAGTGAACCCACTTCCTATTTCTTCATCCTCTACCTCTTGCCAAGTAGTAGAGCGTGTTTCCTTCACAAGTTTTCTAGACTTGGTGAAGTTGGAGCTTGATCTAGCGATGCCTCGACGTAGATCATCTTCGGCACGTCGTCGATGACCTAGCCCGCTCTTTCTCCGATGAAGCCGACGCTAGAGCCCGGGTTTGATTTGGACAGCGGAGAGGACTTCATCACGGAGCCGTGAAGGTGGAGGACCGGATCTACAAAGGTTGTATTTCCGTATTCTCTTAGTAAAGTAGTTTACTAGTTGCTTTTTCGCCTAAACTTCTAGCCAACGATCCGTATTAGGGTTTCTCGACACCGTTAAATTTTGAAATTGGCATGGTTGATGCCTTGTGAGACCTCTTGAGAGTGCCTAGGAACCCTACAGTGGTATCAGAGCTTAGCTAGAGCCTTAGGCGATGTCTAAACGAAGTTTGAAACCCGAACGAACCGAAACCCTAACACAATCCATGCTCTCTGGACTTTTTCTAAAAACTGGGATTTTTCCAGATTAAAAATTCTTAAAAAATTCAGCAGGAAGATCTAAGAGTTATGGTACAAAACGACATCCTAATTCATCTAAACCACCGCTGTTCCGCGGCATGAGCATGGCTCATGCGGCGGTTCCGCGGCCGTACGGTCGTATCTCACTGTAATTGTTGCACAGTAACTCCTCTTTTCTGATGCTGGATTTTATGGAAATTTTTAAATTTTATTCAACAGTTGAATTTTCTGGGGTTGTTTTAGGGATTCGGTGTTTCGATCGGATTATCAGATTTTGTCTTTGTGGATTCCGGATATTTTTTTTTGAATATGTTAAAATGTTCGACCGGATATAAATACCCAATTTTTCCCCTGTCGGGAAATTTCCAAGTGTTGGATTTTTCCGTAGTTTAGCGACGTTCTAAGTAGTGCAAGTAACGCGATGGACCCTCTAGAAGACAACAAACCTTAACTCGATTATGTGACCGTCTTGAACTGCCTTTTGAACCTTCGGGTTTGGGGCAGTACGGCGTGCCACATGTGAGGCGTTGGCTTGACCCTTCTACGGCTGGACCGTTGGTACTGAGGCACGAACTGAATGTTGTTAGACTTGTTTCATGTGTTGATCTGTATCGGGAAAACTTGGGTGTTCGAATGTTCGATCGGAAAGTTTAACATTTTCTATTTATCTGGAATGGGATACAATAATTGGAATTCACAACGAGTTATGAGATAACTGAATGAATGTTATAAACATAGCAGTTTAGTCTCACTTGATCGGTTGCCACGGAATTTTGATGTGATCAAAAGTCCGTCGCAATCACGTAGCATACGCGGATACTCGCTGGGTAAACTTAATAGACAGCCTCACTCCATAGCCCCGACCAAGTGACTGTAGGAGAACTCCGTCGCCGAAAGCATCCATTCGGGTGCTCGCGGCAGCGGTGTTCCGCCTTGGTGCACTTCGTCGACGGTATCGGGGGTGCGGCGTCTACTGAAGTTTGCGACGAGCATTCGATCAGGATGTCGGGAATCTTGTTGAATTGCCCGACTTGATATTGAAAAGTGTTTTCGATTTTGAGACTAAAATGCGGGGTTTATAATTGTTAGGCATGCGATGTCTAAGTAATTCATTTGGTCAGGCATGCGATGTCTGAGGTGGTTGCGGATTCCAACTGTTGTAGTTTTTCACTTTCTTTTCTGTGACCGTAAGTGTAATATGTAATATCGCCGGTTTCGTTGCTATATGTCAACGACAATTGGGATGCGCATATTTACTTACGTTGATGACATGTGATGTTATGTGTTGCTGGATATGTTATATTGGATCGTCGTGTTTGAATAGCCGGGGTTTTTTATGTGAGATGAGTGTTTTTCATTTTCATTCATGTAAAAACTTGTATGTAATATTCTTTTTTTGGGGCACTTCCAGGTTGCGGAAGATGTCACCGTTTGTATATTATTTACTTTTCCGCACTAGGATAGACCCAAGGAGGGGAGCACAAGTAACCGGGTTCTGGAGTCCAGTGGGAGACCAACTCGAGGAGTCGAGTCCGGGTCTCCTAACTCTAGAATTGGTAGGGTTTCTTGCCGCTCTCGTAGGGGTCTAGGGGTGTGGGTTTGGCTATTCATCGCGACCGTGGAATCCGTGTTTTATACTGGCTCGTATTGAAAACACGGACGTCCTAGTATATCCAATGTTTCATATGTTTCTTCTGCCGCGATATCTGTGATGTGATCATGTGATGTTCTGTGATGGATACTGTATATAGTATATATGATATATTATATAGACGTTACTTATGTTTTACACCCGCGCTAGCCCTGCCCCGCTCTGCCGTTAGTTACCTAACATAACGATGAACGAGGGGACATCGTGGCGAATGCGGATGGCATAAGTGTACGTCGTATTTATCTGTGATGTTTAGGTACTTAAATGATGGGACTTCATTAATGTGATTAATGAAATAAAAGAAACCTAAGATGTTGTAGAATTGAATTTCAAAATAAAATAGGTAGCTACAGTTCTTGCTTTGCACAGCGGTATATGTGATATATCCTGCACCTTATTCGATGAGGAAAGGACCGAGATCCTTTCACCGGGAGTGACTCCTTTAGCAATAACTGGCAGATGATACACACTCGGTTTGTCTTTTGATTGCTTTTAAGAGTTTTTTCTATGCACAGTGATATATATGATATATCCCGCACCTCATTCGATGAGGAAAGGACCGACGATCCCTTCACCGGGAGTGACTCCTTTAGCAAAACTAGAAAAGCCTCAAAAGCACTCCATTTTAAAATCATTTGATTCTACAACGATATCAAGTTCATTACGCCATAGGTTTTCAGAAAAACCTGTCGTAGCCCTCCGTCATTTCAGATAAGTGGTAGTTAGTATTCGTGCTACGTTTGTTGGCCTGCGTCAAGGCGTAGTGTGCGGTAGCTAACTAGTATTTATCTGCTTATGCATATGATGCAGATTGGATTAGGGTAGTCGTGCGACTTTGTTGGCCTGCGTCAAGGGTCGTGCGGGTGGGTTTAATTCAATCAAGAAATGACGGGTTGAACTTGACTAGCGCACTATGGTTTGTTGGCCTGCGTCAAGGTCATAGGACGCTAGGGGCAAAATTATCGGGAATTTCAAGTGTTGAAATTTGCAATGAGATTGCATACCTTCTATGAGATAGTTGGATCCTGATACCCACTGCGAGTAAGAGTTACTCCTGGGAGAGTTTTACACATTACAATTAGCCGATCAAGTAGGTGTCTAGAAAGGTGTCAACGAGGTTACGCCTCTGGGAAAACGAGGTTTACATTAATTAGGTTCGTGCGAGAGCACGGGGGACCTCCCTCAAAGTACCGACACTGGCCTGGCTGAAAGATTGGCGAACTTGTAGTGTGTAATTAATCCCGGCTAGTCTTTCCTTTTAGGGTTTGAAGGAAGATTTGATAAAAACAGTGGGAGCCATCCTGATTAGATAAAATAAAACCAATCTACTCTTGCAAGAGCGCACGCTGAGTGTTTTCTTCTCTCTCTCCAGGTAGCGACCATATCACTCCTTAATCAAGATAATAATACGGAATATTGACCGAACCCGCTTGTTATACTGAGCTGGGGAACGTTGGTCCCACTCCACCTTATAGTTGTTATAAGACAGAGCAGGAAATTGGGGAATACCAAAATTCCTATGCCGCCCAAACGAAGAGAGTGCATGCTGATGCATCATCTTCGGGTGTGTTCATTACAGAGAACTGTTTCTCAGTATCCTTTACGTCCTGGGTATGTGATACCAGATCAGGATCCCAGATATGTAATCTGTTACATAGGGTTGCAGAAAGGTAGAGAACTGAGAACGGGTGATAAGTTTCATGAGGCAGAAAACGGGGCAAGTGTTGCAGCCAAGTCTGTTGGTCACTGTCACCCTGTATTCCAAATACATTGATTCTGAACGAATGTTATTAGATACCGAACCTGATATACAAAATCATATCAATCTCTTTATTATTAAAGATATGATAAAATATTGTATTGTTGGATAATGTTTTGAACATTTCCTATATCAAAAGTTGATCGGTTCAGGCACGTTATCTAAAAGCATTGATGTTCTAAATCAAACTACAGTTCTTAAGTATACGGAACACACACAAGAGGAAGAGTTCAGAAATGAACGGATCCTTCTTGAGGTATTGTAGACTAGGTCAGATCAATGTGACCCGACTAGCTAAACTTACATTTAGATGCATATTTAAATCAGTTTGAATTTACATCTTGTGAAACTTGCCAGTCGTGTCACAGAGATAAAATGACCATAGCTCCGTTTACTGGAAACAGAGAAAGAGTTAGTAAACTCTTGGGATGATACATGTTGATGTATGAAGGTCCCCTGTCTACACATACCAAGACCGGTTCTTTGTACTTCATTACATTCTCTGATAATCTCTCAAGATTCAGATATATGTTCCTGTTGAAACACAAGTCCGAACCTTTTGAGATATTCACGGAATATAAGTTAGAAGTAGAAAACCAAAATGAGGGTATAAGTATTATGTCCTTTGATGCGATCAGGGAGGAGAATACTTGAGCACGGAATTCTTGGACTTTTCTAAAGGAGAATGAGATTCTCTCTCAGCATTACTCCTCCGTATACACCATAGCACGATGGTATGCCGGGGCGGAGCAGATACACCCTATATGATAAGGTATGCTCTATGATGAGTACTACTGAGTTACCTGTTTCCTTTTGGGGAGTTATGCACTTGAGAAGCTGCATACCTATTGAATAGGGTTCAAATCAAATCTGTTGCCTACCGCTCCATATGAGATATGGTATGGTAAGAGCCCATGTCTTAAGCTAGTTAAGATTCGGGGTTGTCCGGCCTATGTCTAAAAGCAAAATACCGGATAAGCTCGAGGCAAGGTCTGTTATGTAGAACTGGAAATGTTCCAGCCATACAAACTGCAGCTGATGATTTGATAGAACCAAAGGATTCAGTAGATTCCAAAAAACCTCAGCCTCTCCGCTGATCTAGTAGGGTTCCTCATCCGCCTGAGAGATACTTCGGTTTCTCGATGACAGTGGGAGCGAGGATTGCATCATGAGATGATGACCCAACTAGTTTCGAACTGGCCATCAGGAGTGTGACTCTGTTAGAATGGCTGGATGCTTAGCGATCTGAGATGGAATCCATGTACACCAACAAAGTATGGACTTTAGTTGCTATATTTGAAGGGTTAAATCCCTATTAGGAGCAAGTATATCTTGAGAAGATTACTTGGTGTACTTGGAAAAGTTGAGACTTTCAAAGCTAGACTTGTTAAATCTTTTCGTCATCGACCAGGCGTGGATAATGATGAAACCTTTTCAAGCAGTTATGCTTAAGTCCATCCAGATCCTACTTGCCACGGCTACATACCATAACTACGATATCTGGCGGTTAGGTGCCATGACTGCTTTTCTAAATGATGTTTTAGAAGAGAACGTCTATAAGTACACAGCCAGAGGGCTTCGTAGACAGTGGGAGCAGCGGAAACGTGTACAAGATGCTTTATAGGATAAAGCAGGTATCGCAGAGTTGGAACATCTGTTTTGATGTAGTAGTCAAACAGTTTGACATCATCAATATGGTAGATGAACCTTGTATAAACAAAAAGGTAGTAGGGAGTATGGTGACGATCCTCGTAGAGTACGTGGATGACATACTCTTGATAGGGAAGGAGTTTCCTATGCTACGCTCGGTCAATCTCCGCTTATCACAATGATTCTCCACATAGGATTAAAGTGATACCTCCTAAATCCTGGGTTTTTGGATCTATGAGATAGATCTAAATGGATGTTAGGATTCTCACTAGTTGTAGTGTGACGGTATCAACCGATCCTGGGGAGAATCACTGGAAGGGTTCTAGGGTGATAAAGACGACTGAATGTCAGTCACAGGCATTGTCTTTACCTTCAGCAAAGGGGCGGTATGTTGGAAGAGTTCCAAGCTAGATACCGTGGCATACTAGACGATAAAGGCTGGATACATCGCTACTGAAGATGCTACCAAAGAGGCAGTCTGGATGTATACTTGTTCATGAGATGAACTTAGTTCCTCCTATTGTGTGATAATGGAGTTGTGGCTTATGCCAAGGAACACCCATCCCATCAGTGATCCAGACATATTCTAAGGCAGTATCACCTGATCATGGAGATGGTTGATCTCCAGGGTGATCGAGGTTAGGAGAGTAGACTCAGAGGACAACACGGCGGATCCACTCACGACGGCCTATTCCCAGAGAGAGATTTTTATGGGATGGTTGAGTATGAGATACTGCAACCACTGCTACAGATGGCCCTAGTGCAAGTGGGAGATTGTTAGTTATATGTATGCCCTAGAGGCCATTACTGTACATAGGATGTATATTGTAGTGGATGCTGGGACATATATAAGGAGGACTTTCTTGCTCGACATGATAGTATGCTATCTGGTTGCTCTTTACCTTAACGTATACACTGATTGTCTCTCTGTTACATGTTGGTAAAGCCCTTAGGATGTGTACTTGACTACCTGGACTATGATGCGGATCATACTAGTAGGGACATGGTAGTCCATAAGTACATCCTTCAAAGTCCCTAGTCATGGGTGTATCGAAACGGGGCATCGAAATACCAGAGTAAACTAGCGTATACCTTCTCGACCCATACAGATGGGCGATGGATGATCCCATATCCATTGGTGTTTGACATCAGAGATGATATACGGGTGCTCAGTAGAGACTGGGTATACTGGACGGACTCGCCGAGAACTCCCAGATGGTATTATACCTTACGTCAGATGGCAGTTCTCTGGTGACACTGGTACAGAGTAGTCTGTTGACCCGAGAACGTCATAGAGTCTTGTGTGGTTCCCACTGTGCTTTGATTTCCATCTTACCACGTCCAAGAGGGCGTGCAAAACGGTGGTTTTTGGGTACAGTCCCGAGTCACATGGAGGCAATAAGCGATAGGAGGGGATTCGTCTCTCCCGGTATAGGGATTTAATGTTGCGCTGTGTTCGATTGGCTATAACAGGAAATCCCTGGCCAGGGTTGCCGAGATTTACTGGTAAGTGTTACCAGTAGTTTCTCGAATTGTTATAGACCTCATATCAACACGACTTATCGAGCTATTGGGGTCTGACGTTTACCACCCCTAGGCGAGATATGCGACATATCAGACGATCAGACCGGACTGTACGGTAGTGTTACTGGTTGGATTCACTGGAGTGTGAGCGGGCTTGCTCGTTGATCTTCTGATCGCTCAATACCCGGGTGGCCGTTACGTTTAGCAGACCGCTTGCGGCTTGTGGGTGTTTGATATGATCATCACCTGCTGCCGGCGTATTGACGAGTTTTTAGAGTCCTACACAGAGGTTTCCTGGCTCAAGCGAAACGAAATAGGAGCGCATATGAGATATGTGCAGGACCGAGAATAATACGTGTATGTGATACCGTATTCTATTCTTGCGATGAATGTATCGAATGGTTGTATGCGATATAACCTAGTTATCGAATCAAGGATTGATTCGATAAGCCGATACATTGAATATTAGTCGGTTATATGCGATATGACCGGATCGTTAAATCAAGTGTTAATTTAATGATTTAATGTATAATTATATATTTGATATATTACTTTGCATTAACTAGTATTGGTTCACTTTAAATGGATTTTCTCACTTGGTTTGTGCACATTGTATATGTAATATACTTTTGTACACAAGTTTGTATCATGTTTGATGATACATGTTTGCTAGGGTTTTTGTGCAAAGATCAAACCATGGTTACATGATAATGGTTAGGGTTTTGATTTATTCATTTATTTATTAGTTTATTCTTTTTGGAAATTTTTAAGGATGGTGGCTTATTTTATTTTTATGTTGAAGCTTCTTGAAGCTTTGATCAAGTCAACCATTCTTATCTCATCCTTAACCCTAACCATTCCAACTAACCTTGGTTTAATCTCTACACTTGACCATGGTTTACATAATGATAAGTATATATTTTCTTTTCATCTTAAAAAGAACTTATCATATTATTCTTTCTTCTTCTTCTTCATTTCATGAAGAAAAAGCTTGACTTCATCAATGGTGATTGATGAAAAAGAGTGAGAAATCCAATTCTAAAGTGAATCCGCTTCCTATTTCTTCATCCTCTACCTCTTGCCAAGTAGTAGAGTGTGTTTCCTTCACAAGTTTTCTAGACTTGGTGAAGTTGGAGCTTGATCTAGCGATGCCTCGACGTAGATCATCTTCGGCACGTCGTCGATGACCTAGCCCGCTCTTTCTCCGATGAAGACGACGCTAGAGCCCGGGATATGATTTGGACAGCGGAGAGGACTTCATCACGGAGCCATGGAGGTGGAGGACCGAATCTACAAAGGTTGTATTTCCGTATTCTCTTAGTAAAGTAGTTTACTAGTTGCTTTTTCGCCTAAACTTCTAGCCAACGATCCGTATTAGGTTTTCTCGGAACCGTTAAATTTTGAAATTGGCATGGTTGATGCCTTGTGAGACCTCTTGAGAGTGTCTAGGAACCCTACAGGTTAGGTTTACACAAGAAAATTGAAGAAAAGACCACTAAAGAGAAATTTCCCAAAATGTGAATACCGCATTAAAATAATATTAAAATTGGGAAAAAATCAACTTGAACCAAAATATCCCATATACCCCCAAAGCTTGCGTACTAGCTTTATTTTAGCTAAACTAGGTGCTAGCAAATCTATATGGTCGATCGATCACAGTCGGGTTAAAACGGAAAATACGGACAAACTTACCGTAAAACGGACAAATTTGCATAACGATTTCTAAAACGTTACATGAAGTCAAAGCCTTAGTCGACAGGATCCTAACCCTGTCTACTAAGCCACCTTTGTTCGACATCGACAGAGGCAAATGATGATTCGCTCCTGGCAGTATGCCAGTTGTAGCGGTGCTGATACCGAAATCGGTGTCTAAATCCAGGCTTGCAGCGAGAAGCTAGCGAGCCACACATGCATACGAAATAGCCGAAATGATGGGCAACTTGCAACAAAACCAGTAAGTAAAAAAAAATGTATGCATGCAAAATAGCCGAAATGATTGGGCAACTCGCAACAAAAAGCAGCGAGTAAAAATAAGATAAATAGCCGAAATGATTGGACACCGCGAAAAATAGCTGAAATGATTGGGCAATCGCGACCTTCGTGATATAAAAGCTGAAATGATAGAGCATCGCGGAAATAAAAAAACTTATAAAATTTATGCCCTATAGGTGATATTACATCAATCCCTATACACAATCCAGGGGCACAAACAAAGAAGGAATCACGCCTTCCCACCCAGGCTCCATCAGAATAAGAAGCCATATCTCAACGGCTCACAGGCAACCTAGAGACCACTCTGATATTCGTCTCATTTCAAACGACGCTACGTCATCCACATGACCCCGTTCGGAAATACGTCATCCACATGACCCTGTTGGGAAATACGCCATCCACATGACCCCGTTTGGAAATACGTCCTCAACATGACCCCGTTCGGAAATACGTCATCCACATGACCCCGCTCGGAAATACGTCATCCCGATGATCCCGTTCGGAAATACGTCATCCGGATGACCCCGTTCGGAAATACGTCATCAACATGACCCCGCTCGAAAATACGTCATCCACATGACCCCGTTCGAAAATACCTCGGAAATACGTCATCCACATGACCCCGGTCGGAAATACGTCATCCACATGACCTCGGTCGGAAATACGTCATCAGCATGACCCCGCTCGGAAATACGTCATCCACATGACCCCATTCGGAAATACGTCATCCACATGTCCCCGTTCGGAAATACGTCATCCACATGAACCCGTTCAAAAATACATCATCCACATGACCCCGTTCGGAAATACGTCATCAACATGACCCCGTTCGGAAATACGTCATCCACATGACCCCGCTCGGAAATACGTCATCCACATGACCCCGTTAAGAAATACGTCATCCACATGACTCCTTTCGGAAATACGTCATCCACATGACCCCGCTCGAAAATACGTCATCCACACGACCCCGTTCGGAAATACGTCATCAACATGACCCCGCTCGGAAATACGTCATCCACATGACCCCGTTCGGAAATATGTCATCCACATCACCCGTTCGGAAATACGTCATCCACATAACCCCGCTCGGAAATACGTCATCTGTAAGTCTACGGTAGCACCCAGGCCGTCAACAGGCGCCAAATGCGCCAAATGCGGAACAAAAAACTTTTAACTGGCGCTATCGTATACTTTAACCCGGATCTTCCATTATTGCTAAACTAACAAACTGTAAAGAGTGTAGAAAGGTTATACCGAACGATCCAAGTCCTTCATTCTTTAACCATCATCCCACGCTCCGTTGCGGCTGCTCCGTTCTCGTCGATCTCCGATCTGCTCGTCCAGGTGGCACCACGTCAACGATTCTTTAAACGGGCTCCCGCCTCTGACTCGAGGCAACTCGGTCGTCAAGTTTGCCAAAAGAGACGACCAAGAATGATGTAGAATATGAGTAGAATACTTTGTCTCACTTCGTCCAAAACCGTGGACGATAGGTTAATGAAGTTGCCACTCGGATCGGGTGATGGAATGAAAAAGGCTATGAAATTTCCATGCACCCTAAACCATAGTCTTTTCTCTCAAGAATGAAAATTAATCTCTCTCTCTTCTCTCAAGGGGGGCGGCCACTTTTATGAAAAGAGGGAGGTGATGGTAGGAGCAATCAAGGAGGTGACCTTAAACAAGAAGCTTATCCTCATCATAAATGAAAAGCATGACTCACTAAGAAACATTGAATCTAAAACCCTTAGTCATCAAGCAATAATGGCACCATTAATGCACTAATGACTCACCAAGCCAAGTCACCCTCTCTAGAACCTTCTAGAAGCATGATTCACCCTCATCCAAGAAAAGATAAATCCGTCTTTAACCGAATGTTAAAAGACGGCTGATAGAAAACTGGAAACTGGCAACTTCCAAAAGTGATCCTGAAACGACTTTCAGGATAACCCCGTAACTGTATAAATATACCCGCATTTGTATTACGACCGAATACAAATGCAACTGAGACAAAGATATTATATCTACTCAATACAATACTTGGATCCGGCTTAAACCAAAGCCGACCAGTATCATCTGTCCGAAAATTGACACGTGCGTAAACGCACGTGCATTTTTTGAACCCTGCCATAAAACCATACGGCCTCTACAACGTTTTGCCCGAACTTGGGAAACTTTCTGTGGGGGACTCTAATGACTCGTCAGTACCCTGGCAGTGGGTTTAACCACAAACCGTCAGCGGCACTAGCAATGCGTAACGGCTGCCCATGGACTGACCTCAAGGTAGGCCGATGAGCGAACTCATCCGGAAACCCTACTGAGCCTAACAGTGACAATGTATATACAGTCCGGTCCGTTCGTCTATGAGTATCGCATATCTGCCTAGGGGGCTAGTAACGTCAGACCCCCAATAGCAGTATAAGTCGTGTCGGAGTGTAGCCCAATAACACCCTGAGATACTACTGGAGTACCTACCAGTAAATCTCCTGCCACGACCGTGGGCTATGTGTAATGGCTCTCCTAGACACAGCACGATCTCGCCCCCAATACCGGGAGAGACGAATCCCCTGCCGATCCGCTCACGTGCCTCCATATGGCTCGGGACTGTACCCAAAAGCTACCTGTTTGCACGACTCCTTTGAGCCGTGGTAGGGTAGAAATCAAAGCACAGTGGGAACTCACACGAGACAAATGACGACCTCAGGTCGATGAACTAACCTGTACACATGTCACCAGGGAACTGCTATCTGACGATATGTATAATACCAACTAGCAGATTCCCGGCGAGTCCTGTCCGGTGTACTCATAACCCAATGAGCACCTGTATACATCTTAGGTGATCCAACTGACACCAGTGGCTTGTGAGACCGGCCACCGTCCCTCGTCGGGGTCTCGACTGTATACACTAGTCTATTCCGGAGTATCGATGCCCTGTCTCGAAACTCCCACGACTAGGGACCATAATTAAGGATATGCATATAAACCACCCAACTCTCACGTATATGATCGCCATCATACTGTTGACAGTAAAGCAAGATCCTAAGGGCTCTATCAAAGTGTAACATGTAATCAGTCACCTGAACATGTACACGACCGATAAAGGCAAACCAGATAGCATACTATCATCTCGAGTGAGACTGTCCTACCGGTATAGGTCCTCCGTAATCATTGCAATCACGTACCTGCGATCCAATAATTGACTCTGAGGGCACTATCTCCAACAATCTCCCACTTGCACTCAAGGCTAATTATTGCGATGTCGACTACTCACAGCCCGTGTGAAACCGAACATCCAACTCCTCTACTAATCAGTTTCACAAAGCGCGTTTGTAAAACTATTGTGTTCGAGAAATAGCCTCAGTGAGTGGATCCGCCTAGATGTTTCTTTCTATATCTCTCTAAATCTCAAGTTCGCGGAGAAAGCCATCTCCCGAATCGAGTAATACCTATCTTAGAATATGTCTGGATATCTGATGGGACCTAGTTCATAAATGAACTCCAAATTCAAACTTCTTAGACTGTATCGATCACTGAACCTAATCAGTATCCGGCACCATGCCACCCACAGTATCCTCTTGGACCACCTATCCATAATACTGTCCCTCATCAGAGGAAAAACTAAAACTCTGACAATCACTCTGTCATCCACGTCACCTTTGAAGCCTGGAATGATAATCGTCTCCCGAAGGAGGCTGCTGTCATCAAATCCGTAGAACATCTACTTATGTTCTATAACTGCTTCCTTATGTCTCTCCAGGATTGGATTAATACAAACTTATCGCATCTAGTGCAAAAACAACATCTGGTGTGGTACTTGACACCTCACGATTGACTCAATTGCCTAAGCAAGTGATCTGCCAATCATGCATAGTCCTCTCCCCTTTAGTCTATACGACACCTTTAGAGAGGGTGACTCCATCACCTGCAGGTACACCACCATGCTAGGAGTCAACTATTCTAAAAACCATTAGAATATCTGTCAAAGTACGCACATTGGGAAACTACCCAAATCTAGATCTAAAACCATAGATCCAGAAACCAGAATGTCAAATATTATATCCATATCCTGTCTGGAGAAACAACTGTGTGACGACCACAGTACAACCGATCGTAGTATAGGAATTTTACTTCCTACTCTGTGTATGTCATCCAGATACTATGACATCACACCCTACTACCTTCTTAACAGATCCATCCCCTATTCTGATGAAGTCAAACCCATGACTGTCACATCAAAATTAGATTATCTATCTCCGCTATAACTGCTCTAGTCTATAAATAGACATAAGCTACTTGCCCACTATGCTTCCGCTACTTCCACTGACCACAACAACCCTCCTACCGGGTCTCATAGCCTGGAACAACGGTAGTGTCAAGTCTGGGTAGATAAGAACCTCCCTGTCACCGTCCTTGAGGCTACCGAAGTACCTCTCGGGTGTCTGAGGTTACCCACCATATCTGCGGAGTGGCTAATGGAATGTCAAACCTGATTGAATATATAGGTCCTATTAAATTTTCCGTAATCGTTTGCGGTTCTGGAATCACTTCCAGTTCTACCATACTCCCACTACTGTTTTCTGAAAAAGCCATTTTATTAAAACTGTGGTGAGTCAAGAACAATATCACTATTGATCTTCCAAATGGTAGAATGTCAACCCTCGTCATAGCCAGGGTCAACCCACAAACAGCCATTACAGAAACGTGCCCTGAGTTATCCAGTGTCTGGTTTTAAGCATAAGCTGGACAACTCCCCATACCTTAACATCTTTTAAGGTACGAACTATTCTATATCCAATATAGAAACTTTGGCACTTATTTAATTGGAACCATATTCAATCATGCAGCTGTCTCCAGTGCATATCAACTTAATGGAAAGAGACTAATCAGCATTACTCAACTTAGGAATCCTTCCAATTATGAGTAACCTGAAAGAGAAACAAGTTTCTTAAAATCATTACTATCATCTGAATACCAATCACAAGAATCTACATCTTCGATCTCTTTGAAGATTCCCGATATTTGTGACATCTGCTTCTCTACTTTATTCTTATACCCACAACTTCTCAAAACTTAGACCTTGTATTTCTATGAAACACTTGTCTAAAAACTAGAGAAGTTATAAGTAAACAGAACATAGTACGAGGACCTACCCCTTTGTCCTAATGGACACTGGACAACATACAATACTCTGTATAAGTCCGCTGAGTTGAATAACTCAAAAACTTGTGCGTCGTAGGTTAGAAATTGTACCCTGGCGATTTCCTCAAATATCACCAATTACAACGAATTCCGATATAATGAGGATAATCACCTAATTCCCAATATCTTACTCCCACTCATCATCTGTAAAACCATACAGATATGAGAATGAAACCTGGTAAATACATACCCTTGGAGTAAGTATCTAATCGGGAAAACAGTTTTCTTTTAACAATGCACTGAAACATGAAAATGTTTCGTAGGGGTATCCTGGTATTCCTAGTAATGCCTCTTCCATAATCCAATTCATGACTTTAACCATATATTTCATTTCCATCTCTCCAAATCCCTTTATTTGTCTTTAGTCGTTACCTTCTGTACACCATCGTTAGGCTAAATGGTTTTCTTCCTTCCCTACCGTTCGGCACCAGCCTATGGTTTGGAAGAAGAATATCCAGTAAGCATAATAGGTGTACCCTCCTAAACCAAGGAGTACTCGCATCTTGAGAGAAGGTGATGATAAAAGACAACTGAATAATACCTTATTCTTTTAAAGGTGAAATAGGAGTGGCGATGAAGTACGCGGCTTTGGTCGTGAATGATAACAGTAGCAATTTACTTTGCTCTCTTTCTAATCCCTTTATTTTGTCTTTAGTTATTGCCTTCTGCACACCCTACTTAGGCTAATTGGTTTTCTTCATTCCCTACCTTTCGGCACCTGCCTATGGTTTGGAATAAGACTATCCAATAAGCGTAATAGGTGTACTCTCCTAAACCAAGGAGCCCTCGCAACCTGAGAGAAGGTGATAATAAAAGACAACTGAATAAACCAATTCTATTTCTCCTGAACCTTGATCCATCCTCGAAGAAATCCCTTCGAGTTCGTATATAACCATACGATGGATCTATCCAATGGAAGTGGATGTCCGTAGTAATACGGGTGTTCTGAGAAATGCAAAGGGTAGAAGAAGGAGTGGCAATGACTTATGCAACTCGGACAATCCAAAAGCCAGTATTTTAAGAAGGTTCGGTTAACTTGGTCACTGAGTCATAGTCTAAGGTCGGTCAAATGTCGCTGCCAAAGAGAGAGAGAAAAGAAACACTCTGCGTGCACTCTAACCTAGATCAGAATGGTTATCACTTTATCTAATCCGGAAACCTCCCACTGTCCTGTCAAATTCTCCTCCAAACCTGAAAGAAGAATCAATCGGGATCACCCGAAGAGTAAACCAACTCATCAGTGGGAATCGGGATCCAACTCTCATCGCATGATAACGTGATGGAATGCATCCACGTTACTCATACTCCAGAAGGTATGCGCATACTTGGCAAGTTTCAGTTTCTTTAGAAACTCCCGATATGATTTTTGCCCCATGCTCTTATAACCTTGGCTTTGGTCAAAATGTCATAAGTCACATGCCAAGTTCTACCCGTCACTATCTTGTCAATTTGAACCCACCCACACATGCCCCTGACTTTGGCCAATCGGCAGAACGACTGTCCCAAACCAACTCATCTATCTATACAACAATTGAATACCCAGCAGCTACCAAACACTATGCCTTAACTTTGGCTAAAATGCATAGCTTGAATACTACTGAATATCCAAAAGAAGCGACGGAGGGCTATGGCTGGTTTTTGGCGAAAAAACCTTTAACGTAGTGAACTTGATATCGCTGAAGGAACCTGATAGCTTTTTAAAATATAGTGGCGAAAACCTTTTGCTAAAGAGGTCATTCCCGGTGAAGGGATCTTGGCTCTTTCCTCGTGGAATGAGGTGCAGGATGTTCCACTGAATACCGTGATGCAAAGCAACTTGTAATCGACTATAGTGAAGTTATTACCCTGACGCAAACTTCTGCCCAAGGGGTCAGTCCCGGTGAAGGGATATCGGCCCTTGCCCCGTCGAATGAGGTGCAGGATATTCCACTGAATACCGCTATGCAAAAAAAAAGGAAACATCTTTGTAATAACACTTTTAAATTGTTCCAACAACTGCCAAATAGGTTTGTTTTACTTTGCATTGATCAGAATCAATGCAGTCCCATCATTCAATCACACCAGAAAAGAACGAAAATAAAATGTACGTATATGCCATCCGCATTCGTCACTGGGTCCCGTCATCACCCGTTAGGTTACTTAACTAACGACAGAGCGGGGACTGGACTAGCGCGGGTGTAAAACATATACAACATCTAATAGTATATAAACCAATATACAATAATCGCTCCAGGCGTGATAATATGCAACATTACAGAAAAGTAATAAGCATCACAGAACAATAAAGATAATCTGGGATCCCCGGGTTTCACAGAGCCGCTGCTGAAACCTGACGTTCCCCTGTCGTGTGGATAGCCTGTGCAATGAAACCTAGACCCCTACGGGTGCGGCAAGTTACCCGCCAAAACCTGATGCGAGGCAGCCCCCTACAGCATAGTGAATGGACCACCCAGCACTTCACGGAATCCGGTAATCTTGGGCACCCCTCCTTGGGTCAACCTGTACCCCCTACGAGTGCGGCAAATAGTCTGCCAATTCTAGAGTGAGGCCCCTCTGCCTCTCAAAGCCATGAGATGCGGACCCGTTGCCCTCCAGAACCCGGCTATCCGTGCACTCCGCGCAGGGCAAAACCTAGTAAAGTAATGAAAAATAGTACAGCAGGTACATCGACCGCAACCTGGTCGTGCCCCAAAAGAATATTATACAACAGGCAGTGACGGCAGTCCACATGTTGGACGCTCGCCACGCAATATCAAATGTACAAATAAATCCAAACTGCACTAACATTGCACACTGCTATCCACCACGACAAATCCGCAACATCACAGCACAACACAGAACATCAACGCGAATGTCACGTTCGCAAACCCGTCTAAAAGAACTATAGCAATCAGACGCGGTTAACCGATCAAATGATATTCCCGGTCGGAGATATAATGTAAGCACTGTAAACTAACATGTTTAAATTTCGATCGACTAAATATCACAAAGTGGGCCCCACGAACAACTGGTGAACAGTAACAAAATCCGGGCCCAAAAGATATATACCAAAACCCCCAAATTCCAACAGAGAAGACACAGACCAAATTTGGTGCACTGATCCCATAGAATGGCCGCGGATGCGCGGCCAAACCATGGGTTTGGCCGCGACTCCGCGGCGGTTTGGTGGGATCACGTGCTCAAATTTGGTCGGTGTACTTCTGAAACCCTGCACAACTTTCTGTGATATGTGGAATAATTTTAGGACATCATTTAAAATCGACAGAAACTGTGAAATTGTAAAAATGCGATTTTTGATTTCCTGTTCGATCGATGTTTTAAACGTGTTAGCACAAGTTAGTAAAGCAAAATGGTGAGGCTCTGATACCACTGTAAGTCTACGGTAGCACCCAGGCCGTCAACAGACGCCAAATGCGGAACAAAAAACTTTTAACTGGCGCTATCGTATACTTTAACCCGGATCTTCCATTATTGCTAAACTAACAAACTGTAAAGAGTGTAGAAAGGTTATACCGAACGATCCGAGTCCTTCGTTCTTTAACCATCATCCCACGCTCCGTTGCGGCTGCTCCGTTCTCATCGATCTCCGATCTGCTCGTCCAGGTGGCACCACGTCAACGATTCTTTAAACGGGCTCCCGCCTCTGACTCGAGGCAACTCGGTCGTCAAGTTTTCCAAAAGAGACGACCAAGAATGATGTAGAATATGAGTAGAATACTTTGTCTCACTTCGTCCAAAACCGTGGATGATCGGTTAATGAAGTTGCTACTCGGATCGGGTGATGGAATGAAAAAGGCTATGAAATTTCCATGCACCCTAAACCATTGTCTTTTCTCTCAAGAATGAAAATTAATCTCTCTCTCTTCTCTCAAGGGGGGGCGGCCACTTTTATGCAAAGAGGGAGGTGATGGTAGGAGCAATCAAGGAGGTGACCTTAAACAAGAAGCTTATCCTCATCATAAATGAAAAGCATGACTCACTAAGAAACATTGAATCTAAAACCCATAGTCATCAAGCATTAATGGCACCATTAATGCACTAATGACTCACCAAGCCAAGTCACCCTCTCTAGAACCTTCTAGAAGCATGACTCACCCTCATCCAAGAAAAGATAAATTCGTCTTTAACCGAATGTTAAAAGACGGCTGATAGAAAACTGGAAACTGGCAACTTCCAAAAGTGATCCTGAAACGACTTTCAGGATAACCCCGTAACTGTATAAATATACCCGCATTTGTATTACGACCGAATACAAATGCAACTGAGACAAAGATATTATATCTACTCAATACAAAACTTGGATCCGGCTTAAACCAAAGCCGACCAGTATCATCTGCCCGAAAACTGACACGTGCGTAAACGCACGTGTATTTTTCGAACCCTGCCATAAAACCATACGGCCTCTACAACGTTTCGCCCGAACTTGGGAAATAGTCTGTGGGGGACTCTAATGACTCGTCAGTACCCTGGCAGTGGGTTTAACCACAAACCGTCAGCGGCACTAGCAATGCGTAACGGCTGCCCATGGACTGACCTCAAGGGAGGCCGATGAGCGAACTCATCCGGAAACCCAACTGAGCCTAACAGTGACAATGTATATACAGTCCGGTCCGTTCGTTTATGAGTATCACATATCTGTCTAGGGGGCTAGTAACGTCAGACCCCCAATAGCAGTATAAGTCGTGTCGGAGTGTAGCCCAATAACACCCTGAGATACTACTGGAGTACCTACCAGTAAATCTCCTGCCACGGCCGTGGGCTTTGTGTAATGGCTCTCCTAGACACAGCACGATCTCGCCCCCAATACCGGGAGAGACGAATCCCCTGCCGATCTGCTCACGTGCCTCCATATGTCTCGGGACTGTACCCAAAAGCTACCTGTTTGCACGACTCCTTTGAGCCGTGGTAGGGTAGAAATCAAAGCACAGTGGGAACTCACACGAGACAAATGACGACCTCAGGTCGATGAACTAACCTGTACACATGTCACCAGGGAACTGCTATCTGACGATATGTATAATACCAACTAGCAGATTCCCGGGGAGTCCTGTCCGGTGTCCTCATAACCCAATGAGCACCTGTATACATCTTAGGTGATCCAACTGACACCAGTGGCTTGTGAGACCGGCCACCGCCCCTCGTCGGGATCTCGACTGTATACACTAGTCTACTCCGGAGTATCGATGCCCTGTCTCGAAACTCCCACGACTAGGGACCACAATTAAGGATATGCATATAAACCACCCAACTCTCACGTATATGATCGCCATCATACTGTTGGCAGTAAAGCAAGATCCTAAGGGCTCTATCAAAGTGTAACATGTAATCAGTCACCTGAACATGTACGCGACCGATAAAGGCAAACCAGATAGCATACTATCATCTCGAGTGAAACTGTCCTACCGGTATAGGTCCTCCGCAATCATTGCAATCACGTACCTGCGATCCAATAATTGACTCTGAGGCAATATCTCCAACATCATCCATATGACCCCGCTCAGAAATACGTCATCCACATGACCCCGTTCGGAAATACGTCATCAGCATGACCCCGCTCGGAAATACGTCATCCACATGACCCCGTTCGGAAATACGTCATCCACATGACCCCGTTCGGAAATACGTCATCCACATGACCCCGCTCGGAAATACGTCATCTTTATGACCCCGTTCGGAAATACGTCATCCATATGACCCCGTTCGGAAATACGTCATCAGCATGACCCCGTTTGGAAATACGTTATGACCTCGCTCGGAAATACGTCATCCACATGACCCCGCTCGGAAATACGACATCCACATGACCCTGTTCGGAAATACGTCATCCACATGACCCTGTTCGGAAATACGTCATCCACATGACCCCATTCGGAAATACGTCATCAGCATGACCCCGCTCGGAAATACGTCATCTACATGACCACGTTCGGAAATATGTCATCCACATGACCCTGTTCGGAAATACGTCAACCATATGACTCCATTCGGAAATACGTCATGCACATGACCCCGTTCGGAAATACGTCAACCTCATGACCCCGTTCGGAATACGTCATCCATATGACCCCGTCACGGAAATACGTCGTCCATATGACCTCGTTTCGGAAATATGTCATCTACATGTCTATCCCACTAAACACTTACGGGTCCTTTCGATTCGTAAGGAAGAAAACTCTCTTATAAGATTCTTATGACTTCTAAGCGAAAACACACTTAGGAATCCTCACGATTCCTAAGGAGAAAACACACCTACGAGATCCTCTCGACTCGTAAGGTGAAAAGTCTTTATAAGGCCCTCACGGCTCATAAAGTTGAAAAGTCTTAGGTAACAGACCTGAACCTGCTTCCTAAGCTATCACTACCCCTCGAAGAAGCCAAGACAAGATGCTCACTCTATCATCTGCCGTCTATGTTTGCTAAGGTAACATGCTGATAACAAAAGAAAGAAGAAAGCAGAGAGAAGACACAAGACATTGCAAAAAAAAATGTGTATCTTTTATTCATGAATTCAATTCGGTACAAAATACATCATATGAAAGAAAAAAAGAACGAATACATTTTATTCAAAATTACAAATGGTACAAAAAAATTTATTGAGAAGGAAGCGCTTTCAATAATCCAACCAGCCGCTCGCGCACATCCCTCAGCCCCTCTTCTTGATCAGCTGCCGCGGCCAACTCTGCATCGACCTGGGCTCGCTGCTGCAAGTAAGACGAAAGTTGTTCCTCGACGGCCCGCTGAGCTGCTTCATGATCTTGTGCATCCCGCTCGACGACGTCAAGCTTCCGCCTCAATATTAACCCATCAGAAATGCATCGCAGAAGGCCTTCGAAGATAACTTTCAACTGGGCAGCATTCGCATCAACCTGAGCATGCAGTCGAGCAGATTGGCTTGAAGTTTCTTTACATTCCTTCTGCTTTAAAGCCACTTCTTGTTCAAGATGGAGGAAGTAAGAAGTGCTCTGCTCGATCCACGCAGCCCGTTGAGTACTCACAGCCAGAATCTCAGGTGCAGGACGCCTAAGCTCAAGCTCATGCAGGCAAGCCTCGATTTCCCTGCAGCGATTAACCCAAGACTCAATGACGCCCTCACCATGAAAGTTCACGAGCGTCGCCAGCATAGGGTTAACATCCGCGGCAAAATCCACAGCAGATGTGGGAGTCTCCACGTCGAGCTCCTTAATATAGTCGCTCAGCATGCCTAGACTATTCGCGGCTCCTTTCGAGGATGGACGTCTGGAAAAGGGCCCTGCCGGCATCATAATGCGAAACTCGAAAGAGGCTGGAGTCGATGTGATTGCTGCAAAATAAATCACAATCAGATCATGGCTCGAGAAATAAAAAATATACATACAAAAAAAAATAGAGTCTACTATACCGGCTGCAACAGAGGGCAGAGCTGGGAGTACTGGTAGCGCAACGACAGCCTCGTCCCTTCATTCAATTTGTAAGGTTACAAGCAATATAAAGAAGAGTCAGCAGTAATGCGACTTCCCGCTAAAGAAAGGACATTGTTTAGAAAAGATACTCACCGACACCAGCAGGCGGACTAATCTCTGACAGGAAGGAGAAGCGTGGGTATAACACCTGATACAGGTGGTCAAAAAGGACTCCTGCAAGGACGCAGTAATGCAACGTCAGTACATAAGTTATACAACTTAAAAAATAAGACTGATGGGTCATGAATCCGCACCTTCCAACATCTGAGATGGTATGAGAGAGGGTAGAGGAGGTGTCACTGTCAAGGCGGTAGCTGATGGCATTGCCTCGGATAGCGCGACATCAGCACTAGCGACACCTGCATTAGAAACAAGATAAACCCTGTCAGGAATTGAAAAAGATTGCAGAATAAAAAGAAAAGCAATGATCCAAAATCTACCTAGTGAGTCGCCAGTCGGAACAGCGACAAGGGTGTCACTTGACACAGCAACTGCTCCATCCTCTTCCATCGGGAAGGTCTCACCTCCTGTCGCCTCATCTTCTGACTCTACCAGAGCCGTCGTAACGCTCGTGATGCCAGGAGATGGCAAAGGGTCGCAGGTAGAAAGAGCAATGATTGGGGCAGTGCCCGACTCTTGAGAAGGAGCGGCCACCTCGGGCTCAGCAATTGTAGCCTCTCACCCATCAACACCTCAGGCTCGGCGGCTGTAGACATCTCACCTACAGCTATCTCAGGCTCGGCAATCGTGACTGACTTACCAGTCACTACCTCAAGCCTGGCAATTACAGCCACCTCGCCTATCGTCGCCCCGGGTTCGGCAACCACAGCTACCTCCTCCACCGCTACCTCAGCTCAGCGGTCGCCGCCACCTCTTCGGGAAGACTCGGCTCTGCAAGATAAGATATATGAGAATTGATACTTAGAACTTTGACAACGGAACCCCGTGTCACATTACCTTGGGTTGGTCTTTCGACCGCTTCCCAAGCCGCACGTGCTGCTAGTCTATAGGCAGTAGACAAGGCAGCCGGGGACTCCTCTGAAGGAGTAGCGGCAGGGATAGCGGTGCTCGAACCCGCACCTATGGCTAAGGTAGCACTATACTCCCTTGCTGCACGCATTCTGTGCTTCCTTTCCGTCCGGGCCGTAAGAGCCGATCTTCTCAAGACCTCCGTCAATGGGACGTCATCATCCACGCCACGAGCTACCTCTGGAGCCGTTACAGCGTCCTTCATCGGTTACTTGAGTAAAGCCTCTTTCGGTAACCCTGAGGAGGCCGGGACTTCGATGCCTGGCCCAGGAACAATCCCTGCATCAGCTTGCGGGATCGGCATTATGGTCCCTGCGATAAGATAAAGCGGGGTAAGATCACCTATATAAAAAAACGGGAGCGGAGACACGATAAACCGAAGCATACCGTTGCCTAAGGATGCTCGAAGTCTTTTCTCTTCCTCAAAAATCTTGAGAGAAGCTACGAGAGCTTCTTCAGTGGAAATGCCTGTTAAAGAAGGAAAAGCGTCAGTCAAAACACAATAATAGAAGTACGATGCAATGGCGAAAAGTACAACTAATGATTACCTGATCGTGCGAGGATAGCCAACCCCTCTTCGCGGCTTGCCAATCGCTCAGAAGCTGCGATGGCAGCCGCCAGATCAGTATCATCTGGCGGCATGAATAAGCCCTCATTTGTCCCATACTCGCTCAAGCCATCACTATAAGGAGCATGAGGCTCCTGACTAAATACGATATCGGCAGAGAAGAGCGACTTCTTCTTCCTCTTATGCGAGCGAGCTCCGGTTGCAGCCAGCACCAGCTTTCACTTGGTGGGCATTTTAGGACGGCGAGTCCCGATATCTGAGCCCACGCCAGATTCGGGTGAATCTACATTTACCGTCTCCGCGGGAGCACGGGGCACCGATGGCACATCCACCGTCTCCACAGGAGCACGGGGCAATCCATGCATAGGGCTTAGCACACGTGGAGGCTCAACTCCAGCAACCTCTCTTAGCGGAGGGAGGACAGCGATCCGTCACTTTAAAGGGACGTTGCAATCACCGGCAGGGGGCGCACTCTTGCGATCAAGCAGCAGCCGTCTCTCTTTCCTGATAACAGCACCCATCGCGTGTTGATACCAGGCCACGTGTACGTTAAGGGCCCTCAGGACGTAACTCGGATCGCTAATGAAAAAGTGAGAGCCCGTATTCTAGCGTATGAAGTGATGCAGCGCACCCCGTATTCCCTCTCTGGTGGCAGCGAGTTCTACCAAGAAAGCTTCCAGCGGGACCCCCTGGTTATAGCTGAGCCGCTGGGCAAAATGATGGGGATTGTATCTCATAAATAGCGCTATATCATTTAGCCTGAATACAAGAAAGCCCTGCCTGATGGAGTATAAATGGAGAATCTCCCGGGCTTTCAACACGGAGGCCCCGTTCTTAAAAACGTCGCGCAATGCCAACACCGTCTCGGAAGTTTCCTTGCCGATCGTCAGGACTTTTTCCATGAAAGACATACCATCTCTGACCGTGCGCGGACGAAGAAGAAAGCCCCTAGCTTCCCTCTGTGATAGATTCACGATAGAGCCGTCAACTAGCCGCATAATTCGCGGGAACTTGCATTTCTCGAAAAACGAAGGTCTTTTATGAATGCCAAAGACCCCGAGCACGTGCATTTCCATCCACGAAGTAAAGTAATGCATCGGGAAGTTGGCAGCATGCACCCCCGGTTCAGTGGTATCCGCCGCCACGCTAAGACCGCGGTATAGGTGGGCTAACCCGGCGATCCCGATGGCCACTTGTATTCCAGCCACCATGCGATGCGCGGGGTAAAAGACAGAAGGCCTCATGTAACGAGGATGCATAGGGAGCGCTAACCAGCTCAACCATAACCTAAGAAACCCAAGAAAGAAAGCCTCCTCGTCAATGCCTGGAGCGGCGATTTCTGACAGAGGGATGATCGCAGCATCAGGAAGAAAAAAGCCTTTCTGATCGTCTTCCAGTACTGGTCGACGGTCTAAGCCAAAGCCGAAGGGGTCGTCGAGCTTGGAAAACTTTTCGCCTCGTTGCGACAAAATCTCCGAGCGAAGAAACCGGGCAATGAAGTCCGCAAAACTGACACCCCGACCTCTGGATTCCAAAAAGAGGCACTCGTACATGTTCAGCACCTTTATCAGACTAGGGAACTGGTGCTGAATGGCATTCTCTGGCGTGAAGCCCATCACCACCGGCTTAGAGGCAAAAACATATTCATCTGGAGGAAGCAACTCCTCGTAGTGCTCCCCCCTAACCGGTAGACCGGAAACCTCAGCAAATTCTTCTAACCAGATAGAGACTTCTCTGTCCAGTAGAAGGAAAGTATGGGTTGGGATGTTCCACTGCTCTAAGAACGCCTTAATCCACAATGTGGGAGGATCCGAATATTGGAACAATGAAGCATAAACCGCAGGGTATAGGCTGAGCTTCAGCAGCTGCGTTTTCTTTGCTGACAAGATGTACCTGGCCCACTGCAAATACCCAGCCGGATGACGGGGGGTTAGCCCGATGTTGTAGGGTTGTACCTAAGGGCGCGACTCGCCCTGGCATATGCGCCGCCCCAGGGTATCTAAAGCCGCCGGCAGCTGCATGGGTACGGCGGCAATCGAAGGTTGAAGAAGACCCTCCGAAGTCCAATTGACAACCTCCACGGCATAGTTCACTAGGGATACATCTGCATATGGAATCGCTGAGATCGGCTCCGACGGCGTCGCAAAAGAGAAGCTTTGACGACCTCTGATAATCTGGTCATACCATCTTCCCCACAAGTGGAGATTTTTGTGTTCCGGATCACGGTGTTTGATGAGCGCGAGAACCACCCGGTCAACAGGTGCCTCTGGGAATCCTCCCTCTGAACGGACGAATAGAAATGTGGCATCGAAAGACATGTTGCCTGCAACAAAAGGGGGGACAGAAGTCAATTGTCAGTGCTATAATTCAATTTTCTGACACTCGGTACTTTAAAAGTTGTACCACACTGCAATACAGTGGAAAGAGAACCAATAGGGGACCCACAAAATCTAGATGACAATTCATCGATTAAAAATTAATAAAACAGCCTCATCATTGGATTAGACTGTCTATTAATGACGAAATCCTCAAGGAAATTCTTATTGAATGAGAAATCCCTCAGGAAAAGGAGAAAATCTTCCTTTGAGAGCAAAGCATTATGACAGAGTGACACTTGTCAAACTCTGATCATGAAGGAATAAAATTCTTTAAAGAGCCTGGCTCTGTAATGATGATGAAAAAATCCATTAAGAATTAATTAAAATTAATTTTTATGAATTAAAAATTCTGGGATCTCCAAAATCCATAAAAAAAAACTCTTAAGAGTTCTTCATCAAATATCAAGAAATCTACATATTATCAAAAGAGCAGATCTCTGATTCATGGGCTAAGAAAACCCAAGAAAAGATCTCTTTAGATCTATGGGTTCATGAGAGCAAGGCTCTATTAATGAAACCATAAAAGGGTTTTCTTTAGATCAAAGATCTATGGAGAACAAGGCTCTATTAATGGGTAAAAACCCTAATTTATTAAAAAAAATTAAACTTTACCTAAGTTTAAGTAGAGTTCTGACTCTTGAAAAGTTCTTAAACTGAAGAGTAAAGCTCTGAGTGAAAATTCTCAAGAAGAAGATGAAAATCATCTGAGGGACCAAAGGTCCTATTTATAGGCATTGAACCGCCTGTTCAACTTCTGAGTTGATCCAAGGGCTCAGATATTGCCACCGCTGCACTCACGTGTGCGCCATGTGAGCGCAACGGCCGAGGGGGGGCATTTGTTTCCCCCAATCAGAGCAAAGCTCTGTTTTAAAATTCAAAATTTAAAAATTGAAGCAACGCTTCAGATTCAGCGCTAGGCATGCTGTGCGCCACGTGTCAAACACAGACGCGCTAGCGCTAGGTGCGCTGCGCCCTAGGCAGCGCACCCCCAATCAGAGCAAAGCACTTTTTAAAATTTCAAAATTCAAAAATCGAAGCAACGCATCAGATCCAGCGCTCTGCGCTGCGTGCCACGTGTCAAACACAGATGCGCTAGCACAGTTATGCTGCGCTCTGCGCTGCACGCCACGTGTCGAACGTAGGTGCGCTAGCGCAAGGTGCGCTAGCGCAAGGTGCGCCAGCGCTGGAATTAAGAATTCCCCACCGTTAGATCAAAAGATATAATAACAAATTATTAATTGATCAGAATTTAAATTCTGTTATGGAAAGATCTTCCCAATCTTATTAAAACAAGAAGATTATTTTCTGCAAAACAGAAGCCTTAGGATCAAAAGATCCAACGGTGGGAAATATTCCCAAATCAATCAGAGAAGGATCTCTTTAACTGATTGAACTGATCAGTTGCCCTATATAAAGGCCCCAAGACTTCAAGTCTGATATAGAAAAACCCTCTGCAAATTTTGAGAAAAAAAACTCAAAGAGAAAGAAAAGCAAGCTTTTGGTGAAAGAAGATCATTTTCTTCAAGGTAAAGAACATGATTCTTGAACACAGAGATGAAATCATCTCATAAAAGAAGAACTATCTTCTAAATAAGATCATAGATCTACAAAAGACCAAGGTTTTTGATAAAAAAAGAGATCAGAGATCTTATTATAAAAACTAAAAAGAAGTATTCACTTCATTTATAGATCATTGATCTACAGAGACAGTGCATTTTTATAAATAAGAACTTCTGTTCTTGAACCATGAGGCAAAACCTCCTTTAAAGGGAGAAAATAAACTTGTTCTCTAATCATAAATTTGATCAAATGTGCTTTGCGCTACTGAAAAGTGCCTTGCACTCATGAACTGCGCTTTTGCGCATATTGGACATGCACTCAGCGCCAAAGCATGCCACGTATCAATCACAGACACAGCTTGCGCTTTGCGCTTCTGAAACAGTACACTGCACCCATGGACTGGCGCTCAGCGCCAAGCGCGCCACATGTCACTCACTGGTGCGCCATTAAATCAGCGCAAAGCGCTCATAAATTGAAAGCGCAATGCGCTAATAAACTAGCGCTTAGCGCTAAGCGCGACACGTGTCCTTTTCGTGTGCGCTACCCGACAGAAGCGCAATGCGCTCTCTAATTGGCGCAAAGCGCCTGGCGCACCACGTGGCGCATTGTCAGAACACACTTTGTTCTGATAAATACTATGCATTCAGTACAAGACAAAAAATGTCAGGATCTAATGCTTAGCATTATTAAAAGGGCCAGGCCCAAATAAAGGCTCAATAGCCAGAACAATAAAATGTTAAACATTTTAATTGGACTTAGCCCAATTCTGGACATAAGTCCTCAACTTATATTGAACTGAGCACATCTGCTAACAAGTATTCAACAGATCTTAGTCTCAAACTGGGCCATAGATCTTTCAAACAATTCACACCGGTTCGAGGTTACATCTTGTTACTCCTCTGATATTTGTCGTTGTAATCCTTTAACGTCCTCAGAGAGGTGACGGGTCCCGATGACCACACATTTCTATGGACTGTGGGGTCCTTAAACTCATGGACTACGATGTCCTTAAACTTTATAGACTACGATGTCTTTAAACTGAACTGTGGGGTCCTTAAGCCCATGGACTACGATTTCCTTAACCTGGACCGAGATGTCCTTAAACTACTGATGGACTTAATGTCCTTAAACTAACATTGGACTGTAATGTCCTTAAACTAACTAACCGCAATGTCCCTAAACTAAACAATAGAGTCCAAATGCTCTTTTGTTGGATCTAAACGATCCCGTTAAGTTGATCTTCGTCTAAAATTAGACTAACGTATCCTTAACAAATGTTTAAGATGATCTTAGTCTAAAGTAAGACTAACGTATCCTTAAACACAACCCTAAACCCAAATCTAAGAAGATACGGATTTTGACTAATCCACGCCCGATGGATGACAACATAAATTAGTCTCCGTATACAATCCATGGGCAACCAAAAAAAAAACAATACCCACGACACGAAGTGACCATCTGAGAAGGAGAAAGTTGTTACCGCGATGCGGTAGCGTAATTAACTACAGGGGCTTGCGCCTGCAGGGAAGAGCGTCCCCACAATCAAAAACCCCTCAACGAGGGGGAATCTGACGAAGTCTGCTATATCGGCTGCATCCGTTTAAACCTTCGATACATGGTGCCATAAATCAATTTGTCATCTTCGGAGAGGTGGACGGATAGCACCAATTAGTATCTGCCCCCAGATTCAGGCAAGACGTTCATCTTCCCGGTTTCCGACGGTAAACAGATGTATTGAACGAACCCGCTTGTTATACTAAACTGGGGAACGTTGGTTCGCTCTATCTTATAATTGTTATAAGTCTGAGAAGAAAATAGGGGAATATCTGGATTCCCACGCGACCCGAATGAAGAATGGGCATATTGATGCATCTTCTTTGGGTGTGTTTGTTACCGAGAACTGTTTCTCAGTGCATTCTACATCCTGGGTATTAGATACCGAATCGGGATCCCACATATGTAATATGTTACATCGGCTAAAGAAAGGTTGAGAACTGGGAAAAGATGATCATTCTCTAAAGTAGGGAATGGTGCAAGTGTTGCAGCCAAAGCAGTTGGTGAATATCATCTTGTATTACCAAATGGGAATACATTGATCTTGAACGACTGTTATTATGTACCCTCTATGATATGCAATTTAATATCAATTTCTTTATTAGATAAAGAAGGATATAACTTTGTAGTAGAGAATAATGTTATGAACATTTTCCTAAATCAAGTGTTGATTGGGTTTGGTACGTTATGTAATGGTTTATACGTTCTGAATCAAAACACGGTTCTTAACGTACAAAATACACATAAGAGGAAGAGTTCAGAAATGAACAAATAATTCTTGTGGTATTATAGATTAGGTCATAGCAATGCGACACGACTAGCTAAATTACATAAAGATGGATATTTGAATCAGTTTGAATTTACATCTTATGAAACTTTCCAGTCATGTCTCAAAGGTAAGATGACCAAAACTCCGTTTACAAGACACGGAGAAAGAGCTTCAGAGTTCTTGGGACTAATACATAGTGATGTATACGGTCTCATGTCTATAAAAGTCAGGAATAGTTTCTCATACTTCATTACATTCACCGATGATCTCTCAAGATTCGGACATGTGTTCCTGTTGAAACACAAGTCTTAAGATTTTGAGAAATTTAAGGAATATAAGTGCGAAGTAGAGAACCAAACGGGTAAAAATATTAAAATCCTTCGATCAGATCGGGGAGGAGAATACTTAAGCACGAAATTCTTGGACTATTTAAAAGATAATGGAATTCTCTCTCGGCTTACTCCTCCGTATACACCACAGCACAATGATGTATCGGAAAGGAGAACCGGACCCTATTAGATATTGTGCGCTCTATGATGAGTACCGCTGAGTTGCATGTTTCCTTTTAGGGTTATACGCTTGAGACAGCAGCATACCTATTGAATCAAGTTCTATCAAAATCGGTGCCTAAAACACCATATGAGATATGGAGTGGAAAGAGACCATATCTTAAACGAGTTAAGATATGGGGTTATCTGGCCTATGTCAAAAGGCAAAATCCAGACAAACTCGATGCAAGATCAGTTCTTTGCAAGTTTGTGGGGGTATCTAAAGAATTAATATGGATGTCTTTTCCACCACAGTGAGGAACAAAAGGTGTTTGTTGCTCAACATACCACCTTTTTATAAAAAGAATTTCTTATAAAAGAAATTAATAGTCATGAGGTAGAACTGGAAGAGATTCCAGCTACACAAACTACAACAGAAGATTTGGTGGAACCGGAGAATTCGATAGTCCCCGACGAACCTCAGCCTTTCCAGAGATCTAGTAGGGTTCCTCATCTACCGGAGAGATACTAAGGTTTTCGTATTGATGGTAGAAGCGAGGATTGCATCATGGAAGATGATGACCTACTAGCTTCGAGCAGGCCATCATGAGTAGGGACTCTGTGAAATGGCTGGATGCAATGCAATCTGAAATTGAATCCATGTACACCAACAAAGTATGGACTTTGGAAGTTGCTCCTGAAGGGGTAACCCATTGGAGCAAATGGATCTTTAAGAATAAACTTGGTGTAGATGGAAAAGTTGAGACTTTCAAAGCTAGACTTGTTGCAAAAGGTTTTCATCAATGACCAGGTGTCGATTATGAAGAAACGTTTTCTCCAGTAGCTATGCTTAAGTCCATCCGGATCCTACTTTTCATTGCTGCATACCATGACTACGAAATCTGGCAGATGGACGTCAAGACCGCTTTTCTAAATGGTGATTTAGAAGAGAGAGTGTACATGACTTGGCCAGTGATTAGTTGATTTAGCGTGCTTGCGCTTTCTAAAAGATAGATCAAAAATATTTGTAACCGCAATCAAGAACGGCGTCGCTTTGCAGCTAGCCGGTGAGTACGGGTCGGTCCACAGGGATGTTGTGAATTTCCGATTCGTTCTTACGAGTTAATTCCGAAGGGTGTTCGGTTGTTTATTAAATCTAAAAATCTAATTATTCTAGGGCAATTAATTAAATCTATTCTTGCTAAGGCTAGGTTTAGGGATGATTTGGAAATGGTAGTAAATCTCAACGCTTTCTTTACCCGAATGAAGATCTGTGAGGAGTTATGGTAATTATCAATAAAGTGGATTAGGTCCGTTCGGGAAGGTGTTCCTTCCTCTAGGTTCTTGTCCTTCCTTTAGAGATCCTTACCCTAACCTCCATGGAAAACATCACACCCGGGCCTTTATACTACAGTATCACCGCTACCTCGAGGGATAGAGTGCCGTAGGGAGCGGTATGTGCATGTATGCATGGAGTCCTATTGTAAATATTTGATGGGTAAGAAAGGGATGAGAGATCTCATCTCTCAAAATCCTTCCCAAAAGCTAAACCCTAAACAAGTTCCTAAGGCATGAAATTAAATCTACCTAGGGCAAGGAATTAAAATACTTACTGATGACTCTCTCTCAAAACATCAAAGCAGGGTTGTCAGATCTGAATTTCTGAATTAAAGAGAGGCACCGATGCTCTCCAAAAGAATTCTAAAATTTATTATTAAAAGGAGGCATAAAGTTTACAATGAATTAGAGTCCTATTTATAGATAATAGGAAACCCTAGGTTACATTTTGATTCGCACATCTGTTTTTACAAAAATGCCCTCTAAGAAAACACCAAGTCAAAGATCCGCGCCGCCTCAACATTTTGCCAAATTTTCTCGAACTCCGTGCATTATACCGCCGCGGAAGCGCGGCGCGAGGCCCGGTTTGGCCGCGCTTCCGCGGCCAAATGATGGAGTTGGGCTCTGGGCTTTTTGATGCTGTCTTCTGGTGACTTTTTATTCCTGTTTATATGTGTTCTTTTCCATTTGGGCTTCTAGGTTAGTTCCAGATTTCCAGTGAACAATTCGCAATGGATTTTTAACCGTTCGCTTTGAGTCGATGTCTTGAATCTTGCTTTGTGAACTGATCTTTATGTAGGCTTGATCAAGATTCTCTGTTTGTTGGTTAAAATCCACTTTTGCATTATCTTTTCATCGTTTTCACTGTTTCCTGTCCAAGAACCTGTAACCTGTAACATGTAGCAGACATGCGTCAAAAGCACCTGTTTTCATTGTAAAATGCATAAGAATGGGGAATATAAAATACAATATTATGGTGTGAACAAATACCCCCAAACTTATCTTTTGCTCGTCCTCGAGCAAACTTATTGTTTTATTCTCTACAAAAAACCTAACCGCACTTTCGCAGGGAAACGCGATTGCACTGAGCTCGTGCAACAAGCCGTTAAACCTCTAGGTGTCCCTAGTAGGAGGAGTGTTGTCTCCTGAGGGTTTTCAGCGGATTACACCCACAAAATCCTATCAATTTGGCCCATTGACTTTTGTTCTCTAATGAGGTTTTCTAACAAGGAATTCTATTATCTTTTGACTCGCAAATTATCCACCCATATTCTTCACACTTCCTCATTATTTAACTTAAGATTATATATATCCTGCAGATCTACTTAGCTTTCGGCATTTCTTAAGTTTTCCTTCTAGGGTTTTATCTCCACTTAGGAGTTTCTATCAACTCTATTAAAGATACAAGTTCTATTCTTCATTCCTTTCTCTTATCTAGATTCCAATCACATACCCCTACGTGTGTGTATAGATCACCCCTACACTTGGAAATTCAAATCAAGCAATCGTACTCTCATCCATTGTCCAAAGTACTAATTAGTTGGTGAATGAAATTTGCTTACACATCCTTCATGCGACCGTTAATACTTCTTGAGGTACCAACGACCGATTATAAAATGCGTTTGCACTTTAAAGCGTACTTCCTAGTCTTTGCAACCCCCAAGGCTTTAGCAGTGACTCCCAAACCAGTTGGTCTAAGGCACTAGGTGATGAAGCACCCTCGCTAAATATTTTTCTATTTTTACAGCCTTAAGTAATCACAAAAACCAGTGTCCATTTTTTTTTTCTTTATTCACTTTTTTTTTCTTTTATTTTCATTGTACTAAGGACTTTAGACAAGAGCATTTCAAGGTCTCCTCTACTATTCCAAGTTTCAAGGTGCGTGATTGTGCAAATTGTAGGGTATACGTTTTCATAATCTAGACTTAAGCTAAGAACTATTTTTCAAACTTATACTCTAATAAGAACATCAATACTCTTCCCTCATTTCGACTTAGCCCAAGAAGTTAACTCAAAATTTGCCTATTTCTAAATAACCTACAAAGACATATACTTTCTACCGTTAAACTCTAAAGAAGGTTATTTTTAGGGTTTTTAATTTACTAAGTCTAAGATCTAGTTTTCCCTAGCCAGTTAACCTTTTTATCAAACTCAAGTCAATTAGCCAAAATTGAATACAATTATTTTTATAATTTTTGAAATTTTTCAAATTTTTATGGGTTTTCAAATAAGTATGCAAATGCAAAAAATATGTACATATGAATGCGAAGGAAGAAGACGTACCGAGCATACCCCCAAACTTGAACTTGACAGTGTCCTCACTGTCATGCTAAACAAAGAGGGTCAAAATGCCGATACTCCCATGTTTATTTATTTACAATTTTTTTTTTATATTTTTAATGTTTTGAAATTTTTTTTAATTTTTTTTATAGAAAAAGAAAACAAAAAAAATATATATATATATATACATATATACAAAGATTCCCCCAAACTTAAGCTTGGCCTTGCACAAGCCAAAAGTTAGCACCAACCATTCAAAAATCTTATCGTGGAAATGGTATAGCTGGTGCAAGAATGGGATGGAAAGAAAAGATATGAAAAGCACGCGAGACCGTGTGGAAAGAAGAATGGTAGAATATGGTCTCGGTGGGGGAGAAGAATGGCGAAAAGAAGAAGGAAGTGGAGGATGATCTTGAGGGTGTAAATTGAGTGAATAAATTAGCGCAATTTGTGATGACCGATGTGTTAAAAGCGATTGCGCTAACCTATCAACTCGTCGAGAAATGGGATCAAATCCCTCAAGAGTCGTGAGAAAACATGGGTACGCCGAACTTGGTATAGGAGAAGAAAGCGTAACGGTCATTTGTTCGGTCGGAACAATAGGAACGAGGGAGGGTGATATAACAGTCAAAGGTTCAGGAGGCTGAATTGGAAAATCCGACACATCAAATAAAAAAGGTTCAACCTCAATATTATCCTCAAGACTATCCTCATAATTATCCTCATAATTCTCCTCAATATTCAACTCATCCATGCCATTATCATCAAAATCAAGACGCATATGAGATTCGGGAGAAACATTTAATAACTCGGGATGATGATTTGAACATAAAACTTCAATTAAATCGACAGGTTCATCATCCGAAATATTCCCGGCGTCTATATCCTCAATCAAGTGAAAGTCAATTTCTTTAGACACCTCCTCAAAAGCATGGATGTTTATCAATGTAGGTTCTAGAGTGGAAGTGTAAAGGTCAAACAAATTAGGTGCTGTTTCACTCGAAGGGGGTTCTTCACAATCTGGCAAATCAAACACTACAAAATCACACAACTCATTTTTATTTTCAACAGGTGAACTATTTAGGGCAATTGATGGAAAACAGGAGTTGTGGGCTTCTATTGGGTAAGGGTAGGTTTGATTTGAAAATCCTCTCTCATTCTCACTCCGTCCAACTGCCGCCTCATACATTGAAAAATTTGGAGCTAGCGGGACACTAGCTACCGGTTCACTAGGTTGCATAAGAGTGGCCACGGACGCTTCCACATTCCTAACCATTTTATTTGTTGCTGCGATATACGCCTCCAACGCCTCTTCCAAACTAGACTTGGGTGGTAAGGGGGTTTCGGTAAAAGATTCGAAATTGTTTGGATATGTGAAACTCCCTAATGGCTGTGTAGGAACAGGGTCTAGTGACGGTGGGAAAGTCGGGTAGGACTGGTAGGAAGTGGGTGGTAGGACAGGAGTAGGGTCAACATATGGATAAGAAGGTGAATAATCGTGTGGATCCCTAAAACTAGATGAGTGGAGAGGGGTGAAAGATCGACTGCGAGATTGAGCAATATGCTCAGCAATGGACATCGGCCTAGGAGTGACAGAAGGACTTGAAGAAGTGGTGTCAACATATGTAGGTTGTAAAGGTTGACTTGGTTGACACAAAGTGGGTTGAAAAGTCAAACTGTTTTTCCTAGACTCCTCTATGTGATCTTTCAGAGATTTTTTAGGTATGGAGGGATCGTTTTTAAATTGACCGAACACATTGACAAACGACGCAAAGTTAGGTTCGGGATACCAAGATTCGGCAAGAGATTTATGATATGGGGTACCCATGATAGAAGAATGCAATGATTTCTAAGCGACAAAATTTTTGCAAGTTTTTAAAAGATTTTTCTTTAATTTTTTATTGGAGAGTTTGGCAATAAGGCTTTAGAAAATGGGACTCGTGACACAAATGTATCAACCACACATGCACAATCAGACCTAGATCTAGGGTTGCCTAGGTCTACTAGACAGCTCCTAACTAGGGCTAGAAATAGACCTCAAACCGCCTCTTCACGGACAAATACGGCCAGGTAAGTGGGAAGGAACCACCACTACAGTGGGCCTAATTAAAAACCACTAGCCTAGACACCGCAATGTCGGTTAGGATAAACGGCCAATGCCTACCCTAGTCCTTTTCCTATTGAGCTCGCTGTCCTTAGGTCTGAGTCTAATCTTTTTTAATTAAATGTGGTCGATGCAAAATGCTTAGGTGTTTTCTGGGGTCCTGGGAAGGGTGATGAAATCCCCACCCAATCTGGATTTGGTCAAATAGCCCCTTAGAATCCGATTAAAATATGCAAAACAACAAAATCACTTGCAATCAGAATTTTTTAGCGCGGCGCAAAGAAACCTGCAGAAAATCCGTTATCGAGAAGGGGGTAGAAGATTTTTTTTTTTTTTTTTTAGCCCAAGAACCCTGCAGAAGATTTTTATAGAGGAATATATGGGAGATTGCAGAGGGGAGAGAGAAAGATCAAACCAGAAAAATTTTCACATGCTGACGTGGCCAAGGGAGCGCGGATCCGCGGCGAGAAACCCATATTTGCGGCGGAAGAGCGGTCAGGTGAAGAGATCAGATTCTGGAAAAAATTCTGTGGTTCTGTACTTTAAATTCCTCTCTGTTTGTATGTACGAAATTTTTATTTGCCCTCTGTAAAATTCCAGATCCACTTTTCTTCGCTGTTCTGCAAGATTCAAATAATACACCCTTCAAACAGATCAAGTTTGATAAATTTTTTTATTTTTTATATTTTCAGATTTTTATAATTTTTAAAATTTATATCAACCCGAAAATTCACAAAAAAGAAAAATTACACCGTCCCCGGCAACGGCGCCATTTGATTAGTTGATTTAGCGTGCTTGCGCTTTCTAAAAGATAGATCAAAAATATTTGTAACCGCAATCAAGAACGGCGTCGCTTTGCAGCTAGCCGGTGAGTACGGGTCGGTCCACAGGGATGTTGTGAATTTCCGATTCGTTCTTACGAGTTAATTCCGAAGGGTGTTCGGTTGTTTATTAAATCTAAAAATCTAATTATTCTAGGGCAATTAATTAAATCTATTCTTGCTAAGGCTGGGTTTAGGGATGATTTGGAAATGGTAGTAAATCTCAACGCTTTCTTTACCCGAATGAAGATCTGTGAGGAGTTATGGTAATTATCAATAAAGTGGATTAGGTCCGTTCGGGAAGGTGTTCCTTCCTCTAGGTTCTTGTCCTTCCTTTAGAGATCCTTACCCTAACCTCCATGGAAAACATCACACCCGGGCCTTTATACTACAATATCACCGCTACCTCGAGGGATAGAGTGCCGTAGGGAGCGGTATGTGCATGTATGCATGGAGTCCTATTGTAAATATTTGATGGGTAAGAAAGGGATGAGAGATCTCATCTCTCAAAATCCTTCCCAAAAGCTAAACCCTAAACAAGTTCCTAAGGCATGAAATTAAATCTACCTAGGGCAAGGAATTAAAATACTTACTGTTGGCTCTCTCTCAAAACATCAAAGCAGGGTTGTCAGATCTGAATTTCTGAATTAAAGAGAGGCACCGATGCTCTCCAAAAGAATTCTAAAATTTATTATTAAAAGGAGGCATAAAGTTTACAATGAATTAGAGTCCTATTTATAGATAATAGGAAACCCTAGGTTACATTTTGATTCGCACATCTGTTTTTACAAAAATGCCCTCTAAGAAAACACCAAGTCAAAGATCCGCGCCGCCTCAACATTTTGCCAAATTTTCTCGAACTCCGTGCATTATACAGCCGCGGAAGCGCGGCGCGAGGCCCGGTTTGGCCGCGCTTCCGCGGCCAAATGATGGATTTGGGCTCTGGGCTTTTTGACGCTGTCTTCTGGTGACTTTTTATTCCTGTTTATATGTGTTCTTTTCCATTTGGGCTTCTAGGTTAGTTCCAGATTTCCAGTGAACAATTCGCAATGGATTTTTAACCGTTCGCTTTGAGTCGATGTCTTGAATCTTGCTTTGTGAACTGATCTTTATGTAGGCTTGATCAAGATTCTCTGTTTGTTGGTTAAAATCCACTTTTGCATTATCTTTTCATCGTTTTCACTGTTTCCTGTCCAAGAACCTGTAACCTGTAACATGTAGCAGACATGCGTCAAAAGCACCTGTTTTCATTGTAAAATGCATAAGAATGGGGAATATAAAATACAATATTATGGTGTGAACAGCCAGAGGGCTTCATAGATAGTGGGAGCAGCGGAAAGGTGTGCAAGCTGCTTAAATCAATCTACGGGTTAAAGCAAGCATCGCGGAGTTAGACCATCTATTTTGATGTGGCAGTCAAAGAGTTTGACTTCGTCAAAAACGTAGATGAACCTTGTGTATACAAGAAGGTTGCAGAGAGTAAGGTTGTCTTTCTCGTATTGTACGTGGATGACATACTCTTGATAAGAAATGATGTTCCTATACTACACTCGGTCAAGCTCTTCTTATCATAAAGATTCTCCATGAAGGATCTAGGTGATGCCTCCTACATCCTGAGGATTAATATCTATAAAGATAGATCTAAACGGATATTGGGATTGTCCCAATCCAGGTACAATGACACCATACTAAAGAGGTTTAGTATGGAAGATTCCAAGCATAGGAATTTAGCCACGATCTCAGGAATCACACTCTCCAAAGAGATGTCCTCCAAGACTGATTGGGAGAGGGCTCGCATGCAAGGTATACCCTATGCTTCGGCAGTCGGGTCTATCATGTATGCGATGTTATTTACCCAACCGGATATAACGTATGCACTTAGTATTGTAAGCATGTATCAATCGAATCCTGGGGAGAATCACTGGACAGCTGTGAAGAACATTCTTAAGTACTTGAGAAGGACTAAAGAAATGTTCTTGGTGTATGGTAACGGTGAACTCCAAATGGAGTCCTTTACCGACTCGAGATTCCATAGTGATAAGGACGACTCTAATTCGGTCTCGGGTTTTGTCTTCACCTCCAATGGTGGGGCGGTGTGTTGGAAGAGTTCCAAGCAAGATATCGTGGAAGACTCAACGATGGAGGCTGAATACATCGCTGCCAACGATACTGCCAAGGAAGATGTCTAGATGAAGAAGTTCATAGCTGAACTTGGAGTGGTTCCATCTATCGAGCATTCAATACCTTTGTATTGTGATAACAATGGAGTTGATTGGAAGAGTTCCAAGCAAGATACCGTGGCAGACTCAACGATGGAGGCTGAATACATCGCTGCCAACGATGCTACCAAAGAAGTTGTCTAGATGAAGAAGTCCATAACTGAACTTGGAGTGGTTCCATCTATCGAGTATCCAATACCTTTGTATTATGATAACAATGGAGCTGTGGCTTTAGCCAAGGAACCCAGGTCCCATCAGCAATCCAGGCATATTCTGAAGCGGTATCACCAGATCCGGAAGATAGTTGATCGTCGGGAGATCGAGGTCAGGAGAGTTGACATGAAGAATAAAACGGCGGATCCACTCACGAAGGCCATTCTCCAGATACAATTTGAGAGACCCTTCGGGATGTTAGGTATGAGATACTATAACAACTGGCCTTACTGCAAGTGGGAGATTGCTAGTTGTATGTATGCCCTAGAGGCCATTATTGTACATGATTGTATATTATAATGGATGGTTGGACATATATAGGGAGGACTTTCTTGCTCGACATGATAGTATGCTATCTGGTTACTCTTTATCTTACCATGTAGACTAGTATTGTGATATTGTTTTGCTCTCACATGTCGGTAAAGCCCTTAGAATGTGTACTTGACGACCAGGATTATGATACAGATCATACTAGTGGGGCCAGAGTAGTCCACAAGTTCATCCTTTAATTGTTCCTTGTCGTGGGTGTATCGAGACGGAGCATCGATATTCCAGAGTAGACTAGCGTATATGTTTCTTGACCCATTTGATGGGCGATGGATGATCACATATCTATTGGTGTTTGACATGAAAGATTGTATATGGGTGCTCAGTGGAGACTGGGCACACTAAACAGGACACGCCGAGAACTCATAGATGGTATTGTACCTAATGTCAGATAGCAGTTCTCTGATGACACTGGTGTTGGATATAATGCCCTCGGAGTCAATTATTGAATCACAAGCATGTGATTGCAATGATTGAGGGAGGACCTATGCCAGAAGGACAGTCTTAATCGAAATGATAGTATGCTATCTGGTTTTTCTTTATCATCGTGTACATGCTTTAGGTGACATTACAGGTCACTATTGCACGTTGATAGAGCCTATAGGATTCTTGCTTGACGGCCAGCAATATGATGGTGATCATATACGTAGGAACTGGGGTCTAAAAGTACATCCTTAAAGTGGTCCCTAGTCATGGGAGTTTCGAGACTGGGCATCGATACACCATTAGTAGACTAGTGTATACAATCGAGACCCCAACGAGGGGCGGTGGCCGGTCTCACAAGCCATTGGTGTCAGTTGGTTCACCTAAGATGTATACAGGCGCTCATTGGGTTATGAGTACACCGGACAGGACTCGCCGGGAACATGATAGTTGGTATTATACCTGACGTCAGATAGCAGTTCCCTGGTGACATGTGTACAGGTTAGTTCATCGATCTGAGATTGTCATTTGTCTCGTGTGGGTTCCCACTGTGCTTTGATTACTACCCTACCATGGCTCAAAGGAGTCATGCAAACAGGTTTTAGTTGGGTACAGTCCCGAGCCACATAGAGGCAGTGAGAGGATCGGCAGGGGTTTCGTCTCTCCCGGTATTGGGGGTGAGATCGCACTGTGTCTAGGAGAGCCATTACACGAATTCCTTAGCCAAGGCAAGAGATATACTGGTAGGTATTCCAGTAGCATCTCAGGGTGTTCTGGGCTACACTCCGACACGACTTGTACCGCTTTTGGTGGTCTGACTTTTACCAACCACCTAGGCCAGACATGCGATGCTCAATAACGAACGGACCGGACTGTACGGATATTGTCACTGACAGGCTCAGTAGGGTGTCAGGATGAGTTCGCTCATCGACCTTCCTTTTGGTCAATACCTGGTAGCCCGTTACGTACGGCTAGTGTAAGCCCGCGGGGGCGCCCCGGCCGTCGATCCGACGCCGGAAACGCGGAAAACAAAAACTTTGCGAACTTTGCAAAACGGCACCACCGCGGACTTTTTACCCGGATCGGGCCATTAACCTAGCTAGCTAGCAAAAAGAAAAGAGTAGAGAAGCTATACCAAGCGATCCGTGTCCTTCGGTCTTCGTCTCCGCTCCGATCTCCCGCGGAATCTCCGTCACCTCCTCGCTCGTCGGAAAGGGCACCACGTAGCCGGAATCTTTTACGGGCTCCCGCCTCTTGACCGAGGCAACTCGGGCGCGAAGTTGGCTAGCCGACGCGTCCAAGACTTGCTATAGAATAGTGTAGTAAGCATGTCTCTTGGGGTTCTTGAAGTTGCCTAGATGGAAGGATGTGAGGAGGAGAAGAAAGCAACTAAAGAAAATTGTGCTTTTGAATTTTGGTAGCATGAAAATGATATGAATCTTTTTCCTCACACAAAATGAAAACCCCTCTTCTCCCTTGGAATAGTGGCCGGCCCTCCCTCTCAAGAATGAGATTGGAGAGAGAGAAAAAAGCAAGAAAGAATATATCAACAATATAGAAAATGGTCACTCTCATTTCACTAATCAATCTCCCCTTTTCAAAACCATCACAAGAAAAGCAAAGATGAGACCAATATGGAATCTCATGATGAAGCAAGTCTCATCATAATCCACAAGAGCAAGAAAACCCTCCACTAAATGTTAATTGCAAACTTGCAATTAACACCCTCCAACTAGAAAGTCCGACCGAGAAGGAATGAAGAAAAACCGGCCGGAACGGAATGCAAACTGGCAACTTCAGAAAACCGATCCCGTAATAAATTACAGGAAAACCCCACTACTGCAAATACATGCCCGCATTTGTATTCGCACTGAACACAAATGCAAAGAGACAAAACTACACTATCTAAAACTAGAATCCGGCTTAAGCCAAAGCCGGCTAGTAAAAACTGTCCGATCACGATCCGTGCAATACCGCACGTATCTGATCGAACCCTGCCATATCTCCATACGGCCTCTACAGCGTTTCGCCCGAAACTTGAGTAACTGTCTGTGTGGTGGACTCTAAAGACTCGTCAATACTGTGGCTGTGGATTTAACCACTAGCACGTCAGAGGTATAAGCCAATACGTGACGGGCCACCAGGTATTGACCAAAAGGGACGTCGATGAGCGAACTCATCCTGACACCCTACTGAGCCTGTCAGTGACAATATCCATACAGTCCGGTCCGTTCGTCTATGAGCATCGCATGGCGGGCCTAGGGGGTTGGTAAAAGTCAGACCCCCAAAATCGGTACAAGTCGTGTCGGAGTGTAGCCCAGAACACCCTGAGATACTACTGGAATACCTACCAGCAAATCTCCTGCCTTGGCCAAGGACTTTTCATGTTCTGGCTCTCCTAGACACAACACGACCTCACCCCCAATACCGGGAGAGACGAACCCCTGCAGATCCGCTCACTGTCTCCATGTGGCTCGGGACTGTACCCAACTAAAACCTGTTTGCACGACTCCTTTGAGCCGTGGTAGGGTAGTAATCAAAGTACAGTGGGAACTCACACGAGACAAATGACGATCCCAGGTCGATGAACTAACCTATACACATGTCACCTGGGAACTGCTATCTGACGTCTGGTATATCCCAACTAGCAGGTTCCCGGCGAGTCCTGTCCGGTGTACTCATAACCCAATGAGCACCTGTATACATCTTAGGTGAACCAACTGACACCAGTGGCTTGTGAGACCGGCCACCGCCCCTCGTCGGGGTCTCGACTGTATACACTAGTCTACTCCGGAGTATCGATGCCCTGTCTCGAAACTCCCACGACTAGGGACCTTTTAAGGATGTGCTTATAGACTCCAGCTCTCACTTATATGATCGCCCTCATACTGCTGGTTGTCAAGCAAAAATCCTAGGGGCTCTATCAACGTGTAATAGCGACTCGTAAGGTCACCTAAAGCAGTACACGATGATAAAGATAAACCAGATAGCATACTATCATCTCGAGTAAGACTGTCCTACCGGGATAGGTCCTCCCCTCAATCATTGCAATCACGTGCCTGTGACCCAATAATTGACTCTGAGGGCACTATCTCCAACAATCTCCCACTTGCACTCGAGGCTATTTATTGCGATGTCGCATACTCACAGCCCGTATGATACCGAACACCCAACTCCTCTACTAGTCAGTCTCACAAAGCTCGTTTGCGAAACTATTGCGTTTGAGGAATAGCCTCAGTGAGTGGATCCGCTTTGATGTTTCTTTCTATGTCTCTCTTTATCTCATGTTCGCAGAGAAAACTATCTCCCGAAATGAGCAATACCTGTCTTAGAATGTCTGGATGTCTGATGGGACCTAGTTCAGAAATGAACTCCAAATCCAAACTTCTTAGACTGTATCGTCAACTGAACTTAATCAGTATCCTGCGCCATACCTTCCCTCTGTATCCACCTGGACCACCTGTCCAAAATACTGCCCCTCGTCAGAGGGAAAACTATAACTCTGACAGCCACTCTGCTATCCAGGTCACCTTGGAAGCCTGGAATGATAACTGTCTACCGAAGAAGACTGCCGTTATCATATCCCTAGAACATCCACTTATGTTCTAAAACTGCTTCCGATTGTTTCTCCAGGATTGGATCAATATCAACTTATTGCACCTACTGCAAGAACAACATCTGGTGCGGCACTTGACATCCCATGATTGACTCAATTGCCTAAGCAAGTGATCTGTCAATCATGCGTACCCCTCTCCCCTTTAGTCTGTAAGACACCTTTAGAGAGGGTGACTCCATTACCTGCAGGTACACTACCGTGCCAGGAGTCGTCCATTCTAAATACTCATAGAATGCGGTCAAAGTACCCAGATTGGGAAACCACCCAAATCTAGATCTAAAAACCATAGATCTAGTAACCAGAATGTCTGATATAATGTCCAAGTTCTATGTGTAGAAACCACTGTGTGACGACCAAAGTATAACCGATCGTAGTATAGGAATATCACTTCCTACTCTGTGTATGTCATCAAATACCAGGACATCACACCCTACTACCTTCTTAACAGATCCATCCCCTATTCTGATGAAGTCAAACCTATGACTATCACATCAGAAATAGATGATCTATCTCCGTTATATCTGCTTTAGTCTATAAATAGAAATAAGCCTGATATCCACCAATGCTTCCGCCGCTCCCACTGACTACGACAACCCTCTGGCAGAGTCATATAGACGTGCACTTCTAAAGCCAGTTTAGAACGACGCTATACTCATCCTCCCGCCGGGTCTCGCAGCCTGGAACAACAGCAATGGCAAGTCTGGGTAAACAAGAACTTCCCTGCCATCGTCCTTGAGTATACCGAAGTATCTCTCGGGTGCCTGAGGTTACCCACCGGTTTTGCGGAGTGGCCAATGGAATGTCAAACCAGATTGAATCTTTAGGATCTTATGAAATCTTCAGTAATCGTTTGTGGTTCTGGAATCACTTCCAGTTCTACCATACTCCCACTCCTGTTTTTCTGAAAAAAAATCCATTTTTGATAAAACTGTGGCGAGTCAAGAACAATATCACTATTGATCTTCCAGATGGTAGAAAATCAACCCTCGTCATAGCCCGGGTCAACCCACAAACAGCCACTACTGAAACGTGCCTTGAGTTGTCCAGTGTCTGGTTTTAAGCATAAGCCGGACAACTCCCCGTATCTTAACAATGTCAAGATATGAACTGTTCTATACCCAAGAACCAGAGGCACTGATTTAATTGAACCAGATTCAAATCATGCAGCTGTCTCCAGTGCATGTCAAGTAAATGGAAGAGAGGCCGATCAGCGTTACTCAACTTAGGAATACTTCCAATTATGAGTAACCTGAAAGAGAAGCTAGTTCTCTTAATCATTACTATCAACTGAATACCATTCACAAGTATCTACATCTTCGATCTCCTTGAAGAATCCCGATACTTGCAACACTTGGTTCTCTACTTTACTCTTATACCTATAACTCCTCAAAACTTAGACCCTGTGTTTCTACGAAACACATGTCTAAGAACTAGAGAAGTTAAAAGTAAACAGAATATAGTACGAGGACCTACCCCTCTGTCCTAATGGACACTGGACAATATACAATAGTCTGTATAAGTCCCCTGAGTCTAGTGACTCATTCACTGTGTGTCGTAGGTTGAAAACTGTACTTTTGGTTAAGAAGTACACCGTTGTTCAATGCTCCTTACCTAAACATCCACAGATATAGGTAAATGTCATAGACATAATTTCAAAAAGTATATCTCACTCTATAAAAATAGACGTACAGATATATCAATTTGAAATTGGTGCACAACAACGGATATTCAAAACCAAATATTTGCCGACCGGCAAACAACCCAGGTGACTTCCTCAAATATCACCGATTACAACGAATCCCGATATAATGAGGATGGTCACCCAATTCCCAATAACTTACTCCCACTCATCGTCTGTAAAACCATACAGATGTGAGAATCCAACCTGGTAAATACATACCCTGGAGTAAGTGTCTAATCGGGAAATCAGTTTTCTTTTAACAGTACACAGTGAAACTGAAACATTGAAATGTTTCGATGGGGTATGCTGGTATTCCTAGTAATGCCTCTTCCATTATCCAGATTCACAACTATAACTGTATAATTCTTTGCCACCTCTCCAAATCCCTTTACATGTCTTTAGTCATTACCTTCTGTACACCCCTTTAGGCCAAATGGTTTTCTTCCTTCCCTACCGTTCGGCACCAGCCTATGGTTTGGAAGAAGACTATCCAATAAGCATAATGGGTGTACTGTCCTAGTCCTAGGAGCACTCGCAATGCGAGAGAAGGTGAGGATAAAAGACAACCGAATGAACTTAATTCATAGGTGATTTAGGATTGACAAAGAAGTACATGGTTTGGTCGTGAATAGCAGTCGCAATTTACTTTGCCCTCTTACTAATCCCTTGCTTTGTCTGAATTTAATACCTTCTGTACACCGTTTAGGCTAATTGGCTTTCTTCATTCCCTACCGTTCGGCACCAGCCTAAGGTTTGGAAGAAGACTATCCAATTTGCATAATAGGTGTACTATCTCCTAAACCAAGGAGTACTCGCAACCTGAGAGAAGGTAAAAGGTAAAGACAACTGAATAGTCCTATTCGTTTTCTCCAGAACCGGAAACCATCCTCGAAGTCCTTCGAGTTCGTATATAACCATACGATGGTTTTGTCCAATGGAAGTGGACGTTCGTAGTAATACGGGGTGTCCCGGAGAAAAGGGTAAAAGTAGGAGTGGCAAAGAGGTCTGCAACTCTGACAATCCAAAAGCCAGTGTTAAGTAGGTTCGGTCAACTTGGTCACTGAGTCATAGTCTAGGGTCGGGTCAATGGTCGCTGCCAGAGAGAGAGAGAAAAGAAACACTCAGCGTGCACTCTAACCTAGATCAGAATGGTTACCATTTTATCTAATCTGGAAACCTCCCACTGTAACGTCAAATTCTTCCCCAAACCTGAAAGAAGAATTAGCCGGGATAACCCGAGGAGTAAACCAACTCATCAGTGGGAATCGGGATCCAACTCTCATCGCATGATAACGTGACGGAATCCGCTCACGTTATCACACTCCAGAAGGTATGCGCATATCTGGCAAGTTTCAGTACTTTTGAAACTCCCGATGTGATTTCTGCCCCATGCTCTTATGACCTTGACGAAGGCCAACAAATCATAAGTCACATGTCAAGTTCTACCCGTCATTCTCCAGGTTGATTTGAACCCACCCGCACAAGCCCTTGACGAAGGCCAACAAGGCTATACGACTGTCCCAAACCAACGCATCTATCTATGCTGCAGAAAGGGAACAAGCAGCTACCATACACTATGCCTTGACGAAGGCCAACAAACATAGCATGAATACTACATGCTACCCGTCTGAAACGACGGAGGGCTACGAATGGTTTCTGGCGAAAACCTTTAACGTAATGAACTTGATATCGTTGAAGGAACTGATAGCTTTATAAAAATATAGTGACGACAACCTTAGCTAAAGAGGTCACTCCCGGTGAAGGGATCTCGGCTCTTTCCCCGTAGAATGAGGTGCAGGATATTCCAACTGAATACCACGATGCAAAGCAAAAGTAATCGGCTATAGTGAAGTTATTGCCCTGACGCAAACTTCTGTCCAAGGGGTCACTCCCGGTGAAGGGATCTCGGCCCTTGCCTCGTCGACTGAGGAGCAGGATATTCCAACTGAATACCACTGTGCAAAACAAAAGAGAACGCCCTTGCAATAACAGCTTTTTGAAAAAGTGTTCCAACAACATCAGATTAGGTTTGTTTATCTTGCATTGATCCGAATCAACGCAGTCCCATCAATTGATCACACCACAAAGAACGAAAATATACTGATGTACGTATATGCCATCCGCATTCGCCACTGGGTCCCGTCATCACGCGTTAGGTTAGCTAACTAACGACAGAGCGGGGACTGGACTAGCGCGGATGAAAAACATATACAACATCTACTAATATATATATAATATATAATTTTCGCTCAAGGCGTGATAAAAACAACACAGAAATGTATAGCAACACAGATCAATACAGATATCTGGGATCCCCAGGTTTCACAGAGCCGCTGAAACCCGACGTTCCCCTGGTCGTGTGGATAGCCTGTGCAATGAAATCCTAGACCCCTACGGGTGAGGCAAGTTACCCGCCAAAACCTGAAGCGAGGCAGCCCCCTTCAGCACCGTGAATGGACCACCCAGCACTTCACGGAATCCGGTAACTTGGGCACCCCTCCTGGGTCAACCCTATACCCCCTACGAGTGCGGCGAATAGCCCGCCAATCCTAGAGTGAAGCCCCCTCCGTCTCAATGCCATGAGATGCGGGCTTGTTGCCCTCTAGAATCCGGCTATCCGTGCACCCCTCCGCGGGGTAATCCTAGTACAGAAAGTAAAATATACATACAACGGGTACATCGACCGCAACCAGGTCGTGCCCCAAAATAATAGTACAAACAGGCAGTGACGGCAGTCCACATGTCGGACGCTCGCCCCGCAATATCAAATGTACATAATACAACAAAACTGTACTACCACTGCAACCAGGCTATCCTCCACGACCGATCCGCAACAACACAGTACAATCACAGAACATCAACGTGAAAATCACGTTCGCAAATCCGTCTAACCGGGCTATAGCAGTTAGACGGGATTTACCGATCAAGTGACATTCACGGTCACAGATATAATGTAAAAACTGTGAACTAGCATGTTTAAAATATCCGATCGAACAAATATTATCAAGTGGGCCCCAAGCAGTACTGTAGCACTAATAGAAAATCTGGGCCCAAAGAAAATGTCCCAAATGCCCTATTTTCAACACATAAGCTTACTGGGAAAATATGGTGCCACGATTCCTCTTTTCCGCCGCGCAAGCGCGGCCAAACCAGGGGTTTGGCCGCGCTTTCGCGGTCGAAGTGAGGAATCAGTGGATCGTATTTTCCCAGAATTCTTATAATTTGTTGTACATGTCTCTGAAATCACCAGAAAAATTTTAGGAGCTCAAAAAATTTTAACAGAGAACACATGTGCACAAAAATACGGTTTTCGGGTTTTTGTTCGATCGAGTTCTAAACGCGCTAGAGCAAGCTAGGGAAGGTTAACGGCCTGGCTCTGATACCATTGTAAGCCCGCGGGGGCGCCCCGGCCGTCGATCCGACGCCGGAAACGCGGAAAACAAAAACTTTGCGAACTTTGCAAAACGGCACCACCGCGGACTTTTTACCCGGATCGGGCCATTAACCTAGCTAGCTAGCAAAAAGAAAAGAGTAGAGAAGCTATACCAAGCGATCCGTGTCCTTCGGTCTTCGTCTCCGCTCCGATCTCCCGCGGAATCTCCGTCACCTCCTCGCTCGTCGGAAAGGGCACCACGTAGCCGGAATCTTTTACGGGCTCCCGCCTCTTGACCGAGGCAACTCGGGCGCGAAGTTGGCTAGCCGACGCGTCCAAGACTTGCTATAGAATAGTGTAGTAAGCATGTCTCTTGGGGTTCTTGAAGTTGCCTAGATGGAAGGATGTGAGGAGGAGAAGAAAGCAACTAAAGAAAATTGTGCTTTTGAATTTTGGTAGCATGAAAATGATATGAATCTTTTTCCTCACACAAAATGAAAACCCCTCTTCTCCCTTGGAATAGTGGCCGGCCCCCCCTCTCAAGAATGAGATTGGAGAGAGAGAAAAAAGCAAGAAAGAATATATCAACAATATAGAAAATGGTCACTCTCATTTCACTAATCAATCTCCCCTTTTCAAAACCATCACAAGAAAAGCAAAGATGAGACCAATATGGAATCTCATGATGAAGCAAGTCTCATCATAATCCACAAGAGCAAGAAAACCCTCCACTAAATGTTAATTGCAAACTTGCAATTAACACCCTCCAACTAGAAAGTCCGACCGAGAAGGAATGAAGGAAAACCGGCCGGAACGGAATGCAAACTGGCAACTTCAGAAAATCGATCCCGTAATAAATTACAGGAAAACCCCACTACTGCAAATACATGCCCGCATTTGTATTCGCACTGAACACAAATGCAAAGAGACAAAACTACACTATCTAAAACTAGAATCCGGCTTAAGCCAAAGCCGGCTAGTAAAAACTGTCCGATCACGATCCGTGCAATACCGCACGTATCTGATCGAACCCTGCCATATCTCCATACGGCCTCTACAGCGTTTCGCCCGAAACTTGAGTAACTGTCTGTGTGGTGGACTCTAAAGACTCGTCAATACTGTGGCTGTGGATTTAACCACTAGCACGTCAGAGGTATAAGCCAATACGTGACGGGCCACCAGGTATTGACCAAAAGGGACGTCGATGAGCGAACTCATCCTGACACCCTACTGAGCCTGTCAGTGACAATATCCGTACAGTCCGGTCCGTTCGTCTATGAGCATCGCATGGCGGGCCTAGGGGGTTGGTAAAAGTCAGACCCCCAAAAGCGGTACAAGTCGTGTCGGAGTGTAGCCCAGAACACCCTGAGATACTACTGGAATACCTACCAGCAAATCTCCTGCCTTGGCCAAGGACTTTTCATGTTCTGGCTCTCCTAGACACAGCACGACCTCACCCCCAATACCGGGAGAGACGAACCCCTGCAGATCCGCTCACTGTCTCCATGTGGCTCGGGACTGTACCCAACTAAAACCTGTTTGCACGACTCCTTTGAGCCGTGGTAGGGTAGTAATCAAAGTACAGTGGGAACTCGCACGAGACAAATGACGATCCCAGGTCGATGAACTAACCTGTACACATGTCACCTGGGAACTGCTATCTGACGTCTGGTATATCCCAACTAGCAGGTTCCCGGCGAGTCCTGTCCGGTGTACTCATAACCCAATGAGCACCTGTATACATCTTAGGTGAACCAACTGACACCAGTGGCTTGTGAGACCGGCCACCGCCCCTCGTCGGGGTCTCGACTGTATACACTAGTCTACTCCGGAGTATCGATGCCCTGTCTCGAAACTCCCACGACTAGGGACCTTTTAAGGATGTGCTTATAGACTCCAGCTCTCACATATATGATCGCCCTCATACTGCTGGTTGTCAAGCAAAAATCCTAGGGGCTCTATCAACGTGTAATAGCGACTCGTAAGGTCACCTAAAGCAGTACACGATGATAAAGATAAACCAGATAGCATACTATCATCTCGAGTAAGACTGTCCTACCGGGATAGGTCCTCCCCTCAATCATTGCAATCACGTGCCTGTGACCCAATAATTGACTCTGAGGGCACTATCTCCAACAGCTAGTACCGCTGACATGCTAGTGGTTAAATCCATAGCCAAAGTATTGACGAGTCTTTAGAGTCCTCCACAGACAGTTTCTCAAGTTTCGGGCGAAACGTTGTAGAGGCCGTATGATATATGGCAGGGTTCAATCATATACGTGCAGTAGTGCACGGATCATGATCGGGCGGATCATACTAGTGAGCTTTGGTTTAAACCGTATCCTAGTATTAGATTTGTTTTATTACTTTAGTCTCATCGCATTCGCATTCAGTCGGAATGCGGATGCAGGTATGTATATACAGGTGAGGGGTATCCCTGTGATCCGTCACGAGTTTATTTTAGATGTTGCCGTATGTTTTTATTGTTGTAAACATTTGGATTAATGTTTACAAATGGAAATTCTGAGCTTAAGTCATCATGAAGAGCATTTAATGTGGCATGTGCGTGTTTAGTGACTCATGGTCTCTTTCTTTGTGCATATGTCGCATTATTGATTGATTAGAGTGTTGAAATGATTAGAGGAAAGAGAGAGGGCAGCCATATTAGTGAGGTTAGCTCTTGTATTATTCTATCACACTCTCATTTTATCATACAACACATAAGAAAAAGAAAGCCTCTTCTTCATCTTCTTCCTCTAAGCTCACAACCTCCATTGATGGCATCATCTCCAACCTCCATCCATACACTCTCATGTGTTGAGAATTAATGGATGCTTGAGACAAAGTGATCACACACATTCTCTACTTCACCTTGGACACGTCGGCTAGCAAACTTCGTGTCCGAGTTGCTTCGGACGAAGCGGGAGCCCGTAAAAAGACTCATTGATGTGGTACCCTTCCGACGAGAAGACCGGAGATCGGAGATGCCGCGAGGAGCTTGGGTTGTTGGCCAAAGACCGAAGGACACGGATCGACCGGTATAGCTTTTCTAACCCTTTTCTAGTTAGCTAGTTATAGGTTAATGGTTCGATCAGGGAATAAAGTCTGCGATAGCGCCGGTTTCAAGTTTAGAAAAAGTTTTCGTTTCTGCATTTTGGCCTCGGATAGACGGCCGGGGCGCTACCGTAGACTTACATGGTATCAGAGCCACGCCATTAACCTTTACTAGCTTGCTCTAACGTGTTTAAAAGATCGATCGAACGAAGTTTCCAAAACCGCGATTCCAATTTATGCAGTTTCTGTCGAATTTTTTTGTCGTCGAAAAATTATTTTGAGTATTGCAGAAAATCAGGCAGGCTTTTTCAAGACATCTGTGAAAATTTGGTAGCATGATGCTACAGTTACACCGTGGAACCGCGGCAATAACCCTGTTTTGGCCGCGGTTCCGCCGCCATTTTGTGTCCTCTCTGCACCAAATTTTCTACAGTGGTCTTAAACTTGGAATTGGGGTTTCTGGAATATTTTGTTTGGGCCCAGATTTGTTAGAGTACTGGATTTGTGCTTGGGGCCCACTTCGGGAGATTTTGTCGATCGAATATTTTAAATACGTTAGTTTACAATACTTACATTATTTCTGCGACCGTGAATGTCATTTGATTGGTAAATCTTATCTAATTGCTATAGCTTTTTTAGACGGATTTGCGAACGTGACATTCACGTTGATATTCTGTGTTGTGCTGTGATGTTCCGGATTTGTCGTGGTGGATAGCCTGGATACAATGGTAGTACAGTTTGGTTGTATTTGTACATTTGATATTGCGGGACGAGCGTCCGACATGTGGACTGCTGTCATTACCTGTTTGTATATTATTCTTTTGGGGCACTACCGGGCTGAGGTCGATGTACCCGTTGTATATATTTTACTTTCTGTACTAGGATTACCCCGCGGTGGGGTGCACAGGTAGTCGGGTTCTACAGGGCAGCGGGCCCGCATCTCATGGCTTTGAGACGGAGGGGGCTTCACTCTAGAATTGGCGGGCTATTCGCCGCACTCGTAGGGGGTACAGGTTGACCCAAGGAGGGGTGCTCAAGTTACCGAATTCCGTGAAGTGCTGGGTGGTCTATTCACTTTGCTATAGGGGGCTGCCTCGCTTCAGGTTTTGGCCGGTAACTTACCGTGCCCGTAGGGGTCTAGGATTTCATTGCACAGGCTATCCACACGACCAGGGGAATGTCGGGTTTCACTTGCGGCTCAAAGGAAACCCGGGGATCCCAGATTATCTGTATTGTTCTGTGATGCTTATTACATTTCTGTGATGTTGCATTTTATCATACCTGGAGCGATTATTACATATTGATATATATATACTAGTAGATGATGTATATGTTTTACACCCGCGCTAGTCCAGTCCCCGCTCTGTCGTTAGTTAAGTAACCTAACGGGTGATGACGGGACCCAATGGCGAATGCGAATGACATATACGTACATCATATTTTCGTTCTTTTGTGGTGTGATTAAATGATGGGACTGCATTGATTCGGATCAATGCAAGCTAAACAAACCTATTCTGATGTTGTTGGAACATTTTTCAAAAAAAAAAGCTGTTATTGCAAGGACGTTCTCTTTTGCTTTGCACAGTGATATTCGGTTATGAATATCCAGCACCTCAGTCGACGAGGCAAGGGCCGAGATCCCTTCACCAGGAGTGACCTCTCGGGCAGAAGTTTGTTTCAGGGTAATAACTTCACTATAGTCGATTGCTTTTTGCTTTGCATCGTGATATTCAGTTGGAATATCCTGCACCTCATTCTACGGGGAAAGAGCCGAGATCCCTTCACCGGGAGTGACCTCCTTAGCAAAGGTTTTCGCCACTATAGTTTTATAAAAAGCTATCTGATTCTTTCAACGATATCAAGTTCATTACATTAAAGGGTTTTCGCCAAAAACTATTCGTAGCCCTCCATCATTTCAGACGGGTAGCACTTAGTATTCATGCTATGTTTGTTGGCCTTCGTCATGGCATAGTGTATGGTAGCTATTTGTTACTTTTCTGCTGCATAGATAGATGCGTTGGTTTGGGACAGTCATACTACTATTTTGGCCTTCGTCAAGGGTATGTACGGGTGGGTTCAAATTAACATGGATAATGATGGGTAGAACATGACATGTGACTTATGATATGTTGGCATTCGTCAAGGTCATAAGAGCATGGGGTAAAAATCACATCGGGAGTTTCTAAAGAAACTGAAACTTGCTAGGCATGCGCATACCTTCTGGATTGTGATAATGTGAGTGGATTCCATCACATTATCATGCGATGATAGTTAGATCCCGATTCCCACTGATGAGTTGGTTTACTCCTCGGGTGATCCCGACTAATTCTTCTTTCAGGTTTGGATGAGAATTTGAGCTTACAGTGGGAGGTTTCCTTATCAGATAAATTGATAACCATTCTGATCTAGGTTAGAGTGCATGCAGAGTGTTTCTTTTCTCTCTCCCTTTGGCAGCAAACATGACCCGACCCTAGACTATAACTCAGTGACCAAGTTAACCGAACTTTCTTAAAACACTGGCTTTTGGATCGTCATAATTGCATACCTCATTGCCACTCCTACTTTTACCCTTTTCTCCAGAACACCCCGTTTTACTACGAACATCCACTTCCATTGGATAAAACCATCGTATGGTTATATACGAACTCGAAGGAACTTGTTCCAGATTCGAGGATGGTTTCTGGTTCTGGAGAAAATGAATAGGACTATTCAGTTGTCTTTTCCTTTTACCTTCTCTCAGGTTGCGAGTGCTCCTTGGATAAGGACAGTACACCTATTACGCTAATTGGATAGTCTTCTTCCAAATCATAGGCAGGTGCCAAATAGTAGGGAATGAAGAAAACCAATTAGCCTAACGATGGTGTACAGAAGGTAATAAGTTAATACAAATAAAGGGATTAGAAAGAGGGCAAAGTAAACTGCGACTACTATTCACGACCAAACCAAGTATTTCATCGCTGCTCCTACTTCACCTTTGTATTTCTCTAGGATACCCCGTATCACTACGAAGATCCACAGTTATTTGGATACTCCATCATATGGTTATATACGAACTCGAAGGAACTTGTTCCAGTTCGGGGATGGATTCTGATTCAGGAGAAATAGGAATAAGGTTTTATTCAGTTGTCTTTTATCTTTACCTTCTCTCGGGTTGCGAGTGCTCCTAAGATTAGGACAGTACACCTATTACGCTTATTGGATAGTCTTCTTCCAAACCATAGGCTGGTACCGAACGGTGGGGAAGGAAGAAAACCATTCAGCCTAAAGGGGTGTATAGAAGGTAATGATTAAAGACATATAAAGGGATTTGGAGAGATGGAAAAGAAATATATGGTTACAGTTGTGAATCTGATAATGGAAGAGGCATTACTAGGAATACCCGAATACCCCTCCGAAACATTTACATGTTTCAGTTTCACTGTGTATTGTTAAAAGAAAACTGATTTCCCAATTAGCCCTTGTTCCAGGATATGTATTTACCAGGTTTGATTCTCACATCAGTATGGTTTTTCAGATGATGAGTGGGAGTAAGTTATTGGGAATTGGGTGATCATCCTCATTATATCGGGATTCGTTGTAATTGGTGATATTTGAGGAAATCGCCTGGGTTGTTTTGCCGGACGGCAAATATTTGGTTTTGAATATCCGTTGTTATGCACAAATTTCAAATTGATATATCTGTACGTTTATTTTTATAAAGTGAGATATAACTTTTTAAAATTATGTCTATGACATTTACCTATATTAGTGGATGGTTAGGTAAGGAACATTAAATATCGGTGTAATTCTTCTTAGCCATAAGTACAGTTTTCAACCTACGACACACAGGGAATGAGTTATTAGACTCAGGGGACTTATACAGAGTATTGTATGTTGTCCAGTGTCCATGAGGACAGAGGGGTTGGTACTCGTACTATATTCTGTTTACTTGTGACTTCTCTAGTTCTTAGACATGTGTTTTGTAGAAATGCAAGGTCTAAGTTTTGAGAAGTTATAGGTATAAAAATAAAGTAGAGAACCAGGCTTTGCAAGTATCAGAATGCTTCAAGGTGATCGAAGATATATATACTTGTGTATGGTATTCAGTTAATTGTAATGATTAAGAGAACTTGCTTCTCTTTCAAGTTACTCATAATTGAAAGCACTCCTAAATTGAGTAATGCTGATCGGCCTCTCTCCATTTAATTGACATGCACTGGAGACAGCTGCATGATTTGAATCTGGTTTCAATAAAATCAGTGCCTCTGTTTCTATATTGGATATAGAATAGTTCATATCTTAACAATGTTAAGGTACGGGAAGTTGTCTGGCTTATGCTTAAAACCAGACTCTGGATAACTCAAGGCACATTTCTGTAATAGCTGTTTGTGGGTTGACCCTGGCTATGACGAGGGTTGACTTTCTACCATCTGAAAGATCAATAGTGATATTGTTCTTGACTCACCACAGTTTTAGTAAAATGGATTCTTTTTTAGAAAACAGTAGTGAGAGTATGGTAGAACTGGAAGTGATTCTAGAACCACAAACGATTACTAAAAATTTAATAGGACCTAAAGATTCAATCTGGTTAGACATTACATTAGCCACTCCGCAGATATGGTGGGTAACCTCAGGCACCCGAGAGGTACTCCGGTAACCTCAAAGACGGTGACAGGGAGGTTCTTGTTTACCCAGACTTGACACTACTGTTGTTCCAGGCTATGAGACTCAGCAGGAGGATGAGTATAGCGTCGTTCTAAACTAGCTTTAGAAGTGCACGTGTATATGACTCTGCCAGAGGGTTGTCATAGTCAGTGGGAGCAGTGGAAGCATAGTGGACAAGTAGTTTATGTCTATTTATGGACTAAAAGCAGATATAGCGGAGATAGATCATCTATTTCTGATGTGACAGTCATAGGTTTGACTTCATAAGAATAGGGGATGGATCTGTTAAGAAGGTAGTAGGGTGTGATGTCCTGGTATATGGATGACATACAAAGAGTAGGAAGTGAAATTCCTATACTTCGATTGGTTATATTTTGGTTGTCACACAATGGTTTCTCCACATAGGATATGGATATAATATCAGACATTCTGGTTACTAGATCTATGGTTTTAGATCTAGATTTGGGTAGTTTCCCAATCTGGGTACTTAGACAGCATTCTATAGGTGTTTTAGAATGGACGACTCCTAGCACGGTAGTATACCTGCAGGTGATGGAGTCACCCTCTCTAAAGGTGTCTTACAGACTAAAGGGGAGAGGGATGTGCATGACTGGCAGATCCCTTGCTTAGACAATTGAGTCAATCATGAAATGTCGAGTATCACACCAGACATTATTTTTGGCACTGGATGCAATAAGTTGATATTAATCCTATCCTGGAGAAACGTTCGGAAGCAGTTTTAGAACATAAGTGGATGTTCTAGGGATATGATAACAACAGCCTCTTTTAGGAGACGGTTATCATTCCAGGCTTCCAAGGTGACTTGAATGACAGAGTGACTATCAGAGTTATAGTTTTCCCTCTGACGAGGAGCAGTATTTTGGACAGGTGGTCCAAGCGGATACTGAGGGAGGCATGGCGCAGGATACTGATTAAGTTCAGTTGATGATACAGTCTAAGAAGTTTGGATTTAGAGTTCATTTATGAATAGGTCCCATAAGATATCCAGACATATTCTAATACAGGTATTGCTTATTTCGGGAGATGGCTTTTTCCGCAAACTTGAGATAAAGAGAGACTTAGAAAGAAACATTAGGGCGGATCCACTCACTGAGGCTATTCCTCGAATGCAATAGTTTCGCAAACGGGCTTTGTGAAACTGATTAGTAGAGGAGTTGGGTGTTCGGTATCACACGCGCTGTGAGTATGCGACATCGCAATAATTAGCCTTGAGTGCAAGTAGGAGATTGTTAGATATAGTGCCCTCAGAGTCAATTATTGGATCACAGGCATGTGATTGCAATGGTTGAGGGAGGACCTATGCCGGTAGGACAGTCTTACTCGAAATGATAGTATGCTATCTGGTTTATCTTTATCATCGTGTACATGCTTTAGGTGACATTACAGGTCACTATTGCACGTTGATAGAGCCCATATGATTCTTTCTTGATGACCAGCAGTATGATGGCGATCATATACGTGGGAGCTGGGGGTCTAAAAGCACATCCTTAAAATGGTCCCTAGTCGTAGGAGTTTCGAGACTGGGCATCGATACTCCATTTGTAGACTAGTGTATACAGTCGAGACCCCGACGAGGGGCGATGGTCGGTCTCACAAGCCATTGGTGTCAGTTGGTTCACCTAAGATGTATACAGGTGCTCATTGGGTTATGAGTACACCGGACAGGACTCGCCGGGAACATGCTAGTTGGTATTATACCTGACGTCAGATAGCAGTTCCCTGGTGACATGTGTACAGGTTAGTTCATCGACCTGAGATCGTCATTTGTCTCGTGTGAGTTCCCACCGTGCTTTGATTACTACCCTACCACGGCTCAAAGGAGTCGTGCAAACAAGTTTTAGTTGGGTACAGTCCCGAGCCACATGAGGCAGTGAGAGGATCGGCAGGGGTTTCGTCTCTCCCGGTATTGCGGGTGAGATCGCGCTATGTCTAGGAGAGCCGTTACACGAAATCCTTAGACAAGGTAGGAGATTTACCGGTAGGTATTCCAGTAGTATCTCAGGGTATTCTAGGCTACACTCCGACGCGGCTTGTACCGCTTTTGGGGGTCTGACTTTTACCAACCCCCTAGGCCCGACATGCGATGCTCATAGACGAACGGACCGGATTGTACGGATATTGTCACTGACAGGTTCAGTAGGGTGTCAGGATGAGTTCGCTCATCGACCTCCCTTTTGGTCAATACCTGGTAGCCCGTTACGTACGGATAGTACCACTGACGTGCTAATGGTTAAATCCACAGCCAAAGTATTGACAAGTCTTTAGAGTCCCCCCATAGACAGTTTCTCAAGTTTCAGGCGAAACGTTGTAGAGACCGTATGATATATGGCAGGGTTCGATCATATACGTGCTGTAGTGCATGGATCATTATCAGGCGGATCATACTAGTGGGCTTTGGTTTAAGCCGGATCCTATTATTAGATTTGTTGGATTACTTTAGTCTCATCGCATTCGCATTCAGTCGGAATACGGATGCAGGTATGTATATACAGGTGAGGGGTATCCTTGTGATCCGTCACGAGTTTACTTTAGATGTTGCCATATCTTTTATTGTTGTAAACATTTGGATTAATGTTTAAAAATGGAAATTGTGAGCTTATGTCATCATGAAGAGCATTTAATGTGGCATGTGCGTGTTTAGTGACTCATGGTCTCTTTCTTTGTGCATATGTCACATTACTGATTGATTAGAGTGTTGAAATGATAAGAGGAAAGAGAAAGGGCAGCCATATTAGTGAGGTTAGCTCTTGTATTATTCTATCTCACTCTCATTTTATCATACAACACATAAGAAAAAGAAAGGCTCTTCTTCTTCTTCTTCCTCTAAGCTCACAACCTCCATTGATGGCATCATCTCAAACCTCCATCCATACACTCTCATGTGTTGAGAATCAATGGATGCTTGAGACAAAGTGATCACACACATTCTCTACTTCACCTTGGACACGTCGGCTAGCAAACTTTGTGTCCGAGTTGCTTCGGACGAAGCGGGAGCCCGTAAAAAGACTCATTGATGTGGTGCCCTTTCGACGAGAAGATCGAAAATGCCGCGAGGAGCTTGGGTTGGTGGCCAAAGACCGAAGGACACGGATCGACCGGTATAGCTTTTCTAACCTTTTTCTAGTTAGCTAGTTATACGTTAATGGTTCGATCCGGGAATAAAGTCTGCGATAGCGCCGGTTTCATGTTTAGAAAAAGTTTTCGTTCCCGCATTTTGGCCTCGGATAGACGGCTGGGGCTCTACCGTAGACTTACAACTGCTACAGGTTAGTCTGTAGACCCGAGATCGTCTTAGAGTCTTGTGTGATTCGCACCGAGCTTTGATTTCCACCCTACCACATTCAAGAGAGCGTGCAAATAGGTAGTTTTTTGTCACGACCCCAAATTGGCACGTGACGGCCCTTAAACTACGCAACGTCTACAGGCGTAACGCAATTTAAGTAAGCCAAAAACCCAGCAATCTAAATCATCAAACTAGTAAGAAAGTGATAATAGCATTTTCAAAACCTTTGAAATCTCAACCCAAATTCTTTAAAGTCCAACTTTTCTTTCTTTAAAATTTTGGCAGCACCTCCTTTGCAAAAACCAACCCTAAAAATGGGTACAACATAAATATAAGTAAAGAATCCCCAACGGGAGCAAATCCACGCCCAACAGAGGAAAACAACCACCACAACAGATATACAACATCATAGCGAAGAAATAAAAGACGATAGAAGTAAAACTACATAAAAGACCTCCAAGTCACAAAATAATATACAATATCGTCCTCACATCAAGTCTTTAAGTCATACAAGATAATGGTAGATGGAGAGTACATGGATACAACGAATATAGAATAAAAAACTTTGGATAACCGCAAAACCCACCTAAGCAAAACTGCACACTGTGAGCCGAAGCGGTATCCGCTGCAAAAGATGATGTGATAAATGAATAGCCTGCCTCGACTACTCTGGGGAACAACCTGCAAAACACTGTGGCACAACGGGGGTGAGTTGCTAACTCGTGAATAGTAATTAACATATGCAGGTAATCGCAAGTATCCACGTACAGCGCGAATCTAACATAGACAAGCAAATAGCAATAAAAGTCATATGGGTGCAATAGTCATGAAAGGTACACTAGCAGGTATCACTAATACATGAAGTAGTAATATGACAATATGTATGCAACAGTCATGTAATGTACCCCATCGGGTACAACTAATACATGAAACAATGATATGACAATGTATATATGCAACAGCCATGAAAGGTACTCTAGCAGGTACAACTAATACATGAAGCAATGCATATAAAATAAAGTATGTAAATGCAACAGTCATGGAAGGTACTCAATCAGGTACTACTAATAAATGAAGCAGTGCATAAACAATAAATGTGGAGTATGGAATGAAACATGTCATTTCCACGGAATCCTGATATCGTGGTAAGACCAAAGTCCATCAAGACAATCCAAATCCCAATTCCTCAAATCAGCCACCCAAATTGGCTCTCATATCATGTAAGTCACACAAACCCTGAATGTATAATATCAAGTAAATCTCATATAACCTGAATGCACAAAATCAGCAATCTCATATATATTCTGATCTCAAATAAATCTCCTATATCCCAAATCCAATATCAAGTGAATCTCATATATCCTAAGTATATTTGCATGAATAATTAAGTTGAAGTATATGAATTCATATGTATACATATATATTAGCGTCCCATTCCACTAATATATATATATATATATATATATATATATATAACAGCGTCCCATTCCATTGTTATATATACTTAGGAGTAAAATATCATGAAAACCAAGTGTCAAGCATCGACACAAAATACTGGTCTATCAGGTGCTGTCACCACGACTGGCCCCCTGATAGGTACGTATCATACGCTATACCTAAAGCTCGAGTGCCTAACTCTGACCCTCGCCACTCGACGTATCCATACGCACATGACTCCCGTAGGTATCCCCACGATAACCGCCGAGTCATTAGTACTATCACCGATAGGTACTTGCCCACCTTCCAGGCCCAATCGGCATGGACCGTCGATCATCTTGCTGAGGGGAACCGTACCGGGCCTCACCATGTACCTTCACACGGCCCACGATGCTCCTTGCATGGGGTATATATATCAGAACCGATAAAACTCATGGTGGCTGCTGAAATACCATATCAAGAGAAACCGGGTTTTTCAAATAATGCATAATATTATGAAACTACCACGGTCCTCAAATCCAGAAAACATCATGAAAAATCCATATCTCAATGCGAAAATCCATGAATATAATATATACAACATAAAACTGCAATGTAAGCATATAAAGGACAAGCCGCTATTTAACTGCAAAAAGTTAAAATATATACATGCGGTTCCTAATTTCTCCAAGTCTATATAACATCAAATAAAGGTAGACATGTAGCTACAACCAGATATGTGTGTAAACATGAAGGTATAGCAAGGTATATGTATCTACCTATCAATGATGATGTAATATACCCTCCAGGTATAAGTGAAGTATGTATGCAAGGTATACATGTAGTTATGTTATTATATGTGTATGTACTTATCGCTAATGGTACAATGCCCTATAGGTATACAGCTAACTAGCATGTAAGCATGTCAAGGCATATGTGTAAACATGTAGGTATACAGGTATGCTATATGTCATATGCATAAAAAAATATGAATCAATGTCTCAATGTCCCTAACCAAATAATATCATATAGGTATGTGTGTTGTGCGTGCCATGGCAATTATTGACGGTGTGTGTGGCATACAATCAGTGCTCGTGCAACACGAGCCATCAATAATAGTGCAGTGTCCTAAAGGTACAAGTCCAAGCACAACAAATAACTAAGCAATAAGGTGTATGCGCAACTCTATATTTGACATAGAATATGCGAAAATTCATAACATCTCTAGCCCAGACGCATAACGCCATGCGGGCGATTCTCCTGTAGATGTTAAATCTACTCACCAACGCTCCTGGCTAAATAAAGCCTACCACTCGCTTTCCCCTGTTCGCAACGTCCGAAGTCCCCCCCTGCGATCCTGAACACATATAACAATAAAGCAAGCGTATATAAGCAATCGACTAAAAATACGTACAACTACGTTTAACCGATGCACCAACTCCAAACATACTCTTGAGTGTCCGTTAAGTGGCTAGCACGCAAAGCGACACTACAAAACCAACTCAAGAGAAAAAGCTACACAAAAACACGAACGACATCGGTACGACCCTAGTTAGGAACCGTAGGGTTCCTAGGCACACTAATGAGGTCTCTGATACCACTGTAGGGGTCCTAGGCACACTAATGAAGTCTCACAAGGCATCAAACATGGCTAATTCAAATTTTTCCTTGTGCCTACAAACCCTAATACGGATCGTTAACTAGAAAACAAGGCGATGCAATGCAAATAAAAGAATTTATCTAAGAGGAAAGGGGCTACAACCATTGCAGATCCGGTCCACCACTTCCTAAGCTCCGCGATGATGTCCCTCCGCTGTCCAAATCGGATTTCGGACTCTAGCATCGGCTTCATCGAAGAAATGGACGGGCTTGGTCGTCGGCTTCGATGCCGAAGATGATCTACGTCGAGGCATCACTAGATCATGCTCCCACTTCACCAAGTCATGAAACTTGTGAAGAAAACACCCTATACTACTTGGCAAGAGGTAGAGGATGAAGAAATAGGAAGTGGGTTCACTTTAGAATTGGACTTCTCACTCATTTTGGCAAGTTGCCATTAATGGTTGCAAGCTTTTTCCTTTTGTTGAAGAAGAAGAAGATGAAGAAAAAGAATATGATAAGATGTTACAATATAAAATAAAATGATACTTATCATATCTTTAACCTTAGTTAGGTGTAGAGAATTGACTAAGGTTAGTTTGAAGGGTTAGGGTTAAGCATGAAGACAAAATGGTCACTTAGTCAAAGTTTCATGAAGCTTCAACTACAAACAAATCAAGCCACCATTTTCTTTTCTTTTGCCAAAAATAAATAAATAAATAAATCAATAAATAGATAAAAGAATAAGTGAATAAAATGAAACCCTAACCATTCATATAACCATGGTCAATTCTTTACACAAACCCATGCTTGCATGTATCATCAAACATGATACAATCTTGTGCACAAAAGTATATCTCATATACAACTTGTGCATTTTAAGTGAGTAAATCCATTTAAAGTGAACCAATACTAGTTAATGCAAAGTAATATATTAAATATATAATTATACACTAAATCATTAAATCAACACTTGATTCAATGATCCGGTCATGTCGCATGTAACCGGCTAGTATCCAATGTATCGGCTTATCGAATCAATCCTTGATTCGATAACTAGGTTATATCGCATACAACCATTCGACACATTCATCGCGAGAATGAAATACGGTATCACATACACGCATTATTCTCGGTCCCGCACATATCTCATATGCGCTCCTATTTCGTTTCGCTTGAGCCAGGAAACCTCTGTGTAGGACTCTAAAAACTCGTCAACACGCCGGCAGCAGATGATGATCATATCAAACACCCACAAGCCGCAAGCGGTCTGCTAAACGTAACGGCCACCCGGGTATTGAGCGATCAGAAGATCGACAAGCAAGCCCGCTCACACTCCTGTGAATCCAACCAGTAACACTTACCATACAGTCCAGTCTGTTCGTCTGATATGTCGCATATCTCGCCTAGGGGTGGTAAACGTCAGACCCCAATAGCTCAATAAGTAATGCCGACGTGAGGTCCATAACTATCGTGAAACTACTGATAACTCTTACCAGTATATCACTGCAACCCTGGCCAGGGATTTCCTGTTATGGCCAGTCGTGCATAGCGCAACATCAACCCCCAATACCGGGAGAGACGAATCCCCTCCTATCGCTCATTGCCTCCATATGAATCGGGACTGTACCCAAAAACCACCTGTTTGCACGACTCAGTAGAGCCATGGTAGGGTGGAAATCAAAGCACAGTGGGAGACACACAAGACTCTATGACGATCTCGGGTCAACAGACTAAGTTGTACCAGTGTCACCAGAGAACTGCCATCTGACGTGAGGTATAATACCATCTGGGAGTTCTCGGCGAGTCCGTTCAGTGTACCCAGTCTGCACTGAGCACCCGCATACCATCTCTGATGTCAAACACCAATGGATATGGGATCATCCATCGCCCATCGCATGGGTCGAGAAGATATACGCTAGTCTACTCTGGAATATCGATGCCCCGTCTCGATATTCCCTCGACTAGGAACATTGTCATGGACTGTCCAGGCCCCACTAGTATGATCTACATCATAGTCCTGGAAGTCGAGTACACATCCTAAGGGCTTTATCAACATGTAACAGAGAGACAGAAAGTATACATGTTAAGATAAAGATCAACCAGATAGCGTACTATCATGTCGAGCAAGAAAGTCCTACCTATATATGTCCCAGCATCCACTACAATATACATCCAATGTACAGTAATGGCCTCTAGGGCATACATATAACTAACAATCTCCCACTTGCACTAGGGCCATGTGTAGCAGTAGTTGTAGTATCTAATACTCAACCATCCCTTAAAAGTCTCTCTTTGGGAAAAGGCCTTCGTGAGTGGATCCGCCGTGTTGTCCTCTGAGTCTACTCTCCCAACCTCGATCACCCTGGAGATCAACTATCTCCATGATCAGGTGATGCTTCCTCAGAATATGTCCGGGTCACTGATGGGACCAGGGTTCCAGGGCCAAAACCACACTCCCATTGTCATACAATGGCAGGAACCTTGTTCATCTTATGAACCAATATACACCCAAACTGCCTCTTTGGTATTATCTTTAATAGCGATGTTACCAGCCTTTATCGTCTAGTTTGCCACGGTATGCAGCTTGGAACTCTTCCAACATATCGTCCCTTTACTGAGGGTAAAGACAATGCCTGTGACTGACATTCAGTCGTCTTTATCACCCTTGAACCCTTTCCAGTGATTCTCCCCAGGATCGATTGATACAATCTTATTGTACCTAGTGAGAACCCTAACATCCCTTTAGATCTATCTCATAGATCCAAATCTCAGGATTTAGGAGGTATCATCTTTATCCTATTGGAGAATCCTTGTGATAAGAGGAGATCGACCGATCGTAGTATAGGAAACTCTTTTCCTATCAAGAGTATGTTGTCCATGTACAATACGAGGACAGCCACCTTACTCTCTACTACCTTTTTGTATATACAAGGTTCGTCTACCATTTTGATGATGTCAAACTGTTTGACTAACTCATCAAAACAGATGTTCCAACTCCGCGATGCCTGCTTCATCACATAAAACATCTTGCACACGTTTCCGCTGCTCCCACTGTTTACGTAGCCCTCTGGCTGTGTTCTTATAGACGTTTTCTTCTAAATCATTATTTAGAAAAGTAGTCATGGCACCCAACCACCAGATATCATAGTCATGGTATGTAGCCGTGGCAAGTAGGATCTGGATGGACTTAAGCATAGTCCCTGGAAAAGGTTTCATCATTATTCGTGCCTGGTCGATGACGAAAACCTTTAACAAGTCTAGCTTTGAAAGTCTCAACTTGTCCATCTACACCAAGTAATCTTCTCAAGATATACTCACTCCTGATAGGGATTTAACCCTTCAGATATCGTATCCAAAGTCCATACTTTGTTGGTGTATATGGATTCCATCTCAGATTGCTAAGCATCCAGCCATTCTTACAGAGTCCCTACTCTTGATGGCCTGCTCGAATCTAGTTGGGTCATCATTTCATGATGCAATCCTTGCTCCTACTGTCATCGAGAAACCGAAGTATCTCTCAAGCAGGTGAGGAACCCTGCTAGATCGGCGGAGAGGCTGAGGTTCGTCGGGAACTATTGAATCCTTTGGTTCTGTCAAATCATCAGCTGCAGTTTTGTATAGCTGGAACCTTTCCAGTTCTACACAACTGACTTTACCTCGATCTTGTCCGGATTTTGCTTTCGACATAGGCCAGACAACCCCAAATCTTAACTAACTTAAGATATGGGCTCTTCCCTTTCCATATCACATATGAAGTGGTAGGCAACTGATTTGATTTGAACCCAATTCAATAGGTATGCAACTTCATAAGTACATAACTCCCTTATAGGAAACTCAGTAGTACTTATCACAGAGCGCACCATATCATATAGGGTGTGATTGCTCCGCCCCGATATACCATCGTACTATGGTGTATACGGAAGAGTAATGCTGAGAGAGAATTTCATTCTCCTTTAGAATAGTCCAGGAATGCCATGCACAAGTATTCTCCTCCTTGATCTTATCATAGGACATAATACTTATACCCGGTTGTTGGTTCTCTACTTCTAACTTATATTCTGTGAATATCTCAAAAGGTTCGGACTTGTGTTTCAACAGGAACATATGTCAGAATCTTGAGAGATCATCAGAGAACGTAATGAAGTATAAAGAACCAGTCCTGGCATGTGTAGACAGGAGACCTTACATACATCATAATGTATCAGTCCCAAGAGTTTACTAACTCTTTCTCTGTTTCTAACAAACAGAGCTATGGTCATCTTATCTTTGTGACATGACTGGCAAGTTTCACAAGATGTAAATTCAAATTGATTTAAATATGCATCTAAAATGTAACCTCAGCCAGTCTGGTCGCATTGATATGACCTAGTCTACAATGCCTCAAGAATGATTCGTTCATTTCTGAACTCTTCCTCTTGTGTGTGTTCCGTATACTAGGAACTGTAGTTTGATTTAGAACATCAATGCTTTTAGATAACGTGCCTGAACCGATCAACTTTTGATATAGGAAATGTTCAAAACATTATCCAACAATAAAAAATTTTATCATTTCTTTACTTGTAAAGAGAGTGATATGATTTTGTATATCAGGTTCGGTATCTAATAACATTCGTTCAGAATCAATGTATTGGTAATACAGGGTGACAGTGACCAACAGACTTGGCTGCAACACTTGCCCCATTTTCTGTCTCATGAAACTTATCACCCGTTCTCAGTTTTTCTACCTTTTTGTAGCCCTATGTAACAGATTACATATCTGGGATCCTGATCCAGTATCAAATACCCAGGATTCAGATGATACTGAGATACAGTTCTTTGTAATGAACACACCCGAAGGAGATGCATCATATGCACTTTCTTCGTTTGGGCGGCATAGGAATTCTGGTATTCCCCTAACTCCTGCTCGGTCTTATAACTATTATAAGACGGAGCGGGACCAACGTTCCCCAGCTCAGTATAACAAGCGGGTTCGGTCAATACATCCATATTATTATCTTGATTAAGGCGTGATATGGTCGCTACCTGGAGAGAGAGAGAGAAGAAAACACTCTGCGTGCGCTCTTGCAAGATCAGACTGGTTATATATTTTATCTAATCAGGATGGCTCCCACTGTTTTTATCAAATCTTCCTTCAAACCTTAAAAGGAAAGACTAGCCGGGATTAATTACACTCTACAAGTTCGCCAATCTTTCAGCCAGGCCAGTGTCGGTACTTTGAGGGAGGTTCCCCGTGCTTTCGCACGGACCTAATTACAATAAACTTCGTTTTCCCAGAGGCGTAACCCCATTGACACCTTTCTAGACACCTACTTGATCGGCTAATGGCAAACTGCAAAACTCTCCCAGGAGTAACAATTACTCGCAGTGGGTATCGGGATCCAACTATCACATAGAAGGTATGCAATCTCATTGCAAGTTTCAACACTTGAAACTCCCGATAAAGATTTTTACACCTAGCACCTATGACCTTGGCTAAGGTCAACAAATCATAGGTACTAGTCAAGTTCTACCCATCATTTCGTGATTAATTAGACCCACCCATATGACCCTTGGCTAAGGTCAACAAAGCCACATAACTGTCCTAACTAATCGCATCATATGCTGTGTAGGAAGACAACACTTAACTACCGTACATTACGGCTCGGCTATGGTCGACAAACGTAGCACGAATACTAAGTACTCTACTTCCTAAAATGACGGAGGGTTGCGAATGGTTTTTAAGAAAACCTTTAACGCTTTGAACTTGATCTCGTTGTGGAATCAAATGGTTTTTAAATGGAATGTTTTTGAGGCTTTTCTAGTTTTGCTAAAGGGGTCACTCCCGGTGAGGGGATCGTCGGCCCTTTCCTCGTCGAATGAGGTGCGGGATAGATCATATATATCACTGTGCAAAGCAGAAACTATAGAAGCAATCAAATGACAAACCGAGGGTTGTAGCATCTGCCAGTTATTGCTAAAGGAGTCACTCCCGGTGAAGGGATCTCGGTCCTTTCCTCATCGAATAAGGTGCAGGATGTTCTATAATGAACACCGCGATGCAAAGCAAGAACTGTAGCTACCTGTTTTATTTAGAAATTCGATTCCACAACATCAATTAGGTTTATTTTCTTTCATTAATCTCATTAATGAATATCCCATCATTTAAGTCCACATAATCATCACAGATAAATATAACGTACGCTTATGCCATCCGCATTCGCCTCGATGTCCCGTCTGCACCGTTAGGTTAGGTAACTAACACCAGAACGAGGCAGGGCTAGCGCGGGTGTAAAACATAAGCAACGTCTATATAATATATCATATATACTATATACAATATCTGACACAGAACATCACATGATCACATCACAGATAAATCACAGCAGAAGAAACATATGAAATATTGGATATACTAGGACGTCCATGTTTTGAATACGAGCCAGTATAAAACACGGATTCCACGGTCGTGATGAATAGCCAAACCTACACCCCTAGACCCCTACGAGAGCGGCAAGCAACCCTACCAATTCTAGGGTTAGGAGACCCGGACTCGACTCCTCGAGTTGGTCTCCCACTGGACCCCAGAACCCGGTTACTTATGCTCCCCTCCTTTGATCTATCCTAGTGCGGAAAAGTAAATAATATACAAACGGTGACATCTTCCGCAACCTGGAAGTGCCCCAATAAAAGAATATTACATACAAGTTTTTTACATGAATGAAAATGAAAAACACTCATCTCACATAAAAAAACCCCGGCTATTCAAACACGACGATCCAATATAACATATCCAGCAACACATAACATCACATGTCATCAACGTAAGTAAATATGCACATCCCAATTGTCGTTGACATATAGCAACGAAACCGGCGATACCACATATTACACTTACGGTCACAGAAAAGAAAGTGTAAAACTACAACAGTTGGAATCCGCAATCTGCATAGACATCGCATGCCTAATCAAATGAATTTTTTAGACATCGCATGCCTAACAATTATAAACCCCGCATTTTAGTCTCATTATCGAAAACTCTTTTCAATATCAAGCCGGGAATTCAACAGGATTCCCGATGTTCTGATCGAATGCTCGTCGCAAACTTTACTAGACGGCCGCACCCCCGATGCCGTCGACGAAGTGCACCAAGGCGGAACACCGCTGCCGCGAGCACCCGAATGGATGCTTTCGGCGACGGGGTTCTCCTACAGTCACTTGGTCGGGGCTATGGAGTGAGGCTGTCTATTAAGTTTACCCGGCGAGTATCCGCATACGCTACGTGATTGCGACGGAATTTTGATCACATCAAAATTCTGTGGCAACCGATCAAGTGAGACTAAAGTGCTATGTTTATAACATTCATTCAGTTATCTCATAACTACTTGTGAATTCCAATTATTGTATCCCATTCCAGATAAATAGAAAATGTTAAACTTTCCGATCGAACATTCAAACACCCAAGTTTTCCCGAAACAAATCAACACATGAAATAAGTTCAAAGACATTCACTTCATGCCTCAGTACCAACGGTCCAGCCGTAGAAGGGTCAAGCCAACGCCTCACATGTGGCACGCCGTACTGCCCCAAACCCTAAGGTTCAAAGGGCAGTTCAAGATGGTCACATAATCGAGTTAAGCTTTGTTGTCTTCTAGAGGGACCATCGCGTTACTTGCACACTTAGAACGTCCTTAAACCACAGAAAAATCCAACACTTAGAAATTTTCCGGCAGGGGAAAAAGTGGGTATTTATATCCGGTCGAACCTTTTAACATATTCAATAATTATCCGGAAAACATATAGACAAAGCTTGATAATCCGATCGAATCTTCGATTCCCAATACAACCCCAGAATACTCATCTGTAGAGTTACAATAAAAATACCCAGAAAATATAGCATTCAATTATATGAATTACTGTGCAGAAATCATTGGACAAGGGGACAGAAAGGCCACGGAACCGCCGCACATGCCCAGCTCGTGCCGCGGTTCCGCGGTGGATTTATCGAATTACACCCTCGTTTTTCACAGTAATTCAAATAAGACCCTGCTTATTTTTCTGCATATTTTTAATTGCCAAAAAACCAAATTTTCAGAAAATTTCCAGAGAGCATTTTGGAAATGGGTTTCGATGTTCGTTCGGATTTCAAACGTCGTCTAAGCATCGCCTAAGGCTCTAGCTAGGCTCTGATACCACTGTAGGGTTCCTAGGCACACTAATGAGGTCTCTGATACCACTGTAGAGGTCCTAGGCACACTAATGAAGTCTCATAAGGCATCAAACATGGCTAATTCAAATTTTTCCTTGTGCCTACAAACCCTAATATGGATCGTAAACTAGAAAACAAGGCGATGCAATGCAAATAAAAGAATTTATCTAAGAGGAAAGGGGCTACAACCTTTGTAGATCCAGTCCACCACTTCCTAAGCTCCGCGATGATGTCCCTCCGCTGTCCAAATCGGATTTCGAACTCTAGCATCGGCTTCATCGAAGAAATGGGCGGGCTTGGTCGTCGGCTTCGATGCCGAAGATGATCTACGTCGAGGCATCACTAGATCAAGCTCCCACTTCACCAAGTCATGAAACTTGTGAAGAAAACACCCTATACTACTTGGCAAGAGGTAGAGGATGAAGAAATAGGAAGTGGGTTCACTTTAGAATTGGATTTCTCACTCATTTTGGCAAGTTGCCATTAATGGTTGCAAGCTTTTTCCTTTTGTTGAAGAAGAAGAAGATGAAGAAAAAGAATATGATAAGATGTTAAAATATAAAATAAAATGATACTTATCATATCTTTAACCTTAGTTAGGTGTAGAGAATTGAGTAAGGTTAGTTTGAAGAGTTAGGGTTAAGCATGAAGACAAAATGGTCACTTAGTCAAAGTTTCATGAAGCTTCAACTACAAACAAATCAAGCCACCATTTTCTTTTCTTTTGCCAAAAAAAAAATTAAATAAATCAATAAATAGATAAAAGAATAAGTAAATAAAATGAAACCCTAACCATTGTCAATTCTTTACACAAACCCAAGCTTGCATGTATCATCAAACATGATACAATCTTGTGCACAAAAGTATATCTCATATACAACTTGTGCATTTTAAGTGAGTAAATCCATTTAAAGTGAACCAATACTAGTTAGTGCAAAGTAATATATCAAATATATAATTATACATTAAATCATTAAATCAACACTTGATTCAATGATCCGGTCATGTCGCATGTAACCGGCTAGTATCCAATGTATCGGCTTATCGAATCAATCCTTGATTCGATAACTAGGTTATATCGCATACAACCATTCGACATATTCATCGCGAGAATGAAATACGGTATCACATACACGCATTATTCTCGGTCCCACACATATCTCATATGCGCTCCTATTTCGTTTCGCTTGAGCCAGGAAACCTCTGTGTAGGACTCTAAAGACTCGTCAATACGCCGGCAGCAGATGATGATCATATCAAAAACCCACAAGCCGCAAGCGGTCTGCTAAACGTAACGGCCACCCGGGTATTGAGCGATCAGAAGATCGACGAGCAAGCCCGCTCACACTCCTGTGAATCCAACCAGTAACACTTACCATACAGTCCGGTCTGTTCGTCTGATATGTCGCATATCTCTCCTAGGGGTGGTAAACGTCAGACCCCAATAGCTCGATAAGTCATGCCGACGTGAGGTCCATAACTATCGTGAAACTACTGTTAACTTTTACCAGTATATCACTGCAACCCTGGCCAGGGATTTCCTGTTATGGCCAGTCGTGCATAGCGCAACATCAACCCCCAATACCGGGAGAGACGAATCCCCTCCTATCGCTCATTGCCTCCATATGAATCGGGACTGTACCCAAAAACCACCTGTTTGCACGACTCAGTAGAGCCGTGGTAGGGTGGAAATCAAAGCACAGTGGGAGACACACAAGACTCTATGACGATCTCGGGTCAATAGACTAAGCTGTACCAGTGTCACCAGAGAACTGCCATCTGACGTGAGGTATAATACCATCTGGGAGTTCTCGGCGAGTCCGTTCAGTATACCCAGTCTGCACTGAGCACCCGCATACCATCTCTGATGTCAAACACCAATGGATATGGGATCATCCATCGCCCATCGCATGGGTCGAGAAGATATACGCTAGTCTACTCTGGAATATCGATGCCCCGTCTCGATATTCCCTCGACTAGGAACATTGAAGGATATACTCATGGACTATCCAGGCCCCACTAGTATGATCTACATCATAGTCCTGGAAGTCGAGTACACATCCTAAGGGCTTTATCAACATGTAACAAAGAGACAGAAAGTGTTAGTTATATGTATGCCCTAGAGGCCATTACTGTACATTGGATGTATATTGTAGTGGATGCTGGGACATATATAGAGAGGACTTTCTTGCTCGACATGATAGTACGCAATCTGGTTGCTCTTTATCTTAACATGTATAATTTCTGTCTCTCTGTTACATGTTGATAAAGCCCTTAGGATGTGTACTCGACTTCCAGGACTACGATGCAGATCATATTAGTGGGGCCTGGGTAATCCATGAGTACATCCTTCAATGTTCCTAGTCGTAGGAATATCGAGACGGGGCATCGATATTCCAGAGTAGACTAGCGTATATCTTCTCGACCCATGTGATGGGCGATGGATGATCCCATATCCATTGGTGTTTGACATCAGAGATGGTATACGGGTCCTGAGTGGAGACTGGGTACACTGAACGGACTCGCCGAGAACTCCCAGATGGTATTATACCTCACGTCAGATGGCAGTTCTCTGGTGACACTGGTACAGAGTAGTCTGTTGACCCGAGATCGTCATAGAGTCTTGTGTGGTTCCCACTGTGCTTTGATCTCCACCTTACCACGTCCAAGAGGGCGTGCAAAACGGTGGTTTTTGGGTACAGTCCCGAGTCACATGGAGGCAATGAGCGATAGGAGGGGATTCGTCTCTCCTGGTATAGGGGGTTGATGTTGCGCTGTGTTCGATTGGCTATAACCGGAAATCCCTGGCCAGGGTTGCTGAGATTTACTGGTAAGTGTTACCAGTAGTTTCTCGAACTGTTATAGACCTCATATCGACACGACTTATCGAGCTATTGGGGTCTGACGTTTACCACCCCTAGGCAAGGTATGCGACATATCAGACGACGAGACCGGACTGTACGGTAAGTGTTACTGGTTGGATTCACAGGAGTGTGAGCGGGCTTGCTCTTCGATCTTCTGATCGCTCAATACCCGGATGGCCGTTACGTTTAGCAGACCGCTTGCGGCTTGTGGGTGCTTGATATGATCATCATCTGCTGCCGGCGTATTGACGAGTCTTTAGAGTCCTACACAGCGGTTTCCTGGCTCAAGCGAAACGAAATAGGAGCGCATATGAGATATGTGCAGGACCGAGAATAATGCGTGTATGTGATATCGTATTTCATTCTCGCGATGAATGTATCGATTGGTTATATGCGATATAACCTAGTTATCGAATCAAGGATTGATTCGATAAGCCGATACATAGGATACTAGTCGGTTATATGCGACATGACTGGATCATTAAATCAAGTGTTGATTTAATGATTTAATGTAGAATTATATATTTGATATATTACTTTACATTAACTAGTATTTGTTCACTTTAAATGGATTTTCTCACTTGAAGTGCACAAGTTGTATATGTGATATACTTTTGTGCACAAGTTTGTATCATGTTTGATGATACATGCCAACTTGGGTGTAGTTTTGGTTTAAACCTTGGTTAAGTAAATGGTTAGGGTTTTTATTTATTTATTCATTTATTTATCTATTAATTCTTATTTTGGAAAAGATAAAGAAAGAATGGTGGGGTTTTTGTTTGCTAGTTGAAGCTTCATGAAGCTTTGACCAAATCCACCATTCTTGTCTCATGCTTAACCCTGACCATTAAAACTAACCATGGTCTATTCTCTACACTCAACCAAGGTTGGTAAATGATAAGTGTTGTTTTTATTTTCTATTTTTAATAACACTTATCTTATCTTTTCTTCTTCTTCTTCATCTTGAGCAAGAAAGAAAACCTAGCTACCATCAATGGCAACTAGTGAAAATGAGTGAGAAATCCAATTCTAAAGTGAACCCACCTCCTATTTCTTCATCCTCTACCTCTTGCCAAGTAGTATAGGATGTTTTCTTCACAAGTTTCATGACTTGGTGAAGTGGGAGCTTGATCTTGTGATGCCTCGACGTAGATCATCTTCGGTATCGAAGCCGACGACCAAGCCCGTCCATTTCTTCGATGGAGCCGATGCTAGAGTCCGGGATCCGATTTGGATAGCGGAGGGACATCGTCGCGGAGCTTAGGAAGTGGTGGACCGGATCTACAAAGGTTGTAGCTCCTTTCCTTTAGCATTTAAGTCGTTAACTTGCATCGCATAGCCTATAAATCTAGTTAACGATCCGTATTAGGGTTTGTAGGCACATGTAAAATTTGAATTAGCCATGTTTGATCACTTGTGAGACTTCATTAGTGTACCTAGGAACCCTTCAGAAAGTATACATGTTAAGATAAAGATCAACCAGATAGCGTACTATCATGTCGAGCAAGAAAGTCCAACCTATATATGTCCCAGCATCCACTACAATATACATCCAATGTACAGTAATGGCCTCTAGGGCATACATATAACTAACAGGAACGCAATGCGACACAACTACTAAGCCTAGACCCTGATCGTACCGATCGCGCATTCAAAACACAAGTCTAAAACTAACACAATTCTAGCGATATCAAACATCTTAAAACAGCTTAACTAAGTTATCCAAACCACTATCATAATTTTAAACTCACCCAAATATGTTTTAGAAAAACCTAGTAAGCAATATATGACATTTTATCACAAAAGTACAACTTTTTACCAAACTAGCATTTACAAATATCACAAAATAGCAAGGTTAAACCATTTAAACCTTTACTATAATTTTAGATTTCACTCAAATAGGATTAGTAAAACTTTAGTTTGCTAATTTGCTTAATTAGGAAAATATCATATAACAAATCTAGCAACTAGGTTAAGTTTTCATTTGTCAAAACTTCATACTTAACCATTCACTAAAAAAAATCCTAAGTTACTTAACGAAAACTCTTGCTAGAAATTCTAAATTTGCAATTACAAGCTTTAATTAAACATCTTATATGCTAGCTTAAAGTATTAACACCACAATTAAAGATTAGGGTTAGAATTTTATACCTCAAATTAGTAACAAACTCTAAAATTTAATCCTCCAAAATGATGTTTTTCTTGAATATCCGAGCAAGATTAAGGTTGAAGAAAAATGGGTATTGATTTAATTATGAATTTATGGGATTTATTTAGGATTTTTGATGATTTTTTGAAGCTATTAGAGATGAAATTAGGGAGAGGAAATGAGAGGACAGCCAGGGGGGTCGGCCAAACCAAGAGAAAAATGACGAGGTTTGGTATTGTGTAGCAATTTCTAGAAGAAAAACATAATAAATGCTAATTAATGCAAAAATGACACATTTTCTTTCTTTTCTTTTCTTTAAAAAAAATTCTTTTGCCACAAATATCTAGATATTAGAAGAGAAGATTCTAAACTAATTCTAGTGATTAGATTAGTATAAAACCATATTAGTAGTAATTAAACCAAACCAAAAATTAATTACCACTAATAAAGTATACAAATAAAGCATTAAAATAATATTTAATTAGGGAAAAATTCTATGTGAACCAAAACTTCCCATTGACCCCCAAAGTTCGCGCACTAGCTTTATTCTACCTAAATTAGGTGCCGGCAAGTCTATGCAGAAGTTTGATCACAATCGGGTTTAAATGGAAAACACCGACTATTTTACCTTAAAAACGGAAAATTCGCAAAACGATTTCTAAAACGTTACAATCTTCCCCCCTTAAAGAAATTCGGTCCCCGAATTTAAAATTCTTACTAAACGTACCTTCAAAAAGACGAGTACGAAACTCCCAAATCTCGCTCGCAGCCTCCCAAGTGATCACCTCACTATACGGCTACGTCCAAGAAAACCCTCCACGGATGCCAAGACCCTTGACCGAAATTTCTCCACCTGCCGAGCCATTAACACACTTGGCTGCCGGTGAATGAAAAGATCACGTCCCAATAAATGGGCTGTTGCTGAATCATATGAGAGAGGTCATGAAGGTATTTGCAAAGTATCGACACAAGGAAATACGGGGTGAATACTCAATAATCTGAGCGGAACTGCCAATTTATAGGCAACGGAACTAACTCGCTCGAGGATCTCAAAAGACCAACAATCCTCGGATAAGCTCCCCGGAACTCAACACGCCATTCATCGAAAAATCCGTAGGAATACATGATCTCCCAACGCGAACTCAAGTCTGTGACGGTCGGCATAAGACCTCTGTCTGCACTGGGCTGCTCTCATCCTGACCTGAACTAACTGGATCATCTCTGAATTCTCTAGACTAGCTGGGGTCCAAAAATCCTACTCTCGCAGAGTCAGAAGAAAAGACTGGCGATCGACACGACCTACCAAACAAAACCCTAAAGGTTGCCAATTGGAATGTCTCCTGATAACTGCTATTGAAGGAGAATCCTAACAATGGCAAGTGACGATCCCAACTGCCGACAACAAAGTTCGCACACAACAAGCATATCCTCCAGAGTCTGTATAGTCCGTTCTGTCTAACCACCAGCCAACGGATGGAAAGCGGAGCTAAAGCTCAACCAGTACCCAAGGCTTCCTGAAGCTTCTGTCCAAGACGGCAAGCGAACAGGATGCCTCCATTGGATACAACAAATGAAGGAACTCCATGCAAACGCACAAACCTAACAAAGAACAATCGAGCAAACTGAGCATAACCGGACAACAAACACCGAAATGGAGTCACACCCTGTGTAGACCGGGGTAGACACCACAACGAAATTCTTGGAGATCTACTCCCATTCCCACTTTGGAACGGTTAAAGGTTGCAACTCTCCAGCCAGTCTCAAATGCTCAACCTTAGCTCACAACAAGACATACACCTTGAAACGAAATCCGAAACTTTACTCTTCATCCCTGTCCACCCGTAACTATCTCACAAGTCACGCTACAAATTGGTGGAACTTAAATGAACACTGAAAGATGACTGATGTGCCTGCTCTAGGATTTTGCGTCTCTGCCCATCAACAACAGGTATGCACAAACGCGTCCCTAAACGTAGCACATCTGGTCACAAATCAAGGACTCTGAATCCTTAACCAGCCGAGTATGCTCAAGAATCTCTGACGAACGAGCAACGGCGGGCTGTGCCTCGCGAAAACGATTAAGGAAAAATGGACGGGCGCGGACATAAGCAAGATGTCCCCTTAGTAGAGGCGAACTTAAGCTGTACTCCATGATCGCACAAGAACTCTAAATCTGCAAAAGACTGTCTCAACAATTAACCCGCTGCAGGAAGATGTACATTAAGCTCTGGTGGTCCGTGAAAATCTGACACGACTCTCCGAACAAGTAGTGTCTCCCAATCTCCAACGCACGACCACCTCAGCCATCTCCAGATCATGGTGGGATATCCTGCTCCTACTTTCTCCAACTGTTGGGAAGTATAAGCGATAACTCTATAATTCCACATTAGCTCAAAATCGAGCCCCACTCGCAAAACATCACAGTTACACAACAAAGTCGCCCGAACCAGCAAGCAAGAAAGAACTGGTGCAGTTGTCAACCGAGTCTCCAACTGCTGAAAACTCCGTACACATACCTCAGTCCGAAGAAAAAGAACCTCCTTTCTAGTCAATTTAGTCAACGGTGCAGCGATACACAAGCGATCCTGCACGATACGGCGGTAAAAACCTGCTAAGCCTAAAAATCTACGGACCTCCGTCCGTACACAAGCCTGGGCCAAAGCTGTACGGCCTCGATCTTCTTCGGGACCATACGAAAACTGTCTCCCGTAACTACAAGTCCTAGGGGTTAACACAATCAAGCCTGAAGGAACACTCCAAGAATTTAGCAAACCGCTGGGGCTCTCCCAATGTTTGCAAAGCAAATCCTCAAGTGCCGCTCCTGTTCCTCACGACACATTGGAATAGACCAGAATGTCATCAATAACACAACAATAAACTGGTCGAGGAACGGCCTGAAGAAATATGGTTCATCACATCCACGAATGCTGCTAGGGCATTGGTGAGTCCAACGACACCACCAAAACACATAAATCCCGTAGCGTGCACAAAGCAGTCTTAGGAATGTCATCACTCCGTACCCGCAACAAATTATGACTTGATCCCAAACAAACTTAGAAAATGTCTCACACTCTGGAGCTGATCGAAGAAATCGTCAATGCAAGGTAAATGATACCTATCCGCACCGTAAGCTGGTTCAATTGACAATCAATCAACCACAACCTCAAACTGCCGTCTTTCTCCTGACGAACAAAATAGGAGCTCCTCGAAACGAAACACTCAGACGCACAAGACCCCCAACAAACAACTCTGCAGCTGATCCTTAAGCTCCCTAAGCTTCACCGGCTCATCTGGAACAACATCGAAAAACTCTCGCACGATAGGAACCCGGTCCAACAAACCCACTATGGCTCCGGTATCATGAATGAACGCCAAGAATTTTCGACATCCTCTCCTCAAAAGCCGACTAGCAAAAAAGGCTGAATTCAAGCTATGATGGGCGGCACCACTGTCCCCCTGCACAACAAGAACTGACTCGCCGGGAAAACAAAACGTGACTGTTTCCTCACTGCAGTCCACAGACGCATAGCACGTAGCTAATCAGTCCGTGCCCAGGAGAATGTCAAATCCAACATCTCTAGAAGGATCAAAACGACGGACTAATCTCTATCTCCTATCCGATTGGCAGATGACCGAAATACGTGTCGCGCAACAAAAGAATCGCTGACAGAAATTAACACAACAAACGGTTGATCTAGCTAACGCGACTCTCCTCGTCCCAAGCCTCCTTTACTCCCACGATGGTCATGAAATCTTTCTCGACGACTAGGCCTCCGTCACTGGGCTGGTACACCGGTATGAGTCCTCCACTGTTCCGGAACTCCCAAAGTCTTTGGAAGACGTACCTCATCAACTGGGGCTGCATCCACTGGTGCTATGTAGGTGACGGAATGCTGTGTACTGACCGTAAGGAACAACTGGGTAACAGGGGTGGCAACCTCCTATCGCTACGCTCTACTGGCCTCAACCAAAGACCTCATCGTCTGGCGCAAGTCCTGCATCTCTACCACAAGCCTATCAATACGATCTGTCGACGGCGGATCCATCTACTCTTGTGCAACGAGCGTGCCATCCAGGTCAGTCCTCGTCCCACCCGAGTCGACTCTGACCTCGGCCCTCGCTGTGTCACTCTGAGTCCTCATAGTCATCGGCAGCAAAGGCTATAAATGGAAAAAGGAATTGATATAAACACGGAAATCGAATCACAAGGATATGTATCTTCAAGAAAGGAATTTCAAGCAATTTGTACTTAGCACACTTTAGGCGGAGTACCACGTCGTGAGTATGCTGTGGAAAAAGGAATCGATATAAACACGGAAATCGAATCACAAGGATATGTATCTTCAAGGAAGGAATTTCAAGCAATTTGTACTTAGCACACTTTAGGCGGAGTACCACGTCGTGAGTATGCTGCGGACATACACACACTACGTTACTCTGCTTAAGCTACCTACTCCATCATACCAAGGTCATCCTACACTCCGTAAGATAAAACCTAGCGCTCTGATACCAACTTTGTCACGACCCGAAATTGGCGCGTGACGGTCCTTAAACTACGAAACGTCTACAAGCGTAACGCAATTTAAGTAAGCCGAAAACGCAGCAATCTAAACCATCAAAAGTAGTAAGAAAGTGATAATTGCATTTTCAAAACCTTTGAAATCTCAACCCAAATTCTTTAAAGTCCAACTTTTCTTCCTTTAAAATTTTAGCAGCACCTCCTTTGTAAAAACCAACCCCAAAAATGGGTAGAATATAAATATATGTAAAGCATCCCCAATGGGAGCAAATCCACTCCCAACGGAGGAAAAAAACCACCACAACTGATATACGACGCCGCAGCGAAGAAATAAAAGACAATGGAAGTAAAACTGTATAAAAGACCTCCAAGTCACAAAATAATATACAACATCGTCCTCACATCAAGTCTCTAAGTCATACCAGATAATGGTAGATGGAGAGTAAATGGATACAACGAATATACAATAAACAAGTTTGGATAACCGCAAAACCCACCTAAGCAAAACTGCACACTGTAAGCCGAAGCGGTATCCGCAGCAAAAGATGACATGGTAGATGAATAGCCTGCCTCGACTACTCTGGAGAACAATCTGCAAAACACTGTGGCACAACGGGGGTGAGTTGCCAACTCGTGAATAGTAATTAATATATGCAGGTAATCGCAAGTATGCACGTACCGCGCGAATCTAACATAAGCAAGCTAATAGCAATAAAAGTCATATGTGTGCAATAGTCATGAAAGGTACACTAGCGGGTATCACTAATACATGAAGCAGTAATATGACAATATGTATGCAATAGTCATGTAATGTACCCCATCGGGAACAACTAATACATGAAATAATGATATGACAATGTATATATGCAACCGTCATGAAAGGTACTCTAGCAGGTACAACTAATACATGAAGCAATGCATATAAAATAAAGTATGTAAATGCAACAATCATGGAAGGTACTCTTTCAGGTACTACTAATACATGAAGCAGTGCATAAACAATAAATGTGGAGTATAGAATGAAACATGTCATTTCCATGGAATCCTGATATCGTGGTAGGACCGAAGTGTAAGTGCACGGCGGCGCCCCGGCCGTCAATCCGACGGCCAATTGCGGAAGCGGTGAATAACTTAAATTTTTGCGGACTTAGCAAACCGGCACCACCGCGCACTATAACCGGGATCGAACCACTAACTAGTCCTAGCTATCTACAAGAAAGGAAATAGAGATATACCGACGATCCAAGTCCTCCGGTCTTCTCGTCATCGTCCCGATCTCCTGCGGAATGTCCCGTCTCCTCCTCATCGCCGGAAGTGCACCACATCGCCTACTTCTTTTACGGGCTCCCACCTCAATGCCGAGGCAACTCGGGCACGAAGCCGGCTACTCGACGTGCCCAAGGTTCGCTGTAGAATATGTAGTCCTCAAGTCTCACTTTGGGGTTGTAGGAATTGCCATTGGTGGAGGGATTGAACTTGGAGCTTTTTAGATTGATCTTGTGGGGATTTTGCAATATGAAATGAACCAAAATCCCACACACCAAAATTTGGACAGCCCACTAGGAGCATGGCCGGCCAATCCATGGGAAGAGAGAGAATGTGAGGGTGAGAGAGTGTATATGAGAGTGAGGCCACCCAATAATACAATGGAGAGAGAGAGAAGGCTATCATGCCAAAAAGGAAATGATCACAACAATAAACCCACACTCAACCAACCTCACCCCTCATCACCATCAACCATCATGCCCACTAAAAGTCAAGCCATTATGAGAAGGAGAAGTCAATGATGGTGCACATCATGAAAACCATCATGATGCTACAATAAGCAAAGACCCCCTCCACAAAAAACTATTTGCAACAATGCAAATAAACCCTCCTCCACCAAACATCGGCCAATGAATGATCAAAGGAAAATTGGCCGAAACGGAAAACAAACTGGCAACTCCAAAAACTGGTCCCGTAATAAATTACAGGAAAACCCCGATACTGTGCATACACACCCGCATTTGTATTCCGACTGAAATACAAATGCAATGAGACAAAATCTACACTGTACTATACTAGGATCCGGCTTATACCAAAGCCGGCTAGTAATATCTGTTCGATCCTGATCCGTGCAATACCGCACGTATCTGATCGAACCCTGCCATATAACCATACGGCCTATAGTACAAACTGTCCGATCCTGATCCGTGCAATACCGCACGTATCTGATCGGACCTTGCCATATCTCCATACGGCCTCTACAACCTTTCGCCCGAAAGCTGAGTAACTGAAATGTGGGGGACTCTAAAGACTCGTCAACACCTCGGTTGTGGATTTAACCACTAGCACGTCAGAGGTATAAGCCAATACGTAACGGGCTACCAAGTATTGACTAAAAGGGACGTCTGTGAGTGAACTCAGCCTGACAACCCTACTGAGCCTGTCAGTGACAATATCCGTGCAGTCCGGTCCGTTCGTCTATGAGTATCGCATGGCGGGCCTAGGGGGTTGGTAAAAGTCAGACCCCCAAAAGCGGTACAAGTCGTGTCGGAGTGTAGCCCAGAACACCCTGAGATACTACTGGAATACCTACCAGTAAATCTCCTTGCCTTGGCCAAGGACTTTATGTAATGGCTCTCCTAGACACAGCACGACCTCACCCCCAATACCGGGAGAGACGAACCCCTGAAGATACGCTCACTGCCTCCATGTGGCTCGGGACTGTACCCAACTAAAACCTGTTTGCACGACTCCTTTGAGCCGTGGTAGGGTAGTAATCAAAGTACAGTGGGAACTCACACGAGACAAATGACGATCCCCAGGTCGATGAACTAACCTGCACACATGTCACCAGGGAACTGCCATCTGACGTCTGGTATATGACCAACTAGCATGTTCCCGGCGAGTCCTGTCCGGTGTACTCATAACCCAATGAGCACCTGTATACATCTTAGGTGATCCAACTGACACCAGTGGCTTGTGAGACCGGCCACCGCCCCTCGTCGGGGTCTCGACTGTATACACTAGTCTACTAATGGAGTATCGATGCCCAGTCTCGAAACTCCCACGACTAGGGACCTTTTAAGGATAAGCTTATAGACCCCCAGCTCCCACTTATATGATCGCCCTCATACTGCTGGTGGTCAAGCAAGAATCCTAGGGGCTCTATCAACGTGTAATAGCGACGTGTCAGGTCTCCTAAAGCAGTACACGATGATAAAGGTAAACCAGATAGCACACTATCATCTCGAGTAAGACTGTCCTACCGGGATAGGTCCTCCCTCAATCATTACAATCACGTACCTGTGACCTAATAATTGACTCTGAGGGCACTATCTCCAACAATCTCCCACTTGCACTCAAGGCTAATTATTGCGATGTCGCATACTCACAGCCCGTGTGATACCGAACATCCAACTCCTCTACTAGTCAGTCTCACAAAGCTCGTTTGCGGAACTATTGCGTTCGAGGAATAGCCTCAGTGAGTGGATCCGCTTAGTTGTTTCTTTCTATGTCTCTCTATATCTCAAGTTCGCGGAGAAAGCCATCTCCCGAAAAGAGCAATACCTGTCTCAGAATATGTCTGGATGTCTGATGGGACCTAGCTCATAAATGAACTCCAAATCCAAACTTCTTAGACTGTATCGTCAACTGAACTTAATCAGTATCCTGCGCGCCATGCCTCCCTCAGTATTTCCTTGGACCACCTGTCCAAAATACTGCCCCTCATCAGAAGGAAAACTATAACTCTGACAACCTCCTTATCGTCCATGTCACCTTGGAAGCCTGGAATGATAACTGTCTCCTGAATGAGGCTGTCGTTATCATCTCCCTAGAACATCCACTTATGTTCTAAAACTGCTTCCGACTGTTTCTCCAGGATTGGATTAATGTCAACTTATTGCATCTAGTGCAAGAACAACATCTGGTGTGGTACTTGACATCTCACGATTGACTTAATTGCCTGAGCAAGTGATCTGCCAATCATGCCCGTCCCTCTCCCCTTTAGTCTGTAAGACACCTTTGGAGAGGGTGACTCCATTACCTGCAGGTACACTACCGTGCCAGGAGTCGTACATCCTAAATACTCTTAGAATGCTGTCAAGTACCCTGATTGGGAAACCACCCAAATCTAGATCTAAGACCATAGATCTAGTAACCAGTATGTCTGATATAAAATCCATTTCCTTTGTGGAGAAACAACTGTGTGACGACCAAAGTATAACCGATCGTAGTGTAGGAGTTTCTTTTCCTACTCTGTGTATATCATCCAAATACCAGGATATCACACCCTACTACCTTCTCAACAGATCCATCCCCTATTCTGATGAAGTCAAACCCATGACTGTCACGTCAGAAATAGATAATCTATCTCCGCTATATCTGCTCTAGTCTATAAATAGACATAAGCAACCTGTCCACCAATGCTTCCGCTGCTCCCACTGACTACGACAACCCTCTGGCAGAGTCATATAGACGTACACTTCTAAAACTGGTTTAGAACGACGCTATACTCATCCTCCCGCCGGGTCTCGTAACCTGGAACAACAGCAATGGCAATTGTGGGTAAACAAGAACTTCCCTGTCACCGTCCTTGAGGCTACCGTAGTGCCTCTCGGGTGCCTGAAGTTACCCACCTTATCTGCGGAGTGGCCAATGGAATGTCAATCCAGATTGAATCTTTAGGTTCCTTATCAAATCTTCAGTAATCGTTTGTGGTTCTGGAATCACTTCCAGTTCTACCATACTCCCACTACTGTTTTCTGAAAAAATCCATCTTTAATAAAACTGTGGCGAGTCTAGAACAATATCGCTATTGTTCATCCAGATGGTAGAAAGTCAACCCTCGTCATAGCCTGGGTCAACCCACAAACAGCCATTACAGAAACGTGCCTTGAGTTGTCCAGTGTCTGGTTTTAATCATAAACCGGACAACTCCCCGTACCTTAACATCGTTAAGATATGAACTGTTCTATATCCAATATAGAAACAGAGGCACTGATTTAATTGAACCAGATTCAAATCATGCAGCTGTCCCCAGCGCATGTCAACTAAATGGAACGAGGCCGATCAGCGTTACTCAACTTAGGAATACTTCCAATTATGAGTAACCTGAAAGAGAAGCAAGATCTCTTTATCATTACTATCAACTGAATACCATACACAAGTATCTACATCTTCGATCTCTTTGAAGAATCCCGATACTTGCTATACCTGGTTCTCTACTCTATTCAAATACCTATAACTTCTCAAAATTTGGACCCTGTGTTTCCGCGAAACACCTGTCTAAAAACTAGAGAGGTCATAAGTAAACCGAATATAGTACGAGGACCAAGCCCTCTGTCCTGATGGACCCTGGACAACATACAATCCTTTGTATAAGTCCCTTGAGTCTGATAACTCATTCACTGTGTGTCGTAGGTTGAAAACTATACTTATGGTTAAGAAGAATTACACCGCTGTTTAATGCTCCTTACCTAACCATCCACTGATATAGGTAAATGTCGTAGACATAATTTCAGAAAGGTATATCTCACTCTATGAAAATAGACGTACAGATATATCAATTTGAAATTGGTGCATAACAGCGGATATTCAAAACCAAATATTTGCCGACCGGCAAACAGCCCAGGTGATTTCCTCAAATATCACCGATTACAACGAATCCCGATATAATGAGGATAATCACCCAATTCCCAATAACTTACTCCCACTCATCATCTGTAAAACCATACAGATGTGAGAATCGTACCTGGTAAATACATACCCTGGAGTAAGTATCTAATCGGGAAATCAGTTTTCTTTTAACATTACACAGTGAGACTGAAACATCGAAATGTTTCGATGGGGTATTCTGGTATTCCTAATAATGCTTCTTCCAGATTCACGACTGTAATCGTATAGTTCTTTGCCACCTCTCCAAATCCCTTCATATGTCTTTAGTCATTACCTTCTGTACACCCCTTTAGGCCAAATGGTTTTCTTCCTTCCCTACCGTTCGGCACTAGCCTATGGTTTGGAAGAAGACGATCCAATAAGCATAATGGGTGTACTGTCCCAATCCTAGGAACACTCGCAATGAGAGAGGGTGAAGATAAAAGACAACCGAATAAACCTTATTCCTATTTCTCCTGGACCAGAATCCATCCACGAACTGGAACAAGTTCCATTCGAGTTCGTATATAACCATACGATGGAGTATCCAAATAAACTGTGGATCTTCGTAGTGATACGGAGTGTCCTGGAGAAATACAAAGGTGATGTGGGAGTGGTAACGAAATATTTGGTTTGGTCGTGAATGGCAGTCGCAATTTACTATGCCCTCCTTCTAATCCCTTGCTTTGTCTGAACTTAATACCTTCTGCACACCATCGTTATGCTAATTGGTTTTCTTTATTCCCTACCGGTCGGCACCTGCCTATGGTTTGGAAGAAGACTATCCAATTTGCGTAATAGGTGTACTATCTCCTAAACCAAGGAGTACTCACAATTTGAGAGAAGGTAAAAGGAAAAGACAACTGAATAATCCTATCCGTTTTCTCCAGAATCGGAAACCATCCTCGAATAGATTCTTTCGAGTTCGTATCTAACCATACGATGGTTTTGTCCAATGGAAGTGGACGTTCGTAGTAAAACGGGGTGTCCTGGAGAAAAGGGTAAAAGTAGGAGTGGCAATGAGGTTTGCAACTCTGACAATCCAAAAGCCGGTGTTTAAGAAGGTTCGGTCAACTTGGTCACTGAGTCAAAGTCTTAGGGTCGGATCAATGGTCGCTGCCAAAGAGAGAGAGAAAAGAAACACTCAGCGTGCACTCTAACCTAGATCAGAATGGTCACCAATTTATCTAATCTGGAATCCTCCCACTGTGCCTCAAATTCTCCTCCAAACCTGAAAGAAGAATTAGTCGGGGTCACCCGAGGAGTAAACTAACTCATCAGTGGGAATCGGGATCCAACTATCATCGCATGACAACGTGACGGAATCCGCTCACGGTATCACACTCCAGAAGGTATGCGCATATCTGGCAAGTTTCAGTTCTTTTGAAACTCCCGATGAGATTTCTGCCCCATGCTCTTATGACCTTGGCGTGAGGTCAAAATATCATAAGTCACATGTCAAGTTCTACCCGTCATTATCCAGGTTAATTTGAACCCACCCGTACATACCCTTGACGTAGGCCAAAATAGTAGTACGACTGTCCCAAACCAACGCATCTTTCTATGCAACAGCTAAATACCCGGCAGCTACCAAACACTATGCCTTGGCGTGAGGTCAAAATACATAGCTTGAATACTACCGAATATTTAACTGAAATGACGGAGGGCTACGAATGGTTTCTGGCGAAAACCTTTAACGTAATGAACTTGATATCGTTGAAGGAACTGATAGCTTTTTAAAATATAGTGACGAAAACCGTTGCTAAAGAGGTCACTCCCGGTGAAGGGATCTCGGCTCTTTCCCCGTAGAATGGGGTGCAGGATATTCCAAATGAACACCACGGTGCAAAGCAAAAGTAATCGGCTATAGTGAAGTTAATGCCCTGACGCAAACTTCTGTCCAAGGGGTCACTCCCGGTGAAGGGATCTCGGCCCTTGCCTCGTCGACTGAGGAGCAGGATATTCCAACTGAATACCACGATGCAAAACAAAAGTGAACGTCCTTGCAATAACAGCTTTTTGAAAAAGTGTTCCAACAACATCAGATTAGGTTTGTTTTTAACTTGCATTGATCCGAATCAATGCAGTCCCATCAATTGATCACACCATAAAGAACGAAAATATACTGATGTACGTATATGCCATCCGTATTTGCCACTGGGTCCCGTCATTACCCGTTAGGTTAGCTAACTAACGACAGAGCGCGGACTGGACTAGCGCGGATGCAAAACATATACAACATCTACTAATATATATACCAATATATTATATTCGCTCAAGGCGTGAATAAAATGCAACATCACAGAAATGTACAGCATCACAGAAACAATACAGATATCTGGGATCCCCGGGTTTCACAGAGCCACTACTAAAACCCGACGTTCCCGTGGTCGTGTGGATAGCCTGTACAATGTAATCCTAGACCCCCACGGGCGCGGCAAGTCACCCGCCAAAACCTGAAGCGAGGCAGCCCCCTTCAGCGCCGTGAATGGACCACCCAGCACTTCACGGAATCCGGCAACTTGGGCACCCCTCCTGGGTCAACCTGTACCCCCTACGAGTGCGGCGAATATCCCGCCAATCCTAGAGTGAAGCCCCTTCCGTCTCAATGCCATGAGATGCGGGCTTGTTGCCCTCTAGAACCCGGCTATCCGCGCACCCCTCCGCGGGGTAATCCTAGTACAGAAAGTAAAATATACATACAACGGGTACATCGACCGCAACTAGGTCGTGCCCCAAAATAATAATACAAACAGGCAATGACGGCAGTCCACATGTCGGACGCTCGCCCCGCAATATCAAATGTACATAATACAACAAAACTGTACTAGCATTGCATCCAGGCTATCCCCACGACCGATCCGCAACATCACAGCAAATACATAAAACATCAACGTGAAAGTCACGTTCGCAAATCCGTCTAACCGGGCTATAGCAGTTAGACAGGATTTACCGATCGAGTGACATTCACGGTCGCAGATATAATGTAAATACTGTGAAAAATGTGTTTAAAATATCCGATCGATCAAAAATTAACAAGTGGGCCCCCAATCAAAACTGTAGCACTCACAGAAATCCTGGGCCCAATTTTAATATTCCAAAACCCATATTTTAAGCCCAGAAGGCCTCTGTAAAAAATTGGTGAAGTGATCTCCACAGTGTGCGGCGGAAGGGCGGCGGGAAGGGGTTTTCGCGGCGGTTCCGCGCTCCCACTGTGGAGTTACTTCGTCGAATTTTTACAGAGCTCTTAGATTATCCAGTACATCAATATTTTACAACCTGAAAAATTTTTCGAGACCAAAAATTTTCAACAGAAACTGATGCGAACTAAAATGCAGTTTTGGAACATTCGATCGATCGAAACAGAAAAACACATTACACCAAGCTAGACTATGTTAATGGCGAGGCTCTGATACCACTGTAAGTGCACGGCAGCGCCCCGGCCGTCAATCCGACGGCCAATTGCGGAAGCGGTGAATAACTTAAATTTTTGCGGACTTAGCAAACCGGCACCACCGCGCACTATAACCGGGATCGAACCACTAACTAGTCCTAGCTATCTACAAGAAAGGAAATAGAGATATACCGACGATCCAAGTCCTCCGGTCTTCTCGTCATCGTCCCGATCTCCTGCGGAATGTCCCGTCTCCTCCTCGTCGCCGGAAGTGCACCACATCGCCTACTTCTTTTACGGGCTCCCACCTCAATGCCGAGGCAACTCGGGCACGAAGCCGGCTACTCGACGTGCCCAAGGTTCGCTGTAGAATATGTAGTCCTCAAGTCTCACTTTGGGGTTGTAGGAATTGCCATTGGTGGAGGGATTGAACTTGGAGCTTTTTAGATTGATCTTGTGGGGATTTTGCAATATGAAATGAACCAAAATCCCACGCACCAAAATTTGGACAGCCCACTAGGAGCATGGCCGGCCAATCCATGGGAAGAGAGAGAATGTGAGGGTGAGAGAGTGTATATGAGAGTGAGGCCACCCAATAATACAATGGAGAGAGAGAGAAGGCTATCATGCCAAAAAGGAAATGATCACAACAATAAACCCACACTCAACCAACCTCACCCCTCATCACCATCAACCATCATGCCCACTAAAAGTCAAGCCATCATGAGAAGGAGAAGTCAATGATGGTGCACATCATGAAAACCATCATGATGCTACAATAAGCAAAGACCCCCTCCACAAAAAAACTATTTGCAACAATGCAAATAAACCCTCCTCCACCAAACATCGGCCAATGAACGATCAAAGGAAAATTGGCCGAAACGGAAAACAAACTGGCAACTCCAAAAACTGGTCCCGTAATAAATTACAGGAAAACCCCGATACTGTGCATACACACCCGCATTTGTATTCCGACTGAAATACAAATGCAATGAGACAAAATCTACACTGTACTATACTAGGATCCGGCTTATACCAAAGCCGGCTAGTAATATCTGTTCGATCCTGATCCGTGCAATACCGCACGTATCTGATCGAACCCTGCCATATAACCATACGGCCTATAGTACAAACTGTCCGATCCTGATCCGTGCAATACCGCACGTATCTGATCGGACCTTGCCATATCTCCATACGGCCTCTACAACCTTTCGCCCGAAAGCTGAGTAACTGAAATGTGGGGGACTCTAAAGACTCGTCAACACCTCGGTTGTGGATTTAACCACTAGCACGTCAGAGGTATAAGCCAATACGTAACGGGCTACCAAGTATTGACTAAAAGGGACGTCTGTGAGTGAACTCAGCCTGACAACCCTACTGAGCCTGTCAGTGACAATATCCGTGCAGTCCGGTCCGTTCGTCTATGAGTATCGCATGGCTGGCCTAGGGGGTTGGTAAAAGTCAGACCCCCAAAAGCGGTACAAGTCGTGTCGGAGTGTAGCCCAGAACACCCTGAGATACTACTGGAATACCTACCAGTAAATCTCCTTGCCTTGGCCAAGGACTTTGTGTAATGGCTCTCCTAGACACAGCACGACCTCACCCCCAATACCGGGAGAGACGAACCCCTGAAGATACGCTCACTGCCTCCATGTGGCTCGGGACTGTACCCAACTAAAACCTGTTTGCACGACTCCTTTGAGCCGTGGTAGGGTAGTAATCAAAGTACAGTGGGAACTCACACGAGACAAATGACGATCCCCAGGTCGATGAACTAACCTGCACACATGTCACCAGGGAACTGCCATCTGACGTCTGGTATATGACCAACTAGCATGTTCCCGGCGAGTCCTGTCCGGTGTACTCATAACCCAATGAGCACCTGTATACATCTTAGGTGATCCAACTGACACCAGTGGCTTGTGAGACCGGCCACCGCCCCTCGTCGGGGTCTCGACTGTATACACTAGTCTACTAATGGAGTATCGATGCCCAGTCTCGAAACTCCCACGACTAGGGACCTTTTAAGGATAAGCTTATAGACCCCCAGCTCCCACTTATATGATCGCCCTCATACTGCTGGTGGTCAAGCAAGAATCCTAGGGGCTCTATCAACGTGTAATAGCGACGTGTCAGGTCTCCTAAAGCAGTACACGATGATAAAGGTAAACCAGATAGCACACTATCATCTCGAGTAAGACTGTCCTACCGGGATAGGTCCTCCCTCAATCATTACAATCACGTACCTGTGACCTAATAATTGACTCTGAGGGCACTATCTCCAACACGAAGTCCATCAAGACAATCCAAATCCCAATTCCTCAAATCAGCCCCCCAAATTGGCTCTCATATCATGTAAGTCTCACAAACCCTGAATGTACAATATCAAGTAAATCTCATATATCCTGAATGTACAAAATCAGCAATCTCATATATATCTTGTATCCAATCTCAAATGAATTCTCTATATCTCAAATCCAATATCAAGTGAATCTCATATATCCTAAGTATATTTGTATGAATAATTAAGATGAAGTATATGAATTTATATGTATACATATATATTAGCGTCCCATTCCACTAATATATATATATATGCATATATAACAGCGTCCCATTTCACAGTTATATATACTTAGGAGTAAAATAACATGAAAACCAAGTGTCAAGCATCGACACAAAATATTGATCTATCAGGTACTGTCACCACGACTGGCCCCCTGATAGGTACGTATCATACGCTATAACGAAAGCTCGAGTGCCTAACTCAGACCCTCGCCTATCGACGTATCCATACGCATATGACTCCCGTCGGTATCCCCACGATAACCGCTGAGTCATTGGTACTGTCACCGGTAGGTACTTGCCAACCTTCCAGGCTCAATCGGCATGGACCGTCGATCATCTTGCCGAGGGGAACCGTACCGGGCCCCACCATGTACCCTCACACGGCCCACGACACTCCTCGCATGGGGTATATATATCAGAACCGATAAAACTCATGGTGGCTGCTGAAATATCATATCAAGAGAAACCGGGTTTTTCAAATAATGAATAATTTCATGAAACTACGACGGTCCTCAAATCCAGAAAACATCATGAAAAATTGATATCTTAATGCGAAAATCCATGAATATAATATTTGCAACATAAAACTGCAATGTAAGCATATAAAGGAAAAGCCGCTATTTAACTGCAACAAGTTAAAATATATATATGCGGTTCCTAATTTCTCCAAGTCTATATAATATCAAATAAAGGTAGACATGTAGCTACAACCAGATATGTGCGTAAACATGAAGGTATAGCAAGGTATATGTATCTACCAGTCAATAATGATGAATATACGCTCTAGGTATAAGTGAAGTATGTATGCAAGGTATACATATAGCTATATTATTATGTGTGTATGTACCTATCGCTAATGGTACAATGCCCTATAGGTATACAAGTAACTAGCATGTAAGCATGTCAAGGCATATGTGTAAGTATGTAGGTATACAGGTATGCTATATGTCATATGCATAAAGAAATATGAATCAATGTCTCAATATCTCTAACCAAACAATATCAAATAGGTATGTGTGTTGTGCGTGTCATGGCAATTATTGACGGTGTGTGGGGCATACAATCAATGCTTATGCAACATGAGCCGTCAATAATAGTGCAGTGTCCTAAAGATACAAGTCCAAGCACAACAAATAACTAAGCAATAAGGTGTATGCGCAACTCTATATATGAAATAGAATATACGACAATTCATAACATCTTTAGCCCAGACGCATAACGCCATGCGGGCGATTCCCCTGTAGATGTTAAATCTACTCACCAACACTCCTGGCTAAGTAAAGCCTGTTAGTGTATATGCCCTAGTGGCCATTACTGTATCATACTAGTTTGTATATTACTTGATGGAAGCTTGGGATATTCACAATTGTATAGACAATCTTTCTCGAAATGGTAGTATGCTACTTGGTTTGTTTCTACATTAATGTGTGCATGTGTTTCTTTTAGCATATCGCCTATACACATTAGTGGATCCCTTAGGATCTTTGCTTGATTACCAGCGTTGTGATGGCAGTCACACTAGTAGGGGCTGGATAATCTACAAGCACATCCTTATATAGGTCCCTAGTCGTAGGATTATCGAGACGGGGCATCGATACTCCGAAGTAGACTAGCGTATACGCTTCTCATCCCAGCAGGGGAGATGGTCTGTCCCACAGCCGTCAGTACGTCGTACTTGAGATAGTATGCGGGTGCTCGTTAGGTTATGAGTACACTGGACATGACTCATCGGGAACTGTTGGTTGGTACTATACCTATCGTCAGTTATCAGTTCCCAGGTGACATGAGTACAGCTTAGTCCGCTGACTTGACACTGTCACTTCGCCTCGAGTGTGTTCCCACTGTTCTTAGATTGCTACCCTACCACGGCTCAAATGAGTCGTGCAAACAGGTAGCAGTTGGGTGCAGTCCTGAAGCACTTGGAGGCAGTGACGGTTAGACAGGATTCGTCTCTCCCGGTATTGGGGGTTGATATCGCGCTGTGTCTAGGAGAGCCATTACACAAAGTCACTGGCCAGGGCAAGCGAGATATACTGGTAGCGTTTCCAGTGTTATCTCAGGGTGTTCTGGGCTACACTCCGACACGACTTGTACCGCTATTAGAGGACTGACGTTTACCATCCCCTAGGCCCGACATGCGATATTCTCAGACGAACATACCGGACTGTACGGAGATTGCCACATTCAGGCTCAGTAGGAGTTCGGATGGGTTCACCTCATCAGTCTTCTTATCGGCATATACCTGGGGACCGTTACCTACAGCTAGTACCGCTTGCGGCCTGTGGTTAAACCCACTGCCAGCGTAGTGTCGAGTCTTTAGAGCCCCACACAGAGAGTTATTCGCCTGTGGGCAAAATAGAGTAGAGGTCGCATGGTATTGCGACGGGGTTCGTTCACATCCGCGCACTTATGCACGTTTGGTGTCCGGACAGTTATTACTAGCGGGCTTTGGTTTAAGCCAGATCCTAGTATATGTTTTGGGATTGGTTTTATCTCATTGTATTCGTGTTCCTCAGAACATGGATGCGGGTGTGTATGCACAGTTGACAGAGGCAGAGGCAGAGGATTCTCATTAGGGTTGATGACCCTTGTCTTTTTCCAAACCCTAATGAATATGTGAAATATGATTAATGATATTAATTAAAGATAATTGTGTTATGGTTAGGGTTGTTGACCATTTGACTTTGGTTGACTTGTTGACCCATGTTGACATATTGACCATCATCATTTCACATGAAAGATGCTCTTTGATTCTTGCAAAATTCATTAAATGTGAAATGATAATGGTCATTTCAAATGAACCATCACAATTTTCTTTTAATTATTATTGTTAATTCATAATTCACATATATGAGAGAATGGTTGATAATTATCCTAATTCTCTCTTGCTCATTCTCTCTCATCCAAAGCTCACCCTCTTCCTCCCTCTCAAAGCTCTCATCTCTCATGTGTTGAGAACCATTTGCTTTTGAGATAAAACACCAAAACTCCTCTCTACTCATTCTAGGGTTCTAGGTTTCGCAAGCCAAGCACTTTAGTTACCTCTAGGTTCAGGTAGGAGCTCAAGATAGAGGCCCTCGGGTGGATCTTTCTTCGGCAAGAGAAGGCGACGGGGAGGAACCATTCAACTCGCTCCAAGGAGCAAGAAGAGAAGGAGTTCAAAACTTAGGTATAACCCTCTAATCGAGTAGGTAAAATTTGTAGTTAGTTTGCTAGGTTTTTGTTTAGCAAAGATCCTATTTTCTAGTCCATGTTACCTTGCCATAAAAAATCGTTTTTTACCGTTTCCGCATACCCGTAAGAACCGGGACGGGTAACGTAGACTTACATTGGTATTAGAGCCTAGCTAAACACAAACTAGCATGTTAGCAAAGTATTTCGAATTTCGATCGGAGAAAAAATCGTAAAACACGTCCGAAAAATGAACTTTCTGTCGATTTTTAAACCTGTTCAAAAGATAATTCCACATACACTAAAAATCGGCTCAGGGTTTTCTATGAACAGTCAGCAAAAACGATCCACTGACTCGGTGAACGCGCCGCGGAACCGCAGCGAGAACATGCTTCTTGCCGCGGATCCGCGGCCGAGTTGACTCGGCCGTGACTCGTCTTTGCTGCAGTGTTCTCAGTGTTCTATTTTGGGATTTTTAGGATAATTTGTTTCTGCCCAGAATTTCCAGAGAACAAAGTTGTGTTTGGGGTGGTTACAAATCCGTATTTTGATCGAAGTTCTGTAGATTTTATCTAATGGGTTATATCTGTGATGTGATATATGCACTGAACGTCAACTAATCGCTATACGTCGATTAGTGGGGGTTGTGCATATCTGTGATCTGTAATGTTGATGGTTTGTGTATATGAACTCGTTGGATTGTCGCGGATGAATAGCCGGGGGTTGTGAGCTGAGAGTTTTCTTTATCTTTCATTTGATGTAATATGTAATTTGATATAATATTATTTTTTATGGCCGCACATCCGGGATGAGGTTGTAGCCGCCATTGTATATTATTTCTTTTACTGTTTTTGCTCCTAGGATAGACCCAAGGTGGGGTGCACAAACTACCGGGTACCTCGAAGTGCTGAGTGGCCTACTCACGTTGTTGAGGGAGGTTGCTTCACTTCGGGTACTTGGCGGGTAGTTTGCCGCACCCGTAGGGGTCTAGGGTAGGGTCTTGGCTATTCATCGCGACCGTGTAATCCGCTTTTCGTTGCAGGCTCGAACGAAACGCGGATTCCTAGTATATCCAATATGTTCATCTGTGATCTGGAATGGCTATCATTGCATCTGACGAATGTATATATCTATATATGATATCTAGTAGGCATTGCTTATGTTTTGCATCCGCGCTAGTCCAGCCCCCCGCTCTGTCGTTAGTTAAGTAACCTAACGGGTGATGACGGGGCCCCGTGGCGAATGCGGATGGCATAAGCGTATGTCGTATTTTCGTTGTTTTCTACAATGGTAGGATTAAATGATGGGACGCATTAAATTAATGCAAGAAAATAAACCAAAGTAAAGTCGTTCGAACAATTTCAAAACCACTCGGTTTCTTTTTAAAAACCAACTTTTAAACGCGGAGCTTGAACCACTCCTTTTAAAAGCTATCTCGTTCCTGTGATTATATCAAGTTCACTACATTCACGGTTTCGCCAAAACCATTCGTAGCCCTCCGTCATTTCATATGGATAGTCAATAGTATTCAAGCTGTATTTGTTGGCCAAAGTTAAGGCATAGTGATTGGTAGCTATTGGATATTCATATATAGCATAGATAGATGCGTTGGTTTGGGACAGTCATACTGCTTTGTTGGCTAAAGTCAAGGGTAGGTACGGGTTGGTTAAAATTAACCTGGAAAATGACGGGTAGAACTTGACATGTGACTTATGATTTGTTAGCCAAAGTCAAGGTCATAAGAGCATGGGGCAAAAATCCACATCGGGAGTTTCTAAAGAAACTGAAACTTGCTAGCGCTGCATACCATTTGGAGTGTGATGATTCTGGTAGGATTACTTCAGTTTTGTCACACGATGATATTTGGATCCCGATCCTACTGTGAGTATATGCTACTCCTCGGGAAATTTCTCACTTAACGATCAATGCTATAAACCAAGTAGGTGTCTAGAAAGGTGTTAGCGGGGTTACGCCCACAAGGAAAAGAGGTTACTTAATTAAGGAACTTCGCGAAAGAATTGGAAAACCTCACTCGAAGTACCAACACTGGCCTGGCTGAACGGTTAAGCAAGTATTGTACGGTGAGATTGATCCCGACTAATTCTTCCTTTTTGGTTTGAGGAAGGATTCGAGAAACAATGGGAGCCATCCTGTTTAGACACTCTAAACTTGCAAGAGCATCATGCTAAAGTGTTTTTTCTCTCTCTCCTAATTGCAGCGACCAATCTTCATGACCGGACTTAAGTTATTACTAGATAAAAATATACTGACAGGGCCAAACTACAAAGATTGGCTCAGGAATGTCAAAATGGCAATCACTTATGACAAGTTGGGGTATCTCCTTACCACCAAAGCTCCCTCTGTCCCAGGTCCCACCTCCAGCGTCGCGGACAAGGAAATCCGTAAGACCTGGGAGATCGACTGCGCGAAAGCCAAGTGCCTCGTGCTTGCCTCTACTGATAATGATCAGAGGAGGCACGAGAATATGGACCTAGAATCCATATTTCTCCATACTAAGGAACTATATGGAGAGCAATCCCGTATCGCCAGATACGAAGTTTTGAAAAAGTTATTTTCGGCGAGATTGGCCGTCGGATCATCCGTAGCGGAACACGTGCCTAAGATGATTGGCTACATTGAAGAGCTCGCGGACCTACGGACCATGTTAGAGAACGAGCTCTACATTGACTTGATTCTCCAGTCCCTTCCTTCCACTTACGCCTAGTTTATCCTGAACTTCAACATGCAAGGAAAGGAAGTTGATCTTTCGGAACTCCTGAACATGTTGAGGAGTGCAGAAGGCACCCTACAGAAAGTAAGGGAAACACCCGCTTTGTCTGTTGGAGGACCTTCCTCTTCTAGGTCCAAGGCGAAAGCCAAGGGAAAGAAGAAGAAAATCCCCACTAAACCAAGGGGCGGTGTTAGTAAAGTGGAAGCGAAAGGAAATGCAAAGGCAACAAAGGTAGCGGGATAGCTTGTGGGAAAGGAAGAGTGCTTTTATTGTCATAAGAAAGGACACTGGAAAAAAGATTGCAGGGCTTGGAAGGCCAAGAACCAGGACCCGAAGCAAGTTGTGGCTTCGGCTGCAGGTGTGTATGTTATTGAAAACTGTCTATCAGTAAACTCTACTTCCTGGGTATTGGATACCGGATCAGGATCTCATATCTGTAATTCTTTGCAGGCACTGAGAAAGCGTAGGGTTTTGAAGGCAGGTGATATAACCCTCAGAGTTGCAAACGAAGTTGGCATAGATGCTGAGTCCGTGGGGGACTATCACTTGGGATTGTCAGATGGACATGTTTTGGTTTTACGGGATTGTTATTTTGTACCCAGTGCGACTTGTAATATCATATCTGTATCTTTAATATCTAAAGAAGGTTATGATTTTGCATTTGTCAGCGATGTTGTAAACATCCACCTTAATCATGTTCTGATTGGGTCGGGTACATTAAGAAACAGTATATACGTATTAAACCAACCACAGATTTTCAATGTCCAGAATACACACAAAAGAAAGTCTCCAGAAATAAATCATGCTTTCTTATGGCATTGTAGACTGGGTCACATCAATGAGTGAAGGTTGATGAAGTTACATACAGAAGAATATTTGGATCCGTTCGAATATTAATCATATGCAACTTGTCAATCCTGTCTCAAAGGAATGATGACAAAGACTCCGTTCACTGGACACGGAGTAAGAGCGAGCGAGCTCTTGGGGCTAGTACACAGCGATGTGTGTGGTCCAATGTCTACACATGCGCGAAGCGGTTATTCTTACTTCACTACTTTTACGGATGAATTTTCAAGGTACGGATATGTCTTCTTAATGAAACATAAATCTGAAGCCTTTGAAAAATTCCAGGAAAACAAGAATGAAGTAGAAAAACAAACAGACAAAAGTATCAAAACACTGAGATCTGATCGAGGTGGTGAATACTTGAGTGCCGAGTTCCTGGATTACCTAAAAGGGAATGGAATTCTCTCTCAGCTTACTCCTCCATACACTCCACAACATAACGGTGTATCGGAGAGACGGAACCGAACCTTATTGGATATGGTACGTTCCATGATGAGTAACGCTGAGTTGCCGCGATCATTCTGGGGATATGCACTAGAACCAGCTGCAAACCTTTTGAACCGAGTTCCAACTAAGACAGTTCCTACCACACCATATCAAATGTGGAGTGGGAAGAAACCCTATCTTAAGCACATTAAGACATGGGGATGTCCAGCTTTTGTCAAAAAGCAGCATGCGGACAAACTCAAGGCACGCTCAGTACAGTGCAAGTTTGTGGGATATCCAAAGAACTCTAAGGGATATTTCTTCTATTGCGAAGATGAACAAAAGGTTTTTGTTTCTCGTCATGCCTGCTTCTTGGAAACTGAATTTTTGGAAAATCAGATAAGTGGGTGCGCAATAGAACTGGATGATATTCCCGAACCACGAGCTATTACTGAAAGCTTAGTAGAACCAGAGGGTTCGAAAGAACAGGACATTCCTGCGCCGCTCCGCAGGAGTAGTAGGCAGTCTCATCCACCCGAGAAATACTACGGTTTTCTCATAGACGGGGATAGAGAGGATTGCATCATTGATAATGATGAGCCGACTAGCTTCCAGCAGGCCATTCAGAGCGTTGACTCAGTAAAATGGCTTGATGCAATGCGGACCGAAATGGAGTCCATGTACACCAACAAAGTATGGACTTTGGATGTTGCTCCAGAAGGGGTAAAACCCGTAGGATGCAAATGGATCTTCAAGAGAAAGATTGGTGTAGATGGACAGGTTGAGACCTATAAGGCTAGACTTGTTGCAAAGGGTTTTTGTCAAAGACCTGGTTTGGACTATGACGAAACCTTTTCTCCAGTGGCTATGCTCAAATCCATTCGGATTCTTCTTACCATTGCTGCCTTCCATGATTATGAGATTTGACAGATGGACGTAAAGACCGCTTTTCTAAATGGAAATTTTGAGGAGTGTGTCTATATGGACCAGCCAGAGGGTTTCATTTAGAGTGGGAGCAGCGGAAAGGTGTGCAAGTTGCTTAAGTCCATTTATGGACTAAAGCAGGCATCGCGGAGTTGGAACATCTGTTTTGATGAGACGATCAAAGATTTTGGCTTTATCAAAAATCCAGATGAACCATGCATCTATAGTAAAATTGTAGCACGAACTGTCGCATTCCTCGTTTTATACGTGGATGACATTCTCTTGATAGGAAATGACATTCCTATGCTACAATCTGTCAAAGGGTTCTTGTCACACAGGTTCTCCATGAAAGACCTGGGTGATGCCTCTTACATTCTGGGGATCCGGATCCATCGTGATAGATCCAAGAGGATATTAGGACTTTCACAGTCCAGGTACATCGACACCATACTGAAAAGATTTAGTATGGAAGATTCCAAGCGCAGTAATCTACCGGCTTGTCACGGGATCACCCTCTCCAAAGAGATGTCTCCCAAGACTGATTTGGAAAGGTATCGCATGTCTATTATACCCTACGCTTCTGCGGTAGGCTCTATAATGTATGCGATGTTGTGTACCAGACCAGATGTAGCTTATGCACTGAGTGTGGTAAGCCGGTATCAGTCAAACCCTGGGGAGAAGCACTGGATAGCGGTAAAGAACATTCTCAAGTATCGGAGAAGGACTAAGGATATGTTCTTGGTGTATGGAGGAAAAGACCTCCAGATCGAGGCCTTTGCTGACTCCAGCTTCCAGAGTGACAAGGATGAATACAAGTTCATGTCGGGTTATGTCTTTACCCTCAATAGAGGGGCGGTGTGTTGGAAGAGTTCCAAATAGGAAACCGTTGCTGACTCGACGATGGAAGCGGAATATATCGCTGCTTCTGATGCCGCAAAAGAAGCCGTCTGGATGAGGAAGTTGTTGACAGAACTTCAGGTGGTTCCGTCCATTATTGATCCAATACCTCTGTATTGTGACAACAACGGGGCTATAGCTTTAGCGAAAAACCCAGGTCCCATCAGAAGTCCAGACACATATTGAGGCGGTATCACCTGATCAGGGAGATCGTGGATCGCCGGGAGATCGAGATTCGGAGGGTTGCTACAGAAGATAACACTGCAGATCCATTCACGAAGGCCTTACCCCAGACTCAATTTGAGCGGCTGATCGTGATGATAGGTCTTCGATACGCTAGTATATGGCCTTAGTGCAAATGGGAGATTGTTAGTGTATATGCCCTAGAGGCCATTACTGTATCATACTAGTTTGTATATTACTTGATGGAAGCTTGGGATATTCACAGTTGTATAGACAATCTTGCTCGAAATGGTAGTATGCTACTTGGTTTGTTTCTACTTTAATGTGTGCATGTGTTTCTTTTAGCATATCGCCTATACACATTAGTGGAGCCCTTAGGATCTTTGCTTGATTACCAGCATTGTGATGGCAATCACACTAGTGGGGGCTGGGTAATCTACAAGTACATCCTTATACAGGTCCATAGTCGTAGGATTATCGAGACGAGGAATCGATACTCCGGAGTAGACTAGCGTATACGCTTCTCATCCCAGCAGTGGAGATGGTCTGTCCTACAGCCGTCAGTACGTCGTACTTGAGATAGTATGCGGGTGCTCGTTTGGTTACGAGTACACTGGACAGGACTCGTCGGGAACTGTTGGTTGGTACTATACCTATCGTCAGTTATCCGTTCCCAGGTGACATGAGTACAGCTTAGTCCGCTGACTTGACACTGTCACTTCGCCTCGAGTGTGTTTCCACTGTTCTTAGATTGCTACCCTACCACGGCTCAAATGAGTCGTGCAAACAGGTAGCAGTTGGGTGCAGTCCCGAAGCACTTGGAGGCAGTGACGGTTAGACAGGATTCGTCTCTCCCGGTATTGGGGGTTGATATCGCGCTGTGTCTAGGAGAGCCATTACACAAAGTCCCTGGCCAGGGCAAGCGAGATATACTGGTAGCGTTTCAAGTTTTATCTCAGGGTGTTCTGGGCTATACTCCGACACGACTTGTACCGCTATTAGGGGACTGACGTTTACCACCCCCTAGGCCCGACATGCGATATTCTCAGACGAACAGACCGGACTATACGGAGATTGTCACATTCAGGCTCAGTAGGAGTTCGGATGGGTTCACCTCATCAGTCTTCTTATCGGCATCTACATGGGGACCGTTACGTACAGCTAGTGCCGCTTGCGGCCTGTGGTTAAACCCACTGCCAGCGTAGTGTCGAGTCTTTAGAGTCCCACACAGAGGGTTATTCGCCTTTGAGCAAAACAGAGTAGAGGTCGTATGGTTTTCCGACGGGGTTCATTCACATCCACACACTTGTGCATGTTTGGTGTCCGGACAGTTATTACTAGCGGGCTTTGGTTTAAGCCAGATCCTAGTATATGTTTTGAGATTGGTTTTATCTCATTGTATTCATTCCTCGGAACATGGATGCGTGTGTGTATGCACAGTTGACAGAGGCAGAGGCAGAGGATTCTCATTAGGGTTGATGACCCTTGTCTTTTTCCAAACCCTAATGAATATGTGAAATATGATTAATGATATTAATTAAAGATAATTGTGTTATGGTTAGGGTTGTTGACCATTTGACTTTGGTTGACTTGTTGACCCATGTTGACATATTGACCATCATCATTTCACATGAAAGCTGCTCTTTGATTCTTGCAAAATTCATTAAATGTGAAATGATAATGGTCATTTCAAATGAACCATCACAATTTTTTTTTAATTATTATTGTTAATTCATAATTCACATATATGAGAGAATGGTTGATAATTATCCTAATTCTCTCTTGCACATTCTCTCTCATCCAAAGCTTACCCTCTTCCTCTCTCTCAAAGCTCTCATCTCTCATGTGTTGAGAACCATTTGCTTTTGAGATAAAACACCAAAACTCCTCTCTACTCATTCTAGGGTTCTAGGTTTAGCAAGCCAAGCACTTTAGTTACCTCTAGGTTGAGGTAGGAGCTCAAGGTAGAGGCCTTCGGGTGGATATTTCTTCGGCAAGAGAAGGCGACGAGGAGGAACCATTCAACTCACTCCTGTTGGAGATAGTGCCCTCAGAGTCAATTATTGGATCACAGGCACGTGATTGCAATGATTGAGGGAGGACCTATCCCGGTACGACAGTCTTACTCGAGATGATAGTATGCTATCTGGTTTACCTTTATCATCGTGTACTGCTTTAGGTGACCTGACAGGTCGCTATTACACGTTGATAGAGCCCCTAGGATTCTTGCTTGACTGCCAGCAGTATGAGGGCGATCATATACGTGGGAGCTGGAAGTGTATAAGCACATCCTTAAATGGTCCCTAGTCGTGGGAGTTTCGAGACAGGGCATCGATTCTCCAGAGTAGACTAGTGTATACAGTCGAGACCCCAACGAGGGGCGGTGGCCGGTCTCACAGGCCACTGGTGTCAGTTGGTTCACCTAAGATGTATACAGGTGCTCATTGGGATTATGAGTACACCGGACAGGACTCGCCGGGAACATGCTAGTTGGTCTTATACCTGACGTCAGATAGCAGTTCCCTGGTGACATGTGTACAGGTTAGTTCATCGACCTGGGGATCGTCATTTGTCTCGTGTGAGTTCCCACTGTACTTTGATTACTACCCTACCACGGCTCAAAGGAGTCGTGCAAACAGGTTTTAGTTGGGTACAGTCCCGAGCCACATGGAGGCAGTGAGCGGATCTTCGGGGGTTCGTCTCTCCCGGTATTGGGGGTGAGGTCGCGCTGTGTCTAGGAGAGCCATTACACGAAGTCCTTGGCCAAGGCAGGAGATTTACTGGTAGGTATTCCAGTAGTATCTCAGGGTGTTCTGGGCTACACTCCGACACGACTTGTACCGCCTTTGGGGGTCTGACTTTTACCAACCCCCTAGGCCCGCCATGCGATGCTCATAGACGAACGAACCGGACTGTACGGATATTGTCACTGACAGGCTCAGTAGGGTGTCAGGATGAGTTCGCTCATTGACGTCCCTTTTGGTCAATAGCTGGTGGCCCGTCACGTATTGGCTTATACCTCTGACGTGCTAGTGGTTAAATCCACAGCCATAGTATTGACGAGTCTTTAGAGTCCACCACATATTCAGTTACTCAGCTTTCGGGCGAAACGCTGTAGAGGCCGTATGGAGATATGGCAGGGTCCGATCAGATACGTGCGGTATTGAACGGATCAGGATCAGACGGTTTGTACTAGAGGCCGTATAGATATATGGCAGGGTTCGATCAGATACGTCCGGTATTGCACGGATCAGGATCGGACGAACATTACTAGCCGGGTTTGGTTTAAGCCGGATCCTAGTTTAGTACAGTGTAGATTTTGTCTCTTTGCATTTGTATCCGGACGGAATACAGATGCGGGTGTGTATGCACAGTATCGGGGTTTTCCTGTAATTTATTACGGGACCAGTTTTCTGGAGTTGCCTGTTTGCATTCCGTTACGGCCGGTTTTCCTTTGTTCTTTCCCGGCCGGACTTTTCCGATGGAGGGGGTTATTTGCAAGTTTGCAAATAACATTTGTGGAGGGGTTTTCTTGCATATGGATTAATTATGATACCATTCTTTTCTTTTCCACCATCACTTGCATTAATGAGAGGGTATGGGTTTGTTGTATGTTTGTTATGATGATGTTTTGTTTATGGTCACTATTTTCTATCTCCTACACTTACCTCCCTCTTGTATTTGTTTTTCTCTCCACCACCATTCCTAAAGGTGTTAGTTATATGTATGCCCTAGAGGCCATTACTGTACATAGGATGTATATTGTAGTGGATGCTAGGACGTATATAGGGAGGACTTTCTTGCTCGACATGATAGTATGCTATCTGGTTGAACTTTACCTTAACGTGTATACTGATTGTCTCTCTGTTACATGTTGGTAAAGCCCTTAGGATCTGTACTTGAATACCTGGACTATGATGCGGATCATACTAGTGGGGACATGGTAGTCCATAAGTACATCCTTTAAAGTCCCTAGTCGTGGGTGTATCGAGACGGGGCATCGATATACCAGAGTAGACTAGCGTATACCTTCTCGACCCATACAGATGGGCGATGGATGATCCCATATCCATCGGTGTTTGACATCAGAGATGATATACGGGTGCTCAGTAGAGACTGGGTACACTGGACGGACTCGCCGAGAACTCCCAGATGGTATTATACCTCACGTCAGATGGCAGTTCTCTGGTGACACTGGTACAGAGTAGTCTGTTGACCCGAGATCGTCATAGAGTCTTATATGGTTCCCACTGTGCTTTGATTTCCATCTTACCACATCCAAGAGGGCGTGCAAAACGGTGGTTTTTGGGTACAGTCCCGAGTCACATGGAGGCAATGAGCGATAGGAGGGGATTCGTCTCTCCCGGTATAGGGAGTTGATGTTGCGCTGTGTTCGATTGGCTATAACAGGAAATCCCTGGCCAGGGTTGCTGAGATTTACTGGTAAGTGTTACCAGTAGTTTCTCGAACAGTTATAGACCTCATATCGACACGACTTATCGAGCTATTGGGGTCTGACGTTTACCACCCCTAGGCGAGATATGCGACATATCAGACGATCAGACCGGACTGTACGGTAGTGTTACTGGTTGGATTCACTGGAGTGTGAGCGGGCTTGCTCGTCGATCTTCAGATCGCTCAATACCTGGGTGCCCGTTACGTTTAGCAGACCGCTTGCGGCTTGTGGGTGTTTGATATGATCATCACCTGCTGCCGGCGTATTGACGAGTCTTTAGAGTCCTACACAGAGGTTTCCTGGCTCAAGCGAAACGAAATAGGAGCGCATATGAGATATGTGCGGGACCGAGAATAATGTGTGTATGTGATACCGTATTCTATTCTCGCGATAAATGTATCGAATGGTTGTATGCGATATAACCTAGTTATCGATTCAAGCGTTGATTCGATAAGCCGATATATTATATACTAGTCGGTTGTGTGCGACATAACCGGATCATTGAATCAAGTGTTGATTTAATGATTTAATGCATATTTATATATTTGATATATTACTTTGCATCAACTAGTATCGGTTTACTTAACATGGATTTTCTCACTCGGATGTGCGCATTATATATGTGATATGATTTTGTGCACTTGCTTGTATCAAGTTTGATGATACATGCTTTTTGGTTAAGTGTAAAGTATTAAACCTTGGTTAATGAAATGGTTAGGGTTTATTATTTGTTATTCATTTATCTTATTTAATTATTCTTTTATTTTTGATAAATGAATAAAAGAAAAGAGAAAACAATGGTGGCTAATTTTGTTCTTTAGTTGAAGCTTCATGAAGCTTTGATCAAGTCAACCATTCTTATCTCATCCTTAACCCTAACCATTCCCACTAACCCTAGTTTAATCTCTACACTTGACCATGGTTAATTTTATGATAAGAATTCATTTTCTTTTCTTTTTCAAATAACTTATCATAACATTTTCTTCTTCTTCTTCCTTGAACTCAAGAAGAAAAAGCTTTCTTCATCAATGGTGAATTGAGCAAACAAGTGAGAAATCCAATTCTAAAGTCTACCCACTTCCTATTTCTTCATCCTCTACCTCTTGCCAAGTAGTAGAGTGTGTTTCCTTCACAAGTTTTAGGGCTTGGTGAAGGTGGAGCTTGATTTAGCGATGCCTCGACGTAGATCATTTTCGGCATGGACATCGACGACCTAGCTCACTTTTTCTCCGACGAAGCCGACTCTAGAGCTCGGATTTGTTTTGGACAGCGGAGACGACTTCATTGCGGAGCTATGGAGGTGGAGCACCAGATCTACAAAGGTTGTATTTCCGTTCTTGTAGTTAAGTTGTTAACTATTCGCTTTTGTCGCCAAAAAATCTAGTTAACGATCCGTATTAGGGTTTCTCGGCACTTGTAATTTTTTAATTTGGCATGTTCGATGCCTTGTGTGACCTCATTAGAGTGCCTAGGAACCCTACAGTGGGATCAAAGCCTAGCTAGAGCCTTAGGCGAAGTCTAGACGGAATTTGAAACCCGATCGAACCCGAAACACCAAATCAATCTTGCTCTCTGTACTTTTTTGAAAACAGTGAGTTTTTCCAAATTAAAAATTGCTAAAAAATTCAGCAGGGAAAAATAAGAATTACGGTGCAAAAAGTTTCTGGTGAACAGTAAATTTCGCGGCGGATCAGCGGCAGAATCATGGATTCTGCGGCGGATCAGCGGCCCCTTGATGACGTCAGCCATGTTCCTTTGCACAGTAATTCCTAGTTTAAAGAGCTGAGTTTTCTGGGAATTTTTAATATTTATTCAAGAGTTGAATTTTTCTGCTGTGTTTTTGGAGATTCGGTGTTTCGATCGGAGTATCAAATTTTGTCTGTGTGGCTTTCTGGATAAATTTTAGAATATGTTAAAAAGTTCGACCGGATATAAATACCCAATTTTTCCCCTGTCGGGAAATTTCCAAGTGTTGGATTTTTCCGTAGTTTAACGACGTTCTAAGTAGTGCAAGTAACTCGATGGTCCCTCTAGAAGACAACAAACCTTAACTCTATTATGTGACCGTCTTGAACTGCCCTTTGAACCTTCGGGTTTGGGGCAGTACGGCGTGCCACATGTGAGGCGTTGGCTTGACCCTTCTACGGTTGGACCGTTGGTACTGAGGTACGAACTGAATGTTGTTAGACTTATTTCATGTGTTGATCTGTATCGGGAAAACTTGGGTGTTCGATTGTTCGATCGGAAAGTTTAACATTTTCTATTTATCTGGAATGGGATACAATAATTGGAATTCACAATAAGTTATGAGATAACTGAATGAATGTTATAAACATAGCAGTTTAGTCTCACTTGATCGGTTGCCACGGAATTTTGATGTGATCAAAAGTCCGTCACAATCACGTAGCGTACGCGGATATTCGCCGGGTAAACTTAATAGACAGCCTCACTCCATAGCCCCGACCAAGTGACTGTAGGAGAACCCCGTCGCTGAAAGCATCCGTCCGGGTACTCACGGCAGCGGTGTTCCGCCTTGGTGCACTTCGTCGACGGTATCAGGGGTGCGGCCGTCTACTGAAGTTTGCGACGAGCATTCGATCAGGATGTCGGGAATCTTGTTGAATTGCCCGACTTGGTATTGAAAAGAGTTTTCGATTTTGAGACTAAAATGCGGGGTTTATAATTGTTAGGCATGCGATGTCTAAGTAATTCATTTGGTCAGGCATGCGATGTCTGAGATGGTTGCGGATTCCAACTGTTGTAGTTTTACACTTTCTTTTCTGTGACCGTAAGTGTAATATATGATATCGCCGGTTTCGTTGCTATATGTCAACGACAATTGGGATGCGCATATTTACTTACGTTGATGACATGTGATGTTATGTGTTGCTGGATATGTTATATTGGATCGTCGTGTTTGAATAGCCGGGGGTTTTTATGTGAGATGAGTGTTTTTCATTTTCATTCATGTAAAAACTTGTATGTAATATTATTTTATTGGGGCACTTCCAGGTTGCGGAAGATGTCACCCTTTGTATATTATTTACTTTTCTGCACTAGGATAGACCCAAGGAGGGGAGCACAAGTAACCGAGTTCTGGAGTCCAGTGGGAGACCAACTCGAGGAGTCGAGTCCGGGTCTTCTAGCTCTAGAATTGGTAGGATTGCTTGCCGCTCTCGTAGGTGTCTAGAGGTGTGGGTTTGGCTATTCATCACGACCGTGGAATCCGTGTTTTATACTGGCTCGTATTGAAAACACGGACGTCCTAGTATATCCAATATTTCATATGATTCTTCTGCTGCGATATCTGTGATGTGATCATGTGATGTTCTGTGATAGATGCTGTATATAGTATATATGATATATTATATGGACGTTACTTATGTTTTACACCCGTGCTAGCCCTGCCCCGCTCTGCCGTTAGTTACCTAACCTAACGGTGCACGAGGGGACATCGAGGCGAATGCGGATGACATAAGTGTACGTCGTATTTATCTGTGATGTTTAGGTACTTAAATGATGGGACTTCATTAATGTGATTAATGAAATAAAAAGAAACCTAAGATGTTGTTGAATCGAATTTCAAAAATAAAACAGGTAGCTACAGTTCTTGCTTTGCATAGCGGTATATGAGATATATCCTGCACCTTATTCGATGAGGAAAGGACCGAGATCCCTTCACCGGGAGTGACTCCTTTAGCAATAACTGGCAGATGCTACACACTCGGTTTGTCTTTTGATTGCTTTTAAGGATTTTTGCTTTGCACAGTGATATATATGATATATCCCGCACCTCATTCGACGAGGAAAGGACCGACGATCCCTTCACCGGGAGTGACTCCTTTAGCAAAAATAGAAAAGCCTCAAAAGCACTCCATTTTAAAATCATTTGATTCTACAACGATATCAAGTTCATTACGCAATAGGTTTTCAGAAAAACCTGTCGTAGGCCTCCGTCATTTCAGATAAGTCCTGTTTAGTATTCGTGCTGCGTTTGTTGACCTTGTCAAGGCGCAGTGTGCGGTAGCTAACCAGTATTTATCTGCTTATGCATATGATGCAGATTGGGTTAGGGTAGTCGTGCGGCCTTGTTGACCTTGTCAAGGGTCGTGCGGGTGGGTTTGATTCAATCAAGAAATGACAGGTTGAACTTGACTTGCGGTCTATGGTTTGTTGACCTTGTCAAGGTCATAGATCGTTCGGGGCAAAATATTATCGGGAATTTCAAGTGTTGAAATTTGCAATGAGATTGCATACCTTCTATGAGATAGTTGGATCCCGATACCCACTGCGAGTAAGAGTTACTCCTGGGAGAGTTTTACATATTACAATTAGCCGATCAAGTAGGTGTCTAGAAAGGTGTCAACGAGGTTACGCCTCTGGGAAAACGAGGTTTACTGTAATTAGGTTCGTGCGAAAGCACGGGGGACCTCCCTCAAAGTACCGACACTGGCCTGGCTGAAAGATTGGCGAACTTGTAGTGTGTAATTAATCCGGGCTGGTCTTTCCTTTTAGGGTTGGAAGGAAGATTTGATAAAAAGCAGTGGGAGCCATCCTGATTAGATAAAATAAAAACCAATCTGATTTTGCAAGAGCGCACGCTGAATGTTTTCTTCTCTCTCTCTCCAGGTAGAGACCATATCACGCCTTAATCAAGATAATAATACGGAATATTGACCGAACCCGCTTGTTATACTGAGCTGGGGAACGTTGGTCCCGCTCTAACTTATAATTGTTATAAGACAGAGCAGGAAATTGAGGAATACCAGATTTCCCGTGCCGCCCAAACGAAGAGAGTGCATGCTGATGCATCATCTTCGGGTGTGTTCGTTATAAAGAACTGTTTCTTGGTATCCTCCGCATCCTGGGTATATGATACCGGATCAGGATCCCAGATATGTAATCTGTTACATAGGGCTACAGATAGGTAGAGAACTGAGAACGGGTGATAAGTTTCATGAGGCAGAAAATGGGGCAAGTGTTGCAGCCAAGTCTGTTGGTCACTGTCACCCTGTATTACCAATACATTGATTCTGAACGAATGTTATTAGATACCGAACCTGATATACAAAATCATATCACTCTCTTTATTAGTAAAGAAATGATAAAATTTTGTATTGTTGGATAATGTTTTGAACATTTCCTATATCAAAAGTTGATCGGTTCAGGCATGTTATCTTAAAGCGTTGATGTTCTAAATCAAACTACAGTTCTTAGTATATAGAACACACATAAGAGGAAGAGTTCAGAAATGAACGGATCCTTCTTAAGGTATTGTAGACTAGGTCAGATCAATGTGACCCGACTAGCTGAAGTTACATTTAGATGTATATTTAAATCAGTTTGAATCTACATCTTGTGAAACTTGCCAGTCATGTCACAAAGATAAGATGACCATAGCTCCGTTTACTGGAAACAGAGAAAGAGTTAGTGAACCCTTGGGATGATACATGTTGATGTATGTAGGTCCCCTGTCTACACATGCCAAGACCGGTTCTTTTACTTCATTACATTCTCTGATAATCTCTCAAGACTCAGACATACGTTCCTGTTGAAACATAAGTCCGAACCTTTTGAGATATTCACAGAATATAAGTTAGAAGTAGAGAACCAAAATACGGGTATAAGTTTTATGTCCTTTGATGAGATCGAGGAGGAGAATACTTGAGCACGGAATTCCTGGACTATTCTAAAGGAGAATGAGATTCTCTCTCAGCATTACTCCTCCGTATAAACCATAGCACGATGGTATATCGGGGCGGAGCAGATACACCCTATTTGATATGGTGTGCTCTATGATGAGCACTGCTGAGTTACCTTTTTCCTTTTGGGAGTTATGCGCTTGAGAAGCTGCATACCTATTGAATAGGGTTCGAATCAAATCAGTTGCCTACCACTTCATATGTGATATGGAAAGGGAAGAGCCCATAGCTTAAGTTAGTTAAGATTTGGGGTTGCTCGGCCTATGTCTAAAAGCAAAATCCGGACAAGCTCGAGGCAAGGCCTGTAATGTAGAACTGGAAAGGTTCCAGCTATACAAACTACAGCAGATGATTTGATAGAATCAAAGGATTCAGTAGATTCCAACGAACCTCAGCCTCTCCGCCGATCTAGTAGGGTTCCTCACCCACCTGAGAGATACTTCGGTTTCTCTATGACAGTGGGAGCGAGGATTGCATCATGAGATGATGACCCAACTAGTTTCGAGCTGGCCATCAAGAGTAAGACTCTGTAAGAATGGCTGGATGCTTAGTGATCTGATATGGAATCCTTATACACCAACAAAGTATGGACTTTAGTTGCTATATCTGAAGGGTTAAATCCCCATCAGGAGCAAGTATATCTTGATAAGATTACTTGGTGTAGATGGAAAAGTTGAGACTTTCAAAGCTAGACTTGTTTAAGGTTTTCTTCATTGACCAGGCGTGGATAATGATGAAACCTTTTCCAATGGCTATGCTTAAGTCCATCCAGATCATACTTGCCACGGCTGCATACCATGACTACGATCTCTGGTGGTTGGGTGTCTTGACTGCTTTTCTAAATGATGATTTAGAAGAGTGCGTCTATAAGTACACAGCCAGAGGGCCTCGTAGACAATGGGAGCAGCGGAAACGTGTGCAAGATGCTTTATAGGATAAAGCAGGCATCGCTGAGTTGGAACGTCTGTTTTGATGTGTTAGTCAAAGAGTTTGACATCATCAAAATGGTAGATGAACCTTGTATATACAAAAAGGTAGTAGGGAGTATGGTGACGATCCTCGTAGAGTACGTGGATGACATACTCTTGATAAGAAAGGAGTTTCTTATGCTACGCTCGATCAATCTCCGCTTATCACAAAGATTCTCCATATAGGATTAAAGTGATACCTACTAAATCCTGGATTTTGGATTTATGAGATAGATCTAAATGGATGTTAGGATACTCACTAGATGTAGTGAGATGGTGTCAATCGATCCTGAGGAGAATCACTGGAAGGGTTCCAGGGTGATAAAGACGACTGAATGTCAGTCACAGGCATTGTCTTTACCCTCAGTAAAGGGACGGTATGTTGGAAGAGTTCCAAGCTGGATACCGTGACATACTAGACGATAAAGGCAGGATACATCGCTACTTAAGATGCTACCAAAGAGGCTGTTTGGGTGTATATTGGTTCATGAGATGAACTATGTTCCTACCATTGTGAGACAATGGAGTTGTGGCTTATGCCAAGGAATGCCGGTCCCATCAGTGATCCAGACATATTCTACGGCAGTATCACTTGATCATGGAGATGGTTGATCTCCAGGGTGATCGAGGTTAGGAGAGTAGACTCAGAGGACAACACAGCGGATCCACTCACGAAAGACCTTTTCCCAGAGAGAGACTTTTATGGGATGGTTGAGTATGAGATACTACAACCACTGCTATCAGATGGCCCTAGTGCAAGTGGGAGATTGTTAGTTATATGTATGCCCTAGAGGCCATTACTGTACATAGGATGTATATTGTAGTGGATGCTGGGACGTATAAAGGGAGGACTTTCTTGCTCGACATGATAGTATGCTATCTGGTTGAACTTTACCTTAACGTGTATACTGATTGTCTCTCTGTTACATGTTGGTAAAGCCCTTAGGATCTGTACTTGACTACCTGGACTATGATGCGGATCATACTAGTGGGGACATGGTAGTCCATAAGTACATCCTTCAAAGTCTCTAGTCATGGGTGTATCGAGACGGGGCATCGATATACCAGAGTAGACTAGCGTATGCCTTCTCGACCCATACAGATGGGCGATGGATGATCCCATATCCATCGGTGTTTGACATCAGAGATGATATACGGGTGCTCAGTAGAGACTGGGTACACTGGACGGACTCGCCGAGAACTCCCAGATGGTATTATACCTCACGTCAGATGGCAGTTCTCTGGTGACACTGGTACAGAGTAGTCTGTTGACCCGAGATCGTCATAGAGTCTTGTGTGGTTCCCACTGTGCTTTGATTTCCATCTTACCACGTCCAAGAGGGCGTGCAAAACGGTGGTTTTTGGGTACAGTCCCGAGTCACATGGAGGCAATGAGCGATAGGAAGGGATTCGTCTCTCCCGGTATAGGGAGTTGATGTTGCGCTGTGTTCGATTGGCTATAACAGGAAATTCCTGGCCAGGGTTGCTGAGATTTACTGGTAAGTGTTACCAGTAGTTTCTCGAACAGTTATAGACCTCATATCGACACGACTTATCGAGCTATTGGGGTCTGACGTTTACCACCCCTAGGCGAGATATGCGACATATCAGACGATCAGACCGGACTGTACGGTAATGTTACTGGTTGGATTCACTGGAGTGTGAGCGGGCATGCTCGTCGATCTTCAGATCGCTCAATACCCGGGTGCCCGTTACGTTTAGCAGACCGCTTGCGGCTTGTGGGTGTTTGATATGATCATCACCTGCTGCCGGCGTATTGACGAGTCTTTAGAGTCCTATACAGAGGTTTCCTGGCTCAAGCGAAACGAAATAGGAGCGCATATGAGATATGTGCGGGACCGAGAATAATGTGTGTATGTGATACCGTATTCTATTCTCGCGATAAATGTATCGAATGGTTGTATGCGATATAACCTAGTTATCGATTCAAGCGTTGATTCGATAAGCCGATATATTGTATACTAGTCGGTTGTGTGCGACATAACCGGATCATTGAATCAAGTGTTGATTTAATGATTTAATGCATATTTATATATTTGATATATTACTTTGCATCAACTAGTATCGGTTTACTTAACATGGATTTTCTCACTCGGATGTGCGCATTATATATGTGATATGATTTTGTGCACTTGCTTGTATCATGTTTGATGATACATGCTTTTTGGTTAAGTGTAAAGTATTAAACCTTGGTTAATGAAATGGTTAGGGTTTATTATTTGTTATTCATTTATCTTATTTAATTATTCTTTTATTTTTGATAAATGAATAAAAGAAAAGAGAAAAGAATGGTGGCTAATTTTGTTCTTTAGTTGAAGCTTCATGAAGCTTTGATCAAGTCAACCATTCTTATCTCATCCTTAACCCTAACCATTCCCACTAACCCTAGTTTAATCTCTACACTTGACCATGGTTAATTTTATGATAAGAATTCATTTTCTTTTCTTTTTCAAATAACTTATCATAACATTTTCTTCTTCTTCTTCCTTGAACTCAAGAAGAAAAAGCTTTCTTCATCAATGGTGAATTGAGCAAACAAGTGAGAAATCAAATTCTAAAGTCTACCTACTTCCTATTTCTTCATCCTCTACCTCTTGCCAAGTAGTAGAGTGTGTTTCCTTCACAAGTTTTAGGGCTTGGTGAAGGTGGAGCTTGATTTAGCGATGCCTCGACGTAGATCATCTTCGGCATGGACATCGACGACCTAGCTCACTTTTTCTCCGACGAAGCCGACTCTAGAGCCCGGATTTGTTTTGGACAGCGGAGATGACTTCTTTGCGGAGCTATGGAGGTGGAGCACCGGATCTACAAAGGTTGTATTTCCGTTCTTGTAGTTAAGTTGTTATCTATTCGCTTTTGTCGCCAAAAAATCTAGTTAACGATCCGTATTAGGGTTTCTCGGCACTTGTAATTTTTTAATTTGGCATGTTCGATGCCTTGTGTGACCTCATTAGAGTGCCTAGGAACCCTACAAAAGGGGCATGGCCGGCCACAAATTTGTGAGGAGGAGAGAAAATGAGAGGTTTCATTTTTGGTGAAAGAAATTAATCATCCATCTCATTTTCATTGCTACCAAAATCCCCAAGTTCATATCTTGTTGATTCCTCCATCAAGGCAACATTACCCCAAAGAGACAAGCATCATCTACACTACATTGTACAGCACTTCTTGGGCATGTCGACTTGCCAGCTTCATGCCCGAGTTGCCTCGGTATAAAGGCGGGAGCCCGTAAAAGATGCAGGCGATGTGGTGCCCTTCCGGCGAGGAGGCGACGACCGGAGTTTCCGCGGGAGATCGGGACGACGACGAGAAGACCGGAGGACTCGGATCACTCGGTATATCTCTTCCCATCTTGTAGTTAGCTAGAACTAGTTTAATGGTCCGATCCGGGTGTTTAGTGCGCGGTGGTGCCGGTTTGCAAAGTTCGTAAAATTAAAGTTTATCACCGTTTCCGCATTTGGCCGTCGGATTGACGGCCGGGGCGCCGCCGTGCACTTACAGTGGTATCAGAGCCTCGCCATTAACTTCGTCTAGCTTCGTTTGATGTGTTTTGCATTTCCGATCGATCAAAATTCCAAAATCTACATTTTCATTCACATCAGTTTTCTGTCGAATTTTTTCTGGCTCTAAAAATTTTTCAGGTTGTCTCAGAATGATGTGCGGGGAGTTATAAGAACACTGTAAAAATTCGACGCAGTGACTCGATCACTGAAGCGCGGAACCGCGGCCAAACCCCCCTTGAGCCGCGGTTCCGCCGCACATTGGTGTCGTCACTGCATCATTTTTTTCCAGTGGGCTTCTGGGCTTATTTTAGGGGTTTTGGAATATTAATATTGGGCCCAGATTTTCTGTGAGTGCTACAGTATTGCTTGGGGGCCCACTTGTTAATTTTTGATCGATCGGATATTTTAAACACATTATTTCACAGTATTTACATTATATCTGCGACCGTGAATGTCACTCGATCGGTAAATCCGGTCTAACTGCTATAGCCCGGTTAGACGGATTTGCGAACGTGATTTTCACGTTGATGTTCTGTGTTTTTGCTGTGATGTTGCGGATCGGTCGTGGGGGATAGCCTGGATGCAATGCTAGTACAGTGTTGTTGTATTATGTACATTTGATATTGCGGGGCGAGCGTCCGACATGTGGACTGCCGTCACTGCCTGTTTGTATTATTCTTTTGGGGCACGGCCAGGTTGCGGTCGATGTACCCGTTGTATGTATATTTTACTTTCTGTACTAGGGTTACCCCGCGGAGGGGTGCACGGATAGCCGGGTTCTAGAGGGCAACGAGCCCGCATCTCAGGGCATTGAGACGGAGGGGGCTTCAGTCTGGAATTGGCGGGCTATTCGCCGCACTCGTAGGGGGTATAGGCTGACCCAGGAGGGGTGCCTAAGTTACCGGATTCCGTGAAGTGCTGGGTGGTCCATTCACGGTGCTGAAGGGGGCTGCCTCGCTTCAGGTTTTGGCAGGTGACTTGCCACGCCCGTAGGGGTCTAGGATTTCATTGCACAGGCTATTCACACGACCAGGGGAACGTCGGGTTTCAGTAGTGGCTCTGTGAAACCCGGGGATCCCAGATATCTGTATTGTTCTGTGATGCTGTACATTTCTGTGATGTTGCATTTTTATTCACGCCTTGAGCGAAATATAATATATTAGTATATATATTAGTAGATGTTGTATATGTTTTTCATCCGCGTTAGTCCAGTCCCCGCTCTGCCGTTAGTTAGCTAACCTAACGGGTGATGACGGGACCCAGTGGCGAATGCGGATGGCATATACGTACGTCAGTATATTTTCGTTCTTTGTGGTGTGCTCAATTGATGGGACTGCATTGATTCGGATCAATGCAAGTTAAAACAAACCTATTCTGATGTTGTTGGAACACTTTTCAAAAGGCTGTTATTGCAAGGACGTTCACTTTTGTTTTGCATCGTGGTATTCATTTGGAACATCCTGCTCCTCAGTCGACGAGGCAAGGGCCGAGATCCCTTCACCAGGAGTGACCCCTTGGACAGAAGTTTGCGTCAGGGCATTAACTTCACTATAGCCGATTACTTTTGCTTTGCATCATGGTGTTCATTTGGAATATCCTGCACCCCATTCTACGGGGAAAGAGCCGAGATCCCTTCACCGGGAGTGACCTCTTTAGTAAAGGTTTTCGTCACTATATTTTCTAAAAAGCTATCCGTTCCTTCAACGATATCAAGTTCATTACGTTAACGGTTTTCGCCAGAAACCATTCGTAGCCCTCCATCGTTTCATATGGATAGTCAATAGTATTCAAGCTGTGTTTGTTGTCCATAGTCAAGGCACAGTGTTTGGTAGCTGTTGGTTATTCATATGCAGCATAGATAGATGCGTTGGTTTGGAGCAGTCGTACTGCCTTGTTGGCCAAAGTCAAGGGTAGGTACGGGTGGATTCAAATCAACCTGGAGAATGACGGGTAGAACTTGACATGTGACTTATGATTTGTTGGCCAAAGTCAAGGTCATAAGAGCATGGGGTAAAAATCCACATCGGGAGTTTCAAAAGAACTGAAACTTGCCAGATATGCGCATACCTTCTGGAGTGTGATACCGTGAGCGGATTCCGTCACGTTATCATACGATGATAGTTGGATCCCGATTCCCACTGATGAGTTGGTTTACTCCTCGGGTGACCCCGACTAATTCTTCTTTCAGGTTTGGAGGAGAGTTTGAAGTACAGTGGGAGGTTTCCAGATTAGATAAATTGGTAACCATTCTGATCTAGGTTAGAGTGCACGCTGAGTGTTTCTTTTCTCTCTCTCTGGCAGCGACCATTGACCCGACCCTAGACTATGACTCAGTGACCAAGTTGACCGAACCTTCTTAACACTGGCTTTTGGATTGTCAGAGTTGCAGACCTTATTGCCACTCCTACTTTTACCCTTTTCTCCAGGACACCCCGTATTACTACGAACGTCCACTTCCATTGGACAAAACCATCGTATGGTTAGATACGAACTCGAAGGAATTTATTCGAGGATGGTTTCCGGTTTTGGAGAAAACGGATAGGATTATTCAGTTGTCTTTTCCTTTTACCTTCTCTCAGGTTGCAAGTACTCCTTGGCTTAGGAGATAGTACACCTATTACGCAAATTGGATAGTCTTCTTCCAAACCTTAGGCTGGTGCCGACCGGTAGGGAATGAAGAAAACCAATTAGCATAACGATGGTGTGCAGAAGGTATCAAGTTCAGACAAAGCAAGGGATTAGTAAGAGGGCAAAGTAAATTGCGACTGATATTCACGACCAAACCAAGTTTTTCTTCGCCAATCCTAAATCACCTTTGTATTTCTCCAGGACACTCCATATCACTACGAAGATCCACAGTTTATTGGATAATCCATCGTATGGTTATATACGAACTCGAAAGGAACTTGTTCCAGTTCGGGGATGGATTCTGGTCCAAGAGAAATAGGAATAAGGTTTATTCGGTTGTCTTTTATTTTCACCTTCTCTCGCATTACGAGTGCTCCTAGGATTAGGACAGTACACCCATTATGCTTATTGGATAGTCTTCTTCCAAACCATAGGCTGGTGCCGAACGGTAGGGAAGGAAGAAAACCATTTGGCCTAAGGGGTGTGCAGAAGGTAATGACTAAAGACATATAAAGGGATTTGGAGAAGTGGCAAAGAATTATACGGTTATACTTGTGAATCTGGATAATGGTAGAGGCATTACTAAGAATACCAGGATACCCCATCGAAACATTTCAATGTTTCAGTTCAACTGTGTACTGTTAAAAGAAAACTGATTTCCCGATTAGACACTTGCTCCAGGGTATGTATTTACCAGTTTTGATTCTCACATCTATATGGTTTTACAGATGATGAGTGGGAGTAAGTTATTGGGAATTGGGTGATCATCCTCATTATATCGGGATTCGTTGTAATCGATGATATTTGAGGAGATCACCTGGGCTGTTTGCCGGTCGGCAAATATTTGGTTTTGAATATCCGCTGTTGTGCACCAATTTCAAATTGATATATCTGTACGTCTATTTTCATAGAGTGAGATATACCTTTTGATATTATGTCGTTGACATTTACCTATATCAGTGGATGGTTAGGTAAGGAGCATTAAACAGCGGTGTAATTCTTCTTAACCATAAGTACAGTTTTCAACCTACGACACACAGTGAAAGAGTTGTTAGACTCAGCGGACTTATATAGAGTATTGTATGTTGTCCAGTGTCCATTAGGACAGAGGGGTTGGTCCTCATACTATATTCTGTTTACTTTTAACTTCTTTAGTTCTTAGACATGTGTTTCGTAGAAACACAGGGTCTAAGTTTTGAGGAGTTATAAGTATTTGAATAGAGTAGAGAACCAGGTGAAGCAAGTATCGGGATTCTTCAAGGTGATCGAAGATGTAGATACTTGTGTATGGTATTCAGTTGATAGTAATGATAAAGAGAAATTTCTTCTCTTTCAGGTTACTCATAATTTGAAGCATTCCTAAGTTGAGTAACGCTGATCGGCCTCTCTCCATTTAGTTGACATGCACTGGAGACAGCTGCATGATTTGAATTTGGCTCAATTAAAATCAGTGTCTCTGTTCCTATATTGGATATAGAACAATTCGTATCTTAACGATGTTAAGGTACGGGGAGTTGTCCGGATTATGCTTAAAACCAGACTCTGGATAACTCAAAGGCACGTTTCTGTAATGGCTGTTTGTGGGTTGACCCAGGCTATAACGAGGGTTGACTTTCTACCATAAGAGAGATCAATAGTGATATTGTTCTTGACTCGCCACAGTTTTAATAAAAATGGATTTTTTCAAAAACAGTAGTGGGAGTATGGTAGAACTGGAAGTGATTCCAGAACCGCAAACGATTACTGAAGATTTGATAAGGAACCTAAAGATTCAATCTGATTTGACATTCCATTGGCCACTCCGCAGATAAGGTGGGTAACTTCAGGCACCCGAGAGGTACTCCGGTAGCCTCAAGGACGGTGACAGGGAAGTTCTTGTTTACCCACACTTGCCATTGTTGTTGTTCCAGGCTGCGAGACCCGGCAGGAGGATGAGTATAGCGTCGTTCTAAACTAGCTTTAGAAGTGCACGTCTATATGACTCTGCCAGAGGGTTGTCGTAGTCAGTGGGAGCAGCGGAAGCATTGGTGGATATCAGTCTTATGTCTATTTATAGACTAAAGCAGATATAGCGGAGATAGATCATCTATTTCTGATGTGACAGTCATGGGTTTGACGTCATCAGAATAGGGGATGGATCTGTTAAGAAGGTAGTAGGAAGTGATATTCCTATACTACGATCGGTTATACTTTGGTCGTCACACAGTGGTTTCTCCACATGGGACTTGGTCATTATATCAGACATACTGGTTACTAGATCTATGGTTTTAGATCTAGATTTGGGTGGTTTCCCAATCAGGGTACTTTGACAGCATTCTAAGAGTATTTAGAATGGACGACTCCTGGCACGGTAGTGTACCTACAGGTGATGGAGTCACCCTCTCTAGAGGTGTCTTATAGACTAAAGTAGAGAGGGATGTGCACGATTGGCAGATCACTTGCTTAGGCAATTGACTCAATCATGAGATGTCAAGTACCACACCAGATGTTGTTCTTGCACTAGATGCAATAAGTTGATATTGATCCAATCCTGGAGGAACAGTCGGAAGCAGTTTTAGAACATAAGTGGATGTTCTAGGGATATGATAACGACAGCTTCATTTGGGAGACAGTTATCATTCCAGGCTTCCAAGGTGACATGGACGACAAGGAGGTTGTCAGAGTTATAGTTTTCCTTCTGACGAGGTGCAGTATTTTGGACAGGTGGTCCAAGGCAATACTGAGGGTGGCATGGCGCAGGATACTGATTAAGTTCAGTTGACGATACAGTCTAAGAAGTTTGGATTTGGAGTTCATTTATGAGCTAGGTCCCATCAGACATCCAGACATTCTAAGACAGGTATTGCTCATTTCGGGAGATGGCTTTCTCCGCAAACTTGAGATATAGAGAAACATAGAAAGAAACATCATGGCGGATCCACTCGCTGAGGCTATTCCTCGAACGCAAGAGTTTCGCAAACAGGCTTTGTGAGACTGACTAGTAGAGGAGTTGGGTGTTCGGTATCACACGGGCTGTGAGTATGCGACATCGCAATAATTAGCCTTGAGTGCAAGTGGGAGATTGTTGGAGATAGTGCCCTCAGAGTCAATTATTGGATCACAGGCACGTGATTGCAATGATTGAGGGAGGACCTATCCCGGTACGACAGTCTTACTCGAGATGATAGTATGCTATCTGGTTTACCTTTATCATCGTGTACTGCTTTAGGTGACCTGACAGGTCGCTATTACACGTTGATAGAGCCCCTAGGATTCTTGCTTGACTGCCAGCAGTATGAGGGCGATCATATACGTGGGAGCTGGTAGTCTATAAGCATATCCTTAAATGGTCCCTAGTCGTGGGAGTTTCGAGACAGGGCATCGATTCTCCAGAGTAGACTAGTGTATATAGTCGAGACCCCGACGAGGGGCGGTGGCCGGTCTCACAGGCCACTGGTGTCAGTTGGTTCACCTAAGATGTATACAGGTGCTCATTGGGTTATGAGTACACTGGACAGGACTCGCCGGGAACATGCTAGTTGGTCTTATACCTGACGTCAGATAGCAGTTCCCTGGTGACATGTGTACAGGTTAGTTCATCGACCTGGGGATCGTCATTTGTCTCGTGTGAGTTCCCACTGTACTTTGATTACTACCCTACCATGGCTCAAAGGAGTCGTGCAAACAGGTTTTAGTTGGGTACAGTCCCGAGCCACATGGAGGCAGTGAGCGGATCTTCGGGGGTTCGTCTCTCCCGGTATTGGGGGTGAGGTCGCGCTGTGTCTAGGAGAGCCATTACACGAAGTCCTTGGCCAAGGCAGGAGATTTACTGGTAGGTATTCCAGTAGTATCTCAGGGTGTTCTGGGCCACACTCCGACACGACTTGTACCGCCTTTGGGGGTCTGACTTTTACCAACCCCCTAGGCCCGCCATGCGATGCTCATAGACGAACGAACCGGACTGTACGGATATTGTCACTGACAGGCTCAGTAGGGTGTCAGGATGAGTTCGCTCATCGACGTCCCTTTTGGTCAATAGCTGGTGGCCCGTCACGTATTGGCTTATACCTCTGACGTGCTAGTGGTTAAATCCACAGCCATAGTATTGACGAGTCTTTAGAGTCCACCACACATTCAGTTACTCAGCTTTCGGGCGAAACGCTGTAGAGGCCGTATGGAGATATGGCAGGGTCCGATCAGATACGTGCGGTATTGCACGGATCAGGATTGGACGGTTTGTACTAGAGGCCGTATAGATATATGGCAAGGTTCGATCAGATACGTGCGGTATTGCACGGATCAGGATCGGACGAACATTACTAGCCGGCTTTGGTTTAAGCCGGATCCTAGTTTAGTACAGTGTAGATTTTGTCTCTTTGCATTTGTATCCGGACGGAATACAGATGCGGGTGTGTATGCATAGTATCGGGGTTTTCCTGTAATTTATTACGGGACCAGTTTTCTGGAGTTGCCTGTTTGCATTCCGTTCCGGCCGGTTTTCCTTTGTTCTTTCCCGGCCGGACTTTTCCGTTGGAGGGGGTTATTTGCAAGTTTGCAAATAACATTTGTGGAGGGGTTTTCTTGCATATGGATTAATTATGATACCATTCTTTTCTTTTCCACCATCACTTGCATTAATGAGAGGGTATGGGTTTGTTGTATGATTGTTATGATGATGTTTTGTTTATGGTCACCATTTTCTATCTCCTACACTTACCTCCCTCTTGTATTTGTTTTGCTCTCCACCACCATTCCTAAAGGGGCATGGCCGGCCACAAATTTGTGAGGAGGAAAGAAAATGAGAGGTTTCATTTTTGGTGAAAGAAATTAATCATCCATCTCATTTTCATTGCTACCAAAATCCCCAAGTTCATATCTTGTTGATTCCTCCATCAAGGCAATATAACCCCAAAGAGACAAGCATCATCTACACTACATTCTACAGCACTTCTTGGGCATGTCGACTTGCCAGCTTCATGCCCGAGTTGCCTCGGTATAGAGGCGGGAGCCCGTAAAAGATGCAGGCGATGTGGTGCCCTTCCGGCGAGGAGGCGACGACCGGAGTTTCCGCGGGAGATCGGGACGACGACGAGAAGACCGGAGGACTCGGATCACTCGGTATATCTCTTCCCATCTTGTAGTTAGCTAGAAATAGTTTAATGGTCCGATCCGGGTGTTTAGTGCGCGGTGGTGCCGGTTTGCAAAGTTCGCAAAATTAAAGTTTATCACCGTTTCCGCACTTGGCCGTCGGATTGACGGCCGGGGCGCCGCCGTGCACTTACAACTCCTAGGAGAAAGAAGAGAAGGAGTTCAAGACTTAGATATAACCCTCTAACCGAGAAGGTAAAACTTGTAATTAGTTTGCTAGGTTTTTGTTTAGCAAAGATCCTATTTTCTAGTCCATGTTACCTTGCCATAAAATATCGTTTTTTACCGTTTCCGCATCCCCGTAAGAACCGGGATGGGTAACGTGGACTTAGAAAGCTTACCACTCGCTTTCCCCTGTTCGCAGCGCCCGAAGTCCCCGCCTGCGATCCTGAACACATATAATAATAAAACAAGCGTATATAAGCAATCGACCAAAAATACGTATAACTACATTTAACCGATGCACCAACTCCAAATATACTCTCGAGTGTCCGTTAAGTGGCTAACGCACGTAGCGACACTGCGAAACCAACTCAAGAGCAAAAGCTACACAAAGACACGAACGACATCGGTATAACCCTAGCTAGGAACGCAAAGCGACACAACTACCAAGCCTAGACCCTTATCATACCGATCGCGCATTCAAAACACAAGTCTAAAGTTAACACAATTCTAACGATATCAAACATCTTAAAACAGCTTAACTAAGTTATCCAAACCACTATCATAATTTTAAATTCACCCAAATATGTTTTAGAAAACCTAGTAAGCAATATATAACATTTTATCACAAAACTACAACTTTTTACCAAACTAGCATTTACAAACATCACATTATAGCAAGGTTAAACCATTTAAACCTTTACTATAATTTTAGATTTCACTCAAATAGGATTAGTAAAACTTTAGTTTGCTAATTTTCTTAATTAGGAAAATATCATATAACAAATCTAGCAACTAGGTTAAGTTTTCATTTGTCAAAACTTCATACTTCACCATTCACTAAACAAAATCCTAACTTAATCAACAAAAACTCTTGCTAGAAATTCTAAATATGCAATTACAAGCTTTAATTAAACATCTTATATGCTAGCTTAAAGTATTGACACCACAAATAAAGATTATGGTTAGAATTTTATACCTCAAATTAGCAACAAACTCCCACATTTAAACCTCGAAAATGATGTCTTTCTTGTATATCCGAGCAAGATTAAGGTTGAAGAAAAATGGGTATTGATTTAATTATGAATTTGTGGGATTTATTTAGGATTTTTGATGATTTTGTGAAGCTATTAGAGATGAAATTGGGGTGAGGAAATGAGAGGACAGCTGGGGGGGGGGCAAACCAAGAGAAAAATGAGGAGGTTTGGAATTGTGTAGCAATTTCTAGAAGAAAAACATAATAAATGCTAATTAATGCAAAAATGACACATTTTCTTTCTTTTCTTTTCTTTAAAAAAAAAAATCTTTTGCCACAAATATCTAGATATTAGAAGAGATGATTCTAAACTAATTCTAGTGATTAGATTAGTATAAAACCATATTAGTAGTAATTAACCCAAGCCAAAAAGTAATTACCACTAATAAAGTGCACAAATAAAATATTAAAATAATATTTTATTAGAGAAAAATTCTATGTGAACCAAAACTTCCCATTGACCCCCAAACTTTGCGCACTAGTTTTATTCTAGCTTAACTAGGTGTCGGCAAGTCTATACAGAAGTTTGATCACAATCGGGTTAAAACGGAAAACACCGACTATTTTACCCTAAAACCGAAAAATTCGCAAAACGATTTCTAAAACGTTACATTTTTGGGTACAGTCCCGAGTCATATGGAGGCAATGAGCGATAAGAAGGGTTTCGTCTCTTCCGGTATTGGGGGTTGATGTTGCGCTGTGCTCGATTGGCCATGACAGGAAGTCCCTGGCCAAGGCTGATACTGAGATTTACTGATAAGTGTTATCAATAGTTTCTAGACTCGTTATGAGCCTCACATCGACATGACTTATCAAGTTATTGGGGTCTGACGTTTACTACCCTGAGACTCGATATGCGACATATCAGATGAAGAGACCGGACTGTACGGTAGTGTTACTTATTGGATTCACAGGAGTATGGACAAACTTGCTTGTTGATCTTCTGATCGCTCAATACCCGGGTAGCTGTTATGTCCAGCTAGTACCGCTGACGGCTTATGGGTGACTGATATGATTACTACCATACCACTGCTTAAATGAGTCATGCAAACAGCTTGTAGGTGGGTGCAGTCCCTAAGCACTTGGAGGCAGTAGTGGATAGAAAGGATTCATCTCTCCCGGTATTGAGAGTTGATATCGCGCTGTGTTCGGATAGCCAATACATAAAGTCCTTGGCAAGGGAAAGTGAGATTTACTTGTAAGTACATCAGTAGTTTCTCAGGATGTATTGGGCTTTACACCGACACGACTTATTGGGCTATTAGGGGTCTGGCGTTTACCACACCTCTAGGCCCGATATGCGATACTCTTAGACGAACAGACCGGACTATACGGGGATTGTCACGAATAGGCTCAGTAGAGGTTCAGATGAATTTGCTCGTCGGCCTTCTTTTTGATAGATATCTGGGTAGCCGTTACGTACAACTAGTACCGCTAACGGACTTATCGTCAATATTGGATATAGGTGCCCTCAAGGCAATTATTGTAATTGAAGGAGGACCTATATGAGAGAACAATCTTACTCGAGATAATAGTATGCTATGTGGCTTGTCTTTATCTATCATATGAATACGTTCTACTAGTTATCACGTATCGATAATACATGAGATAAAACCTTTAGGATTTTGCTTGACTACCAGGATGATGATGCAGATCATACTGGTGGGGCTTGGGTAGTCGATAAGTACATCCTTAAAGTTCCCTAGTCATAGGAGTATCGAGACTGGACATCGGTACTCTAGTTTAGAATAGTGTATACGTTTCCTAACCCAGTTGGAAGGTGATCAATGATCCCATAGCTATTGGTGTTTGACATCAAGGACTGTATACAGATGCTCATTGGATGAGTTATAGTGGACGGACTCATCGAGAACTTCTAGTTGGTAATTGTAGGGTTACTAGGCACTCTCACAAGGGTCTACGAGGCATCAACCATGCCCGATTTATAATTCATCCATGCCGAACAACCCTTAACAAGATCTTTAAACTTGAGATTAGGCGAAAACAAGCATGTTAAACACTTTAACACTAAGAGTTTGGGATGACAACCTTTGTAGTCCGGTCCTTCGCTTCATAAGCTGTAAGTCCACGGCGGCGCCCCGACCTCCATCCCGAGGCCAAATGCGGAAGCGAAAAACTTTAATTTTGCAAACTAGCAAACCGGCACCACCGCGCACTAAACACCCGGATCGAACCATTAACTAGTCCTAGCTAACTACAAGATGGGGAAGAGAGATATACCGACTGATCCGAGTCCTCCGGTCTTCTCGTCGTTGTCCCGATCTCCCGCGGAATGTCCTGTCTCCACCTCGTACCCGGAAGTGCACCACATCGCCTACATCTTTTACGGGCTCCTACCTCAATGCCGAGGTAACTCGGGCACGAAGCTGGCTAGTCGATGTGCCCAAGGTTTGCTGTAGAATGTGTAGTGCTCAAGTCTCATTTTGGGGTTGTAGGAATTGCCTTTGTGGTCGAGGAAAAAGAACTTGGAGAGAGGTGAGGAAAAATGTACCATGCAAAGAATGAGATTAACATTTTTCTCATCTCCAAAAGAAACCCCCCCCCCCACGCACACTAGTGGCCGGCCATGACAAATGGTGGGAGTGAGAATGAGAGAGTAAGGGAGAGATCAATGGATGAAAGAACCACAACCATAATCCAAGGGAGAGAGAGAAAGGTCATGATATCAAGAAATGATTACAAGTAAATCCAACACTCATACAACCATCATAAACAATCATGTCCACAAAAGTCATGCCATCATGACACAAGGAAAGTCAAGTGATGGCGAGCCATCATGATCCAACAAAATGCAAAAGACCCCCTCCACAAATGCTTATTTGCACAAATGCAAATAAGCCCTCCTCCACCAATCTTCGGTCATTGAAAGATACAAATGAAAATGGCCGAAACGGAAAGCAAACTGGCAACTCCAGAAAACTGGTCCCATAATAAATTACAGGAAAACCCCGATACTGTGTATACACACCCGCATTTGTATTCCGACCGAAATACAAATGCAATGAGACAAAGTCTACACTGTACTATACTAGGATCCGGCTTAAACCAAAGCCGGCTAGTAATATCCGTCCGATCCTGATCCGTGCAATACCGCACGTATCTGATCGAACCCTGCCATATATCCATACGACCTCTAGTACAAACTGTCCGATCCTGATCCGTGCAATACCACACGTATCTGATCGGACCTTGCCATATCTCCATACGGCCTCTACAGCTTTTCGCCCGAAAGCTTGAGTAACTGAATGTGGAGGACTCTAAAGACTGGTCAACACCTTGGTTGTGGATTTAACCACTAGCACGTCAGAGGTATAAGCCAATACGTGACGGGCTACCAGGTATTGACCAAAAGGGACGTCTGTGAGCGAACTCAGCCTGACACCCTACTGAGCCTGTCAGTGACAATATCCGTACAGTCCGGTCCGTTCGTCTAGGAGCATCGCATGGCGGGTCTAGAGGGTTGGTAAAAGTCAGACCCCCAAAAGCGGTACAAGTCGTGTCGGAGTGTAGCCCAGAACACCCTGAGATACTACTGGAATACCTACCAGTAAATCTCCTGCCTCGGCCGAGGGCTTTGTGTAATGGCTCTCCTAGACACAGCGCGACCTCACCCACAATACCGGGAGAGACGAACCCCTGAAGATACGCTGACTGCCTCCATGTGGCTCGGGACTGTACCCAACTAAAACCTGTTTGCACGTCTCCTTTGAGCGTGGTAGGGTAGTAATCAAAGTACAGTGGGAACTCACACGAGACAAATAACGATCCACAGGTCGATGAACTAACCTGTACACATGTCACCAGGGAACTGCCATCTGACGTCTGGTATATGACCAACTAGTATGTTCCCGGCGAGTCCTGTCCGGTGTACTCATAACCCAATGAGCACCTGTATACATCTTAGGTGATCTAACTGACACCAATGGCTTGTGAGACCGGCCACCGCCCCTCGTCGGGGTCTCGACTGTATACACTAGTCTACTCTGGAGAAACGATGCCCTGTCTCGAATCTCCCACGACTAGGGACCTTTTAAGGATGTGCTTATAGACCTCCAGCTCCCAGTTATATGATCGCCCTCATACTGCTGGTGGTCAAGCAAGAATCCTAGGGGCTCTACCAACGTGTAATAGCGACCTGTAAGGTCACCTAAAGCAGTACACGATGATAAAGGTAAACCAGATAGCATACTATCATCTCGAGTAAGACTGTCCTACCGGGATAGGTCCTTCTTCAATCATTGCAATCACGTTCCTGTGATCCAATAATTGACTCTGAAGGCACTATCTCCAACAATCTCCCACTTGCACTCAAGGCTAATTATTGCGATGTCGCATACTCACAGCTCGTGTGATACCGAACACCCAACTCCTCTACTAGTCAGTCTCACAAAACTCGTTTGCGAAACTATTGCGTTCGAGGAATAGCCTCAGTGAGTGGATCCGCCTTGATTTTTCTTTCTATGTCTCTCTATATCTCAAGTTCGCGAAGAAAGCTATCTCCCGAAATGAGCAATACCTGTCTTAGAATATGTCTGGATGTCTGATGGGACTTAGCTCATAAATGAACTCCAAATCCAAACTTCTTAGACTGTATCGTCAACTGAACTTAATCAGTATCCGCGCCATGCCTCCCTCAGTATTGCCTTGGACCACATCTCCAAAATACTGCCCCTCGTCAGAAGGAAAACAATAACTCTGACAACCTCCCTATCGTCCATGTCACCTTGGAAGCCTGGAATGATAACTGTCTCCCGAATGAGGCTGTCGTTATCATATCTCTAGAACATCCGCTTATGTTCTAAAACTTCTTCCGACTGTTTCTCCAGGATTGGATTAATGTCAACTTATTGCACCTAGTGCTAGAACAACATCTGGTGTGGTACTTGATATCTCATGATTGACTCAATTGCCTAAGCAAGTGATCTGCCAATCATGCACATCCCTCTCCCTTTTAGTCTGTAAGACAGCTTTAGAGAGGGTGACTCCATCACCTGCAGGTACACTACCGTGCCAGGAGTCGTCCATTCTAAATACTCTTAGAATGCTGTCTAAGTACCCTGATTGGGAAACCACCCAAATCTAGATCTAAAACTATAGATCTAGTAACCAGTATGTCTGATATAATGTCCAAGTCCCATGTGGAGAAACCACTGTGTGACGACCAAAGTATAACCGATCGTAGTATAGGAATATCACTTCCCATTCTGTGTATGTCATCCAAATACCATGACATCACACCCTACTACCTTCTTAACAGATCCATCCCCTATTCTGATGAAGTCAAGCCTATGACTGTCACGTCAGAAATAGATGATCTATCTTCGCAATATCTGCTTTAGTCTATAAATAGACATAAGCCACCTGTCCACCAATGCTTCCGCTGCTCCCACTGACTACGACAACCCTCTAGCAGAGTCATATAGACGTACACTTCTAAAGCTAGTTCAGAACGACGCTATACTCATCCTCCTGTCGGGTCTCACAGCCTGGAACAACAGCAATGGCAAGTATGGGTAAACAAGAACTTCCTTGTCACCGTCCTTAAGGCTACCGGAGTACCTCTCGGGTGCCTGAAGTTACCCACTTAATCTGCGGAGTGGCCAATGGAATGTCAAACCAGATTGAATCTTTAGGTTCCTATGAAATCTTCAGTAATCGTTTGTGGTTCTGGAATCACTTCCAGTTCTACCATACTCCCACTACTGTTTTCTGAAAAAAAATCCATTTTTAATAAAACTGTGGCGAGTCTAGAACAATATCGCTATTGTTTATCCAGATGGTAGAAAGTCAACCCTCGTCATAGCCTGGGTCAACCCACAAACAACCATTACAGAAAACGTGCCTTGAGTTATCCAGAGTCTGGTTTTAAGCATAATCCGGACAACTCCCCGTACCTTAACATCGTTAAGATACGAACTGTTCTACATCCAATATAGAAACAGAGGCACTGATTTAGTTGAACCAGATTCAAATCATGCAGCTGTCCCAAGTGCATGTCAACTAAATGGAAGGAGGCCTATCAGCGTTACTTAACTTAGGAATGCTTTCAATTATGAGTAACCTGAAAGAGAAGCAAGTTCTCTTAATCACTACTATCACCTGAATACCGTACACAAGTATCTACATCTTCGATCACCTTGAAGAATCCCGATACTTGCAATATCTGGTTCTCTACTTTATTCAAATACCTATAACTTCTCAAAATTCGGATCCTGTGTTTCCTACGAAACACCTGTCTAAAAACTAGAGAAGTCATAAGTAAACCGAATATAGTGCGAGGACCAACCCCTCTGTCCTGATGGACCCTGGACAACATACAATACTCTGTATAAGTCCCTTGAGTCTGATAACTCAATCACTGTGTGTCGTAGGTTGAAAACTGTACTTATGGTTAAGAAGAATTACACTGCTGTTTAATGCTCCTTACCTAACCATCCACTGATATAGGTAAATGTCATCGACATAATTTCAAAAAGGCATATCTCACTCTATGAAAATAAACGTACAGATATATCAATTTGAAATTGGTGCATAACAGCGGATATTCAAAACCAAATATTTGTCGACCGGTAAACAACCCAGGTGACTTCCTCAAATATCACCGATTACAACGAATCCCGATATAATGAGGATGATCACCCAATTCTCAATAACTTACTCCCACTCATCATCTGTAAAACCATACAGATGTGAGAATCAAACTTGGTAAATACATACCCTGGAGCAAGTGTCTAATTGGGAAATCAGTTTTCTTTTAACATTACACAGTGAAGCTGAAACATTGAAATGTTTCGACGGGGTATCCCGGTATTCCTAGTAATGCCTCTTCCAGATTCACGACTGCAACCGTATAATTCTTTGCCACCTCTCCAAATCCCTTTATATGTCTTTAGTCATTACCTTCTGCACATCCCTTAGGCCAAATGGTTTTCTTCCTTCCCTACCGTTCGGCACCAGCCTATGGTTTGGAAGAAGACTATCCAATAAGCATAATGGGTGTACTGTCCTAATCCTAGGAGCACTCGCAATGCGAGAGAAGGTGAAGACAAAAGATACCTGAATAATCCTTATTCCTATTTCTCCTGAACCAGAATCCATCCCCGAACTGGAACAAGTTCCTTTCGAGTTCGTATATAACCATACGATGGAGTATCCAATAAACTGTGGATCTTCGTAGTGATACGGAGTGTCCTGGAGAAATACAAAGGTGAAGTGGGAGTGGTAATGAAATACTTGGTTTGGTCGTAAATAGCAGTCGCAATTTACTTTGCCCTCCTTCTAATCCCTTTCTTTGTCTTTACATAATACCTTCTGTACACCGTTTAGGCTAATTGGTTTTCCTCATTCCCTACCGGTCGGCACCAGCCTAAGGTTTGGAAGAAGACTATCCAATTTGCGTAATAGGTGTACTATCTTCTAAACCAAGGAGCACTCGCAACCTGAGAGAAGGTAAAAGAAAAAGACAACTGAATAGTCCTATCCGTTTTCTCCAGAACCAGAAACCATCCTTCAATAAATCCTTTCGAGTTCGTATATAACCATACGATGGTTTTGTCCAATGGAAGTGGACGTTCGTAGTAATACGGGGTGTCCTGGAGAAATAGGGTAAAAGTAGGAGTGGCAATGAGGTCTGCAACTCTGACAATCCAAAAGCCAGTGTTAAGAAAGTCCGGTTAATTTTGGTCTCTGAGTCATAGTCTTAGAGTCGGGTCAATGGTCGCTGCCAAAGAGAGAGAGAAAAGAAACACTCAGCGTGCACTCTAACCTAGATCAGAATGGTTACCAATTTATCTAATCTGGAAACCTCCCACTGTACCGTCAAACTCTCCTCCAAACCTGAAAGAAGAATTAGTCGGGGTCACCCGAGGAGTAAACCAACTCATCAGTGGGAATCGGGATCCAACTATCATCGCATGATAACGTGACGGAATCCGCTCACGTCATCACACTCCTGAAGGTATGCGCATATCTGGCAAGTTTCAGTTCTTTTGAAACTCCCGATGTGATTTTTACCCCATGCTCTTATGACCTTGACTTTGGCCATCAAATCATAAGTCATATGTCAAGTTCTACCCGTCATTCTCCAGGTTGTTTTGAATCCACCCGTACCTACCCTTGACTTTGGCCAACAAGGCAGTACGACTGTTCCAAACCAACGCATCTATCTATGCTGCATATGAATAACCAACAGCTACCAAACACTGTGCCTTGACTTTGGCCAACAAACACAGCTTGAATACTATTGACTACCCATATGAAACGACGGAGGGTTACGAATGGTTTCTGGCGAAAACCTTTAACGTAATGAACTTGATATCGTTGAAGGAACGGATAGCTTTTAAAAATATAGTGACGAAAACCTTTGCCAAAGAGGTCACTCCCGGTGAAGGGATCTCGGCTCTTTCCCCATAGAATGAGGTGCAGGATATTCCAACTGAATACCACGGTGCAAAGCAAAAGTAATCGGCTATAGTGAAGTTATTGCCCTGACGCAAACTTCTGTCCAAGGGGTCACTCCCGGTGAAGGGATCTCGGCCCTTGCCTCGTCGACTGAGGAGCAGGATATTCCAACTGAATACCACGATGCAAAACAAAAGTGAACGGCCTTGCAATAACAGCTTTTTGAAAAGTGTTCCAACAACATCAGATTAGGTTTGTTTTTAACTTGCATTGATCCGAATCAACGCAGTCCCATCAATTGATCACACCATAAAGAACGAAAATAATATGACGTACGTATATGCCATCCGCATTCGCCACTGGGTCCCGTCATTACCCGTTAGGTTAGCTAACTAACGACAGAGCGGGGACTAGACTAGCGCGGATGCAAAACATATACAACATCTACTAATATATATACCAATATATTATATTCGCTCAAGGCGTGATAAAATGCAACATCACAGAAATGTACAGCATCACAGAATAAAACAGATATCTGGGATCCCCGGGTTTCACAGAGCCACTACTGAAACCCTGTTAGTTATATGTATGCCCTAGAGGCCATTAATGTACATAGGATGTATATTATAGTGGATGCTGGGACATATATAGGGAGGACTTTCTTGCTCGACATGCTAGTATGCTATCTGGATGCTCTTTACCTTAACGTGTATACTGATTGTCTCTCTGTTACATGTTGGTAAAGCCTTTAGGATGTGTACTTGACTACCTGGACTATGATGCAGATCATACTAGTGGGGACAGATAGTCCATAAGTACATCCTTCAAAATCCCTAGTCGTAGGTGTATCGAGACGGGGCATCGATATACCAGTGTAGACTAGCGTATACCTTCTCGACCCATACAGATGGGCGATGGATGATCCCATATCCATTGGTGTTTGACATCAGAGATGATATACGGGTGCTCAGTGGAGACTGGGTACACTGGACGGACTCGCCGAGAACTCCCAGATGGTATTATACCTTACGTCAGATGGCAGTTCTTTGGTGACACTGGTACAGAGTAGTCTGTTGACCCGAGATCGTCATAGAGTCTTTTTTGGTTCCCACTGTGCTTTGATTTCCACCTTACCACGTCCAAGAGGGCGTGCAAAATGGTGGTTTTTGGGTACAGTCCCGAATCACATGGAGGCAATGAGCGATAGGAGGGGATTCGTCTCTCCCGGTATAGGGAGTTGATGTTGCGCTGTGTTCGATTGGCTATAACCGGAAATCCCTGGCCAGGGTTGCTGAGATTTACTGGTAAGTGTTACCAGTAGTTTCTCGAACTATTATAGACCTCATATCGACACGACTTATCGAGCTATTGGGGTCTGACGTTTACCACCCCTAGGCGAGATATGCGACATATCAGACGACGGGACCGGACTGTACGGTAAGTGTTACTGGTTGGATTCACAGGAGTATGAGCGGGCTTGCTCGTCGATCTTCTGATCGCTCAATACCCGGGTGGCCGTTACGTTTAGCAGACCGCTTGTGGCTTGTGGGTGTTAGATATGATCATCATCTGCTACCGGCGTATTGACGAGTCTTTAGAGTCCTACACAGAGGTTTCCTGGCTCAAGCGAAACGAAATAGGAGCGCATATGAGATATGTGCGGGACCGAGAATAATGCGTGTATATGATACCGTATTTCATTCTCGCGATGAATGTGTCGAATGGTTATATGCGATATAACCTAGTTATCGAATCAAGGATTGATTCGATAAAACGATACATTGTATACTAGTCGGTTGTGTGCGACATGACCGGATCATTGAATCAAGTGTTGATTTAATGATTTAATGCATAATTATATATTTGATATATTGCTTTGCATTAACTAGTATTGGTTCACTTTAAATGGATTTTCTCACTTGTTTGTGCACATTGTATATATGATATGTTTTTGTGCACAAGTTTGTATCATGTTTGATGATACATGCTCACTAGGGTTTGTGTAAAGATTAAACCATGGTTGTATATTTGTTAGGGTTTTCACTTATTTATTCATTTATTTAGTTATTTCTTTTTGGCAAAAGAAAAGAGAAAATGGTGGCTTTCTTTGCTTGATGCATCTTGAAGCTTCAAAGCATCTTTGACTAAGTGACCATTTTGTCTTCATGCTTAACCCTAACCTTTTAACTAACCTTAGTTTATTCTCTACACTTGACCATGGTTGGATTATGATAAGTATACATTTTATTTTCTTTTAAAAAAATACTTATCATAACATTTTTCATCTTCTTCTTCTTCTTCTTCAAGAAGAAGCTTGCTTCATCAATGGCACTTGAGCAATTGAGTGAGAAATCCAATTCTAAAGTGAGCCCACCTCCTATTTCTTCATCCTCTAACTCTTGCCAAGTAGTATAGGGTGTTTTCTTCACAAGTTTCATGACTTGGTGAAGTGGGAGCTTGATCTAGTGATGCCTCAACGTAGATCATCTTCGGCACGAAACCGATGACCTTGCCCGCCCATTTCTCCGATGAAGCCGACGCTTGAGCCCGAGTTTTCATTTGGACAGCGAGGAGACTTCATTGCGGAGCTATGGAGGTGGAGGACCGGATTTACAAAGGTTGTATTTCCGTATACTCGTAGTTAAGTTGTTAACTAGTATAGTTTTCGCCTAAAATTCTAGTTAACGATCCGTATTAGGGTTTCTCGGCACCCGTAAAATTTGAAATTGGCATGGTTGATGCCTTGTGAGACCTCATTAGCGTGCCTAGGAACCCTACAGTGGTATCAGAGCCTAGCTAGAGCCTTAGGCGATGTGTAGACGATGTCAAAAACCCGATCGAACCCCGAAACCCTAACTTTTAACCCTCTCTGGACTTTTTCTGAAAAAGTGGTTTTTTCCAAATTAAAAATGCTTAAAAAATTCAGCAGGAAATTATAATAATTACGGTGCAAAAATTACCTAATGATCTGTCTAAAGCGCGGCGGAACCGCGGCATTAGCCGCCTATTGCGGCGGTTCCGCGCTCATTTAGTCTCTTCAGTCAACCATTTTTGCACAGCAACTTCTTTATTTAAATGCTGAGTTTTATGGGAATTTTTAATATTTATTCAAGAGTTGAATTTTCTGGGGTTGTTTTGGGGATTCGATGATTCGATCGGATTATCAGATTTTGTCTACGTGGATTCCGGATAATTTTTGAATATGTTAAAAAGTTCGACCGGATATAAATACCCAATTTTTCCCCTGTCGGGAAATTTCCAAGTGTTGGAATTTTCCGTAGTTTAATGACGTTCTAAGTAGTGCAAGTAATGCGATGGTCCCTCTAGAAGACAACAAACCTTAACTCGATTATGTGACCGTCTTGAACTGCCCTTTGAACCTTAGGGTTTAGGGCAGTACGGCGTGCCACATGTAAGGCGTTGGCTTGACCCTTCTACGGCTGGACCGTTGGTACTGAGGCATGAACTGAATGTTTTTAGACTTATTTCATGTGTTGAGTCTTATTGGGAAAACCTGGGTGTTCGATTGTTCGATCAGAAAGTTTAATATTTTCTATTTATCCGGAATGTGATACAATAATTGGAATTCACAAGTTGTTATGAGATAACTAAATGAATGTTATAAATCTAGCGGTTTAGTCTTACTTGATCGGTTGCCACGGAATTTTGATGTGATCAAAAGTCCGTCGCAATCACGTAGCGTACGCGGATACTCGCCGGGTAAACTTAATAGACAGCCTCGCTCCATAGCCCCGACCAAGTGACTGTAGGAGAACCCCGTCGCCGAAAGCATCCGTTCGGGTGCTCGCGGCAGCGTTGTTCCGCCTTGGTGCACTTCGTCGACGGCAGCGGGGGTGCGGCCGCCTACTAAAGTTTGCGACGAGCATTCGATCAGGATGTCGGGAATCCTATTGAATTGCCCGACTTGATATTGAAAAGTGTTTTCGATAATGAGACTAAAATGCGGGGTTTATAATAGTTAGGCATGCGATGTCTAAGGAATTCATTTGATTAGGCATGCGATGTCTATGTAGGTTGCGGATTCCAACTGTTGTAGTTTTACACTTTCTTTTCTGTGACCGTAAGTGTAATATGTGATATCGCCGGTTTCGTTGCTATATGTCAACGACAATTGGGATGCGCATATTTACTTACGTTGATGACATGTGATGTTATGTGTTGCTGGATATGTTATATTGGATCGTCGTGTTTGAATAGCCGGGGGTTTTTATGTGAGATGAGTGTTTTTCATTTTCATTCATGTAAAAACTTGTATGTAATATTCTTTTATTGGGGCACTTCCAGGTTGCGGAAGATGTCACCTTTTGTATATTATTTACTTTTCCGCACTAGGATAGACCCAAGGAGGAGAGCACAAGTAACCGGGTTCTGGAGTCCAGTGGGAGACCAGCTCGAGGAGTCGAGTCCGGGTCTCCTAACTCTAGAATTGGTAGGGTTGCTTGCCGCTCTCGTAGGGGTCTAGGGTGTGGGTATGGCTATTCATCACGACCGTGGAATCCGTGTTTTATACTGGCTCGTATTGAAAACACGGACGTCTTAGTATATCCAATATTTCATATGATTCTTCTGCTGCGATATCTGTGATGTGATCTTGTGATATGTTCTGTGATGGATACAGTATATAGTATGTATAATATATTATATAGACGTTACTTATGTTTTACACCCGCGCTAGCCCTGCCCTGCTCTGCCGTTAGTTACCTAACCTAACGGTGCATGAGGGGACATCGAGGAGAATGCGGATGGCATAAGTGTACGTCGTATTTATCTGTGATGTTTAGGTACTTAAATGATGAGACTTCATTAATGTGATTAATGAAATAAAAGAAACCTAAGATGTTGTCGAATTGAATTTCAAAATTAAAACAGGTAGCTACAGTTCTTGCTTTGCACAGAGGTATATGTGATATATCCTGCACCTTATTCGATAAGGAAAGGACCGAGATCCCTTCACCGGGAGTGACTCCTTTAGCAATAACCGGCAGATGCTACACACTCGGTTTCTATTTTGATTGCTTTTAAGTGTTTTTGCTTTGCACAGTGATATATATGATATATCCCGCACCTCATTCGACGAGGAAAGGACCGACGATCCCTTCACCGGGAGTGACTCCTTTAGCAAAACTAGAAAAGCCTAAAAAACACTCCATTTTAAAATCATTTGATTCTACAACGATATAAAGTTCATTACGCAAAAGGTTTTCTTAAAAACCTGACGTAGCCCTCCGTCATTTCAGATAAGTCCTAGTTAGTATTCGTGCTGCGTTTGTTGACTCAGTCAAGGCGTAGTGTGCGGAAGCTGATTAGTGCTTATCTGCAAAGCATATGATGCGATTGGATTAGGGTAGTCGTGCGGCCTTGTTGACTCAGTCAAGGGTCGTGCGGGTGGGTTTAATTCAATCGAGAAATGACGGGTTGAACTTTACTTGTGGTCTATGATTTGTTGACTCAGTCAAGGTCATAGATCGCTTGGGGCAAAATATTATCGGGAATTTCAAGTGTTGAAATTTGCAATGAGATTGCATACCTTCTATGAGATAGTTGGATCCTGATATCCGCTGTGAGTAAGAGTTACTCCTGGGAGAGTTTTACACATTACAATTAGCCGATCAAGTAGGTGTCTAGAAAGGTGTTAACGAGGTTACGCCTCTGGGAAAACGAGGTTTACATTAATTAGGTTCGTGCGAAAGCACGAGGGACCTCCCTCAAAGTACCGACACTGGCCTGGCTGAAAGATTGGCGAACTTGTAGTGTGTAATTAATCCCGGCTAGTCTTTCCTTTTAGGGTTTGAAGGAAGATTTGATAAAAATCAGTGGGAGCCATCCTGATTAGATAAAATAATAACCAATCTATTCTTGATAGAGCGCACGCTGAGTGTTTTCTCCTCTCTCTCTCCAGGTAGCGACCATATCACGCCTTAATCAAGATAATAATACGGATTATTGACCGAACCCGCCTGTTATACTGAGCTGGGGAACGTTGGTCCCGCTCCAACTTATAATTGTTATAAGACAGAGCAGGAAATTGGGGAATACCAGATTTCCCGTGCCGCCCAAACGAAGAAAGTGCATGCTGATGCATCATCTTCGGATGTGTTCATTACAAAGAACTGTTTCTCAGTATCCTTTACGTCCTGGGTATTAGATACCGGATCAGGATCCCGCAAATGTAATCCGTTACATGGGCTACAGAAAGGTAGAAAACTGAGAACGGGTAATAAGTTTCATGAGGCAGAAAACGGGGCAAGTGTTGCAGCCAAGTCTGTTGGTCACTGTCACCCTGTATCCCAAATACTTTGATTCTGAACGAATGTTATTAGATACCGAACCTGATATACAAAATCATATCAGTCTCTTTATTAGTAAAGAAATGATAAAATTTTATATTGTTGGATAATGTTTTGAACATTTCCTATATCAAAAGTTGATCGGTTCAGGCACGTTATCTAAAAGCATTGATGTTCTAAATCAAACTACAGTTCTTAGTATACAGAACACACACAAGAGGAAGAGTTTAGAAATGAACGGATCCTTCTTGAGGCATTGTAGACTAGGCCATATCAATGCGACCCGACTGGCTGAAATTACATTTAGATGCATATTTAAATTAGTCTGAATTTACATCTTGTGAAACTTGCCAGTCATGTCACAAAGATAAGATGACCATAGCTCTGTTTATTGGAAACAGAGAAAGAGTTGGTGAACTCTTGGGATGATACATGTTGATGTATGTAGGTCCCCTGTCTACTTATGCCAGGACTGGTTCTTTGTACTTCATTACATTCTCTGATGATCTTTCGAGATTCAGACCTATGTTCCAGTTGAAACACAAGTCCGAACCTTTTGAGATATTCACAGAATATAAGTTAGAAGTAGAGAACCAAAATACGGGTATAAGTATTATGTCCTATGATGAGATCAGGGAGGAGAATACTTGAGCACGGAATTCCTGGACTATTCTAAAGGAGAATGGGATTCTCTCTCAGCATTACTCCTTAGAATACACCATAGCACGATGGTATATCGGGGCGGAGCAATCACACCCTATGTGATAAGGTGTGCTCTATGATGAGTAATACTGAGTTACCTGTTTCCTTTTTGGGAGTTATGCGCTTGAGAAGCTGCATACCTATTGAATAGGGTTCGAATCAAATCAGTTTCCTATCACTTCATATGTGATATGGAAAAGGAAGAGCCCATATCTTAAGTTAGTTAAGATTTGGGGTTGTCCGGCCTATGTCTAAAAGCAAAATCCGGACAAGCTCAAGGCAAGATCTGTTATGTAGAACTGGAAATGTTCCAGCTATACAAACTGCAGCTGATGATTTGAAAGAACCAAAGGATTCAATTGTTTCCAACGAGCCTCAGCCTTTCCGCCGATCTAGTTGGGTTCCTCACCCATCTGAGAGATACTTCGGTTTCTCTATGACAGTGGGAGCGGTGATTGCATCATGAGATGATGACCCAACTAGTTTCGAGCTGGCCATCAGGAGTGGGACTCTGTAAGAATGGCTGGATGCTTAGCGATTTGAGATGGAATCCTTATACACCAGCAAAGTATGGACTTTGGTTGCTATATCTGAAGGGTTAAATCCCCATCAGGAGCAAGTAAATCTTGAGAAGATTACTTGGTGTAGATGGAAAAGTTGAGACTTTCAAAGCTAAACTTGTTAAAGCTTTTCGTCATCGACCAGGCGTGGATAATGATGAAACCTTTTCAAGTGGCTATGCTTAAGTCCATCCAGATCCTACTTGCCACGGCTACATACCATGACTACGATATCTGGCGGTTGGGTGCCATGACTGCTTTTCTAAATGATGTTTTAGAAGAGAACGTCTATAAGTACACAGCCAGAGGGCTTCGTAGACAGTGGGAGCAGCGGAAACGTGTACAAGATGCTTTATAGGATAAAGCAGGTATCGCGGAGTTGGAACATCTGTTTTGATGTATTAGTCAAAGAGTTTGACATCATCAAAATGGTAGATGAACCTTGTATATACAAAAAGGTAGTAGGGAGTATAGTGACGATCCTCGTAGAGTACGTGGATGACATGCTCTTGATAGGGAAGGAGTTTCCTATGCTACGCTCGGTCAATCTCCGCTTATCACAATGATTCTCCATATAGGATCAAAGTGGTACCTCCTAAATCCTGGGTTTTGGATCTATGAGATAGATCTAATTGGATGTTAGGATTCTCACTAGTTGTAGTGAGATGGTATCAATCGATCCTGGAGAGAATCACTGGAAGGGTTCCAGGGTGATAACTACGACTGAAAGTCAGTCACAGGCATTGTCTTTACCCTCAGTAAAGGGACGGTATGTTGGAAGAGTTCCAAGCTAGATACCGTGGCATACTAGACAATAAAGGCTGGATACATCGCTACTTAAGATGCTACCAAAGAGGCTGTCTGGGTGTATATTTGTTCATAAGATGAACTAAGTTCCTCCCATTGTGTGACAATGGAGTTGTGGCTTATGCCAAGGAACACCCATCCCATCAGTGATCCAGACATATTCTAAGGCAGTATCACCTGATCATGGAGATGGTTGATCTCCAAGGTGATCAAGGTTAGGAGAGTAGACTCAGAGGACAACACGGCGGATCCACTCACAAAGGCCTTTTCCCAGAGAGAGACTTTTATGGGATGGTTGAGTATGAGATACTGCAACCACTGCTACAGATGGCCCTAGTGCAAGTGGGAGATTGTTAGTTATATGTATGCCCTAGAGGCCATTACTGTACATAGGATGTATATTGTAGTGGATGCTGGGACATATATAGGGAGGACTTTCTTGCTCGACATGATAGTATGCTATCTGGTTGCTCTTTACCTTAACGTGTATACGGATTGTCTCTCTGTTACATGTTGGTAAAGCCCTTAGGATGTGTACTTGACTACCTGGACTATGATGCAGATCATACTAGTGGGGACAGGTAGTCCATAAGTACATCCTTCAAAGTCCCTAGTCGTAGGTGTATCGAGATGGGGCATCGATATACCAGTGTAGACTAGCGTATACCTTCTCGACCCATACAGATGGGCGATGGATGATCCCATATCCATTGGTGTTTGACATCAGAGATGATATACGGGTGCTCAGTGGAGACTGGGTACACTGGACGGACTCGCCGAGAACTCCCAGATGGTATTATACCTTACGTCAGATGGCAGTTCTCTGGTGACACTGGTACAGAGTAGTCTGTTGACCCGAGATCGTCATAGGGTCTTTTGTGGTTCCCACTGTGCTTTGATTTCCACCTTACCACGTCCAAGAGGGCGTGCAAAATGGTGGTTTTTGGGTACAGTCCCGAATCACATGGAGGCAATGAGCGATAGGAGGGGATTCGTCTCTCCCGGTATAGGGAGTTGATGTTGCGCTGTGTTCGATTGGCTATAACCGGAAATCCCTGGCCAGGGTTGCTGAGATTTACTGGTAAGTGTTACCAGTAGTTTCTCGAACTCTTATAGACCTCATATCGACACGACTTATCGAGATATTGGGGTCTGACGTTTACCATCCCTAGGCGAGATATGCGACATATCAGACGACGAGACCGGACTGTACGGTAAGTGTTACTGGTTGGATTCACAGGAGTATGAGCGGGCTTGCTCGTCGATCTTCTGATCGCTCAATACCCGGGTGGCCGTTACGTTTAGCAGACCGCTTGTGGCTTGTGGGTGTTAGATATGATCATCATCTGCTACCGGCGTATTGACGAGTCTTTAGAGTCCTACACAGAGGTTTCCTGGCTCAAGCGAAACGAAATAGGAGCGCATATGAGATATGTGCGGGACCGAGAATAATGCGTGTATGTGATACCATATTTCATTCTCGCGATGAATGTGTCGAATGGTTATATGCGATATAACCTAGTTATCGAATCAAGGATTGATTCGATAAAACGATACATTGTATACTAGTCGGTTGTGTGCGACATGACCGGATCATTGAATCAAGTGTTGATTTAATGATTTAATGCATAATTATATATTTGATATATTGCTTTTCATTAACTAGTATTGGTTCACTTTAAATGGATTTTCTCACTTGTTTGTGCACATTGTATATGTGATATGTTTTTGTGCACAAGTTTGTATCATGTTTGATGATACATGCTCACTAGGGTTTGTGTAAAGATTAAACCATGGTTGTATATTGGTTAGGGTTTTCACTTATTCATTCATTTATTTATTTATTTCTTTTTGGCAAAAGAAAAGAGAAAATGGTGTCTTTTTTTGCTTGAAGCTTCTTGAAGCTTCAAACCATCTTTGACTAAGTGACCATTTTGTCTTCATGCTTAACCCTAACCCTTTAACTAACCTTAGTTTATTCTCTACACTTGACCATGGTTGGATTATGATAAGTATACATTTTATTTTCTTTTTAAAAAATACTTATCATAACATTTTTCATCTTCTTCTTCTTCTTCTTCAAGAAGAAGCTTGCTTCATCAATGGCACTTGAGCAATTGAGTGAGAAATCCAATTCTAAAGTGAGCCCACCTCCTATTTCTTCATCCTCTACCTCTTGCCAAGTAGTATAGGGTGTTTTCTTCACAAGTTTCATGACTTGGTGAAGTGGGAGCTTGATCTAGTGATGCCTCGACGTAGATCATCTTCGGCACGAAGCCGACGACCTTGCCCGCCCATTTCTCCGATGAAGCCGACGCTAGAGCCCGAGTTTCCAATTGGACAGTGAGGAGACTTCATTGCGGAGCTATGGAGGTGGAGGACCAGATCTACAAAGGTTGTATTTCCGTATACTCGTAGTTAAGTTGTTAACTAGTTTTGTTTTCGCCTAAAATTCTAGTTAACGATCCGTATTAGGGTTTCTCGGCACCCGTAAAATTTGAAATTGGCATGGTTGATGCCTTGTGAGACCTCATTAGTGTGCCTAGGAACCCTACAAACCCGACGTTCCCCTGGTCGTGTGGATAGCCTGTGCAATGAAATCCTAGACCCATACGGGCGCGGCAAGTCACCCGCCAAAACCTGAAGCGAGGCAGCCCCCTTCAGCACCGTGAATGGACCACCCAGCACTTCACGGAATCCGGTAACTTAGGCACCCCTCCTGGGTCAACCTGTACCCCCTACGAGTGCGGCGAATAGCCCGCCAATTCTAGAGTGAAGCCCCCTCCGTCTCAATGCCATGAAATGCGGGCTTGTTGCCCTCTAGAACCCGGCTATCCGTGCACCCATCCGCGGGGCAATCCTAATACAGAAAGTAAAATATACATACAACGGGTACATCGACCGCAACCTGGTCGTGCCCCAAAATAATAATACAAACAGGCAGTGACGGCGGTCCACATGTCGGACGCGCGCCCCGCAATATCAAATGTACATAATACAACAAAAACTGTACTAGCATTGCATCCAGGCTATCCCCACGACCAATCCGCAACATCACAGCAAAATCACAAAACACCAACGTGAATGTCACGTTCGCAAATCCTTCTAACCGGGCTATAGCAGTTAGACAGGATTTACTGTAAGTCGATGTACTACACCCCAGAACTTGTGGGGAGGCGGAAATTTCAAAAACGAACTTGTTTAGTGAACGAACATCGACTAACCTCTTGAATCGAAGCTAAACTATAAATAACCAAACACAAAGTGTTTCTAAACTACTGTGTTTAGGGATTATACCTAATGAACCAACTCCTTCGTCTTTACGAACTCCTTATCCTCCTCGGCCTTCTCTTTGTAGTAGACGATCCACCCGAGAGCAAAACTCCAAGCTTAGCCTCTAAACTTGAGGCAACTAACCTTCTTGGATTGCTAATCAAAGAAGATAGAATGAGATAGAGTGATGGTTATGGATTGTTTAGTCTAACTAATCCTAGATCTCAACACATGAGGGTGAGGATTAGTCTTTTGAAGAGAGAGAGCTTGAGGAGAGAGAATGTGTAGATGATAATGATGAATAAGTTATGAGTATCATAATATATATGAAGCATTTTCTAATAAGAAGAAAAGAATAAAGAGTGATGAATAATCATGCTTCATAAAATATCAAGTGGTGATTCATTAGCATGAGTCATTAAGCAATAAATGTGCATTAATGAGATGAATGAATCACCACCATGACTCATATAACACATTCAATGTATATGACACATAACCCTCCTTAGTCACCATCTTCTAGAAGCTTCTCGTACAATTACAAGAACGCCCCTCCAATCCGCAAAAATACGAAAAAACTTTAGACTGAAAAAATCCAATAACCGGATACCAGTAACTGGCTTAAACCAAAGCCGACTGGTAAAAACTGTCCAGACGACGTAAGTGTGTAAACACACATACGCGTCCGAACCCTTGTCGTAAAACCATACGACCTCTATATCGTTTCGCCTGGAGTAGGAAACTCTCTGTGTGGGACTCTAGAGACTCGACTACTACGCTGGCAGTGGGTTTAACCACAGACCGCAAGCGGCACTAGCTGTACGTAACGGTCCCCAGGTAGTTGTCGATAAGAAGGCCGATGAGGAAACCCATCCGAACTCCTACTGAGTCTGATGTGACAATCTCCATACAGTCCGGTCCGTTCGTCCAAGACTATCGCATATCGGGCCTAGGGGGCGGCAAGCGTCAGTCCCCTAATAGCGGTATAAGTCGTGTCGGAGCGAAGCCCATTACACCCTGAGAAACTACTGGAACCTACCAGTAAATCTCGCTTGCCCTGGCCCGGGACTTTGCGTAATGGCTCTCTGACACAGCACGATATTTACTCCCAATACCGGGAGGGACGAATCCTGTCTAACCGCCACTGCCTCCAAGTGCTCGGGACTGCACCCAACTGCTACCTGTTTGCACGACTCCTTTGAGCCGTGGTAGGGTAGCAATCTAAGAACAGTGGGACACACTCGAGGCGAAGCAGCAGTGTCAAGTCTGCGGACTATGCTGTACTCATGTCACCTGGGAACTGCTCACTGACGACTGGTATCAAACCAACCAACAGTTCCCTGTGAGTCCTGTCCGGTGTACCCATAACCTAACGAGCACCTGCATACTATCTCCAGTACGACGTACTGACGGCTGTGGGACAGACCATCTCCCCAACTGGGATGAGAAGCGTACACACTAGTCTACTCCGGAGTATCGATGCTCTGTCTCGATAATCCAACGACCAGGGACCTGAATAAGGATGTGCTTGTAGACTACCCAGCCCCCACTAGTGTGACTGCCATCACAACGCTGGTAGACAAGCAAGATCCTAAGAGCTCTATCAATACGTACACTCACATATTAAGATAGAAAAACCAAGTAGCATACTACCATGTTTAGCAAGACTGTTATATACATGTGAATATCCCAAGCTTCCATTAAGTAATATACAAACTAGTATGATACAGTAATAGCCTTCTAGGGCATAAACACTAACAATCTCCCACTTGCACTAAGGCCATGTACTGGCATATCGTAGACCGATGATCTCGAGTAGCCTCTCGAACTGAATCTGAGGTAGGGCCTTCGTGAATGGATCAGCAATGTTCTCTTCAGAAGCAACTCTCCGAACCTCAATCTCCTGACGATCAATGATCTCCCTGATCAGGTGATACCGCCTCAAGATGTGTCTGGACTTCTGATGGGACCTTGGTTCCTTCGCTAAAGCTATAGCTCCGTTGTTGTCGCAATACAGAGGTATTGGATCAACAATGGTAGGAACCACCTGAAGTTCTTTTAGGAACTTCTTCATCCAGACTGCTTCTTTTGCGGCATCGCAAGCAGCTATATACTCTGCTTCCATCGTCGAGTCAGCAACGGTGTCCTGCTTGGAGCTCTTCCAGCACACCGCCCCTCCATTGAGGGTAAAGACATAACCTGACATGGACTTGGAATCGTCCTTATCATTCTGGAAGCCGAAATCAGTAAAGGCCTCCAACCTGAGGTCTTTTCCGCCGTAAACCAAGAACATCTCCTTAGTCCTCCTCAGGTACTTGAGAATGTTCTTCACTGCTATCCAGTGTTTCTCCCCTGGGTCTGACTGATACCGGCTTACCACGCTCAGTGCGTAAGCTACATCTGGTCTGGTACACAACATCGCATACATTATAGAGCCTACCGCAGAAGCGTAGGGTATAATAGACATGCGTTCCCTTTCCAAATCAGTCTTGGGAGACATCTCTTTGGAGAGGGTGATTCCGTGACAAGCCGGTAGATTACCGCACTTAGAATCTTCCATACTGAATCTTTTCAGTACAGTGTCGATATACCTGGACTGCAAAAGTCCCAACATCCTCTTGGATCTATCACGATAGATCCGGATCCCCAGAATGTAAGAGGCATCACCCAGGTCTTTCATGGAGAACCTGTGTGACAAGAATCCTTTGACAGATTGTAGCATAGGAATGTCATTTCCTATCAATAGAATGTCATCCGCGTACAAGACGAGGAATACGACACTTCGGGCTACAACTTTACTATATATGCACGGTTCATCTGGATTTTTGATAAAGTCATATTCTTTGACTGTCTCATCAAAACAGATGTTCCAACTCCGCGATGTCTACTTTAGTCCATAAATAGACTTAAGCAGCTTGCATACTTTCCCGCTGCTCCCACTCTGATTGAAACCCTCTGGCTGATCCATATAGACGCTCTCTTCTAAATTTCCATTCCGAAAAGCCGTCTTTACGTCCATCTGCCAGATTTCATAATCATGGAAGGCAGCAATAGCAAGAAGGACCCGAATGGATTTGAGCATAGCCACTGGAGAAAAGGTTTCGTCATAGTCCAAACCAGGTCTTTGACGAAAACCCTTTGCAACAAGTCTAGCCTTATAGGTATCCACCTGTCCATCTACACCAATCTTTTTCTTGAAGATCCATTTGTATCCTATGGGTTTTACCCCATCTGGAGCAAAGTCCAAAGTCCATACTCTGTTGGTGTACATGGACTCTATCTCGGTCCGCATTGCATCTAGCCATCGTACCGAGTCGCCGCTCTGGATGGCCTGCCGGAAGTCAGTAGGTTCATCATCATCTATGATGCAATCCTCTCTATCCCCGTCTATGAGAAAACCGTAGTATCTCTCAGGCGGATGAGACGGCCTACTACTCCTGCGGAGGGGTGCGGGAATGTTCTGTTCTTCTTGAACCTCTGGTTCTACCAAACTTTCAGTAGCAGTTTGTGGTTCTGGAATTTCTTCCAGTTCTACTACGCTCCCACTCTTCTGATTTTCTAAAAATTCAGTTTCTAAGAAGCGGGCATGACGAGAAACAAAAACCTTTTGTTCCTCTGCGTAATAGAAATAATATCCCATAGAGTTCTTTGGATATCCCACAAACTTACACTCTACTGAGCGTGCCTCGAGCTTGTCCGAATGCTGCTTTTTTACAAAAGCTGGACATCCCCACGTCTTCAGGTACTGAAGACAGGGTTTCTTCCCACTCCATATCTGATATGGTGTGGTAGGCACAGTTTTGGTTGGAACTTTGTTCAAAAGATATGCCGCTGATTCAAGCGCATAACCCCAGAAAGATCGTGGTAACTCAGCATTACTCATCATGGATCGTACCATATCCAATAGGGTTCGATTCCGTCTCTCCGATACACCGTTATGCTGTGGAGTGTATGGAGGAGTAAGCTGAGAGAGAATTCCTTTCTCTTTTAGGTAACCTAGGAACTCGGCACTTAAGTATTCTCCACCTCGATCAGATCTCAGTGTCTTAATACTTTTGCCTGTTTGGTTTTCCGCTTCACTCTTGTATTCCTTGAATTTCTCAAAGGCCTCGGATTTATGCTTCATTAAGAAAACATGTCCATACCTAGAGAAATCATCTGTAAAAGTAATGAAGTAGGAATAACCACCTCTCGCATGTGTAGACATTGGACCACATACATCGCTGTGTATGAGTCCTAAGAGCTCGCTCGCTCTTTCTCCTTGTCCAGTAAATGGAGTCTTTGTCATCTTTCCTTTGAGACAAGATTGACAAGTGTCATAGGTTTGATATTCGAACGTGTCCAAATATCCTTCTCTATGCAACTTAGTCAACCTTCTCTCATTGATGTGACCCAGTCTACAATGCCATAAGAAAGCTTTATTTAAATCTGGAGACATTCTTTTTAGTGTGTTCTGGACATTGAAAATTTGGAGTTGGTTTAAAACATATATGCCGTTATTTAGAGTACCGGACCCAATCAACCCATGATTAAGGTGGATGTTAACAACATCTCTTACAAACGTGAAATCATAACCTTTATTTGATAACAAGAAAACTGATATGATATTACACGTTAAACTTGGTACAAAATAACAGTTATGCAAAACCAAAATATGTCCACTCGTCAATCCTAGGTGATAATCCCCGACGGACGCAGCTCCCACGCTAGCTCCGTTAGCAACCCTGAGGATCATATAACCTTCCTTCAGCACTCTACGGTTTCTCAGTGCCTGCAATGAATTGCAAATATGAGATCCTGATCCGGTATCCAATACCCAGGAAGTAGAGTTGATTGACAGACAATTCTCAATTACAAACACACCTGAAGTCGAAGCCACAGCTTGCTTTGGTTCCTGGTTCTTGGCGTTCCACGCCTTGCAATCCTTCTTCCAGTGCCCTTTCCTGTGACAATGGAAGCACTCATCCGGGCCAACTATCGGTACTGCTATCTTTTTCTTTCCCTTCTTTCCCACCTTACTAACACCTCCTCTAGGTTTGGGTGCGGCCTTCTTCTTCCTTCCTTTGGCCCTAGCCTTGGACCCGGAAGAAGATGCACCGCCAACAAACATAGCGGGTGTTTCCCTTGCCTTCTGCAAGGTGCCCTCTGCACTCCTTAACATGTTCAGGAGTTCCGCAAGTTCAACTTCTTTTCCTTGAAGATTGAAGTTGAGGATAAACTGGGCGTAGGTGGGAGGAAGGGACTGGAGAATAAGGTCTGTATAGAGCTCATTATCCAAAGTCGTCCTAAGGTCTGTGAGCTCTTGAATATAGCCGATCATCTTTAGGACATGTTCACCTACCGATGACCCGACAGCCAACCTCGCTCGAAACAAGTTCTTAGAGGTCTCGTATCTTGCTATACGAGATTGCTCTCCATAAAGTTCCTTTGTATGGAGAAATATGCCATCTAGGGACATATCCTCGTGCCTCCTCTGATGTTCATTGTTCATTGAGGCAAGCACGATGCACTTGGCTCTCGCGCAATCTAAATCCCAGGTTTTGCGGATTTCCTTATCCGCATTGCTGGATTTGGGACCAGGGACAGCAGGTGCCGTAGCGGTGAGGATGTACCCCAATTTGTCATAGGTCAAAGCCATTTTGACATTCCGCAGCCAATCTTTATAGTTTGGCCCTGTCAGTATATTTTTCTCTAAAAGTAACTTAAGTCCGGTCATTTTCAGCGTCGCTGCAATTAGGAGAGAGAGAAGAAAACTCTTTAGCATGATGCTCTTGCAAATTTAGAGTGGTTTTTAGTTTATCTAAACTGGATGGCTCCCACTGTTTCTCGAATCCTTCCTCAAACCATAAAAGAAGAATTAGCCAAGACTATTCTCACCGTACAATACTTGCTTAACCGTTCAGCCAGGCCAGTGTCGATACTTCGAGGGAGGTTTTCCAACGCTTTCGCGAAGTTCCTTAATTAAATAACCTCTTTTCTCTGGGGGCGTAACCCCGCTGACACCTTTCTGGACACCTACTAGGTTTATAGCATTGATCGTTAAGTGACGAATATCCTGATAAGTAGCATATACTCACAGTAGGATCGGGATCCAAATATCATCGTATGATAATGTTGAAGGAATCCTACCAACATTCATCAAACTCTAAATGGTATGCATCTCTTTGCAAATTTCAGTTTCTTTAGAAATTCCCGATATAAGTTTTTGCCCCATGCTCTTATGACCTTGACGAAAGCCAACAAATCATAAGTCACATGTCAAGTTCTGCCCATCATTATCTTGTCAATTTGAACCCACCCGTATATACCCTTGACGAAAGCCAACAAGGTAATGCGACTGTCCCAAACCAACACATCTATCTATGTAACAAATGAATACCCAGCAGCTACCAAACACTATGTCTTGACGAAAGCCAACAAACACAGCTTGAATACTACTGACTATCCATATGAAATGACGGAGGGCTACGAATGATTTTGGCGAAACCGTGAACGTAGTGAACTTGATATAACCGAAGGAACCTGATAGCTTTTAAAAGGAGTGGTTAAAGCTCCGCATTTAAAAATATCTGTTTTTAAAATTAACCGAGTGGTTTCTTTTAAATTGTTCCAACGATTTAAACTTTGGTTTGTTTTTCTTTGCATTATAGATAATGCGTCCCATCATTAACCTATCATTGCAGAAAACAACGAAAATACAACGTCCTCTTATGCCATCCGCATTCGCCACGGGGTCCCGTCATCACTCGTTAGGTTGCTTAACTAACGACAGAGCGGGGGCTGGGCTAGCGCGGGTGTAAAACATAAGTGACGTCTAAATAGCTATCATATATATAGATATTTTATATTCGTCTGACGCAATGATATACATTCCAGAACACAGATAAACAATATTGGATTTGCAAGCAATCTGTATTTCTTTTGAGCCTGCAAGAAAAGACAGATTACACAGTTGTGATGAATAGCCGTAACCCCACCCTCGACCCCTACGGGTACGGCAAACTACCCGCCCGGCAGTTTGTGTACCCCACCTTGGGTCAGTCCTCGGAGCAAAAACAGTAAAATGAAATAATACAACGGTGGCTACAACCGCAACCTGGATGTGCCCCGCAAAAATAATATTACAACAAATTACATTTACAACAAATGAATTAAACAATAACCCATTGCAAACCCCGGCTATACACCACAACAGTCCAATACAGTTTATAAGCACAAACAGATATAACCATTAAAGAAATGTGCAACCCCCTGCCAACCGACATACTAGCAGTTAGGGGAGGTTTACGAACACATTTATCAATCACAGATATAATCCAACATGCAAATACTGTACAATTTCGATCGATTAAACATCTTTAATATTGCTCTAAAAACTGCTCTGTAAACTGGAAACCCGAGCAAAATTAAAATATTCCAGAAAATCCAAAAAACCACAGGGGACCCACACAAGAAAAACGAGTTCCTGACTCGTCAACTCGGCGGCGGAAGCGCGGCGGATCGGTGGGATCCGCCGCGGTTCCGCGGCACTGTAGACGAATTAGGAACCCAAATTTCTTGGGTGTTCTTCTATGTTCATTTCAAGCTTTCTGCACTTACCTGAAAAATTTTAGGACATCATTTTAAATTCGACAGAAACTGATATTTTTTAGGGTTTTCCGGCTTCGTTTTTCCGTTCGAAATTCGTACAAATTTGCAATAAAGTTATTTATTGTTTAGCGAGGCTCTGATACCACTGTAAGTCGATGTACTACACCCCAGAACTTGTGGGGAGGCGGAAATTTCAAAAACGAACTTGTTTAGTGAACGAACATCGACTAACCGCTTGAATCGAAGCTAAACTATAAATAACCAAACACAAAGTGTTTCTAAACTACTGTGTTTAGGGATTATACCTAATGAACCAACTCCTTCGTCTTTACGAACTCCTTATCCTCCTCGGCCTTCTCTTTGTAGTAGACGATCCACCCGAGAGCAAAACTCCAAGCTTAGCCTCTAAACTTGAGGCAACTAACCTTCTTGGATTGCTAATCAAAGAAGATAGATTGAGATAGAGTGATGGTTATGGATTGTTTAGTCTAACTAATCCTAGATCTCAACATATGAGGGTGAGGATTAGTCTTTTGAAGAGAGAGAGCTTGAGGAGAGAGAATGTGTAGATGATAATGATGAATAAGTTATGAGTATCATAATATATATGAAGCATTTTCTAATAAGAAGAAAAGAATAAAGAGTGATGAATAATCATGCTTCATAAAATATCAAGTGGTGATTCATTAGCATGAGTCATTAAGCAATAAATGTGCATTAATGAGATGAATGAATCACCACCATGACTCATATAACTCATTCAATGTATATGACACATAACCCTCCTTAGTCACCATCTTCTAGAAGCTTCTCGTACAATTACGAGAACGCCCCTCCAATCCGCAAAAATACGGAAAAACTTTAGACTGAAAAAATCCAATAACCGGATACCAGTAACTGGCTTAAACCAAAGCTGACTGGTAAAAACTGTCCAGACGACGTAAGTGTGTAAACACACATACGCGTCCGAACCCTTGTCATAAAACCATACGACCTCTATATCGTTTCGCCTGGAGTAGGAAACTCTCAGTGTAGGACTCTAGAGACTCGACTACTACGCTGGCAGTGGGTTTAACCACAGACCGCAAGCGGCACTAGCTGTACGTAACGGTCCCCAGGTAGTTGTCGATAAGAAGGCCGATGAGGAAACCCATCCGAACTCCTACTGAGTCTGATGTGACAATCTCCAAACAGTCCGGTCCGTTCGTCCAAGACTATTGCATATCGGGCCTAGGGGGGCGGCAAGCGTCAGTCCCCTAATAGCGGTATAAGTCGTGTCGGAGCGAAGCCCATTACACCCTGAGAAACTACTGGAACCGACCAGTAAATCTCGCTTGCCCTGGCCAGGGACTTTCCGTAATGGCTCTCTGACACAGCACGATATCTACTCCCAATACCGGGAGGGACGAATCCTGTCTAACCGCCACTGCCTCCAAGTGCTCGGGACTGCACCCAACTGCTACCTGTTTGCACGACTCCTTTGAGCCGTGGTAGGGTAGCAATCTAAGAACAGTGGGACACACTCGAGGCGAAGCAGCAGTGTCAAGTCTGCGGACTATGTTGTACTCATGTCACCTGGGAACTGCTCACTGACGACCGGTATCAAACCAACCAACAGTTCCCTGTGAGTCCTGTCCGGTGTACCCGTAACCTAACGAGCACCTGCATACTATCTCCAGTACGACGTACTGACGGCTGTGGGACAGACCATCTCCCCAACTGGGATGAGAAGCGTACACACTAGTCTACTCCGGAGTATCGATGCTCTGTCTCGATAATCCAATTACCAGGGACCTGAATAAGGATGTGCTTGTAGACTACCCAGCCCCCACTAGTGTGACTGCCATCACAACGCTGGTAGACAAGCAAGATCCTAAGAGCTCTATCAATACGTACACTCACATATTAAGATAGAAAAACCAAGTAGCATACTACCATGTTTAGCAAGACTGTTATATACATGTGAATATCCCAAGCTTCCATTAAGTAATATACAAACTAGTATGAAACAGTAATGGCCTTCTAGGGCATAAACACTAACATTTACCGATCGAGTGACATTCACGGTCGTAGATATAATGTAAATACTGTGAACTAATGTATTTAAAATGTCCGATCGATCAAAAATTACCAAGTGGGCCCCCAAGTACTACTGTAGAACATCAAGAAATTCTGAGCCCAAAAATAATATTCCAGAAACCCTATTTTCAAGTCAGGAGCTTTCTGCAAAATTTTGGTACACTGAACAGTTCAAGTCGCGGCGGAACCGCGGCCCAAGCATGGGTTTGGCCGCGGTTCCGCGGTCGTTTAGACTGTTCACGTGACCAAATTTTCCCAGAACTCTTAGATTGCCCTACACATCATTCTGAAACAACCTGAAAAATTTTTGGACTTCAAAAAATTTCGACAGAAACTGATGTGAAGAAAAATACGGTTTTTGGAAAATTGTTCGATCGGAAATGTAAAACACATTAGACAAAGCTAGACTAGGTTAATGGCAAGGCTCTGATACCACTGTAAGTCCACGGTGGCGCCCTGGCCTCCATCCCAAGGCCAAATGCGGAAGCGAAAAACTTTAATTTTGCAAACTAGCAAACCGGCACCACCGCTCACTAAACACCCGGATCGAACCATTAACTAGTTCTAGATAACTACAAGATGGGGAAGAGAGATATACCGACTGATCCGAGTCCTCCGGTCTTCTCGTCGTCGTCCCGATCTCCGGCGGAATGTCCTGTCACCACCTCGTAGCCGGAAGTGCACCACATCGCCTACATCTTTTACGGGCTCATACCTCAATGCCGAGGCAACTCGGGCACGAAGCTGGCTAGTCGACGTGCCCAAGGTTTGCTGTAGAATCTGTAGTGCTCAAGTCTCATTTTGGGGTTGTAGCAATTGCCTTTGTGGTGGAGGAAAAAGAACTTGGAGAGAGGTGAGGAAAAATGTAGCATGCAAAGAATGAGATTAACATTTTTCTCATCTCCAAAAGAAAAACCCCCCGCCACACTAGTGGCCGGCTATGACAAATGGTGGGAGTGAGAATGAGAGAGTGAGGGAGAGATCAATGGATGAAAGAACCACAACCATAATCCAAGGGAGAGAGAGAAAGGTCATGATATCAAGAAATGATTACAAGTAAATCCAACACTCATACAACCATCATAAACAATCATGTCCACAAAAGTCATGCCATCATGACACAAGGAAAGTCAAGTGATGGCGAGCCATCGTGATCCAACAAAATGCAAAAGACCCCCTCCACAAATGCTTATTTGCACAAATGCAAATAAGCCCTCCTCCACCAATCTTCGGCCATTGAAAGATACAAATGAAAATGGCCGAAACGGAAAGCAAACTGGCAACTCCAGAAAACTGGTCCCGTAATAAATTACAGGAAAACCCCGATACTGTGTATACACACCCGCATTTGTATTCCGACCGAAATACAAATGCAATGAGACAAAGTCTACACTGTACTATACTAGGATCCGGCTTAAACCAAAGCCGGCTAGTAATATCCGTCCGATCCTGATCCGTGCAATACCGCACGTATCTGATCGAACCCTGCCATCTATCCAAACGGCCTCTAGTACAAACTGTCCGATCCTGATCCGTGCAATACCGCACGTATCTGATCGGACCTTGCCATATCTCCATACGGCCTCTACAGATTTTCGCCTGAAAGCTTGAGTAACTGAATGTGGGGGACTCTAAAGACTGGTCAACACCTTGGTTGTGGATTTAACCACTAGCACGTCAGAGGTATAAGCCAATACGTGACGGGCTACCAGGTATTGACCAAAAGGGACGTCTGTGAGCGAACTCAGCCTGACACCCTACTGAGCCTGTCAGTGACAATATCCGTACAGTCCGGTCCGTTCGTCTAGGAGCATCGCATGGCGGGCCTAGGGGGTTGGTAAAAGTCATACCCCCAAAAGCGGTACAAGTCGTGTCAGAGTGTAGCCCAGAACACCCTGAGATACTACTAGAATACCTACCAGTAAATCTCCTGCCTCGGCCGAGGGCTTTGTGTAATGGCTCTCCTAGACACAGCGCGACCTCACCCCCAATACCGGGAGAGACGAACCCCTGAAGATACGCTCACTGCCTCCATGTGGCTCGGGACTGTACCCAACTAAAACCTGTTTGCACGTCTCCTTTGAGCATGGTAGGGTAGTAATCAAAGTACAGTGGGAACTCACACGAGACAAATGACGATCCACAGGTCGATGAACTAACCTGTACGCATGTCACCAGGGAACTGCCATCTGACGTCTGGTATATGACCAACTAGCATGTTCCCGGCGAGTCCTGTCCGGTGTACTCATAACCCAATGAGCACCTGTATACATCTTAGGTGATCTAACTGACACCAATGGCTTGTGAGACCGGCCACCGCCCCTCGTCGGGGTCTCGACTGTATACACTAGTCTACTCTGGAGAAACGATGCCCTGTCTCGAATCTCCCACGACTAGGGACCTTTTAAGGATGTGCTTACAGACCTCCAGCTCCCACTTATATGATCGCCCTCATACTGCTGGTGATCAAGCAAGAATCCTAGGGGCTCTACCAACGTGTAATAGCGACCTGTAAGGTCACCTAAAGCAGTACACGATGATAAAGGTAAACCAGATAGCATACTATCATCTCGAGTAGGACTGTCCTACCCGGATAGGTCCTTCTTCAATCATTGCAATCACGTGCATGTGATCCAATAATTGACTCTGAGGGCACTATCTCCAACAATAGCTCCGTGTTGTGGTCCCTTCGCTGCAATCATCAAGTTCCGGACTCTCGAGAGGCTCCACGAAGAGAAAGATGCAAGCTTTCTTCCGATCTTCGATAACAAAGATGATCTACCTTGAAGTTTCACTAACATAAGCTCTCACTCACTAAATGAAGTGAACACCTTCATCTAAATGGAAAGGATAGATGAGGATGATAAAGTAGGATTTCTGGTCTCATTTGTTTTCTTATTCCCACTCACTTTCATCATAAAAATCAAACCAAGAAAGCTTTTCATGAAAGAACTCAAGGAAGAAAAAGATGAATAATCAATTAAAATCCTTTTGTGATGAATATTGAAATAATATATGATTAATAATGTAACCATGGTCAACCAAACCTTTCTAGAGATTTAACTAGGGCTAGGGTTTGGGTTGGGTTAAGTATGAGTCATTACAAAATATCAAGTATAATATCTTAACTCAAAACAAAAAGAAACCTTCTAGAATGTTCATGAAAGAACTAATCCAATTCAAACCCTAACCTTATTTAATCTCCACTAAACATGTTGCATTAGTAATCTTATCATGTTGCAATATTATATAACATATATATAATATTTATTGTAACAAAATAAAATAATACAATTAACATATATCGCATATATATCAATGTATTACCCGAGTGAGAAAAAGAATCTTTTAGTGAGCTAATATTAGTTAATGTATTTAATATATCATATATATTATTATACATTAAATTATCGAATCAACACTTGATCTGACAATCCGGCTATATCGCATATAACCGACTAATATCTCATTTACCGCTTCATTGAATCAACAATTGATCCGATGACCCGGCTGATATCAAATATCGTGAGAATAGAATACGGTATCTCATATCACATTATCCTCGGTCCCGCACATATCACATATGTGCTCCTACTTCGTTTTTCCGAAGTCAAGAAAACTCTGTGTAGGACTCTAAAGAATCGTCAATACGCCGGCAGTAGGTGATGATCATATCAAACACCCACAAGCTGCAAGCGGTCAGCTAAACGTAACAGCCACCCAGGTATTGAGCGATCAGAAGATCAACAATTAAGCCTGTATATTCTCCTGCGAATCCAATCAGTAACACTCCCGTACAGTCCGGTCTCGTCGTCTGATATGTCGCATATCTTGCCTAGGGGTGGTAAACGTCAGACCCCAGTAGCTTGATAAGTCGTGTCGATATGAGGTCTATAACAGTTCGAGAAACTACTAATAACACTTACCAGTAAATCTCAGCAACCCTGGCCAGGGATTTCCAGTTATAGCCAATCGAACACAGCACAGCATCAACTCCCTATACCGGGAGAGACGAATCCCCTCCTATCGCTCATTGCCTCCATATGATTCGGGACTGTACCCAAAAGCCACCTTTTTGCATGCCCTCTTGGATGTGGTATGATGGAAATCAAAGCACAGTGGGAATCACACAAGACTCTATGACGATCTCGGGTCAACAAACAACTCTGTACCAGTGTCACCGGAGAACTGCCATCTGACGGGAGGTATAATACCATCTGGGAGTTCTCGGCGAGTCCGTCCAGTGTACCCAGTCTCTACTGAGCACCCGTACACCATCCTTGATGTCAAACACCGATGGATATGGGATCATCCATCGCCCATCATATAGGTCAAGATGCGTATACGCTAATCTACTCTGGTGTATCGATGCCCTGTCTCGATACACCCTCGACTAGAAATAGTTATAGGATGTACTCGTTGACTACCGTGGCCCCGCTAGTATGATCTCATCATAGTCCCAGTAGTCGAGTACACATCCTAAGGGCTTTATCAACATGTAACATAGAGACAATCAGAGTACATGTTAAGATAAAGTACAACCAGATAGCATACTATCATGCCGAGCAAGAAAGTCCTCCCTATATATGTCCAAGCATCCATTACAATATACATCGTATGTACAGTAATGGCCTCTAGGGCATACATATAACTAACAATCTCCCACTTACACTAGGGCCATCTGTTGTGGTATCACATACCCAATAATTAGCTGCAGTTGAAGTATCTCATACTCAACCATCCCATAAGAGTCTCTACTGGGGGAAAAGGCCTTTGTGAGTGGATCCGCGCTGTTGTCCTCTGTGTCTACTCTCCTAACCTCGATCGCCTTAGAGATCAACCATTTCCTTGATCAGGTGATACTGCCTAAGAATTATATCTGGATTTCTGATGGGACGGGGGTTCCTTGGCATAAGCCACAACTCCATTATCACATAATGATAGGAACGAAGTTCATCTCATGAACTTATATATATCCAGACTGCCTCTTTGGTAGCATCCTTGGTAATGATGTATCTTGCCTTTAATTGTCTAGTAAGTCACGGAATCTAGCTTGGAACTCTTCCAACATACTGTCCCTCCACGGAAGGTAAAGACAATGCCTGCGACTGACATTCAGTCGTGCTTATCACCCTGGAATATTTCCAGTGATTCTCCCCAGGATCGATTGATACCATCTTACTACAACTAGTGAGTATCCTAACATCCAATTAGATCTATCTCATAAATCCAAAACCCAGGATTTAGGAGGTATCATCTTGATCCTATATGGAGAATCCTTATGACAAGCGGAGATTGACCGAGCGTAACATAGGAAACTCCTTCCCTATCAAGAGCATGTCATCCACGTACTCTACGAGGATCACCACCATACTCTCTACTACCTTTTTGTATATACAAGGTTCATCTACCATTTTGATGAAGTCAAACTCTTTGACTACCACATCTCCTTTTTTACAAGCCACTTATAGGGAAATGCTATTTGCTAGTTTTAATCAAAAAAGACATTCCAACTCCGCGATGCCTGCTTTATCCTATAAAGCAGCTTGCTCACGTTTCCGCTGCTCCCACTGTCTACGAAGCACTCTGGCTGTGTACTTATAGACGCTATCTTCCAAATCATTATTTAGAAAAGCAGTCATGACACCCAACCGCTAGATACCGTAGTCATGGTATGTAGCCGTGGCAAGTAGGATCTGGATGGACTTTAAGCATAGCTTTGAAAGTCTCAACTTTTCCATGTACACCAAGTAATCTTCTCAAGATATACTTGCTCCTGATGGAGATTTAACCCTTCAGATAAAGCAACCAAAGTCCATACTTTGTTGGTGTATAAGGATTCCATCTCAGATCGCTAAGCATCCAGCCATTCTTACAGAGTCCCTACTCCTGATGGCCAGCTCGAAACTAGTTGGGTCATCATCTCATGATGCAATCCTCGCTCCCACTGTCATAAGAAAACCGAAGTATCTCTTAGGTGGGTGAGGAACCCTACTAGATCGGCGGAGAGGCTGAGGTTCGTTAGAATCTATTGAATCCTTTGGTTCTACCAAATCATCTGCTGTAGTTTGTATAGCTGGAACTCCTTCCAGTTCTACCTCATGACCACTAATTTTTCCATAAGAAATTCCCTTTCACAAAGGCGGCATGCTGAGAAATAAAACATTTTTTGTTCCTCGGTTATGTAGAAGATATTCCCTTGCGAATGCTTGGGATATCCAACAAACTTCCACAGATCTGACTTTACCTCGAGCTTGTCCGGATTATACTTTTAGACATAGGCCGGACAACCCCAAATCTTAACAAACTTAAGATATGGGCTCTTCCCTTTCCATATCACATATGAAGTGGTAGGCAACTGATTTGATTTGAACCCTTTTCAATAGGTATGCAACTTCTTAAGTGCATAACTCCCAAAAGGAAATAGGAAACTCAGTAGTACTCATCATAGAGCACACCATATCAAATAGGGTGTATTTGCTCCGCCCCGATACACTATCGTGCTATGGTGTATACGGAGGAGTAATGCTGAGAGAGAATCTCATTCTCCTTTAGAATAGTCCATGAATCTCCGTGCTGTAGTATTCTCCTCCTTGATCTCATCAAAGGACATAATACTTATACCCGTTTTTGGTTCTCTACTTCTAACTTATATTCTGTGAATATCTCAAAAGCTTCGGGCTTGTGTTTCAACAGGAACACATGTGCGAATCTTCAGAGATCATCAGTAAATATAATAAAGTACAAAGAACCGGTCCTGGCATGTGTAGACAGGGGACTTTCATACATCAGCATCTATCAATCCCAAGAGTTCACTAACTCTTTCTCTGTTTCCAATAAACCGAGCTATGGTCATCTTATCTTTGTGACATGTCCGGCAAGTTTCACAAGATGTAAATTCAAACTAATTTAAATATGCATCTAAATGTAAATTAGCTAGTCAGGTCGCATTGATATGACCTAGTCTACAATGCCTCAAGAAGGATTCGATCATTTCTGAACTCTTCCTCTTGTGTGTGTTCTGTATACTAAGAACTGTAGTTTGATTTAGAACGTCTATGCTTTTAGATAACGTACCTGAACCGATCAACTCTTGATATAGGAAATGTTCAAAGCATTATCCAACAATACAAAATTATATTCTTTCTTTACTAATAAAGAGACTGATATGATGTTGCACATCAGGTTTGGTATCTAATAACATTCGTTCAGAATCAATGTATTTGCTAATACAGGGTGAAAACTACCAACAGACTTGGCTGCAACACCTACACCGTTTCTATCTCATGAAATTTATCACCCATTCTCAGTTCTCTACCTTTCGGTAGCCCATGTAACAAATTACATATGTGGGATCCTGATCCGGTATCAAATACCCAGGACGTAAAGGACATTGAGAAACAGTTCTGTGTAATGAACACACCCGAAGAAGATGTATCAGCATGCACTTTCTTCGTTTGGGCGGTACGGGAATTCTGGTAATCCCCTATTTCCTGCTCTGTCTTATAACAATTATAAGTTGGAGCGGGACCAATGTTCCCCAGCTCAGTATAACAAGCGGATTCGGTCAATACTTCCGTATTATTATCTTGATTAAGGCGTGATATAGTCGCTACCTGGAGAGAGAGAGAGAAGAAAACACTCAGCGTATGCTCTTGCAAGATTAGATTGGTTATCTAATATATCTAATCAGGATGTCTCCCACTGTTTTAGTCAAATCTTCCTTCAAACCCTAAAAGGAAAGACTAGCCGAGATTAATTACACGCTACAAGTTCGCCAATCTTTCAGCCAGGCCAGTGTCGGTATTTTGAGGGAGGTGCCCCGTGCTTTCGCACGGACCTAATTAAAGTAAACCTCGTTTTCCCAGGGGCGTAACCCCGTTGACACCTTTCTAGACACTTTCTTGATCGGCTAATTGTAATGTGTAAAACTCTCCCAGGAGTAACTCTTACTCGCAGCGGGTATCAGGATCCAACTATCTCATAGAAGGTATGCAATCTCATTGCAAATTTCAACACTTGAAATTCCCAATAATATTTTACCCCTAGCATCCTATGACCTTGACGAAGGCCAAACTACCCATAGTCCGCTAGTCAAGTTCAACCCGTTCATTTCATGATTGAATTAAACCCACCCGCACGATCCTTGACGAAGGCCAAACTATGCCGTACGAATACCCTAATCCAATCGCATCGTATGCTTGCAGATAAGCATTAGTTAGCTACCGTACGCTATGCCTTGACGAAGGTCAAACTACTGCAGCACGAATACTAATTAGTACTTATCTGAAATGACGGAGGCCCTTTGCGTAATGAACTTGATATCATTGTAGAATTGAGTGATTTTTAAATGGAAAGTTTCTGAGGCCTTTTCTAGTATTGCTAAAGAGTTCACTCCCGGTGAAGGGATCGTCGGCTCTTTCCTCATCAAATAAGATGCAGGATATTTCACAAATACCACTATGCAAAGCAAGAACTATAGAAGCAATCAAAAGACAAACCGAGTTTGTAGCATCTGCTAGTTTCACTAAAGAGGTCACTCCCGGTGAAGGGATCTCAGCTCTTTCCTTATCGAATAAGGTGCTGGATGTTCTACAAGGAACACCGCTTTGCAACGCAAGAACTAGAGCTACCAGTTTTTGAGACAAGTTTCTACAACATCTTTAGGTTTCTTTTAGTTTCATTAATCTCGTTAATGAAGTCCCATTTTATTATGCTTCACAAGCATCACATATGAAACAAAATCTGCAATATAACATATATCTTATATATATAATATAAACATTCATCTCAGGCAGTAATATGATCTCATCACAGAACATTGCAGCAGAAGAACATATATGAAATATTGGATATACTAAGATGTCCGTGTTTTCAATACGAGCCTGTATAAAACACGGATTCCACAGTCACGATGAATAGCCAAACCCACATCCCTAGACCCATACGAGAGCGGAAAGCAACACTGCCAATTCTAGGGTTAGGAGACCCGGTCTCGACTCCTTGAGATGGTCTCCCACTGGACCCTAGAACCCGGTTACTTGTGGTCCCCGCCTTAGGTCTACCTAATGCGGAAAAGTAAATAATATACAATGGTGACATCATCCTCAACCCGGACGTGCCCCAATAAAAGAATATTACATACAAATGAATTTTACATGAATGAAAAAGAAAAACTCTCATCTCACATAAAACCCCCGGCTATTCAGGACACGACGATCCAATATAACATATCACAGCAATACATAATATCTTATATCATCAACGTAAGCAAGTATGCGTATCCCGATTGTCGTTGATGTATAGCAACGAAGCTGGTGATACACCACAAATTACGCTTATGGTCACAGAAAAGAAAGTGTAAAACTACAACAGTTGGAATCTGCAACCACCTTAGACATCGCATGCCTAACCAAATGAATTCCTTAGACATCGAATGCCTAACAATTATAAACCCCGCATTTTAGTCTCGATCTCGAAAACACTTTTCAATATCAAGTCGGGCAATTCAACAAGATTCCCGACATCCTGATCGAATGCTCGTCGCAAACTTTAGTAGACGGCCGTACCCCCGGATGTCGTCGACGAAGTGCACTAAGGCGGAACACCGCTGCCGCAAGCACCCGAACGGATGCTTTTGGCGACGGGGTTCTCCTACAGTCACTTGGTCGGGGCTATGGGGCGTAGCTATCTATTATGTTTACCCGGCGAGTATCCGCATACGCTACGTGATTGCGACGGACTTTTGATCGCATCAAAATTCCGTGGCAACCGATCATCTGAGACTAAACTGCTAGATTTATAACATTCAAATTAGTTATCTCATAACTACCTATGGATTCCAAATATTGTATCACATTCCAGATAAAAAGACAGTGTTAAACTTTCCGATCGAATAATCAAACACCCAAGATTTCCCAAATAGCTCAACACTTGAGCGGAGTTCAAAAAATATCCATCACATGCCACAGTACCAATGGTCCAGCCGTAGAAGTGTCAAACCAACGCCTCACATATGGCACGCCGTACTGCCCCAAACCCTAAAGGTTTAGAGGCGGTTCAGACGGTCACATAATCGAGTTAAGGTTTGTTGTCTTCTAGAGGGTCTACAGCGTTACTTGCACGATTTTCCGAAAGTTTCAAACACGAGAAAAAATCCAACTTTTGAAAATTTTCCGACAGGGGAAAAAGTGAGTTATTGATATCCGTTCGAACTTTTTAACAGTTACTAAAATTACCCGGGAAAAATTAAACAAAGTTATACTTTCCGATCGAATCAAAAAGCCCCTAATACAACCCAGAAAACTCAACACTTGAGTATAAATTAAAAATTCCCAGAATTATCAGGAAGTACTGTACGGATTTACTGTACAAAAACGAAACCATAATTCAACTGTAGCGCCGCGGAACCACCACGGCAGGCATGTTCCTGCCACGGTTCCGCGGCGCTTTAAACGTATTAATGGCTCGTTTTCCACATAAATTCCTAAAATACCCTGCTGATTTTTTTGAGCATTTTTAATACAGAAAAAATCACAATTTTAGAAAATTTCCAGAAACTAGGGTTTTACGGGTATTCGGAGTTCGATCGGAATTTAAACTTCATCTAGACTTCGCCTAAAGCTCTATCTTAGCTTTGATACCACTGTAGGGTTACTAGGCACTCTCATAAGGGTCTACGAGGTATCAATCATGCCCGATTTATAATTTAGCCATGCCGAATAACCCTTAACAAGATCTTTAAACTAGAGATTAGGCGAAAACAAGCATGTTAAAACTTTAACACTAAGACTTTGGGATTACAACCTTTGTAGTCCGGTCCTTCGCTTCATAAGCTCTGTGTTGTGGTCCTTTCGCTGCGATCATCAATTTCCGGACTCTCGAGAGGCTCCACGAAGAGAAAGATGCAAGCTTGCTTCCGATCATCGATAACAAAGATGATCTACCTTGAAGTTTCATTAACACAAACTCTCACTCACTAAATGAAGTGAACACCCTCATCTAAATGGCAAGGTTAGATGAAGATGATGAAGTAGGATTTTTGGTCTTATTTGTTTTCTTATTCCCACTCACTTTCATCACAAAAATCAAAGCAAGAAAGCTTTTCATGAAAGAACTCAAGGAAGAAAAAGATGAATAATCAATTAAAATCCTTGTGTGATGGATAATGAAATAATATATGATTAATAATGTAACCATGGTCAACCTAACCTTTGTAGAGATTTAACTAGGGCTAGGGTTTGGGTTGGGTTAAGAATGAGTCATTACAAAATATCAAGCATACTATCTTAACTCAAAACAAAAAGAAAACTTCTAGAATGTTCATGAAAGAACTAACCCAATTCAAACCCTAACCTTGTTTAATCTCCACTAAACATGTTGCATTAGTTATTATATCATGTTACAATATTATATATCACATATATAATATTTATTGTAACAAAATAAAATAATACATTTAACATATATCGCATATATATCAATGTATTACCCGAATGAGAAAAAGAATCTTTTAGTGAGCTAATATTAGTTAATGTAATTTAATATATCATATAAATTATTATACATTAAATTATCGAATCAACACTTGATCCAACAATCCGGCTATATCGCATATAACCGACTAATATCTCATTTACCGATTCATCGAATCAATACTTGATCCGATGACCCGGCTGATATCAAATATCGCGAGAATAGAATACGGTATCTTATATCGCAATATCCTCGGTCCCGCACATATCACATATGCTCTCCTACTTCATTTTGCCTGAGTCAAGAAACCTCTGTGTAGGACTCTAAAGAATCGTCAATACGCCGGCAGTAGGTGATGATCATATCAAACACCCACAAGCTGAAAGCGGTCAGCTAAACATAACAGCCACCCAGGTATTGAGCGATCAGAAGATCAACAACCAAGCCTGTATATTCTCCTGCGAATCCAATCAGTAACACTCCCGTACAGTCCGGTCTCGTCGTCTGATATGTCGCATATCTCGCCTAGGGGTGGTAAACGTCAGACCCCAATAGCTTGATAAGTCGTGTCGATATGAGGTCTATAACAGTTCCAGAAACTACTGATAACACTTACAAGTAAATCTCAGCAACCCTGGCCAGAGATTTCCAATTATAGCCAATTGAACACAGCACAACATCAACTCCCTATACCGGGAGAGACGAATCCCCTCCTATCGCTCATTGCCTCCATGTGATTCAGGACTGTACCCAAAAGCCACCTTTTTGCACGCCCTCTTGGACGTGGTATGATGGAAATCAAAGCACACTGGGAATCAAACAAGACTCTATGACGATATCGGGTCAACAGACTACTCTGTACCAGTGTTATCGGAGAACTGCCATCTGACATGAGGTATAATACCATCTAGGAGTTCTCGGCGAGTCCGTCCAGTGTACCCAGTCTCTACTGAGCACCCGTACACCATCCTTGATGTCAAACACCGATGGATATGGGATCATCCATCGCCCATCATATGGGTCAAGATACGTATACGCTAGTCTACTCTGGTGTATCGATGCCCTGTCTCGATACACCTTCGACTAGGAACAGTTAAAGGATGTACTCGTCGACTACCATGGCCCCACTAGTATGATCTCATCATAGTCCCAGTAGTCGAGTACATATCCTAAAGGCCTTATCAACATGTAACATAGAGATAATCAGAGTACATGTTATGATAAAGTACAACCAGATAGTATACTATCATGTCGAGCAAGAAAGTCCTCCCTATATATGTCCAAGCATCCATTACAATATACATCGTATGTACAGTAATGGCCTCTAGAGCATACATATAACTAACAGTAATATACCAATATCAGATAGCAGTTCTCTGGTGACATGAGTACAGGGTAGTCTCTAGGACCTGAGATCGCCACAGTGTCTCATGTGTGTTCCCAGTATACTTAGACATCTACCCTACCAAGTCTCAAAGAAGTCGTGCAAACAGGTTTTTGTTGGATATAGTCCCGAAGCACGTGGAGGCAGTGAACGGTCGAGGGGATTCGTCTCTTCCGGTATAGGGAGTTGACATCGCACTGTGCGGGATATGACCACAACCAAAAGTCGGTGGCCACTGAAGTGAAGATAAACTGATAAGTGTTATCAGTTGTATCTCTGGTTAGTTATGAGTCCTCTGTCGCACGACTTATTGAATTATTGGGGTCTGACAGATTCCAAACTTTAGACCTGATATGCGATACTCGTAGACGAAGAGACCAGACTGTACAGTGACTGTCACTTATAGACTTTGTAGGGTTCAGTTGAGTTTTCTTTTCGACCTGCTTTTATCTTAATCATACATGGGTAGCCGTTACATACAGCTAGTGCCACTGACGTGCTTATGGGTTACCCTGTTAGGGGATTGGATCTGAAAGGGTTTCGGATTCAATCAGATATGATCCTATATAACCTACTACCAGCATATTGACAGGTCTTTAGAGTTCCGCAATGAAAGTACCAGCCTGGGAAAAACATTGATGTGACGTGCGTATTGGATACGTGTGGGAGTTCGATTAAATGTATGATTTAATCGAATGTCCGAAAAATACAAGCTGGTTTAAAAGCCGAAATATTAAGTCAAGTGTTGACTTAATGACCGTACTTTGATATGGTTTCTAGTATTGTGTATTTTGATACACACACACTCTCTCTGTATATGTATTAGTATACGATACTGATATAATATTGCGTATGCGATATGTAATATGGAAATGTATTTTATACATGTTTTTCTTCTCTTTATAAATATTATATATATATATATATATATATATATATATATATATATAAAGTAAAGAGAAATGAATCATGTTAAACATAAAATGAAATGAAAAGAAAAGAAATAAAATGAAAAGAAAAGAAATAAATAGAAGAGTGGACTTCTTCTAACCTCTTCAATCTTCTTTTCTTTGTTTTATTCATTCCTCTTTTCTCTTCTTCTCTTTTCTTTTTAATGTTAGTTCTTTAACATCCTTTTCCATGGCTCATTTTCATCATCTTCTTCCTCTCTCTACAAAAATGGTGGAGGTATGAAATGAGGGTAGAATTCAATAAGAGAGCGTTTTTCTTGATCGCATCATCTCACACATTAACCTAGATAATTTTATTTGTGAGTTTTTTCACTTAAGAAGTGAAGATGAAGTTTTGGGGTTGGTGCTTTCATGCGGATCATCTACGGTGAGGTGGTCGGCATCCAAACAATTCCGGGAGCTTGCTAGGTCTAGCCAGAGTTCAAGTTCTTCATTGGAGCATTTGAAGATGCTACAAAGATTGTAACATCCCTCACTTGTTCTCTTTTTCTTTTTCTATTGCAAGAATTTGATGATCTTAGTTTGGTTACAATTCTATGTTTGAAAAATTATTGTTTTCTATTTCCGTCGCGTTCCGTGAATGTTGCAACCCTAGAACTGAAACCCTAACATGGTATCAGAGCCATATCAAATTTATTTGCAATAGTTTGTGACCAATTGCATTTCCGAAACCAATATCCAAACCAAGTCCAAAACTGTTTTTTCGCTTGTTGTTGAATTGATTAATTTCAGAGTTTTTTCTCATTCTCGGGGATCTTCGAGGGTTGAGTGGGAATGGTATTTATCATGTGATGGTTCGGGAAGGTCACCGCTACCCAGGAGCATGAAGAAGTGCTCCCGAGGAGGGGTGGGTGGCCGAGAGCACCCCAAAAGATGCTCTCGGCCACCTGCAGACCAGAGACCACCATCATGGTGGTCTCTGGTCCATATACCCCCTAACCCCCCATGACAATTTGGTGTCCCACCCAGGTCTCTGGTCGATGCTCGAGCGAAGTTTCAAGTCAATCGGACTTCGTTTGTTGCCAAAATGAATTGGTTTTTGGAGTTGGATACATAATTAAATTTCAGTTTTTTCGAAATTTCATTTTGCGATCCGTTGGTTTTTGAAATGGTTGGCCATGGGCTTCGTATTGACGTTATTAAAGCGTTTAATCACGTTAATACATTGTCACATACTTATTATATGTGACGGTCAACGTCGATAAATTGATAAGTGATCAATTCGACGGGGTTGCTTTAGTTTGTCCGAGTTGTTTCGTGAGCTTGATATATGTTGAAACATTGTATTGGTGGAATGTATTGGATTGTCGCGAAATGAATAGTCCCGTGCAGAATTGTGATGTGATAGTTTCATATTCTTTTCATGCCAAGCCTATATATATTCTTTAGTTCAGGACGAGCTCCAACTTATGGTTGCCGTTTCCGCTATGTGTATATTCTTTTTTAGGACGAGCTCCAACTTGTGGTTGCCATTTCCTCTATGTGTATATTCTTTTTCAGGGTGAGCGACCGACATGTGGTCGTCGTTACTACGATGTATTATTATTTGTCGGGACACGATCAGGTTGCGATCGTTGTCGCCATTATATTACAATAGGTTTAGGATTACCTTGTGGAGAACCGCACGGGCGACCGGGTTCTAAATTGCAGCGGGTGACCATCTCAAGGAGTTGAGGTCGGGTCACTCGAAACTAGAATTGGCAGGTTTCCTACCGCGCTTGTAGGGGTATAGGATTGACCCGTGGACGAGTGCTCAAGTCACTGGATTTGATAAAGTGTTGGGTGGCCTCCTTATGATTATGATGTTGGGTTGCCTCATTTCTTGGATTGCCTGGTAACTTGCCGCACTCGTAGGGGTCTGCTTTTGGCTGCTCACGGGCTATTCACGCGACCAGGGAATGTCAGGTTTCGTTTGAAGTATATAGTGATATATATATATATATATGATATATAAATAAATGCTATATACATTTTGCACCCGTGCTAGCCCTGCTCCCAGCCTACCGTAAGTTAAGTAACCTTACGGTGAAGACCCGAGGCCCCGTGGTGAATGCGGATGGTGTATTGCATTCTATTTTCTTTTCAAGCTTTTCTGTGATTGTATGAGAAGAAGTTAGGTAATGTGATTATCTAATAGATGGGATTGCATTAATTTGGATTAATGCAAAAATAATAAACCTAAAACACATTGTTGAAACTGAATGTTAGATAATGGTGTTATAATCGATTCTTTTGCTTTGCATTGAGATATTCGGTTAGGAATATCCTGCACCTCATTCGACGAGAAAAGAGCCTAGATCCCTTCACAGGGAGTGACCTCTTTGGCAAAAGATTGAGTTACTATAAATTTGCAAATCGAATAGCCATATGCTATTGCTTTGCTTAGAGGTATTCAGTTAGGAATATCCTGCACCTCATTCGATGAAGTAAGAGCCCAGATCCCTTCACGGGGAATTTGCAATTAAGCAATAGTCTACGTAACTATAAATATACAAAACCACTCGGTTCCTACAATTAGATCAAGTTCATTACGTTAAAGGTTTTCTTCAAAACCAGCCGTAGCCCTCTATCATTTCAGGAAGTAGAGCACTTAATATTCATACTGCGTTTGTTGACCTTCGTCAAGGCGTAGTGTAGGGTAGCTAAGTGATGTCTTCCTGTTAACATATGATGCGATTAGCCGGGACAGTCGTACGGCTTTGTTGGCCTTCGTCAAGGGCCTGTGCGGGTGGGTTCGAGTTAATCACGAAATGATGGGTTGAACTTGGCTAGCGGCTTATGGCTTGTTAGCCTTCGTCAAGGTCATAGGTCGTTACGGGTAAAAACCGATATCGGGAGTTTCAAGTGTTGAACCTGTAACACCTGAGAATATGTTAGTGACTAATTATATTTTAATAAGTGATTTTTTTATAAAAGTTTACCAAATTGATTTTTAAATATTTTATCAAAATTAATAAAAGTTTTCTAGAATTTTCCTAAGCTTGCACAAACATGTGCATGTAAACTAGGGTTAAAATTTGGGTTGAACCAAGTTTAGGCAACCATGGTGGTCTGACCCCTTCTTGTTAAGCTAATTAGTTTTAGTTAAGGTTTTAGTTTAGGTTAAGAGTGATTAGGGTTTTTAGTTTTAAAATTTAAATTTCTTTTGGTTGACTTATGTTGAGAGAGAGGGCATGATGGTCGCACATGCAAGTATTTAATGAGAGAGAGGGAATGGTGGCTCTCATCGGTGCTTTCACACCTTTTTGTTTCATCCCTCATACCCTCACCTCACTCACATCCCTCACATCTCTCACTCACACACATCACAAACATCAGCTGCATCAGCAGCAGCAGCACTCTCTTTAACAACAGCCACAACAGCCCCTAACACTCATTGCAAACAACAGCAACACACCATCACACAACACTACAACTACAGCCTCATCAACAGCCCAACTCCTTAAACTACAGCAGTAAGCAGCAGCAGCTACACCAAAACAGCAACAACAACACACCACCAACACCACAACAAACACAATAACAAAAAACAACAGCAACTACATCAGCACACTGCAGCAGCCAGAACAGCAGCTCCTGCTTCTAGAGCAACAGCAGCAGCTCGGCCGGGGCAGCAGTAGCAGCTTCTTCCTCTTCTCTTTTTCTCCTGACCCTGAGTCGTAGGGTCAAGTGAGGTATAACCTCTGAGCTCTATGTCCATGCTTGCTAAGATTGTGTGTTTGTTTGGCTAGTTTAGTGTTTTAGTAAAGTCTTAGTGCTCGATTTGTGTTGTGATGTTAGATCTAGTTAAATTAGAGTGGTTATAGCTTAATGAACCTTATTTAGTGTTAGTTATTCTGTTTTAGCCTAGTAGTGTCTCTAGAATTAGCTAGATAACCTTAAATGCTAAACTTGTGTGTCGGTTTAGTTTAATTAGTGTTAATTTGTGGTTGTTAGTGCTAGATTGTGTGCTTTTGGTGATATATGTGGTGTTTAGTGTGAGCGTTGTTTAAGTAAAGATAGTATTAATTAGACTAGCTTAATTAAGTGTTGTTAGGGCCAAGTTAACCAAAGGAAAACCCGAGATTACACTAAAATACCTATAGTTTTCAAACTATGCAAAACTTGACATTTTTGAGCAAAACATAGCTTTTTGAAATTTGCTGCTACCCCTGTATGCTCAGAATGGAATTGAGTGGACCGTAGCCTACAGGTGACACCCTGACCCCACCACCAGAGCCCGACCCCACCACTCCAACCCACGGCCGCCGGAAAAATCATTCTGGCCGCAAATTGCGACCAGACTAGGGAGATGGGTCCTAGGGTTTTTAAGGTAGGTGTCTGCTACATTTTGTAGGTCCCTGGTATATATAGTTTTTTAATATTTTGACCTGGGTAAAATCTGGGCAGTATATCGTTTTCTGGTGTCTTTAGTTTGCGCGATACGCATGATACGCGAGTGGGTTCTATGATTCAGCGTATCGCAGCGTGTTAGGTTAAGCATTAGGCAAATGCACGCACGTTTCAGCGTATCGCACACACGCGCGTTAATTCACGACGCGAGTTTCTCGTTTTGTTCCGATATCGCGTTTTGCGAGATTTTGATTATATTTGGATTCTTGTGTAAATTCCAGGTTCGCAGGCGGATACGTCAGACGCCGCCAGGAAAGGGAAGCAGGTGGTCGGCTATACTTAGCACGCAACCAGGTGAGTAGATTTAACATCTACGGGGAAATCGCCCGTATGGCGTTAAGCGTCAGAGCGTAATAGGATGTTTAATTTTATGTCTTCATGTAGACATACTAGAGTAGCATACCTCCTGTTATATATAGAACTGGTAGTATTGAACACTGCACTGTCACTAACGGTACAAGTTGCACGAGCACGATTTATATGCTACACTCATACCGTTGGTGATTGCCATGACACTCATATTATAGGATTGCTAGAAATCATATATCGTATTGATTCCGTTTTATTGACGTTGTCATGATTGCCGCATATTAGCATATGTTATATCCATACCATGCACACTGCATCCGCTCTTTGTGCGTACCTTAATTGATATATCATTACCTGTGCACATGTACCCTTTATATTTCGTCTTAGTGCATATATATATATATATATATATATATATATATATATATATATATTATGTTTACCCTTGTGCCCCTATACATCACATATATTCATACTTGGGCACACATACATCACATACCCATACTTGTGCCCCTATACATCATATATATTCATACTTGGGCACACATACATCACATACCCATACTTGTGCCATATACATCATATATTCATACTTGGGCACACATACGTCACATAATCATACTTGTTCCATATACATCACATATATTCATACTTGGGCACACATACGTCACATATCCATACTTGTGCCATATACATCACATATATTCATACTTGGGCACAGATACATCACATATTCATACTTGTGCCACATATATCATCTATTCGTACTTGGGCACAGATATATCACATATTCATACTTGTGCCACATATATCATCTATTCGTACTTGGGCATATATACATCATATGTCCACATTAGTGCACATGTACATTGCTACATTCACTTAGCGTACTGATCCTTTCGCACACCCATACCTATACTCATATTCATATGTTACATTAATGAATGATATTGACTTGATTTTAAAAAAAACTAAGGGACCGCATATGATATTTTCCAAACTGGATCTTTTAAAAAGGGCGGTTTTCCTTTTCTTTTACTCTTGGTGTCATACGACGCATGGCATGGATTTACGCATTAGATTGATTTATGTGATTTCTAGATTTGGGAACCGGAGTACTATTTTAAGAAAACACGCACTGTTTAAAAATCCGGTTTCCCTTGATATGATATTTCAGTGCGTCCACCATGTGTTTTCTCGGTGCTAAAGCGATACATGTGAACCCGAGTCGAGGAGCTGGACGAGGCCGATTGCGGGTAAATGGTAGACCCGGTATGGTACCCTGGGGCGAGAACGGATCGCTGTGCAGTAGACGGTGAGCCTGGCAGAGGGACAACTACCTACCGTTGATTGGTTAAACCTGCGGTTATCCGGAGGATACTGACCAGAGTCGAGAGATGGATATGGGACGACTCGTACTGCCGGGGCAGAGGGCCGATACCGTAGACAGAGCCCGTGGGCTGACCCGGACTGACGGATGCCCGAGATACGAGGTTTTGTGTGTCGATGCTGGACACGAGTTTTCTTGATATTTGGGTGCCGATGTTGGGCACTCACGATTTTATGAGATTACAGGATTTGAGGGCCGATGTGGATGACGGCGCCTGAGTTATACTGGGAATTGGGTGTATTGATAGACCCCAGTTATTTTTCCACGTTGATATTCCGTGTAGACATTATTTTCCCATACTCAGCATTCAGTACTTGACATCTCATCCTGTAGCTAGCATACCTGATAGAGTACACATACTTGCATATCATTGCCTACCATGCTCATCATATATAGGGTTATTAGATTACATTGCCATGTCTGATTTTCACACATCTTGCTCATTACTTAGAGATGTTATTAGATCGCACTTGTTGCATGATATTGAGCATCCAGATCATCATATAGATGTTACCAGTTGGCATAGGTTAGAGTATCGCAGCACGTGCATACTCGCGATTACCTTTATATGTTATCTACTACTCACGAGTTGGCAACTCACCCCCGTTGTGCTACAGTGCTTGCAGGCTGCCCATTAGAGTAGTCGCGGCTGGCTATTTACCGCATCTTTTGACACAGATACCATTGCTGAGGCGTGATAACCCTTTTGCTACTATGTGGGTTTTGTACGGTATCTGTTTACTTTCAGTTGTATATTTGTGTATCTAGTATTCTCCATCTACCTTTATGTATTGACTTAGAGATAGTTGTGAGGACGACGTATGTTATTTTGTACTCTGGTGTCGAGCTCGCTGTGAGCCGACTTTATTTATATAGTTCTATATTTCTTGATGTCTCCATTTCATTTTTTTCTCAGTCGTACATTATCATTGTGATGCTCTATTCATTCCACATGTCATTTTTACTTATATCTCGTCTTTTACCCGCTTCTCAGGACAAATTTTTATAACGAAAATGTTGCCAAAATTATTAAACAACAATTGAACTTAAAAAGGGTTTCTACAAAATTAATTAAAGTTTCCTAAACATTTATAACTGTTTTTACAAAAAATATTTTAACACTCTAAATTTAATGGTTTTGATTTCTGGGTTTCGGCTTATTTAGTCGCGTTACGCCTATAGACGTTACGTGGTTAAGTGCCGGTCACGGGCCGAACTTTGGGTTGTGACAAAGTTGGTATCAGAGCGTAGGTTTTACCTTCGGAGTGTAGGATGACCCTGGTATGATGGAGTAGGTAGCTGCAGCAGGGTGGCGTGGCGTGTGTATGTTCTGCGGCATACTCACGACACGGTACCCCGCCTAAGCTACCTTAGGACTTATTGATTGAAATTCCTTCTTGATGTACATTCTTGCGATTCGATTTCTGTATCCTCATCGAATCCTGCTTTCCTTTCAGCCATTATGCCGCCAAAGACTACGAGGGCACAGAGAGCGGCCGCGAGGGCCGAGATGCGAGTTGACTCGTCCGAGACGAAGACTGATCCGGGCAGTACACCCGTTGCACCCGAGCAGACTGTCCCTCCTATGACAGATCAGATCGCCACACTAGGGGCTGGCATGCAGGAGATGCGCCAGACGGTGGGATCCGGCATGCAGGAGATGCGCCAGATGATAGGATCGCTAGTTGAGACGCTCCGAGCACAACGACCAGAGGTAGCTCCACCAGTCACGGGGACCGCGATGATATCGACAGCACAGGCCGTTGCCCCTGCAGCCACGGAGGTGATTATAGTATCTTTAGCATAATTCATGAGGCTGAAGCCTCCGGTCTTCACAGGCACCGATCCAGCTGAGGACCCGCAGTCTTTCATTGACAGGATGGCCCGGATATGCCGTTCGCTCAGATGCTCAGATACTAGATGGGTAGAGTTTTCAAGCTTTCGCCTGGAAGGACTTGCGCAGAAATGGTGCGAATCGGTTGAGAAGGGCAGAGCAGCAGGTCTTCTTCCTATGACCTGGACAGAGTTCGTGACGATATTCCTTGCCCGCTTCCTTCCCCAGAGTGTTAGGGATGCCCGAGCACGCAAATTTGAGTCCTTGCGCCAGACACCAGAGAAGACCGTGGCAGAGTACGATGTGCTATTCACCGAGCTATCAGCCTATGCTCCGTACCTAGTGGCTACTGAGGAATTGCGAGTCAAGAGATTTGTCCGAGGCTTGCTTACACCACTGTTCCTTGCGATCAGCGCACAGCATTACGAGACATATGCAGCAGCCGTAGACGCGGCTCTATTAATCGAGGCGCGCCTTGCAGAGACTTCGGCAGTTCCAGGGCTAAAGAGAGTTCGTACTGATGTGCCGGCACAGAGACGGTCATTCAGGTGCCGCGACAGACACCTCGCAGGTGGCAGAGGCTCGAGACGAGGTCAGCTTTTCAGCTCTTATCCCCAGGAGGGTCAGCCAGCATCATCCGGATGTTTCCGATGCGGGAGTTCCTATCATCGTGTACGAGAGTGTCCTAAGATACCCCGTAGGGAGGCAACCGTACCACATGTCACACTACCACCTTCACCACCTCAGAGGGCGTTGCCCATTGTACCCACAGTTGCTCCGCATCAGACTCAGGCACAGAGAGGCCGTGGTCGCGGAGGGTTTGTTCCTAGAGAGCGAGGCGGTCGAGGCAGAGGACAGCCAGCCACCGGTCGAGTCCAGCCAGTTGCTAGTAGGGGACTGCCAGTTGCAGGTGGAGGACAGGCACGGGTTTTCGCGTTCACACATCAGGACGCACAGGCGTCCAATGCGGTGGTTTCAGGTGCCTTATCAGTATGTTCTGTTGATGAACACGTATTGTTCGATCCCGGATCCACGCACTCGTACATTTCCACACATTTTGTGCCAAGTTTGGGTAGAGAGTCTGGGTTGCTTGATCAGCCGCTTGTTGTGACCACTCCCGTGGGAGAGTCGTTTGTTGCTAGGCACGTGTTCCGATCCTATATTGTCCGTATTGGCGAGAGAGATTTGCCTGTCGACTTGATCCTTCTTGAGATATTGGACTTCGACGTTCTTTTGGGCATGGATTGGTTAGCCACGAGCTTCGCGTCTGTGGACTGCCGCGAGAAGACAGTTAGATTTTGTTTTCCCGGCAAGTCGGCTTTTGTCGTGCAGGGGGACCGTGGTGTCGCCCCTCACAGATTGATTTCTTCTTTTTGCGCTGGACAGCTTTTGAGGAAGGGATGTCAGGGATTTCTAGCATATGTTTGCGACACTAGAGCAACAGAGGTTCCGTTGGATCAGGTTCCGATTGTATGTGAGTTCCCTGACATATTCTTTGACGAGCTTCCTGGGCTACCGTCTGAGCGTGATGTTGTGTTCTGTATTGATTTGATTCCCGGCACGGGGCCTATTTCTATACCGCCTTATCGGATGGCCCGGGCGGAGCTTAGCGAGTTGAAGAGTCAGTTGCAAGATTTGCTGGAAAGGGGACTCATTCGACCCAGTGTTTCTCCTTGGGGTGCTCCGGTCCTGTTTGTCAAGAAGAAGGACGGCAGTTTGCGTCTGTATATCGACTACCGGCAGCTGAACCGGGTGACCGTGCGGAACAGATATCCGTTGCCACGCATCGACGACTTGCTCGACCAGCTTCAAGGGGCAGGATATTTTTCGACGATCGATTTGCGATCGGGCTATCATCAGCTGCGAGTTCGATAGGAGGACATTCCGAAGACAGCTTTCCATACGCGTTATGGCCATTATGAGTTTTTGGTGATGTCGTTCGGACTCACCAACACGCCAGCAGCCTTCATGGACTTGATGAACCGTATATTCAGGTCGTATCTCGACTTGTTCATCATCGTATTCATTGACGATATATTGGTGTATTCCCAGAGTAGAGAGGAGCACGAGCAGCACCTGCGGATCACACTACGGACCTTGAGGGAGCACCAGCTTTATGCAAAATTCTCCAAGTGCGCGTTCTGGTTGGACAGCGTGGACTTCTTGGGTCACATGATTACACGGGATGGTATATGTGTAGACCCAAGGAAGGTCGAGGCCATTCAGAGTTAGCCCAGACCTACATCCGTTACTGAGATACGCCGCTTTCTAGGACTGGCCGGCTACTACAGGCGATTTGTACAGGATTTCTCCCGTATTGCTGCACCTTTGACCGGTTTGACCCGGAAAGGAGTTCCTTTCATTTGGACGGAGGAGTGCGAGCACAGTTTCCAGCAGCTACGGACTTGTTTGACTACGGCGCCAGTGTTATCATTGCCTTCAGGATCGGGCGGATTTGTAGTCTATTGTGACGCTTCACGAGTGAGGCTAGGATGCGTATTGATGCAGCATGGCAGGGTGATCGCTTATGCTTCCTAGAAATTAAAGAAACATGAACAGAACTACCCCACTCACGATTTGGAGGTGGCTGCAGTGGTCTTTGCACTTAAGATCTGGCGACATTACCTCTATGGCGAGTCGTGCCAGATATTCACTGATCATAAGAGCCTAAAGTATATATTTCAGCAGCGAGACCTGAATCTTGGACAGCACCGTTGGATGGAACTGGTAAAGGACTATGGCTGCGAGATCTTATATCACCCGGGCAAGGCTAACGTAGTAGCAAATGCTTTGAGTAGGAGGCCCGAGGGTATTCTAGCGTGTTTGAGTGCAGTACAGAGGCAGTCGTTGGCAGATTGGCAGATATTATGCGACAGCCGAGTGCAGTTCGAGTTCACGCAGATCGGGGGACAGCTTGCGCACGTTCGTGCACGCCCACAGTTGCTTGACCGTATATATGAGGCACAGCGCAGGGATGACCGTTGCTCAGAGATCATGGCACAGATTGGACAGGGCAGATTCTTCGAGTTCGTGATTGATGATCAGGGGATATTACGATTTGGGTCTAGACTGTGCGTACCAGATGCTGAGGGATTGCGGCGCGATATTCTTGAGGAGGCACATCGATCGGTGTATAGTGTCCACCCCGGTTCCACCAAGATGTACCATGATATGAGAGAGCTCTACTGGTGGGACGGAATGAAGAGGGACATCGCAGATTTCATATCGAGATGCCTGACTTGTCAGCAAGTCAAGGCCGAGCACCAGAGGCCCGCACGAGAGCTACAGCCGTTACCCATTCCGGAGTGGAAATGGGAACAAATTTCAATGGATTTTGTTGTGGGTCTACCCAGGACTAGGCGGGAGTATGACTCCATTTGGGTGATCGTGGATCGTTTGACGAAAGCGGCTCACTTCCTGCCGGTGAAGACGACTTTCGGATTTGCTCAGTACGCCCAGATTTATATCGACGAGATTGTACGACTACATGGGGTCCTGACGTGTATTATGTCCGACCGAGGCACCCAGTTTACCAGCCGACTATAGCAGAGGCTTCAGGAGGCTTTGGGCACTCGTCTGAGTTTCAGCACGACATTTCATCCGCAGACCGACGGATAGTCAGAGCGGACCATTCAGACTCTCGAGGACATGCTCCGAGCGTATGTTTTAGACTTTGGTGGTAGCTGGGATCATCATTTACCCTTGATAGAGTTCTCCTACAACAATAGCTTCCAGGACACTATTCAGATGGCACCTTTCGAGGCTTTGTATGGGAGGAGATGTAGATCGCCCGTCTGTTGGACTGAGCTGAGCGAGAGCAGTATTTTGGGGCCACAGATTGTACAGGAGACGACCGAGAAGATACAGCTGATTCGAGACAGGATGAGGACAGCTCAGAGCAGGCAGAAATCGTATGCTAACAGCTGCCGTCGCAGATTAGAGTTCGCAGTTGGCGATCACGTTTTTCAGAGGGTCTCTCCAATGAAGGGAGTGATGAGGTTTGGATGGAAGGGGAAGCTTAGCCCCAAATTCATAGGTCCTTTTGAGATCCTCGAGCGGGTAGGCGCAGTAGCATATCGTTTGGCTCTTCCACCCAGTCTTCGGATGTTCACCCCGTCTTCCACGTATCGATGCTACGCAGATATCTTCATGACCCTTCCCACACGATCCAGCATCAGACAGTTCAGCTTGAGTCCGACCTTTCGTTCACCGTGCAGCCAGTTGAGATATTGGATCGGCAGGTGAAGAAACTTCGATCTAGGGTCCTGCCGTCATTAAGGGTTCTTTGGCACAACCCGAATGGTGAGGAGATCACTTGGGAGACCGAGGGGGAGATGCGGAAGAAATTCCCTCATCTCTTTGAAGGTACGCATAGTCATATATTTTAAATTCGGGGACGAATTTTCTTAAGGGGGGAAGACTGTAACACCTGAGAATATGTTAGTGACTAATTATATTTTAATAAGTGATTTTTTTTTATAAAAGTTTACCAAATTTCTTTTCAAATATTTTATCAAAATTAATAAAGGTTTTTCTAGAATTTCCCTAAGCTTGCACAAACATGTGCATGTAAACTAGGGTTAAAATTTAGGTTGAACCATGTTTAGGCAACCATGGTGGTCTAACCCCTTCTTGTTAAGCTAATTAGTTTTAGTTAAGGTTTTAGTTTAGGTTAAGAGTGATTAGGGTTTTTAGTTTTAAAATTTAAATTTCTTTTGGTTGACTTATGTTGAGAGAGAGGGCATGATGGTGGCACATGCAAGAATTTAATGAGAGAGAGAGAATGGTGGCTCTCATGGGTGCTTTCACACCTTTTTGTTTCATCCCTCATACCCTCACCGCACTCACATCCCTCACATTTCTCACTCACACACATCACAAACATCAGCTGCATCAGCAGCAGCAGCACTCTCTTTAACAACGGCCACAACAGCCCCTAACACTCATTGCAAACAACAGCAACACACCATCACACAACACTACAACTACAGCCTCATCAACAGCCCAACTCCTTAAACTACAGCAGTAAACAGCAGCAGCAGCTACACCAACACAGCAACAACAACACACCACCAACACCACAACAAACACAATAACAAAAAACAACAGCAACTGCATCTGCACACTGCAGCATCCAGAACAGCAGCTCCTGCTTCTGGAGCAACAGCAGCAGCTCGGCTGGGGCAGCAGTAGCAGCTTCTTCCTCTTCTCTTTTTCTCCTGACCCTGAGTCGTAGGGTCAAGTGAGGTATAACCTCTGAGCTCTATGTACATGTTTGCTAAGATTGTGTGTTTGTTTGGCTAGTTTAGTATTTTAGTGAAGTCTTAGTGCTCGATTTGTGTTGTGATGTTAGATCTAGTTAAATTAGAGTGGTTATAGCTTAATGAACCCTATTTAGTGTTAGTTATTCTATTTTAGCCTAGTAGTGTCGCTAGAATTAGCTAGATAACCTTAAATGCTAAACGTGTGTGTCGGTTTAGTTTAGTTAGTGTTAATTTGTGGTTGTTAGTGCTAGATTGTGTGCTTTTGGTGATATATGTGGTGTTTAGTGTGAGCGTTGTTTAAGTAAAGATAGTATTAGTTAGACTAGCTTAATTAAGTGTTGTTCGGGCCAAGTTAACCTAAGGAAAACCCGAGATTACACTAAAATACCCCTAGTTTTCAAACTGTGCAAAACTTGACGTTTTTGAGCAAAACATAGCTTTTTGAAATCTGCTGTTACCCCTGTATGCTTAGAATGGAATTGAGTGGACCGTAGCCTACACCCTGACCCCACCACTAGAGCCCGACCCTACCACTCCAACCCACGGCCGCCGGAAAAATCATTCTGGCCGCAAATTGCGGCCAGAATAGAGAGATGGGTCCCAGGGTTTTTTGGGTAGGTGTCTGCTACATTTTGTAGGTCCCTGGAATATATAGTTTTGTAATATTTTGACCTGGGTAAAATCTGGGCAGTATATCGTTTTCTGGTGTCTTTAGTTTGCGCGATACGCGAGTGGGTTCTATGATTCAGCGTATCGCGGCGTGTCGGTTTAAGCGTTAGGCAAATACACGCACGATTCAGCGTATCGCACACACGCGCGTTAATTCGCGACGCGAGTTTCTCGTTTTGTTCCGATATCGCGTTTTGCGAGATTCTGATTATATTTGGATTCTTGTGTAAATTCCAGGTTCGCAGGCGGGTACGTCAGACGCCGCCAGGAAAGAGAAGCAGGTGGTCGGCTATACTTAGCACGTAACTAGGTGAGTAGATTTAACATCTACGGGGAAATCGCCCGTATGGCGTTAAACGTCAGGGCGTAATAGGATGTTTAATTTTATGTGTTAATGTAGACATACTAGAGTAGCATACCTCCTGTTATATATAGAACTGGTAGTATAGAACACTGTACAGTCACTAACGGTACAAGTTGCACGAGCACGATTTATATGCTACACTCACACCGTTGGTGATTGCCATGACACTCATATTATAGGATTGCTAGAAATCATATATCGTATTGATTCCATTTTATTGACGTTGTCATGATTGCCGCATATTAGCATATGTTATATTCATACCATGCACACTGCATACGCTCTTTGTGCGTACCTTAATTGATATATCACTACCTGTGCACATGTACCCTTTATATTTCATCTTAGTGCATATATATATATATATATATATATATATATATATCTTGATATGTTTACCCTTGTGCCCCTATACATTACATATATTCATACTTGGGCACACATACATCACATACCCATACTTGTGCCCCTATACATCACATATATTCATACTTGGGCACACATACATCACATACCCATACTTGTGCCATATACATCATATATTCATACTTGGGCACACATACATCACATATTCATACTTGTGCCATATACATCACATATATTCATACTTGGGCACACATACGTCACATATCCATACTTATGCCATATACATCACGTATATTCATACTTGGGCACAGATACATCACATATTCATACTTGTGCCACATATATCATCTATTCATACTTGGGCACAGATACATCACATATTCATACTTTTGCCACATATATCATCTATTCGTACTTGGGCACATATACATCATATGTCCACATTAGTGCATATGTACATTGCTACATTCACTTAGCGTACTGATCCTTTCGCACACCCATACCTTTACTCATATTCATATGTTACATACATGGATGATATTGACTTGATTTTTAAAAAAAACTAAGGGACCGCATATGATATTTTCCAAACTGAATCTTTTAAAAAGGGCGGTTTTCCCTTTCTTTTACTCTTGGTGTCATACGACGCATGGCATGGATTTACGCATTAGATTGATTTATGTGATTTCTGGATTTGGGAACCGGAGTACTATTTTAAGAAAATACGTACTGTTTAAAAACCCGGTTTCCCTTGATATGATATTTCAGTGCGTCCACCATGTGTTTTCTCGGTGCTAGAGCGATACATGTGAACCCGAGTCGAGGAGCTGGACGGGGCCGATTGCGGGTACATGGTGGACCCGGTATGGTACCCCGGGGTGAGAATGGATCACTGTGCAGTAGACGGTGAGCCTGGCAGAAGGGGCTACTACCTACCGGTGATCGGTTAGACCTGGCGGTTATCCGGAGGATACTGACCAGAGTCGAGAGATAGATACGGGACGACTCGTACTGCCGGGGCCGAGGGCCGATACCGCAGACCGAGCCCGTGCTGACCCGGACTGACGGATGCCTGAGATACGAGGTTTTGCGTGTCGATGATGGATACGAGTTTTCTTGATATTTGGGTGCCGATGTTGGGCACTCACGATTTTATGAGATTACAGGATTTGAGGGCCTATGTGGATGACGGCGCCTGAGTTATACTGGGAATTGGGTGTATTGATAGACATCAGTTATTTTTCCACGTTGATATTCCGTGTAGACATTATTTTCCCATACTCAACATTCAGTACTTGACATCTCATCCTGTAGCTAGCATACCTGATAGAGTACACATACTTGCATATCTTTGCCTACCCTGCTCATCATATATAGGGTTATTTGATTACATTGCCATGTTTGATTTTCACACATCTTGCTCATTACTTAGAGATGTTATTAGATTGCACTTGTTGCATGATATTGAGCATCCAGTTCAGCATATAGATGTTATCAGTTGGCATAGGTTAGAGTTGTAGGGTTCCTAGGCACTCTCAAGAGGTCTCACAAGGCATCAACCATGCCAATTTATAATTCTACGGTGCCGAGAAACCCTAATACGGATCGTTAACTAGAATTTTAGGAGAAACTACGAGCTAGTTAACAACTTAACTAAAGTGTAAATGGAAATACAACCTTTGTAGATCCGGTCCTCCACCTCCATAGCTCCGCAATGAAGTCTCCTCGCTGTCCATATCAGAACCCGGGCTCTAGCGTCGGCTTCATCGGAGAAATGGGCGGGCAAGGTCGTCGGCTTCGTGCCGAAGATGATCTACGTCGAAGCATCACAAGAACAAGCTCCCACTTCACCAAGTCATGAAACTTGTGAAGAAAACACCCTCTACTACTTGACAAGAGGTAGAGGATGAAGAAATAGGAAGTGGGTTCACTTTAGAATTGGATTTCTCACTCTTTTCATCAAGTTGCCATTGATGAGGCAAGCTTTTTCTTCAAGTAGAAGATAAAGAAGAAGAAGATAATATTATGATAAGTATATCTAAAATGAATAATAAAATCAATACTTATCATATGCTAACCTTAGTTAGGTGTAGAGAATAGACTAGGGTTAAGTGGAATGGTTAGGGTTAAGCATGTGACAAAATGGTCACTAAGTCAAAGCTTCATGAAGCTTCATAATACAAACAAAGTTAGCAACCATTTTTCTCTTTATGCTTTTCATTTTCCATAAAGAATAAATCAACAAATAAATGAATATGAAAATGAAAGGAAAACCCTAACCATTACACAACCATGGTTTAATCTTTACACATGCTCAAGTTAGCATGTATCATCAAACATGATACAAACTTGTGTACAAAAGTATATCTCATATACAATGTGCACAATCCAAGTGAGAAAATCCATTTAAAGTGAACCAATACTAGTTAATGCAAAGTAATATATCAAATATATAATTATACATTAAATCATTAAATCAACACTTGATTTAACGATCCGGTCATATCGCATATCACCGACTAGTATCCAATGTATCGGCTTATCGAATCAATCCTTGAATCGATAATTAGGTTATATCGCATACAACCAATCGATACATTAATCGCGAGAATGGAATACGGTATCACATACACGCATTATTCTTGGTCCCGCACATATCTCATATGCGCTCCTATTTCGTTTCGCTTGAGCCAGGAAACCTCTGTGTAGGACTCTAAAGACTCGTCAATACGCCGGCAGCAGGTGATGATCATATCAAACACCCACAAACCGCAAGCGGTCTGCTAAACGTAACGGCCACCCGGGTATTGAGCGATCAGAAGATCGACGAGCAAGCCCGCTCACACTCCAGTGAATCCAACCAGTAACACTTACCGTACAGTCCGGTCTGATCGTCTGATATGTCGCATATCTTGCCTAGGGGTGGTAAACGTCAGACCCCAATAGCTCGATAAGTCGTGTCGATATGAGGTCTATAACAATTCGAGAAACTACTGGTAACACTTACCAGTAAATCTCAGCAACCCTGGCCAGGGATTTCCTATTATATCCAATCGAACACAGCGCAACATCTACTCCCTATACCGGGAGAGACGAATCCCCTCCTATCGCTCATTGCCTCCATGTGATTCGGGACTGTACCCAAAAACCACCGTTTTGCACGCCCTCTTGGACATGGTAAGGTGGAAATCAAAGCACAGTGGGAACCACACAAGACTCTATGACGATCTCGGGTCAACAGACTACTCTGTACCAGTGTCACCAGAGAACTGCCATCTGACGTAAAGTATAATACCATCTGAGAGTTCTCGGCGAGTCCGTCCAGTGTACCCAGTCTCTACTGAGCACCCTTATATCATCTCTGATGTCAAACACCAATGGATATGGGATCATCCATCGCCCATCTGTATGGGTCGAGAAGGTATACGCTAGTCTACTCTGGTATATCGATGCCCCGTCTCGATACACCCACGACTAGGGACTTTGAAGGATGTACTTATGGACTACCATGTCCCCACTAGTATGATCCGAATCATAGTCCAGGTAGTCAAGTACACATCCTAAGGGCTTTACCAACATGTAACAGAGAAACAATCAATATACACGTTAAGGTAAAGATCAACCAGATAGCATACTATCATGTCGAGCAAGAAAGTCCTCCCTATATATGTCCCAGCATCCACTACAATATACATCTTATGTACAGTAATGGCCTCTAGGGCATACATATAACTAACAAGAGTATCGCAGCACGTGCATACTCGCGATTACCTTTATATGTTATCGACTACTCACGAGTTGGCAACTCACCCCCGTTATGCCACAGTGCTTGCGGGCTGCCTTTTGGAGTAGTCGCGGCTGGCTGTTTACCGCATCTTTTGACACAGATACCATTGCTGAGGCGTGATAGCCCTTTTGCTACTAGGTGGGTTTTGTACGGTATCTGTTTACTTTTAGTTGTATATTGATGTATCTAGTATTCTCCATCTACCTTTATGTATTGACTTAGAGACAGTTGTGAGGACCACGTATGTTATTTTGTACTCTGGTGTCGAGCTCGCTGTGAGCCGACTTTATTTATACAGTTCTATATTTCTTGCTGTCTCCATTTCATTTTTTCTTAGTCGTACATTATCATTGTGATGCTCTATTCATTCCACATGTCATTTTTACTTACATCTCGTCTTTTACCCGCTTCTCGGGACAAATTTTTATAAAGAAAATGTTGCCAAAATTTTTAAACAACACTTGAACTTAAAAAGGGTTTCTACTAAATTAATTAAAGTTTCCTAAACATTTATAGCTGTTTTTACAAAAAATATTTTAACACTCTAAATTTAATGGTTTTGATTTCTGGGTTTCGGCTTACTTAGTCGCGTTACGCCTATAGACGTTACGTGGTTAAGTGCCGGTCACGGGCCGAATTTTGGGTTGTGACGGAAACTTGCAATGAGATTGCATACCTTCTACAGAGTGGGGTGATTTGTTTGCTTTCATCAAGGTTACCACACCATGATAGTTTGGATCCTGATTCCTACTATGAGTAATTGTTACTCCCGGGAGATTTTCAGCTGAACCCGGGTAGTTCTCCTTTTAGGGTTTGAAGGAGAATTTGACAAAAATAGTGGGAGACCAGATTAGATAAATTAATTAACCAATATAATCTAGGATAGATTGCATGACGAGTGTTTCTTTTCTCTCTCTCTGAAGGCAACCTAAGACTGATCTTAAACTAAGAACTCATAAACCTAGTTAACCGAACCTTTTTACAGTCAACGACTTTTGAATGCCAAAATTGCCCTATTTCACGACATAATTACATATGTTCACACCTCTCCTACTTCCCAATTTGCTTCCTCCAGAATGCTCTGTATCCGATACAAAGATCTATATTGTATGGAAGGTCATCTCGTATAGTTACAAATGAACTCAGAGAAAGCGTTTCAGTCGATGATAGGCACTGGTTCTAGAGAAAGTGAATTGTATATGATACAATTCATTTGTCTCTCCTCTCCACCTTGTGTCAAGTTTAAAAGCTCCTTAAATAAGGAGAATATACCAGTTACACTTGTTGGATAGTTTTCTTCCAATCCCGATGCTGGAGCTGAAAAGAAAGGAAAGAAGAAAACCAACTAGCATAAGTCCGGTATATATAAGGTAAAAAAGAGAAACATCCAAAAGGGGTTGAAATGAAAAGAAAGGAAAATGCAAGTACTGTTATGACCCTGGGCAGTGAAAGAGGCATTACTTAGAATACCCGACCACCCCTTGAAATTTTTTGATATTTCATGATTTTCTATGTGATTGTAATCGAAAACTGTATTCCAATTAATTCTGACTATTGGGAATATAGATACCGGATTGATATCCCACCTCTATAAGTTGTTACAGATTAGATTATTGGAAAGGTGATTTGATCCTCAATATCGGATATCGAAGCAATTGTTGCTATTGGGGAAATCACCTGGTTTTGCCTTTTGGAAAACATTTGGTTTTGAATATCTGTTATTATGCATGAACATGTAAACATTTGCTTTTATCATTTGATGAATGGGTAAGGTGCATTGAATAACGGGATATACATTCTTAACCAAAATACAGTTTCCAGATTATAACACACAGAGTATGAGTTAGTGAACTCATAAGACTTACACATAATGATGTATGTTGTCCGGTGTCAACATGGACAAGGGGTTGGTACTCATACTTCGTTCCGTTTTCCTATGAGTTCTCTGGTTTCAGACACGCATTCTTGTTGAAATGCAAAGTCTAAAGATTTTGAGAAGCTCATAGGATATAAAATTAAGGTAGAAAACTAAATGTTGGAAGTATCAACATTCTTCGAAGTGTTCGAAGATACGGATACTTATGCTGGGTATTCCGTAGTAAAATAATTGAGAATTTGATTCTCTCTCAGATTACTCATCCGTGAGTGCGTTCCATGATGAGTAATGCTGAATCTCCTTTTTCAATTGAGGGATGTACTAGAAATAGATGCATAGCAATTGTTACCGGTTCCTCCAAAATTTGTACCTCAAATTCTATATGTGATACAGAATGGATTATCATCTTAAGATTGTTGAGATGTTGAGTTATCTGGCTTATGCTTAAAAACCATAATCTGGATTAACTCAATGCACATTTCAGTAATGGCAGTTTGTAGGTTATCCCGGGTATTGACGAGGGATTAACTTTCTACCATTTTCAGGACCAAAAGTTGTTTTGTTCTTGACACGCCACCTTTTTAGAAAAGGAATTTCTTGCATGAGAAATTAGTGGGAGTATGGTAGAACTGGAAGTAAATCCAGAACCACAAACAGTTACTAAAGATTTAGTAGAACCTGGAGATTCAATTGACCCTAACAAACCTTAGCCTACTCCGCAGACTTAGTAGGTTACGTCAGCCACGTGAGAGATGTAAGTCTACGCTAGCGCCCCGGCAGTCTACAGACGCCAAATGCGGAACAAAAACTTTTTAACTGGCGCTATCGTATACTTTAACCCGGATCTTCCATTATTGCTAAACTAACAAACTGTAAAGAGTGTAGAAAGGTTATACCAAACGATCCGAGTCCTTCGTTCTTCAACCATAATCCCACGCTCCGTTGCGGCTGCTCCGATCTCGTCGATCTTCGATATCCTCGTCGAGGTGGCACCACGTCGACGATTCTTTAAACGGGCTCCCGCCTCTGACTCGAGGCAACTCGGTCGTCAAGTTTGCTAAAAGAGACGACCAAGATAGATGTAGAGAATGAGTAGATGACTTTGTCTCACTTCGTCCAAATCCGTGGACGATCGGTTAATGAAGTTGCCGATGGAAATGAAATGGAACAATGAATGAACTATGAAATTTCCATACACTTTTAAACCATAGTCTTTTTTACCAAAAATGAAATCAATCTCACTCTATTTTCTCAAGGGTGGCCGGCCACTATATATGCAAGAGGGAGGTGATGGTAGGAGCAAGTGGTGACCATAACATGAAGCATATCATGAAGAAAAGATCTTAACCAAAACAAAATGCTTTAATGTTAAAGCATGAGTCATAAACCTAGTCATCATGCATTAATGAACCATTAAATGCATCCAATGAAAACTCAACACCAATTAATCCTAGTCACCTCATCTAGATGCTTCTAGAACACTGACTCACCTCAACTGAAGAAAAGATAAATCCGTCTTTAACCGAAAGTTAAAAGACGGCTGATAGAAAACTGGAAACTGGCAACTTCCAAAAGTGATCCTGAAACGACTTTCAGGATAACCCCGAATCTGTATAAATACACCCGCATTTGTATTACGACCGAATACAAATGCAACTGAGACAAAGATATTATACCTACTCAATATAATACTCGGATCCGGCTTAAACCAAAGCCGACCAGTATCATCTGCCCGAAAACTGACACGTGTGTAAACGCACGTGCATTTTCCGAACTCTGCCATAAAACCATACGGCCTCTACAACGTTTCGCCCGAACTTGGGAAACTGTCTGTAGGGGACTCTAATGACTCGTCAGTACCCTGGCAGTGGGTTTAACCACAAACCGTCAGCGGCACTAGCTATGCGTAACGGCTGCCCATGGACTGACCTCAAGGGAGACCGATGAGCGAACTCAAGGGAGGCCGATGAGCGAACTCATCCGGAAACCCTACTGAGCCTAACAGTGACAATGTATATACAGTCCGGTCCGTTCGTCAATGAGTATCGCATATCCGCCTAGGGGGCTAGTAACGTCAGACCCCCAGAAGCAATATAAGTCGTGTCGGAATGTAGCCCAATAACACCCTGAGATACTACTGGAGTACCTACCAGTAAATCTCCTGCCATGGCCATGGACTATGTGTAATGGCTCTCCTAGACACAGCACGACCTCGCCCCCAATACCGGGAGAGACGAATCCCCTGCCGATCCGCTCACGTGCCTCCATATGGCTCGGGACTGTACCCAAAAGCTACCTGTTTGCACGACTCCTTTGAGCCGTGGTAGGGTAGAAATCAAAGCACAGTGGGAACTCACACGAGACAAATGACGACCTCAGGTCGATGAACTAACCTGTACACATGTCACCAGGGAACTGCTATCTGACGATAGGTATAGTACTAACTAGCAGATTCCCGGCGAGTCCTGTCCGGTGTACTCATAACCCAATGAGCACCTGTATACATCTTAGGTGATCCAACTAACACCAGTGGCTTGTGAGACCGGCCACCGCCCCTCGTCGGGGTCTCGACTGTATACACTAGTCTACTCCGGAGTATCGATGCCCTGTCTCGAAACTCCCACGACTAGGGACCATAATTAAGGATATGCATATAAACTACCCAACTCTCACGTATATGATCGCCATCATACTGTTGGTAGTAAAGCAAGATCCTAAGGGCTCTATCAAAGTGTAACATGCAATCAGTCACCTGAACATGTACACGACTGATAAAGGCAAACCAGATAGCATACTATCATCTCGAGTAAGACTGTCCTACCGGTATAGGTCCTCCGCAATCATTGCAATCACGTACCTGCGATCCAATAATTGACTATGAGGGCACTATCTCCAACAATCTCCCACTTGCACTCAAGGCTAATATTGCGATGTCAACTACTCACAGCCCGTGTGAAACCGAACATCCAACTCCTCGACTAATCAGTTCACAAAGCCCGTTTGTAAAACTATTGTGTTCGAGAAATAGCCTCAGTGAGTGGATCCGCCTAGATGTTTCTTTCTATATCTCTCTTAATCTCAAGTTCGTGGAGAAAGCCATCTCCCGAATTGAGTAATACCTGTCTTAGAATATGTCTGGATATCTGATGGGACCTAGTTCATAAATGAACTCCGAATCCAAACTTCTTAGACTGTATCGATCACTGAACCTAATCAGTATCCGGCACCACGCCACCCACAGTATCCTCTTGGACCACATGTCCATAATACTGTCCCTCTTCGTCAGAGGGAAAAACTATAACTCTGACAATCACTCTGTCAACCATGTCACCTTTGAAGCCTGGAATGATGATCGTCTCCCGAAAGAGGCTGCCGTCATCAAATCCGTAGAACATGTACTTTTGTTCTAAAACTGCTTCCTTATATTTCTCCAGGAATGGATTTATACAAACTCATTGCATCTAGTGCAAAAACAACATCTGGTGTGGTACTTGACATCTCATGATTGACTCAATTGCCTAAGCAAGTGATCTGCCAATCATGCACATCCCTCACCCCTTTAGTCTGTAAGACATCTTTAGAGAGGGTGACTCCATCACCTGCAGGTACACCACCATGCTAGGAGTCAACTATTCTAAAAACCATTAGAATATTTGTCAAAGTACCCACATTGGGTAACTACCCAATTCCAGATCTAAAACCATAGATATAGAAACCAGAATGTCAAATATTATATCCATATCCTGTCTGGAGAAACAACTGTGTGACGACCAAAGTACAACCGATCGCAGTATAGGAATTTTACTTCCTACTCTGTGTATGTCATCCAAATACCATGACATCACACCCTACTACCTTCTTAACAGATCCATCCCCTATTCTGATTGAAGTCAAACCTATGACTGTCACATCAAAATTAGATGATCTATCTCCGCTATAACTGCTCTAGTCTATAAATAGACATAAGCTACTTGCCCACTATTCTTCCGATGCTCCCACTGACTACGACAACCCTCCTACCGGCTCTCATATCCTGGAACAACAGTAGTGTCAAGTCTGGGTAGATAAGAACCTCCCTGTCACCGTCCTTGAGGCTACCGAAGTACCTCTCGGGTGTCTGAGGTTACCCACCATATCTGCGGAGTGGCTATTGGAATGTCAAATCTGATTGAATATATAGGTCCTATTAAATTTTCCGTAATTGTTCGCGGTTCTGGAATCACTTCCAGTTCTACCATACTCCCACTACTGTTTTCTGAAAAAATCCATTTTACTAAAACTGTGGCGAGTCAAGAACAATATCACTATTGATCTTCCAAATGGTAGAATATCAACCCTCATCATAGCCAGGGTCAACCCACAAACAGCCATTACAGAAACGTGCCCTGAGTTATCCAGAGTCTGGTTTTAAGCATAAGCTGGACAACTCCCCGTACCTTAACATCTTTTAAGGTACGATCCATTCTATATCCAATACAGAAACTTTGGCACTTATTTAATTGGAACCATATTCAAATCATGCAGCTGTCTCCAGTGCATATCAACTTAATGGAAAGAGACTAATCAGCATTACTCAACTTAGGAATCCATCCAATTATGAGTAACCTGAAAAAGAAACACGTTTCTCAAAACCATCACTATCATCTGAATACCAATCACAAGAATCTACATCTTCGATCTCTTTGAAGAATCCCGATACTTGTGATACCTGGTTCTCTACTTTATTCTTATACCCACAACTTCTCAAAACTTAGACCTTATATTTCTACGAAACACTTGTCTAAATACTAGAGAAGTTATAAGTAAACAGAACAAAGTACGAGGACCTACCCCTTTATCCTGACGGACACTTGGACAACATACAATACTCTGTATAAGTCCGCTGAGTTAAACAACTCAAAACTTGTGCGTCGTAGGTTGAAAACTGTACCCTGGAGACTTCCTCAAATATCACCAATTACAACGAATTCCGATATAATGAGGATAATCACCTAATTCCCAATAACTTACTCCCACTCATCATCTGTAAAACCATACAGATATGAAAATGAAACCTGGTAAATACATACCCTTGGAGTAAGTATCTAATCGGGAAAACAGTTTTCGTTTAACAATGCACTGAAACATAAAAATGTTTCGTAGGGGTATCCTGGTATTCATAGTAATGCCTCTTCCATAATCCAATTCATGACTTCAACCGTATATTTTATTACCATCTCTCCAAACCCCTTTATTTGTCTTTAGTCGTTACCTTCTGTACACCATCGTTAGGCTAAATGGTTTTCTTCCTTCCCTACCGTTCGGCACCAGCCTATGGTTTGGAAGAAGACAATCCAGTAAGCATAATAGGTGTACCCTCCTAAACCAAGGGGTACTCGCATCTTGAGAGAAGGTGATGATAAAAGACAACTGAATAATACCTTATTCCTTTAAAGGTGAAATAGGAGTGGCGATGAAGTACGCGGTTTTGGTCGTGAATGATATCAGTCGCAATTTACTTTTCCCTCTTTCTAATCCCTTTATTTTGTCTTCACATATTACCTTCTGCACATCCTACTTAGGCTAATTGGTTTTCTTCATTCCCTACCTTTCGGCACCTGCCTATGGTTTGGAAGAAGACTATCCAATATGCGTAATAGGTCTACTCTCCTAAACCAAGGATCTCTCGCAACCTGAGAGAAGGTGATAATAAAAGACAACTGAATAAACCAATTCTATTTCTCCTGAACCTGGATCCATCCTCGAAGAAGTCCCTTCGAGTTCGTATATAACCATACGATGGATCTATCCAATGGAAGTGGATATCCGTAGTAATACGGGTGTTCTGAGAAATGCAAAGGGTAGAAGAAGGAGTGGCAATGACTTATGCAACTCGGACAATCCAAAAGCCAGTATTTTAAGAAGGTTCGGTCAACTTGGTCACTGAGTCATAGTCTAGGGTCGGTCAAAGGTCGCTGCTAAAGAGAGAGAGAAAAGAAACACTCTGCGTGCACTCTAACCTAGATCAGAATGGTTATCACTTTATCTAATCCGGAAACCTCCCACTGTCCTGTCAAATTCTCCTCCAAACCTGAAAGAAGAATCAATCGGGATCACCCGAAGAGTAAACCAACTCATCAGTGGGAATCGGGATCCAACTCTCATCGCATGATAACGTGATGGAATGCATCCACGTTACTCATACTCCAGAAGGTATGCGCATACTTGGCAAGTTTCAGTTTCTTTAGAAACTCCCGATATGATTTTTGCCCCATGCTCTTATGACCTTGGCATATGTCAACAAATCATAAGTCACATGTCAAGTTCTGCCCGTCATTATCTTGTTAATTTGAACCCACCCGTACATACCCTTGACGTATGCCAACAAGGCAATACGACTGTCCCAAACCAACACATCTATCTATGCAACAAATGAATACCCAGCAGCTACCAAACACTATGCCTTGACGTATGCCAACAAACATAGCTTGAATACTACTGACCATCCATAAGAAACGACGGAGGGCTACGACTGGTTTTTGGCGAAAAACCTTTAGCGTAATGAACTTGATCTCGTTGAAGGAACCTGATAGCTTTTTAAAATATAGTGGCGAAAACCTTTGCTAAAGAGGTCACTCCCGGTGAAGGGATCTCGGCTCTTTCCTCGTGGAATGAGGTGCAGGATATTCCACTGAATACCGCTATGCAAAGCAACATGTAATCGACTATAGTGATGTTATTACCCTGACGCAAACTTCTGCCCAAGGGGTCAATCCCGGTGAAGGGATATCGGCCCTTGCCCCGTCGAATGAGGTGCAGGATATTCCACTGAATACCGCTATGCAAAACAAAAGGAAACGTCTTTGCAATAACACTTTTTAAATTGTTCCAACAACATCAAACAGGTTTGTTTTACTTTGCATTGATCAGAATCAACGCAGTCCCATCAATCAATCACACCAGAAAAGAACGAAAATAAAATGTACGTATATGCCATCCGCATTCGTCACTGGGTCCCGTCATCACCCGTTAGGTTACTTAACTAACGACAGAGCGGGGACTGGACTAGCGCGGGTGTAAAACATATACAACATCTAATAGTATATAAACCAATATACAATAATCGCTCCAGGCGTGATGATATGCAACATTACAGAAAAGTAATAAGCATCACAGAAAAATACAGATAATCTGGGATCCCCGGGTTTCACAGAGCCGCTGCTGAAACCCGACGTTCCCCTGTCGTGTGGATAGCCTGTGCAATGAAACCTAGACCCCTACGGGTGCGGCAAATTACCCGCCAAAACCTGAAGCGAGGTAGTCCCCCACAGCATAGTGAAGGGAACACCCGGCACTTCATGGAATCCGGTAAATTGAGCATCCCTCCTTGGGTCAACCTGTACCCCCTACGAGTGCGGCGAATAGTCTGCCAATTCTAGAGTGAGGCCCCTCTGCCTCTCAAAGCCATGAGATGCGGACTCGTTGCCCCTCAGAACTCGGCTATCCGTGCACTCCATCGCGGGGCAAAACCTAGTACAGTAATGAAAAATAGTACAACAGGTACATCGACCGCAACCTGGTCGTGCCCCAAAAGAAAATTATACAACAGGAAGTGACGGCAGTCCACATGTTGGACGCTCGCCCCGCAATATCAAATGTACAAACAAACTCAAACTGTACAACCATTGCACACTGCTATCCACCACGACAAATCCGCAACATCACAGCACAACACAGAACATCAACGCGAATGTCACGTTCGCAAACCCGTCTAAAAGAACTATAGCAATCAGACGCGGTTTACCGATCAAATGACATTCCCGGTCGGAGATATAATGTAAGCACTGTAAACTAACATGGTTAAATTTCGATCGACAAAATATCATAAAGTGGGCCCCACGCAAATCTGTTGAACAGTAATAAAATCTGGGCCCAAAATATATATACCAAAAACCCCAATATCCAACATAGAATTCACTGTAGAAAATTGGCAAAGTGATGTCACTTTCCTGCGGCGGATCCACGGCCAAACCCATGCTTGAGCCGCGGATCCGCGGCGTAACAGTGGAATTACTTCGTCGAATTTCTGCAGTATTCCTAAAAAACCCTGCTTGATTTTCTGGTATGGTCAAAATATTTTTAGGAGGCCATTTAAAATCGACAGAAACTGCCAAGCATGGATTTTGCAGTTTTTGATTTCCGGTTCGATCGAAGTTTTAAACGCGTTAGCACAAGTTAGTATAGCAAAATGGTGAGGCTCTGATACCACTGTAAGTCTACGCTAGCGCCCCGGCAGTCTACAGACGCCAAATGCGGAACAAAAACTTTTTAACTGGCGCTATCGTATACTTTAACCCGGATATTCCATTATTGCTAAACTAACAAACTGTAAAGAGTGTAGAAAGGTTATACCGAACGATCCGAGTCCTTCGTTCTTCAACCATCATCCCACGCTCCATTGCGGCTGCTCCGATCTCGTCGATCTCCGATATCCTCGTCGAGGTGGCACCACGTCGACGATTCTTTAAACAGGCTCCCGCCTCTGACTCGAGGCAACTCGGTCGTCAAGTTTGCCAAAAGAGACAACCAAGATAGATGTAGAGAATGAGTAGATGACTTTGTCTCACTTCGTCCAAATCCGTGGACGATCGGTTAATGAAGTTGCCGATGGAAATGAAATGGAACAATGAATGAACTATGAAATTTCCATACACTTTTAAACCATAGTCTTTTTTACCAAAAATGAAATCAATCTCACTCTATTTTCTCAAGGGTGGCCGGCCACTATATATGCAAGAGGGAGGTGATGGTAGGAGCAAGTGGTGACCATAACATGAAGCATATCATGAAGAAAAGATCTTAACCAAAACAAAATGCTTTAATGTTAAAGCATGAGTCATAAACCTAGTCATCATGCATTAATGAACCATTAAATGCATCCAATGAAAACTCAACACCAATTAATCCTAGTCACCTCATCTAGATGCTTCTAGAACACTGACTCACCTCAACTGAAGAAAAGATAAATCCGTCTTTAACCGAAAGTTAAAAGACGGCTGATAGAAAACTGGAAACTGGCAACTTCCAAAAGTGATCCTGAAACGACTTTCAGGATAACCCCGAATCTGTATAAATACACCCGCATTTGTATTACGACCGAATAAAAATGCAACTAAGACAAAGATATTATACCTACTCAATATAATACTCGGATCCGGCTTAAACCAAAGCCGACCAGTATCATCTGCCCGAAAACTGACACGTGCGTAAACGCACGTGCATTTTCCGAACCCTGCCATAAAACCATACGGCCTCTACAACGTTTCGCCCGAACTTGGGAAACTGTCTGTGGGGGACTCTAATGACTCGTCAGTACCCAGGCAGTGGGTTTAACCACAAACCGTCAGCGGCACTAGCTATGCGTAACGGCTGCCCATGGACTGACCTCAAGGGAGACCGATGAGCGAACTCAAGGGAGGCCGATGTGCGAACTCATCCGGAAACCCTACTGAGCCTAACAGTGACAATGTATATACAGTCCGGTCCGTTCGTCAATGAGTATCGCATATCCGCCTAGGGGGCTAGTAACGTCAGACCCCCAGAAGCAGTATAAGTCGTGTCGGAGTGTAGCCCAATAACACCCTGAGATACTACTGGAGTACCTACCAGTAAATCTCCTGCCATGGCCATGGACTATGTGTAATGGCTCTCCTAGACACAGCACGACCTCGCCCCCAATACCGGGAGAGACGAATCCCCTGCCGATCCGCTCACGTGCCTCCATATGGCTCGGGACTGTACCCAAAAGCTACCTGTTTGCACGACTCCTTTGAGCCGTGGTAGGGTAAAAATCAAAGCACAGTGGGAACTCACACGAGACAAATGACGACCTCAGGTCGATGAACTAACCTGTACACATGTCACCAGGGAACTGCTATCTGACGATAGGTATAGTACTAACTAGCAGATTCCCGGCGAGTCCTGTCCGGTGTACTCATAACCCAATGAGCACCTGTATACATCTTAGGTGATCCAACTAACACCAGTGGCTTGTGAGACCGGCCACCGCCCCTCGTCGGGGTCTCGACTGTATACACTAGTCTACTCCGGAGTATCGATGCCTTGTCTCGAAACTCCTACGACTAGGGACCACAATTAAGGATATGCATATAAACTACCCAACTCTCACGTATATGATCGCCATCATACTGTTGGTAGTAAATCAAGATCCTAAGGGCTCTATCAAAGTGTAACATGCAATCAGTCACCTGAACATGTACACGACTGATAAAGGCAAACCAGATAGCATACTATCATCTCGAGTAAGACTGTCCTACCGGTATAGGTCCTCCGCAATCATTGCAATCACGTACCTGCGATCCAATAATTGACTATGAGGGCACTATCTCCAACAAGAGATACTTTTGTTCCCTCGTAAATGGTGACAGAGAGGCTTGTATCATGTTATGATGAACCTACTAGTTATCAATAGGCCAAGGGAAGTGGTGACTTCCGATTGATGGCTGGATGCCGAGTTATCCTAGTTAGACTCCATACACTGCAACAAAGTGTGGACTTTGTTGGGTGCTCCTGAAGGGATAAAATCCATTAGGAGTAAGTAGATCTTACGAGATCACTGCAAATGGAAAGGTACTAACCTAATAAATTTATGCTTGTAGTAAAAGGTTTTCATTAAATACCCGATGTGGATTGTGATGAAACTATTACTTCAGGGTTTATGCTGAAGTCCATACGAATATAACTTGTCATTGATGTCTTTCATAACTATGATATCTGGCATGTGTATGACTATAACGTCTTTCTAAATTAGATTTAGAAGTGTATATATATGACTCTTCCAGAGGGTTATCTTAGTCAGTGGGAGCAGTGGTAAGCGTGCAAGTTGCTTAAGTCCATCTTTAGACTAAAGCAGGCATAGCAGAAATGGATCATCTATTTTGATGTCACGAACAAAGTGTTTGACTTCATCAAAATGAGAGATGAACCTGGTATTTGTAAGAAGGTATTAAGAAGTGTTGTCAGATTTCTCATATGGTATGTGGATGACATACTCATGATAGGAAGTGATGTTCCCATGCTGCAAATCGGTAAAACAATGGTAGTCACATGTGTTTCTCTATATAGGATATGGATATCAGCCCAATCTTGGAGAAGCATAGGGTAGCAATGAAGAGCGTTTGATATTCTTAGTATATGGTAATAGCATCCTCCTGAAGGAGGTGGTTACCGATTCTAGCATCCCAGGTAACATGGAAGACAAGGCGTCTATCGCGAGTTAAAAGTTTACCCTCTTTTAAGGAGCAGTATATTGGAAAGAGTTCCACGTAGAATACTGAGATAGTCGTGGCGCTGGATGCTGATAGTGCATCAGCAAAAGATACCGCACTAAAATTCCCTGTATATAATTATTCGTTTATGAACATGATCCCATCGTCGGTCCAGGCAAATACTAAGGCAGGTATCGCTTAGTTCGGGAGATATTTGATCTCCATGAAGTTAAGTGTTGGATATAGAGCCCTCGAAGTCAAATACTGGATCGCAGGCACGTGATTGTAATGATTGAGGGAGGACCTATATCGGTAGAACAGTCTTACTCAAGATGTAAGCTATCTGGTTTATCTTTATCAAACGTGTACTGCTTTAGGTGACATGATATATCACTATTGCACGTTGATAGAGCCCATAGGATTCATGCTTGACTACCAACAGTATGATGGCAATCATATACGTGAGAGTTGGGTGGTCTATAAGCACATCCTTAAAAGTGGACCCTAGTCGCGGGAGTTTCGAGATAAGGCATCAATACTCTGGATGTCACGACCCGAAAGTACGAAACATGACTGACACTTAGACTACGAACATCTCAAGGCGTACGTAATCGAAGTAAGCCGCAACCCAGAAATCTAAACAAAGAAAAGTAGTAGAGTGTAGGAAGAACCATATCAAATCAACCTGTATGCAACACAAAATACAACGCCTAAAGGCGAGGATCACAACAGAAATGAAACTCAATCAGCACGAAACCCGTAGAAATATAACACGCGACTCTAAGGTCGAAAGAATAAACATCACTGGTCTCTATCTCAAATAAATACAAGTTTGGTTTATGGAAATTCTAGATACAACTGAAATATAATATACAATATATAATGATGGGTGCGATACAATAAACACACCTACTAACAAGTCACCCGAAAGGAACAGTGTCCGCAAAGCCGTAAAGAATCCTGTACGGCAAACCTGCAAGAAACTGGGGCACAACAGGGTTGAGTTGCCAACTCGTGAGTAGAAAAAGATCTACGAACAGAAAATCGCATGTATGACGCAAACCTAGGTCATACGATCAATATATATAAACCTCAAATGAATAAGTCTGAAGCATGCAAAGGTGACAATGTAACATCTATACATATATATAGTGTCAAGTGCTCGTGCCAGTGTCTCAGCTAATAACATGTCATAAATAAGAGGTATGTCTGCATGAAGTAATACGATAAAGTAACAATGGATATCAATACACATATATTAGCGTCTCATTCCACTAATATTGGTGCAAAGATATATATAACAGCGCCCTCATACCCTGTTATATATACAAATAAGGTATGATCAATGTAATCAAAGTCTGTATGTAATCAAAGTTTGTATAAACGTGGATCCCGTCCACCCGTCACTCAATGACAATAAGCATCATGCACGTAAATATCATAAGCATATGCATGGAAGTACGAGGATATAATCAAAATCATGGAACCAGAGTGCCCAGCATCGACACTCGAAAACATCATGAAAACTGTGCCCAGCATCGGCACGTAAATCCTCATATATCGGGCATCGGTCAGTCCAGGTCAGCCCATGGGCTCCGTCTGCGGTATCGGCCCTCGGCCCCCAGCAGTACGAGTCGTCCCGTATCCATCTCTCGACTCTGGCCAGTATCCTCCGGATAACCGCCAAGTCCAACCAATCACTGGTAGGTAGTAGTCCCTCTGCCAGGCTCACCGTCTACTGCACAGCGATCCGTTCTCGTCCCGGGGTACCGTACCGAGTCCACCATGTACCCGTATTCGGCCTCATCCGCCTCCTCGAATCGGGTTCCACATGTCACTCTAGCACCGAGAAAACACATGGTGGACGCACTGAAATATCATATCAAGGGTAACCGGGTTTTTAAAACAATTACATATTTTCTTTTGAAATATCCACGGTTCCCAAATCCAGAAATATCAGGGAAACAATATATCTCAATGTGTATAATCGAATTCATGATATAGGCGATATGTAAAAGAAATGCAAGCACATCTGTCTATCATGCAACCTGGAATGGTAATATGCACATATTGGGGGAAACCGCTCTTTTAAAATGAATCAGTTTTGAAGAGTATCTTGCGGTTCCCAAAAATTAGAAATATCATCTATGTATGTGCAAACATGTATGTGTATAAGTATGAGTATGTGCACAAATATAAGTGTACAATGAGTATGCCATGCAAGGATCGTATCCTGAATGCAACAGTACTACAGTGTAGTGACATGGCAATTATCGATGATGAATTGTGTGAGCCGGCAAGCATGTGTACGTGGAACATACGCATCATCGATAATGGTGCTGGTGTCCTAACAGCATGATGGTAAAATAGCAATAGCACATGAAAATGAAATGCGAATAGCAATGAACATGCGGAATCGAATAAACCATCGCACTGTGAAAAGTCTACATTAATATGTATATGTCATGAAATTGTGCCATTTGAAATAAGACAGATCGGGGTTTTTAGTAAAATAAGGGTTACGGAGTTTTTAAGAAAGATACGTCCTTTGAAAATATCCGTAGAATCCCTTTACTTATTTTGAAGATATTCCCGATTCGTAAGTTTTTGAAATAGGTATGACTCGGGTCTAGCCTAACATCTACTATACTAACTACTGATCTAACTATCAAGTCAATCGGGAGGGGTATGGAAACCACCTAAATCTGAGTCGATATATATACATAAATATAAATATAATAGTCGGTGATCCTGCCTCAATAGTATCGCGTACGATACCGTATATCATCTGACATCCTCGAGTCATGAGTGCGGATCAATCATCAAAATATAGCTCGAACGATAAGTCGTCGTACGGCATCCCAATAGCTGGGTACGGGTCAAAATCACGTTCATCACCCTATTTATCTGATATCCTCTTTTATCAAGATCATCATCCATGGTACTGACCTACGTCTAGTACAACACAAATGTCATCAATCCAATCATGATCTGGCTGCTGACCTACAGCCTCAAACAACTGATATCAACATCATATATCGTCAAAGAGAAGGGTACATCACTCAATGCGACCCACTATAAATATCTAACCTGACATATCTCATATCACAACCATATGACAATTATTCAGAGTATATCACTCTGATATGTATCATCGTCTAAACATCCGCTATATTATTAGGGCGTATCTCCAATATGAGTCCTGCCATATCACCGATATCATAAGCTCAGAACATATCTCATCGACTCATCTCCACTGTCCTCCAATATCCTCATTGTCACCGTATAACCCTAGCAAATTCGCACGTGTGTGCGTGTGGGTGTAAACCTATTCTAGGTTCACGTCTAGAACTACACTAGCTACTTCTAACCCTATCCTATGCATATTCCACCTAACACATCCTAAACAACTAGGTCACACATAAGCTAGCATATATCTGTATATATAATCTATATGGTATATTAGACATCGGACTGCGGGGGTGCTATACGCCATCCACCCGACTTCTCCCCGTAGATATAAATCTACTCACCTTGTTTTATGCGTGCCGGTGCCGATGTCGCCATTTGCATCCCCAACGCCTCGACACCACGGGAGGTACCTACAAGGATATCACATGCTAAAACACATGAAAATCACATCGGAAACCAAAATGGTGCACGCTACGCCTATAGGTAAAAACCTGTGACCTGGCGTGCAAACACAGCCAATAACCACTGTCGTTGACGTCCAAACGCCACCCGACAGATACGAATCATCGAATACCAAAATCCATACGAAAACAAGTCGTAAATCATACGCCAACTCATGAAAAACAACCCAGATTTTACCCTGACTGGAAACAGTCAAAACTAGATATACAGGGGGTCAAGTTTACATGAAATGGGCTGTGCACGCAAAACGAGGCGAATTCACCCTGGTCTGGCCGCAAATTGCGGCCAGGGGGAATAAAACTGCGGCCGGGGTTTTGAGATGAGGGCTAGGGCTTTGGGTAGTGGTTCCAGGGTGCCTGCACAGCTTACCGCCAAATCAATTTTATTTTAGGAGGTCCCGGGTTGTAGCAGATTCCAGAGAGGTTGCAAAATCGACAAAAACGCTAATTTACACCGATTCTAAACTTTCAGGTGTGACACTGGAATCTGGGGTAAACTTGGTTACAATGGTCTCAAATACACCTATAAGGTTATACTAACATTCAAACCCATCCCTTGGCCAACTCTCACTAAAATCACCTAAAACTAGCACTAGATCACAATATAACAGTAACCTTCAGCTATAAAACAAGAATTGGGCAAAATAGGAGTTGGATTGCAAGATTATACCTCCAAATGGTCCTAGGGTGTAGGAGAAGGGAAAGAGGAGGTGAAGAGGAGTGTTGTGCTGCTGCTGGATTGCTGTTACAGCTGCTGGGGTTGCTTTGCAGCTGCTGCTGTTGCTGTGAGCTGATGCAGTTTTGTTGCAGCAGATGCTTTTGTGGCTGCTGAGGTTGGTGTTGTGTTGGTGTGTTCTTGTGTTGGGCTGAGGTGTGGTATGATAAGGGTGTGGGGTTGTTTGAAGGAAGTTGCTGCTGTGGCTGCAGAGCTGATACAAATGGGGCTGAGTTTTGTGTGCTGGGATGCTGTTTTGCAAGACTTGGCAGCTTGTAGCAGCAGCCTTGGTGCTGATGTGGTGTAAGATTTGAGAGAGTGATGTGTGTGAGAAGAGATGTGAGTGTGAGTGAGTGAGAGGGAGAGATGTGATCAATGAGAAAGAGGGTGAAAGAAACAATGGATTAAGGTATAACCCCAAGCTAACCCCCCTCACCCTTATCTTCCCATTAGATGTTAGCATGCCCAAAACCATCATGGCTCTCTCTCTCTCTCTCCTACCTACTAGTCAACCCCTACCCTAATTTAAATCTAAAACTAAAACCCTTAATTAAACCCAGTTAGCTTACCAAATGGGTTAAACCACCATGGGTGGCTAAACATGGCTCACCCACCTTGGTCATCTATCATGGTTCAACCCTAGGTTTGACATGAGTCCAAAACATGAAACAAGTGTGACAAGTGTAGAAAAAGTTATGTGCACATTCTTGCACAAAAGCCAAAAATCCAATTAGCGATTTTTAATCGCGATTAACACCAAAATAGCATTTACTTAACCATAAAATCTTTAAAATGACATATTTCCGCAAAATACCCTATTTTAGAATTTTCAAAATTTTCCTCCGGAATTTTCACCATTTATCGGTATTTAATTATACCGATTATTAAAATATTCATTAAAAATTAATATTGAATTATGAAAATTCCCAAAAATAATATTTTATATTTTTGAAATGTTACAGTCTTTCACCCTTAAAGAAATTCGGTCCCCGAATTTAAATTTAAACCTCCAAATTCCAAAACATTTCAATAAAATGTCCAAGTCGACGGGGCTCCGAAATCATTAATCCATAGAATGCATCATAGCGCAATACCTGCGCGTGCGTAGCGAGCAGATAACTCGAAAACAAAACTCCATCAAGCATCTCGCAATCATCGGAGTCAAGGTAAAACACAAATGCTAAATCCAAGGCAAAGCCGACATGCTATAAATCGGAACTACACACGAAAATACCAAATCCATACATGTAAATATCTGAAGGATATTCATGCCAAATTTCTTTAAAAATCGCTGTGCAATACACATAACATTGCACAGTGGCAGACGTCTCTATAAGAAAATAGCCATATACTTATGTATCTTTTGTTTAATATGTTCCGCCGTTTTTTTAAAATAACTTTGAAGGGTTTCCTGTTTTAAACGTTTCGTGTCATATCAGACACGTATGTAAATAATGAGACTATAGCTCGCTTTTGGAAATCCCTTTGAAAACTATCAATGCATGTAAAATATATCCAGGCACTGTCCTCTGACTAGTCCTGCTCGGTACGAAAATCAATCGCAATATCATAAAAATGTACTGCTCCATAGAAATCAATCCCCAAAATGCATATGAAAACCCTGTGCGTCCGGTGCTCATGGAAATCAAAATCCATACATGTGCCAAGCAGGTGCACAAAAACGACATCAAGGTGCAATAGTTGTGCACACAACATCGGTCATAGGCAACGTGTGTGCCTGACCGCAAAATCAGGTGCATCTGACATGCACGAAAAATCTTGATTTGGTGCATCTGGTGTGCACCGAATCGTACCTCATAACCTACGCCCAACATGCGCTAAAAATCCAAATCCGGTGCATCCATTATGCATGAAATCATGAAATCCAATATCAAGCGCCGAACATGCGCAGAAATCCAATCGGGTGCATAAAATGCACAAAACAAATACCGAGCATCACCCTCGAAATCGAAGTCCAGTGCATCCAAGTGCACAAAATACATGTCACTGCACTGCAAGCATATATAGACTATACAGAGTGCAAAAACCAAATCGTGTGCGGGCATACACACAAAATCAACTCAACTGTATCAAACCCATGAAATCATAAATATGGGGAAACCAAGGCACGAAAACGATATCAAGTGCAACAACTGTGTGAAAATCGTAAATCCTCAATCATCAAAATCAACTCATGCGAATAAATCACCCAAAACATCAAAATCAAGTATGGCGGAATAGTACCGCTCGAGCGCACCCTCCAAGAATCTCGGGCCAACTGTCCGGTCACTAGCGGGATGTCTCGTCGATGATCATGAACTCTGGCCTGCTGGTGTGCGTAACAAAGACCACTCCTGGGTCCAAGTCTTCTCTGTGGATTACCAATCTCTCGATCCATCGGCTCATCGGCCCTGTCAAGTGTGCTAACGGGGACGATTACGTTCTGGTACTTCTCTGGTCATCTCTCGGTCAATCATCGCGACCACCCGTAAAGCAGCATGTTACTGGCGTCGGCCTCTGGTTCTCTTAACACATGCGACACATCTGATCCTGGATGCAAATATCATTGCAGCAGTGTCCTGGAAGGAATCCTGCTCAAGGTCTCTTCCAAGTTTCGTCTCTGCCAACTGTCCGGAAGTCATCGTCCTTTACTATATCTGCTTCTTGCTTCGAAACGGCCGCATACTCATTGCGACTCATTCTGGAAGGTATATCCAGTACAATACCTGGGCATGCGCATCGCATCTCTGATGTCGGCGGAGTGGAACGTCATCTCCTCTAGATCTGGCATGAACCTCTGGTTCCGCTTGTCTTATCGTCATCCACTATGACGTCACACCGTGCTATCTACGCACTGTAATTTTTCTCGGCCACGGTCTATCCGAAGTCTCTCGCACGGACTCGAAATCGCGTACTTTGTAGCTCCATCATACTGTAGAAGATGTTTGGCTGAACAGGTCCTCGGAAACACGTCCAACCATCGAAGGAAGACTCAATACTGGTCCGTCCTTGATCAATTCACCATGCATCTGGGTGAGGTCCTTTATCCAAGCCTGGTCAGCTATCTCGTCGATGATGTCGAACTTTTCACTTCACTCGACTCCAATGTCAACTGATTCGGACTCGTCTCGTCGTGGCTGCATGGACTGAGCTCTAACGGCTATCCTCGTATCTGGAGCCTCCCATGAAATGCATCTTACCACCTAGCATCCGAATTAAGTGGAGCCATCCGATCGATTCGTCAAAACCTCATAATCCCCCAAGAGCTCATCTTCTTGGGTACAGTATAAGAGTATCGAGTACATACCACAGCATCGGTGGTCCAGCCGTAGAAGGGCAAACCCAAGCCTCACTAATGGCGCCGCAGAACTGCCGCAAACCCTAAGGTTCAAAGGCTTTCACACGGTCATTAAGTCGAGTTAGGGTTTCATTCTTCTAGAGGGACCATAGAATTGCCTGCATGTCTTTCCGAGTACTTTAACCTTGGAATAATAGGTTTCTGACATTCGACCGTCTCTGTCGACTCTCAACATCTCTGCGTGAAGTCGTTTCAGCTGGAATCAATCTATCTGATGACCTCGCATCGGCGTAGCGAACGAATCATATGTCCTAGTCATTCATCCTCGGTGACTAGCGACCTTCTATCATCCCTTAGTACAATCTCGTACTGCAATAGATCCAACATCTGGTGTAATATCTCGTCGCTCACAGCAACAACTGGCTCATTCGTCCGTACACTGAACAGCGCCTCAATCCTCCAGGAAAGGCGATACATGGGCGGTCATCTCTAAACCAGTCTACTCTAGATCTGAGTAAGACTCTGCACACCGAAATTCTTCAACTCAACTGGCAGCTCTAACAATGGCCCGATTCTCTTGTGCTGATCTGCACGTTCGAGAAATCTCATACCGCAATCAATCCAACGCTCGTGGCGTGAAAACACAATCAAGACACATCTCTGCAATCGTGTGTCGCCAGAATCCTGCCCTGGTCAGTTCTTGTTCGTAACGAGCTCATGCTGACCGCAACTCTAGCCGTAGCTCTCCCTGCCCGTAATCGTGGCAGCAAACCAAAACTAGTACCGATGAGGCTAGATCAGGAATGAATATGATATTGAACAAGGAAATGTACATCCTAAGGCTTCTTAAATGGAGTGGCGTATCGTAAATATGCCGCGGACATACCACGGTACGTCACTCTACTTTAGTCACCTATTCCATCAACCAAGGGTCATCCTACGCTCCGAAGGTAAAACCTAAAGCTCTGATACCAACTTTGTCACGACCCGAAAGTACGTAACATGACCGGCACTTAGACTACGAACGTCTCAAGGCGTACGTAATCGAAGTAAGCCGCAACCCAGAAATCTAAACCAAGAAAAGTAGTAGAGTGTAGAAAGAACCATATCAAATCAACCTGTATGCAACACAAAATACAACGCCTAAAGGCGAGGATCACAACAGAAATGAAACTCAATCAGCACAAAACCCATAGAATGATAACACGCGACTCTAAGGTCGAAAGAATAAACATCACTGGTCTTTATCTCAAATAAATACAAGTTTGGTTTATGGAAATTCTAAACAGAACTGAAATATAATATACAATGTATAATGATGGGTGAGATACAATAAACCCACCTACTAACAAGTCACCCGAAAGGAACAGTGCCCGCAAAGCCGTAAAGAATCCTGTACGGCAAACCTGTAAGAAACTGGGGCACAACGTGTTAGTTATATGTATGCCCTAGAGGCCATTACTGTACATAGGATGTATATTGTAGTGGATGCTGGGACATATATAGGGAGGACTTTCTTGCTCGACATGATAGTATGCTATCTGGTTACTCTTTACCTTAATGTGTATGCTGATTGTCTCTCTGTTACATGTTGGTAAAGCCCTTAGGATCTGTACTTGACTACCTGGACTATGATGCGGATCATACTAGTGGGGACATGGTAGTCCATAAGTACATCCTTCACAGTCCCTAGTCGTGGGTGTATCGAGATGGGGCATCGATAATACCAGAGTAGACTAGCGTGTACCTTCTCGACCCATACAGATGGGCGATGGATGATCCCATATCCATCGGTGTTTGACATCAGAGGAGATATACGGGTGCTCAGTAGAGACTGGGTACACTGGACGGACTCGCCGAGAACTCCCAGATGGTATTATACCTCACGTCAGATGGCAGTTCTCTGGTGACACTGGTACAGAGTAGTCTGTTGACCCGAGATCATCATAGAGTCTTGTGTGGTTCCCACTGTGCTTTGATTTCCATCTTACCACGTCCAAGAGGGCGTGCAAAACGGTGGTTTTTGGGTACAGTCCCGAGTCACATGGAGGCAATGAGCGATAGGAGGGGATTCGTCTCTCCCGGTATATGGGGGTTGATGTTGCGCTGTGTTCGATTGGCTATAACAGGAAATCCCTGGCCAGGGTTGCTGAGATTTACTGGTAAGTGTTACCAGTAGTTTCTCGAACAGTTATAGACCTCATATCGACACGACTTATTGAGCTATTGGGGTCTGACGTTTACCACCCCTAGGCGAGATATGCGACATATCAGACGATCAGACCGGACTGTACGGTAGTGTTACTGGTCGGATTCACTGGAGTGTGAGCGGGCTTGCTCGTCGATCTTCAGATCGCTCAATACCCGGGTGGCCGTTACGTTTAGCAGACCGCTTGCGGCTTGTGGATGCTTGATATGATCATCATCTGCTGCCGGCGTATTGACGAGTCTTTAGAGTCCTACACAGAGGTTTCCTGGCTCAAGCGAAACGAAATAGGAGCGCATATGAGATATGTGCGGGACCGAGAATAATGCGTGTATGTGATACCGTATTCTATTCTCACGATAAATATATCGAATGGTTGTATGCGATATAACCTAGTTATCGATTCAAGCGTTGATTCGATAAGCCGATATATTAGATACCAGTCGGTTATGTGCGCATGACCGGATCATTGAATCAAGTGTTGATTTAATGATTTAATGTATAATTATATATTTGATATATTACTTTGCATTAACTAGTATCGGTTCACTTTAGACGGATTTTCTCACTTGGTTTGTGCGCATTGCATATGCGATATGTTTTTGTGCACTTGATTGTATCATGTTTGATGATACAAGTCATGCTAGGGTTCAAGTGTAAAGACTAAACCTTGGTTAATGAAATGGTTAGGGTTTATAATTTGTTATTCATTTATCTATTTAATTATCCTTTTTATTTTTGATAAATGAATAAAAGAAAAGAGAAAAGAATGGTTGCTAGATTTGGAGTTTAGTTGAAACTTCATGAAGCTTTGATAAAGTCAACCATACTTATCTCATCCTTAACCCTAACCATTCTCACTAACCATGATTCATTCTCTACACTTGACCATGGTTAGAATTATGATAAGAATTCATTTTCTTTTCATTTTCTAATAACTTATCATAATTCTATGCTCATCATCTTCTTCTTCTTCTTCAAGTGAGCAACCTTGATGCCATTCATGGCAACTTGTGTTCTAGTGAGCAAAATCCAAATCCAAAGTGAACCCACCTCCTATTTCTTCATCCTCTACCTCTTGCCAAGTAGTAGAGTGTGTTTCCTTCACAACTTTTCACGGTTTGGTGAAGGTGGAGCTTGATTCATCGATGCCTCGACGTAGATCATCTTCGGCATGGACATCGTCGACCTAGCTTGCCCATTCTCCGACGAAGCCGACTCTAGAGCCCAGATTCGATTTGGACAGCGGAGAGGACCTCGTTGCGGAGCTATGGAGGTGGAGCACCGGATCTACAAAGGTTGTATTTCCGTATTTTATATAGTTAACTGTTAACTAGTTCTTGTTCGCCTAGAAATCTAGTATGCGATCCGTTGTTTAGGGTTTGTAGGCACCATAATTTTTGAAATTGCCATGGTTGATGGCTTGGGAGACCTCACTAGAGTGCCTAGGAACCCTGCATTGGTATCAGAGCCTAGCTAGAGCCTTAGGCGAAGTCCAGACGGAAATTGAAGTCCGATCGAACCGAAACCTCACCCGGGAAATTGCTCTCTGTACAATTTTTAAAAAGAGGGATTTTTCCACATTAAAAATGTTCAGAAATATCAGCAGGATATGATAAGAAATTCTGTAAAATTCGGCTTCCTAATTCCTACAGTGCGCCGCGCTTCCGCGGCACGAGCTTGTCTCGTGCGGCGCAAGCGCGGCCATTTTGTCGTATTAGGCATCCTAATTGGTACAGTAATTCACAATATTCTGTGCTGGTTTTCCTGGATATTTTTAATATTTTTTCCAGAGTTGAAATTTTCTGAGTTGATTTGGGAATTCGATGTTTCGATCGGGATATCAAATTTTGTCTGTGTGGCTTTCCGGATAAATTTTAGAATATGTTAAAAAGTTCGACCGGATATAAATACCCAACTTTTCCCCTGTCGGGAAATTTCCAAGTGTTGGATTTTTCCGTAGTTTAACGACGTTCTAAGTAGTGCAAGTAACGCGATGGTCCCTCTAGAAGACACAAACCTTAACTCGATTATGTGACCGTCTTGAACTGCCCTTTGAACCTTCGGGTTTGGGGCAGTACGGCGTGCCACATGTGAGGAGTTGGCTTGACCCTTCTACGGCTGGATCGTTGGTACTGAGGTACGAACGGAATGTTGTTAGACTTGTTTCATGTGTTGATCAGTTTCGGGAAAACTTGGGTGTTCGATTGTTCAATCGAAAAGTTTAACATTTTCTGTTTATCCGGAATGGGATACAATAATTGGAATTCACAATAAGTTATGAGATAACTAAATGAATGTTATAAACGTAGCAGTTTAGTCTCACTTGATCGGTTGCCACGGAATTTTGATGTGATCAAAAGTCCGTCGCAATCACGTAGCGTACGCGGATACTCGCCGGGTAAACTTAATAGACAGCTTCACTCCATAGCCCCGACCAAGTGACTGTAGGAGAACCCCGTTGCCGAAAGCATCCGTTCGGGTGCTCGCGGTAGCGGTGTTCCGCCTTGGTGCACTTCGTCGACGGCGTGAGGGGTGCGGCCGTCTACTGAAGTTTGCGACGAGCATTCGATCAGGATGTCGGGAATCTTGTTGAATTGCCCGACTTGATATTGAAAAGTGTTTTCGATAATGAGACTAAAATGTGGGGTTTATAATTGTTAGGCATGCGATGTCTAAAGAATTCATTTGGTCAGGCATGCGATGTCTGAAGAGATTGCGGATTCCAACTGTTGTAGTTTTACACTTTCTTTTCTGTGACCGTAAGTGTAATATGTGATATCGCCGGTTTCGTTGCTATATGTCAACGACAATTGGGATGGACATATTTACTTACGTTGATGACATGTGATGTTATGTGTTGCTGGATATGTTATATTGGATCGTCGTGTTTGAATAGCCGGGGGTTTTTATGTGAGATGAGTGTTTTTCATTTTCATTCATGTAAAAACTTGTATGTAATATTCTTTTATTGGGGCGCTTCCAGGTTGCGGGAGTTGTCACCTGTTGTATATTATTTACTTTTCCGCACTAGGATAGACCCAAGGAGGGGAGCACAAGTAACCGGGTTCTGGAGTCCAGTGGGAGACCAACTCGAGGAGTCGGGTCCGGGTCTCCTAACTCTAGAATTGGTAGGGTTGCTTGCCGCTCTCGTAGGGGTCTAGGGGTGTGGGTTTGGCTATTCATCACGACCGTGGAATCCGTGTTTTATACTGGCTCGTATTGAAAACACGGACGTCCTAGTATATCCAATATTTCATATGTTTCTTCTGCTGCGATATCTGTGATGTGATCATGTGATGTTCTGTGATGGATATAGTATATAGTATATATGATATATTATATAGATGTTACTTATGTTTTACACCCGCGCTAGCCCTGCCCTGCTCTGTCGTTAGTTACCTAACCTAACGGTGCACGAGGGGACATCGAGGCGAATGCGGATGGCATAAGTGTACGTCATATCTATCTGTGATGATTAGGTACTTAAATGATGGGACTTCATTAATGTGATTAATGAATTAAAAGAAACCTAAGATGTTGTAGAATTGAATTTCAAAATAAAACAGGTAGCTACAGTTCTTGCTTTGCACAGAGGTATATGTGATATATCCTGCACCTTATTCGATGAGGAAAGGACCGAGATCCCTTCACCGGGAGTGACTCCTTTAGCAATAACTGGCAGATGCTACACACTCGGTTTGTATTTTGATTGCTTTTAAGAGTTTTTGCTTTGCACAGTGATATATATGATATATCCCGCACCTCATTCGATAAGGAAAGGACCGACGATCCCTTCACAGGGAGTGACTCCTTTAGCAAAACTAGAAAAGCCTCAAAAGCATTCCATTTTTAAAATCATTTGATTCTACAACGATATAAAGTTCATTACGCAAAAGGTTTTCTTAAAAACCTGTCGTAGCCCTCCGTCATTTCAGATAGGTAATAGTTAGTATTCGTGCTGCGTTTGTTGACTCAGTCAAGGCGTAGTGTGCGGTAGCTAATTATTGCTTATCTGCAAAGCATATGATGCGATTGGATTAGGGTAGTCGTGCGGCCTTGTTGACTCAGTCAAGGGTCGTGCGGGTGGGTTTAATTCAATCGAGAAATGACGGGTTGAACTTTACTTGCGGTCTATGGTTTGTTGACTCAGTCAAGGTCATAGATCGCATGGGGCAAAATATTATCGGGAATTTCAAGTGTTGAAATTTGCAATGAGATTGCATACCTTCTATGAGATAGTTGGATCCCGATACCCGCTGCGAGTAAGAGTTACTCCTGGGAGAGTTTTATACATTACAACTAGCCGATCAAGTAGGTGTCTAGAAAGGTGTCAACGAGGTTACGCCTCTGGGAAAACGAGGTTTACATTAATTAGGTTCGTGCGAAAGCACGGGGGACCTCCCTCAAAGTACCGACACTGGCCTGGCTGAAAGATTGGCGAACTTGTAGTGTGTAATTAATCCCGGCTAGTCTTTCCTTTTAGGGTTTGAAGGAAGATTTGATAAAAAGCAGTGGGAGCCATCCTGATTAGATAAAATAATAACCAATCTATTCTTGACAGAGCGCACGCTGAGTGTTTTCTTCTCTCTCTCTCCAGGTAGCGACCATATCACGCCTTAATCAAGATAATAATACGGAATTTTGACCGAACCCGCTTGTTATACTGAGCTGGGGAACGTTGGTCCCGCTCCAACTTATAATTGTTATAAGACAGAGCAGGAAATTGGGGATTACCAGAATTCCCGTACCGCCCAAACGAAGAGAGTGCATACTGATGCATCATCTTCGGGTGTGTTCATTATACAGAACTGTTTCTCAGTATCCTTTACGTCCTGGGTATGTGATACCAGATCAGGATCCCAGATATGTAATCTGTTACATAGGGCTACAGATAGGTAGAGAACTGAGAAAGGGTGATAAGTTTCATGAGGCAGAAAACGGGGCAAGAGTTGCAGCCAGGTCTGTCGGTCACTGTCACCCTGTATTACCAATACATTGATTCTGAACGAATGTTATTAGATACCGAACCTGATATACCAAATCATATCACTCTCTTTATTAGTAAAGAAACGATATAATTTTGTATTGTTGGATAATGTTTTGAACATTTCCTATATCAAAAGTTGATCGGTTCAGGCACGTTATCTAAAAGCATTAATGTTCTAAATCAAACTACAGTTCTTAGTATATGGAACACACACAAGAGGAAGAGTTCAGAAATGAACGAATTCTTCTTGAGGCATTGTAGACTAGGTCAGATCAATGTGACCCGACTAGCTAGAGTTACATAAAGATGCATATTTAAATCAGTTTGAATTTACATCTTGTGAAACTCGCCAGTCATGTCACAAAGAAAAGATGACCACAGCTCTGTTTATTGGAAACAGAGAAAGAGTTAATAAACTCTTGGGACTGATACATGATGATGTATGCAAAGTCTCCTGTCTACACATGCCATGACCGGTTCTTTATACTTCATTACGTTCTCTGATGATCTCTCAAGATTCAGACCTATGTTCCTGTTGAAACACAAGTCCGAACCTTTTGAGATATTCACAGAATATAAGTTAGAAGTAGAGAACCAAAATACGGGTATAAGTATTATGTCCTATGATGAGATCAAGGAGGAGAATACTTGAGCACGGAAATACTGGACTATTCTAAAGGAGAATGAGATTCTCTCTCAGCATTACTCCTCCGTATACACCATAGCACGATGGTATATCGGGGCGGAGCAGATACACCCTATTTGATATGGTGTGCTCTATGATGAGTACTACTGAGTTACCTATTTCCTTTTGGGAAATATGCACTTGAGAAGCTGCATACCTATTGAATAATGGTTCCGATCAAATCAGTTGCCTACCGCTTCATATGTGATATGGAAAGGGAAGAGCCCATGTCTTAAGCTAGTTAAGATTTGGGGTTGTCCGGCCTATGTCTAAAAGCAAAATCCGGACAAGCTCGAGGCAAGGACTGTAATGTAGAACTGGAAAGGTTCCAGCTATACGAACTACAGCAGATGATTTGATAGAGCCAAAGGATTCAGTAGATTCCAACGAACCTCAGCCTCTCCGCCGATGCAGTAGGGTTCCTCACCCACCAGAGAGATACTTCAGTTTCTCTATGACAGTGGGAGCGAGGATTGCATCATGAGATGATGACCCAACTAGTTTCGAGCTGGCCATCAGGAGTGGGACTCTGTAAGAATGGCTGGATGTTTAGTGATCTGAGATGGAATCCTTATACACCAACAAAGTATGGACTTTGGTTGCTATATCTGAAGGGTTAAATCCCCATCAGGAGCAAGTATATCTTGAGAAGATTACTTGGTGTACATGGAAGAGTTGAGACTTTCAAAGCTAGACTTGTTAAAAGTTTGCATCATTTACCAGGCGTGGATTATGATGAAACCTTTTCAAGGATCTATGCTTAAGTCCATCCAGATCCTACTTACCACGGCTACATACCATGACTACGATATCTGGTGGTTGGGTGTCTTGACTGCTTTTCTAAATGATGATTTAGAAGAGTGCGTCTGTAAGTACACAGCCAGAGGGCTTCGTAGACAGTGGGAGCAGCGGAAACGTGTGCAAGATGCTTTATAGGATAAAGCAGGCATCGCGGAGTTGGAACATCTGTTTTGATGAATTAGTCAAAGAGTTTGACATCATCAAAATGGTAGATGAACCTTGTATATACAAAAAGGTAGTAGGGAGTATGGTGACGATCCTCGTAGAGTACGTGGATGACATTCTCTTGATAAGAAAGGAGTTTCCTATGCTACGCTCGGTCAATCTCCGCTTATCACAAAGATTCTCCATATAGGATCAAAATGATACCTCCTAAATCCTAGATTTTGGATCTATGAGATAGATCTAAATGGATGTTAGGATTCTCACTAGTTGTAGTGAGAAGATATCAATCGATCCTGGGGAGAATCACTGGAAGGGTTCCAGGGTGATAAAGACGACTGAATGTCAGTCGCAGGCATTGTCTTTACCCTCAGTAAAGGGACGGTATGTTGGAAGAGTTCCAAGCTGGATACCGTGACATACTAGACGATAAAGGCAGGATACATCGCTACTTAAGATGCTACCAAAGAGGCTATTTGGGTGTATATAGGTTCATGAGATGAACTATGTTCCTCCCATTGTGTGACAATGGAGTTGTGGCTTATGCCAAGGAACGTCAGTCCCATCAGTGATCCAGACATATTCTAAGGCAGCATCGCCTGATCATGGAGATAGTTGATCTCCAGGGTGATCGAGGTTAGGAAAGTAGACTCAGAGGACAACACAGCGGATCCACTCACAAAGGCCTGTTCCCAGAGAGAGACTTTTATGGGATGGTTGAGTATGAGATACTGCAACCACTGCTACAGATGGCCCTAGTGCAAGTGGGAGATTGTTAGTTATATGTATGCCCTAGAGGCCATTACTGTACATAAGATGTATATTGTAGTGGATGCTGGGACATATATAGGGAGGACTTTCTTGCTCGACATGATAGTATGCTATCTGGTTACTCTTTACCTTAACGTGTATGCTGATTGTCTCTCTGTTACATGTTGGTAAAGCCCTTAGGATCTGTACTTGACTACCTGGACTATGATGCGGATTATACTAGTGGGGACATGGTAGTCCATAAGTACATCCTTCACTGTCCCTAGTCGTGGGTGTATCGAGATGGGGCATCGATAATACCAGAGTAGACTAGCGTGTACCTTCTCGACCCATACAGATGGGCGATGGATGATCCCATATCCATCGGTGTTTGACATCAGAGGAGATATACGGGTGCTCAGTAGAGACTGGGTACACTGGACGGACTCGCCGAGAACTCCCAGATGGTATTATACCTCACGTCAGATGGCAGTTCTCTGGTGACACTGGTACAGAGTAGTCTGTTGACCCGAGATCGTCATAGAGTCTTGTGTGGTTCCCACTGTGCTTTGATTTCCATCTTACCACGTCCAAGAGGGCGTGCAAAACGGTGGTTTTTGGGTACAGTCCCGAGTCACATGGAGGCAATGAGCGATAGGAGGGGATTCGTCTCTCCCGGTATATGGGGGTTGATGTTGCGCTGTGTTCGATTGGCTATAACAGGAAATCCCTGGCCAGGGTTGCTGAGATTTACTGGTAAGTGTTACCAGTAGTTTCTCGAACAGTTATAGACCTCATATCGACACGACTTATTGAGCTATTGGGGTCTGACGTTTACCACCCCTAGGCGAGATATGCGACATATCAGACGATCAGACCGGACTGTACGGTAGTGTTACTGGTCGGATTCACTGGAGTGTGAGCGGGCTTGCTCGTCGATCTTCAGATCGCTCAATACCCGGGTGGCCGTTACGTTTAGCAGACCGCTTGCGGCTTGTGGATGCTTGATATGATCATCATCTGCTGCCGGCGTATTGACGAGTCTTTAGAGTCCTACACAGAGGTTTCCTGGCTCAAGCGAAACGAAATAGGAGCGCATATGAGATATGTGCGGGACCGAGAATAATGCGTGTATGTGATACCGTATTCTATTCTCGCGATAAATATATCGAATGGTTGTATGCGATATAACCTAGTTATCGATTCAAGCGTTGATTCGATAAGCCGATATATTAGATACCAGTCGGTTATGTGCGCATGACCGGATCATTGAATCAAGTGTTGATTTAATGAATTAATGTATAATTATATATTTGATATATTACTTTGCATTAACTAGTATCGGTTCACTTTAGACGGATTTTCTCACTTGGTTTGTGCGCATTGCATATGCGATATGTTTTTGTGCACTTGATTGTATCATGTTTGATGATACAAGTCATGCTAGGGTTCAAGTGTAAAGACTAAACCTTGGTTAATGAAATGGTTAGGGTTTATAATTTGTTATTCATTTATCTATTTAATTATCCTTTTTATTTTTGATAAATGAATAAAAGAAAAGAGAAAAGAATGGTTGCTAGATTTGGAGTTTAGTTGAAACTTCATGAAGCTTTGATAAAGTCAACCATACTTATCTCATCCTTAACCCTAACCATTCTCACTAACCATGATTCATTCTCTACACTTGACCATGGTTAGAATTATGATAAGAATTCATTTTCTTTTCATTTTCTAATAACTTATCATAATTCTATGCTCATCATCTTCTTCTTCTTCTTCAAGTGAGCAACCTTGATGCCATTCATGGCAACTTGTGTTCTAGTGAGCAAAATCCAAATCCAAAGTGAACCCACCTCCTATTTCTTCATCCTCTACCTCTTGCCAAGTAGTAGAGTGTGTTTCCTTCACAACTTTTCACGGTTTGGTGAAGGTGGAGCTTGATTCATCGATGCCTCGACGTAGATCATCTTCGGCATGGACATCGTCGACCTAGCTTGCCCATTCTCCGACGAAGCCAACTCTAGAGCCCAGATTCGATTTGGACAGCGGAGAGGACCTCGTTGCGGAGCTATGGAGGTGGAGCACCGGATCTACAAAGGTTGTATTTCCGTATTTTATATAGTTAACTGTTAACTAGTTCTTGTTCGCCTAGAAATCTAGTATGCGATCCGTTGTTTAGGGTTTGTAGGCACCATAATTTTTGAAATTGCCATGGTTGATGGCTTGGGAGACCTCACTAGAGTGCCTAGGAACCCTGCACAACGGGGGTGAGTTGCCAACTCGTGAGTAGAAAAAGATCTACGAACAGAAAATCGCATGTATGACGCAAACCTAGGTCATACGATCAATATATATAAACCTCAAATGAATAAGTCTGAAGCATGCAAAGGTGACAATGTAACATCTATACATATATGTAGTGTCAAGTGCTCATGCCATTGCCTCAGGTAATAACATGTCATAAATAAGAGGTATGTCTGCATGAAGTAATACGTTGAAGTATCAATGGATATCAATACACATATATTAGCATCCCATTCCACTAATATTGGTGTAAAGGTATATATAACAGCGCCCTCATACCCTGTTATATATACAAATAAGGTATGATCAATGTAATCAAGGTCTGTATGTAATCAAAGTATGTATAAACGTGGATCCCGTCCACCCGTCACTCAATGACAATAAGCATCATGCACGTAAATATCATAAGCAGATGCATGGAAGTACGAGGATATAATCAAAATCATGGAACCAGAGTGCCCAGCATCGACACTCGAAAACATCATGAAAACTGTACCTAGCATCGGCACGTAAATCCTCATATATCGGGCATCGGTCAGTCGGGGTCAGCCCACGGGGTCCGTCTGCGGTATCGGCCCTCGGCCCCCAGCAGTACGAGTCGTCCCGTATCCATCTCTCGACTCTGGCCAGTATCCTCCGGATAACCGCCAAGTCCAACCAATCACCGGTAGGTAGTAGTCCCTTTGCCAGGCTCACCGTCTACCGCACAGCGACCCGTTCTCGCCCCGGGGTACCGTACCGGGTCCACCATGTACCCGTATTCGGTCTCATCCGCCTTCTCGAATCGGGTTCCACATGTCACTCTAGCACCGAGAATTCACATGGTGGACGCACTGAAATATCATATCAAGGGTAACCGGGTTTTTAAAACAATTACATTTTTTCTTTTGAAATATCCACGGTTCCCAAATCCAGAAATATCAGGGAAACAATATATCCCAATGCGTATAATCGAATGCATGATATAGGCGATATGTAAAAGAAATGCAAGCACATCTGTCTATCATGCAACCTGGAATGGTAATATGCACATATTGGGGGAAACCGCTCTTTTAAAATGAATCAGTTTTGAAGAGTATCTTGCGGTTCCCAAAAATTAGAAATATCATCTATGTATGTGCAAACATGTATGTGTACAAGTATGAGTATGTGCACAAATATAAGTGTACAATGAGGATGCCATGCAAGGATCGTATCCTGAATGCAACAGTACTACAGTGTAGTGACATAGCATTTATCGATGATGAAGTGTGTGAGCCGGCAAGCAAGTGTACGTGGAACATACGCATCATCGATAATGGTGCTGGTGTCCTAACAGCATGATGGTAATATAGCAATAGCACATGAAAATGAAATGCGAATAGCAATGAACATGCAGAATCGAATAAACCATCGCACTGTGAAAAGTCTACATTAATATGTATATGTCATGAAATTGTGCCATTTGAAATAAGACAGATCGGGGTTTTTAGTAAAATAAGGGTTACGGAGTTTTTAAGAAAGATACGTCCTTTGAAAATATCCGTAGAATCCCTTTACTAATTTTGAAGATATTCCCGATTCGTAAGTTTTTGAAATAGGTATGAATCGGGTCTAGCCTAACATCTACTATACTAACTACTGATCTAACTATCAAGTCAATCGGGAGGGGTATTGAAACCACCTAAATCTAAGTCGATATATATAAATAAATATAAATATAATAGTCGGTGATCCCGTCTCAATAGTATCGCGTACGATACCGTATATCATCTGACATCCTCGAGTCATGAGTGCGGATCAATCATCAAAATATGGCTCGTACGATAAGTCGTCGTACGGCATCCCTATAGCTGGGTACGGGTCAATATCACGTTCATCACCCTATTTATCTGATATCCTCTTTTATCAAGATCATCATCCATGGTACTGACCTACGTCTAGTACAACACAAATGTCATCAATCCAATCATGATCTGGCTGCTGACCTACAGCCTCAAACAACTGATATCAACATCATATATCGTCAAAGAGAAAGGTACATCACTCAATGCGACCCACTATAAATATCTAACCTGACATATCTCATATCACAACCACATGACAATTATTCAGAGTATATCACTCTGATATGTATCGTCGTCTAAAGATCCGCTATATTATTAGGGTGTATCTCCAATATGAGTCCTGCCATATCACCGATATCATAAGCTCAGAACATATCTCATCGACTCATCTCCACTGTCCTCCAATATCCTCATTGTCACCGTATAACCCTAGCAAATTCGCACGTGTGTGCGTGTGGGTGTAAACCTATTCTAGGTTCGCGACTAGAACTACACTAGCTACTTCTAACCCTATCCTATGCATATTCCACCTAACACATCCTAAATAACTAGGTCACACATAAGCTAGCATATATCTGTATATATAATCTATATGGTATATTAGACATCGGACTGCGGGGGTGCTATACGCCATCCACCCGACTTCTCCCCGTAGATATAAATCTACTCACCTTGTTTTATGCGTGCCGGTGCCGATGTCGCCATTTGCATCCCCAACGCCTCGACGCCACGGGGGGTACCTACAAGGATATCACATGCTAAAACACATGAAAATCACATCGGAAACCAAAATGGTGCACGCTACGCCTATATGTAAAAACTTGTGACCTGGCGTGCAAACACAGCCAATAACTACTGTCGTTGACGTCCAAACGCCACCCGACAGATACGAATCATCGAATACCAAAATCCATACGAAAACAAGTCGTAAATCATACGCCAACTCATGAAAAACAACCCAGATTTTACCCTGACTGGAAACAGTCAAAACTAGATATACAGGGGGTCAAGTTTACATGAAATGGGGCTGTACACGTAAAACGAGGCGATTTCACCCTGGTCTGGCCGCAAATTGTGGCCAGAGGGAATAAAACTGCGGCCGGGGTTTTGAGATGAGGGCTAGGGCTTTGGGTAGTGGTTCCAGGGTGCCTGCACAGCTTATCGCCAAATCAATTTTATTTTAGGAGGTCCCGGGTTGTAGCAGATTCCAGAGAGGTTGCAAAATCGACAAAAACGCTAATTTACACCGATTCTAAACTTTCAGGTGTGACACTGGAATCTGGGGTAAACTTGGTTACAATGGTCTCAAATACACCTATAAGGTTATACTAACATTCAAACCCATCCCTTGGCCAACTCTCACTAAAATCACCTAAAACTAGCACTAGATCACAATATAACAGTAACTTTCAGCTATAAAACCAGAATTGGGCAAAATAGGAGTTGGATTGCAAGATTATACCTCCAAATGGTCCTTGGGTGTAGGAGAAGGGAAGGAGGAGGTGAAGAGGAGTGTTGTGCTGCTGCTTGATTGCTGTTACAGCTGCTGGGGTTGCTTTGCAGCTGCTGCTGTTGCTGTGAGCTGATGCAGTTTTGTTGCAGCAGAGGCTTTTGTGGCTGCTGAGGTTGGTGTTGTGTTGGTGTGTTCTTGTGTTGGGCTGAGGTGTGGTATGATAAGGGTGTGGGGTTGTTTGAAGGAAGTTGCTGCTGTGGCTGCAGAGCAGATACAAATGGGGCTGAGTTTTGTGTGCTGGGATGCTGTTTTGTAAGACTTGGCAGCTTATAGCAGCAGCCTTGGTGCTGATGTGGTGTAGGATTTGAGAGAGTTATGTGTGTGAGAAGAGATGTGAGTGTGAGTGAGTGAGAGGGAGAGATGTGATCAATGAGAAGATGGGTGAAAGAAACAATGGATTAAGGTATAACCCCAAGCTAACCCCCCTCACCCTTATCTTCCCATTAGATGTTAGCATGCCCAAAACCATCATGGCTCTCTCTCTCTCTCCTACCTACTAGTCAACCCCTACCCTAATTTAAATCTAAAACTAAAACCCTTAATTAAACCCAATTAGCTTACCAAATGGGTTAAACCACCATGGGTGGCTAAACATGGCTCACCCACCATGGTCATCTATCATGGTTCAACCCTAGGTTTGACATGAGTCCAAAACATGAAACAAGTGTGACAAGTGTAGAAAAAGTTATGAGCACATTCTTGCACAAAAGCCAAAAATCCAATTAGCGATTTTTAATCGCGATTAACACCAAAATAGCATGTACTTAACCATAAAATCTTTAAAATGGCATATTTTCGCAAAATACCCTATTTTAGAATTTTCAAAATTTTCCTCCGAAATTTTCACCATTTATCGGTATTTAATTATACCGATTATTAAAATATTCATTAAAAATTAATATTGAATTATGAAAATTCCCAAAAATAATATTTTATTTTTTTGAAATGTTACACCGGAGTTGACTAGTGTATACAGTCGAGACCCCGACGAGGGGCGGTGGCCGGTCTCACAAGCAATTGGTGTCAGTTGGTTCACCTAACATGTGTACAGGTGCTCATTAGGTTATGAGTACACCGGACAGGACTCGTCGGGAACATGCTAGCTTGTTATTAAAACCTGTCGTCAAATAGCAATTCCCAGGTGACATGTGTACAGGTTAGTCTATCGACCTGAGATCGTCATTTGTCTCGTGTGAGTTCCCACTTTTCTTTGAATATTACCCTACCACGGCTCAAAGGAGTCGTGCAAACAGGTTTTAGTTCGGTACAGTCCCGAGCCACATGGAGGCAGTGAGCGGATCAGCAGGGGATTCGTCTCTCCCAACATTGGGGATGAGATCACGCTGTGTTTAGGAGAGCCAATACACAAAGTCCATGGCCATGGCAAGCGAGATTTACTGGTAAGTATTCCAGTAGTATCTCAGGATGTTTTGGGCTACACTCCGACACGACTTATACTGCTTTTAGGGGTCTGACATTTACCAGCTCCCTAGGCCCGATATGCGATATTCATAGACGAACGGACCGGACTGTACAGATATTGTTACACATAGGCTCAGTAGGGTTCCAGGATGAGTTCGCTCATCGGATTCCATTTCTTTCAGTACATGGGCAGCCGTTACATACAGCCAGTACCACTGAGGGCTTGTGGTTAAACCCACTGCCAGAGTATTGACGAGTCTTTAGAGTCCCCCACTGAAAGTTTCCCAGTTCGGGCGAAACATTGTAGAGGCCATATGGTTTTATGGCAGGGTTCGAACATACGCGTGCACTTGTGCACGTGTCATGGTTCGGACGGATAATACTAGTGGGCTTTGGTTTAAACTGGATCCTAGTATTATACTGTATAGATTTTGTCTCATTGCATTTGTATTCGGCCGGAATACAAATACGGGTATGTATACACAGTTGCGGGGTTATCTTGTAATTAGTTACCGGATTGCTTTTTGAAGTTTCCAGTTTGCTCTCTTTATTTGGCCAAATTCCTATTCTTTTGTTCATGGCTGAATTCTAGTTGGTGGAGGGGGTTATTTGCAAAGTGGCTATTAGCAAAGGAGGGGTTTTTTTGTGGCGGGGGTTCTGCAGCAGCCTGGCGAAGCTTCTAGGATGTGCTTGACTCTTTTGTGCATTATTGTTGCATTGATTGTTTTTGGAAGGCTTAGGATTTTTTGTGGGATCTTTTTGCTTATGGTTACCATTCTATTTCCTTCCACTCACCCACCATTCCCACTTGGCCGAGCACTTCTCTGTGCAAGCCCCATTTGCTTTTGTGAGAGAGGATTTTTGGTTCATTCATTAGCACAAAAAATTCCTTGGCTCATTCTCAATCTCAATTCCGTATCTAAACTCCCATGGCAACTTCGATTAACCCTCACCCGATTCGTTGGGTGACTCGAGACAAAGTATTCTACACTTACTCTACATCAACCTTGGACATGTCGGCTAGCGAAGTTAGTGTCCGAGTTGCCTCAGTTCATAGGCGTGAGCCCGTATAAAGATTCGTTGACGTGGCACAGCTTTGGGCGAGGAGGAGACCGGAGGTCGAGCGAGATCGGGGAGCGAAGTTCGTCGGCGCAACCGCAACATGCTAGGACAGAGGTTAAAGACCGAAGGATATGGATTGATCGGTATAATCTCTAAACCCTCTTTTACAATATACTAGTTTACGGTTAATGGAACGATCCGGGTTTTAAGTTTGCTTTAGCGCCAGTTCGTAAAAAGTTTTTTGTTCCGCATTTGGCCTCGGAAAGACGGCTGGGGCGCTACCGTAGACATACATTAAGATTCATGGAGAAAAAGAGAGATGCACTGTATCGGCTCCACTCATTGAGGCTAGTTCTCGAACACAGTTTGCAAAACTGTTAAGTACAGAAGTTGGGTATGTGATACCGTAATAATTGGCCTTAAGTGCTTATGGGAGATTGTTGGATATAGGTGTCCTCAAGGCAATTATTGTAATTTAAGGAGGACCTATACGAGAGAACAATCTTACTCGAGATGATAGTATGCTATATGGTTTGTCTTTACCTGTCATGTGAATACATTCTACTAGTTATCACGTATCGATAATACATGAGATAAAGCCCTTAGGATTTTGCATAACTACCAGGACGATGATGCAGACCATACTAGTGAGGCATAGGTAGTCGATAAGTACATCCTTGAAGGTCCCTAGTCGTAGGAGTATCGAGACTGAGCATCAGTACTCCAGTTTAGACTAGTGTATACGTTTTCTAACCCGGTTGGAGGGCGATATTGTTGGCTATAGTGCCCTCAAGTTAATTATTGGATCACAGGCACGTGATTGCAATGATTGAGGGAGGACCTATACCGGTAGGACAATCTTACTCGAGATGATAGTATGCTATCTGGTTTGTCTTTATCATCGTGTACATGCTTCAGGTGACACTATAGTTCACTATTACATGTTGATAGAGTCCATAGGATTCTTGCTTGACTACCAGCAGTATGATGGCGATTATATACGTAAGAGTTAGGTAGTCTATAAGCACATCCTTAAAGTGTCCCTAGTCATCGATACTCCATGAGTAGACTAGTGTATACGTATCGAGACTGGGCATCGATACTCCATGAGTAGACTAGTATATACGTATCGAGGGTTTCGAGACTGGGCATCGATACTCCATGAGTAGACTAGTGTATACGTATCGAGACCCCGACGAGGGGCAGTGGCCGGTCTCATAAGCTATTGGTGTCAGTTGGTTCACCTAAGATAGTATGCAGGTGCTCACTGGGTTATGAGTATACCGGACGGACTCACCGGGAACATACTAGTTGGTATTATGCCTATTATCAGATAGCAGTTCCCAGGTGACCTGTACACGTTAGTCTATCGACCTGAGATTGTCATTTGTCTCGTGTGAGTTCCCACTGTGCTTTGATTACTACCCTACCACGGCTCAGAGGAGTCGTGCAAACAGGTTTTAGTAGGGAACAGTTCCGAAACACATGGAGGTAGTGAGCGGATCGTCAGGGGATTCGTCCCTCTCGGTATTTGGGGTAGAGGTCGCGGAGTGCACGGATGGCCATCACCAGAAATCCTTGGCCAAGATAGTTGAGAATTACCGATCTAGGATCATTAGTTTCTCTTATGGTGATGGGCTTCATACCGACACTAAATATCGTGTTATTTAGGGTCTGACTTTATCCACCCCCTAGACCCGATATACGATACTCATAGGCGAATGGATCGGACTGTACGGATATTGTCAATGTCAGGCTTAGTAGGATTTTTGGATGAGTTCGCTCGTCGGCCTCTCTTTCGCTCAATACGTGGGTACCCGTTACGTACAGCTAGTGTCACTGACGTGCTTGTGGTTAAACCCACTGTCAGCGTATTGACGAGTCTTTAGAGTCCCACACAGAGGGTTTTCTTGGTTCAGGCGAAATGCTGTAGAGGCCGTATGGTTTTATAGTAGGGTTTGATCAAATACGTGCACTCGTGCATGGATCATGATCGGACGGATCATAGTAATGGGCTTTGGTTTAAGCCGGATCCTAGTATTAGATAGTTGGATTATTTTCGTCTCGTTGTATTCGTATTCAGTCGGAATACGGATGCATGTATGTATATACAGTTGAGGGTTAGTCTTGTAATCCGTTACAAGATTATTTTGAAGATGCCATTCTTTTTAATGTATTAAACATTTAGGGTTTTTGATAAATGTTTAATATTTTGATGATGTGGAAATTGTGAGGCTAAGTTTTGGCATGGTGCATTTATTGTGCCATGCTTATTTGTTTATTGTTTTATATTGTGAGATATTTGTGAGGGTTTCATGGGAGATATTTTGTGTGATGTTTTTTATATTATTACTACAAAATACCTCACAATATAACACAATATAAACACATGAAGAAAAAGGGGTAGCCAAGCTTATTCTTTTTCAAGTGTTGCCTTTTTCTTTTGTGCAAAGACTTGAGCTCACACACTTCACCTCCAATGGCTTCTTCTTCACCTCCATCCATACCCTCTCATGTGTTGAGAATCCATGGATGTCTTGAGAAAAAATGATTGCACACTCTCTCTACATCATCTTGAGCACCTAGGTTAGAAAACTTGTTGTTCGAGTTTCTTCGGTTTGAAGCGGAAGCCCGTATTAAGAATCCTCGAGGTGGATCGTCTTTGACGAGGGAGACCGGAGAGCAGACTTGTGCGGGGCAGCCGGCAAGGAGCTTGGGATGAGATTGAAGACCGAAGGACACGGATCGATCGGTATAATCTCTTAACACTTTACAGTTTTTCTAGTAAACGGTTAATTGTTCAATCCGGGTAAATGGTTGTGGTATCGCCGAGTTTTACAAATTTTTGTTCTGTATTTGGCCACGGATTAATGGTCAGGGTGCTGCCGTAACCCAACATGGTATCAGAGCCAATCCATTAACCGTACACTAGTGGTTTAGACAATGTTAAACTATCGAAACTGAAACAAACCCGATACACTGCACTGCTGATTCCAGTCGCTGTTGTTTTTTAAAGTGTCTTCAAAAATTATTTAAACAACTGTAGAAGACTACTAACATGACCTATAAACAATACCCTAAATATGAAGCACTTCCACCAAAATTTGGCTGAGCACATTGCTCAAAAATCCGAGGAGGCCGGCCAGAAAGAAGCTTCTGGGTTTCGTTTTTTGGGTGTGGTTTGGTCTCTGGAATGTTGGTTCAGCGGTATTGTTTGTTTAGCCCAGTTTGGATATGGTTTTACCTAGTTGTTTGGGGCTACTCGGGGGTTATTTCGAAGTCGATATTTTCTAACATTGTTTAAAGTTTACAGTACATACATTTCTATTTGCGACCATGAATGTCATTTGATCGGTACAACTTGTTTAATCGCTATAGTTCTTTTAGACGGGTTTGCGAACGTTACATTCACGTTGATGTTCTGTATTGTGCTGTACTGTGTTGTTGCGGATTCGTCATGGTGGATAGCTTGCATGTAATGGTAGTACAGTTTAGTTATATTTGTACATTTGATATCGCGGGGCGAGCGTCCGACATATGGACTGTCGTCACTTCCTGTTTATATATTATTCTTTTGGGGCACGACCAGGTTGAGGTCGATATCACCGTTGTACATATTTTCTTTTCTGTACTAGGATTACCCCACCGTGGAGTCCACGGATAGCCAGGTTCTAGAGGGCAACAAGCCCGCATCTCATGGTGTTGAGACGGAGGGGGCCTCACTCTATAATTGGAGGACTATTCTCCGCACTCGTATGGGGTACAGGTTGACCCAAGGAGGGGTGCTCAAGTTATCGGATTCCGTGAAGTATTTGGTGGTCCATTCACTTTGCTGAAGGGGGCGCCTCGCTTCTGGTTTTGGCGGGTAACTTGCCGCGCTCGTAGGGGTCTAGATTTTCATTTCATAGGTTATCCACACGACTAGGGGAACGTCGGTTTTCAGTTGGGGCTCAAAGGAAACCCGGGGCTCCCATATTATTTGTATTGTTCTGTGATACTTATTACTTTTCTGTGATGTTGCATTTATCATGCCTGGAGCGATTATTATATATTGATATATATACTAGTAGATATTGTATATGTTTTACACCCGCGCTAGTCCAGTCCCCGCTCTGTCGTTAGTTAAGTAACCTAACGGGTGATGATAGGACCCAGTGGCGAATGCGGATGGCATATACATACATTATATTTTCGTTCTTTTCTGGTGTGATTAACTGATGGGACTGCGTTGATTCGGATCAATGCAAGGAAAAAAAACCTGTTCGATGTTGTTGGAATAAATTTTCAAAAAGCTGTTATTATAAGGACGTTCCTTTTTGCTTTGCACAGCGGTATTCGGTTATGAATATCTAGCACCTCATTCGACGAGGCAAGGGTCGAGATCCCTTCATCGGGAGTGAACCCTTGGGCAGAGGTTTGCATCAGGGTAATAAGTTCACTATAGTCGATTACTTTTTGCTTTGCACAGCGGTATTCGGTTATGAATATCCAGCACCTAATCCTACGAACAAAGAGCCGAGATCCCTTCACCGGGAGTGACCTCTTTAGCAAAGGTTTTCGCTACTATATATTTATAAAAAGCTATGTGGTTCCTTCAACGATATCAAGTTCATTACGTTAAAGGTTTTTCGCCAAAAACCAGTCGTAGCCCTCCGTCATTTCTTATAAGTATTACTTAGTATTCATTATGTGTATATTGACCTCTGTCAAGGCACAGTGCTTGGTAGCTGGGTAATGCTTGTTTGTTGCATAGATATGCGATTATTTAGGACAGTTGCACGGTCGTTTTGACCTTTGTCAAGGGCACGTGCAGGTGGGTCTAAGTTAATCAAGCACAATGACGGGTTGAACTTGACTTGCGACTTATGATATGTTGACCTCTATCAAGGTCATAAGCCGCTTGGAGTAAAAATCACATCGGGAGTTTCTAAAGAAACTAAAACTTGCCAGGCATGTACATAACTTCTGGAGTGCGGTGACGTGGGTGGATTCCATCAAGTTATCATGCGATGATAGTTGGATCCCGATTCCCACTGATGAGTTAGTTTTCTCCTCAGGTGATCCCGACTAATTCTTCTTTCAGGTTTGGAGGAGAATTTGATGATACAGTAAGAGACATCCTTATTAGATAAAGTGATTAACCATTCTGATTTAGGTTTGAGTGCACGCTGAGTGTTTCTTTCTCTCTCTCTTTGACAGCGACCATGGCCCGACCCTAGACTACAACTCAGTAACCAAGTTAACCGAACTTTCTTAAAACACTGGCTTTTGGATTGTCTGAGTTGCATACAACAATGCCACTCCTTCCTTTACCCTTTGCTTTTCTCCGGAACATTCTGTATTACTACGTAGATCCACTTCCATTGGATAAATCCATCGTATAGTTACATACGAACTCGAAGGAACTTTTTCGAGGATGGATTCTGGTTCTGGAGAAAATGAATAAGACTATTCAGTTGTCTTTTCCTTTTACCTTCTCTCAAGTTGCGAGTACTCCTAGGATTAGGAGAGTACACCTGTTAGGCTAATTGGATAGTCTTCTTCCAAACCATAGGCAGGTGCTGAAAGGTAGGGAATGAAGAAAACCAATTAGCCTAAGTGTGGTGTACAGAAGGAAATAAGTAAAGACAAATAAAGGGATTAGAAAGAGAGCAAAGTAAATTGCGACTGCTACATTCATGACCAAACCACGTATTTCATCGCCATTCCTACTTCACCTTTGGATTTCTCCAGAACACCCTGTATCACTATGAAGATCCACAGTTATTGGATAATCCATCGTATGGTTATATACGAACTCGAAGGAACTTGTTCGAGTTCGAGGATGGATTCTGGTTCAGGAGAAATGGAATAAGCTTTATTTAGTTGTCCTTTATCTTTAGCTTCTCTTAGGTTACGAGGGCTCCTAGGAATAGGAGAGTACACCTATTACGCTTATTGGATAGTCTTCTTCCAAACCATAGGCTGGTGCTGAATGGTAGAGAAGGAAGAAAACCATTTAGCCTAACGATGGTGTACAAAAGGTAACGACTAAAGACAAATAAAGGGATTTGGAATGATGTTAACGAAATATACGATTACAGTCATGAATCTGATAATGGAAGAGGAATTAGTAGGAATACTCAGATACCCCTTCGAAACATTTTCATGTTTCAGTTTCACTATGCGTTGTTAATAGAAAACCGATTTCCCAATTAGACCCTTACTCCAGGATATGTATTTACCAGGTTTGATTCTCACATCTGTATGGTTTTACAGATGATGAGTCGGAGTAAGTTATTAGGAATTAGGTGATCATCCTCATTATATCGGAATTCGTTGTAATTGGTGATATTTGAGGAAATCGCCTGGGTTTTTGCCGGATGGTAAATATTTGGTTTTGAATATCCGTTGTTATACACCAATTTCAAACTGATATATCTATATGTTTATTTTATAAAGTGAGATATAACTTTTTGAAATTATGTCCATGATATTTACCTATAGCAGTTGATGGTTAGGTAAGGAGCATTCAAGAGCGGTGTAATTCTTCATATCCATAGTACAGTTTTCAACCTACGACGCATAAGATTTGAGTTATTCAACTCAGGAGACTTATACAAAGTATTGTATGTTGTCATGTGTCCATTAGGACAGAGGGGTTGGTCCTCGTACTATATTCTTTTTACTTGTGACTTCTCAAGTTTTAGACACGTGTTTCGTAGAAATACAAAGTCTAAGTTTTGATAAGTTATAGGTATAAGAATAAAGTAGAGAACCGTGTGTTGGAAGTATCGAGATTCTTTAAGGTGATCGAAGATATAGATACTTGTGTTTGGTATTCAATTGATAGTAATGGTTTTGAGAACTTGCTTCTCATTCAGGTTACTCATATCTGGATGACTCCTAAGTTGAGTAATGTTGATCGGCCTCTCTCCATTTAGATGACACGCATGGGAGACAGCTGCATGATTTGAATCTGGTTCCAATTAAATCAGTGCCTCTGTTTCTATATTGTATATAGAATGGTTCATATCTTAACGACGTTAAGGTATTTGGAGTTGTCCGACTTATGCTTTAAACCAGACTCTGGATAACTCAAGGCACGTTTTGTAATGGCAGTTTGTGGGTTAACCCGGAATATGACGAGGGTTAATTTTCTACCATCTAGAAGATCAATAGTGATATTGTTCTTGACTCGCCACAGTTTTAGTAAAATGGATTTTTTCATAAAACAGTAGTGGGAGTATGGTAGAACTGGAAGTGATTTCAGAACCACAAACGATTACTGAAAATTTAATAGAACCTAAAGATTCAATCGGTTTTGGCATTCCATTAGCCACTCTGTAGATATGGTGGGTTACCTCAGGCACCCGAGAGGTACTTCGGTATTCTCAAAGACGGTGACAGGGAGGTTCTTGTTTACCCAAACTTGACACTACTGTTGTTCCAGACTATGTGACCCGGCATGAGGATGAGTATAGCGTCGTTCTAAACTAGTTTTAGAAATGCACGTGTATATGACTCTGCCAGAGGTTGTTGTAGTCAGTGGGAGCAGCGGAAGCATAGTGGACAAGTAGCTTGTGTCTATTTATAGACTAAAGTGGATAAAGCGGAGATAGATCATCTATTTTTGATGTGACGGTCATGCGCTTTGACTTCATCTGAATAGGAGATGGATCTGTTAAGAAGGTAGTAGGGTATGATGTCCTGGTATTTTGATGACATACACAGAGTAGGAAGTGAAATTCCTATACTACGATCAGTTATACTGTGGTTGTCACACAGTAGTTTCTCCACATAGGATATGGATATTATATCTGACATTCTGGTCACTAGATCTATGGTTTTAGATCTAAATTTGGGTAGTTTTCCAATATGGGTACTTAGACAGTATTTTAAAAGATATTTTAGAATGGACGACTCCTGGTATGGTGGTGTACCTGCAGGTGATGGAGTCACCCTCTCTAAAGGTGTCTTATAAACTAAAGGGGAGAAGGATGTGCATAATTGGCATATCACTTGCTTAGGCAATTGAGTCAATCATGAGATGTCATGTACCACACCAGATGTTTGTTTTGCACTAGATGCAATAAGTTGATATATTAATCCAATCCTGGAGAAACGTTCGGAAGCAGTCTAAGAATATAAGTGGATTGTAACACCTTGGAATGCGATTAATTTTAATTAAGCGTTAGTGCGGGTTTCTAAAGAAAACTTTAACAAATCGGGTTCCTCACATTTTATATCAATTAATTAATAGTTTATTATTATTTGATATGGCTTGCACACACACGTGCATTTTAATATGAGGGTATATTTAGTGTTAACCTTGTTCAGCAACCATAATACCTTAAGCTAAATCTTGCCCAATTTAACCTTACCTTAACCTTTTTCCTAGGTCTTTTGTGTGGGGAAAATATCTTGTTTGGAGAGAGAGAGAGAGGTAGCTAGTGAGTCATGGAAGCATTAATGGTGGCATTAATGGAGGTGAGGGAGAGAGTGAGCATAAGGAATTAGTTGACCCTACACTCACCCTCTAACTCTCTCACTCTCTCATTTTCTCTCACTCTCATCATTTCTCTTTTCCCTCAACTCCCAAACTGAACACTTACCTTCTCTTCACAAATCCTTGCTAAAACTTCACAAAATTCAATGGAATATACTTCAAATATCTTGATTAGCCACTAGGTTGCTTCGGAGCTTGGAAAGCTAGGATTTTTGAGTAAGAGTGGCTAGGTAATGTCCTCAAACTGATAATTAGGAGTTATATTGTTGTGTTGCCTTGTTGTTATGAATTGGAACACTAAAAGTAGCATTTTGTGCAAAATATTGTATTTTTAGTGTCAACTTTGTGTCTCTGAGATCTGCTGTAGAACCAGGTGTTTTCTGGAAAACTTCCCATCACAATGACATAGTGTTGAGGTATAAAACCCACCATAAAAACCTGATACCACGCCTTATTTATCGGGCCGTAGATTTAATGGTTCTGGCTGCAAATTGCGGCCAGAGTGGGGGCTGGGGTGTTGGGGTTTGGGCGTAGGGTCTCTGTGGTTGTTTGTGGTCTCGTGGTACTTGCAACTTTCACCAATTTTTAGTGTATAAAAATCTGGGACCACTTTGCTATATTCTAGTGTTTTATGTACGCGTGTTACGTTATCTGACACGGTTCATGATCTGGTGTGCTGCTACACTTGGGCTGGTGTTGGTGTGTCGTTACGCACGTTAGCCGTTAGACAAACACTTGTGGGTCGAGTTGGAGTTGTTGCGTTGGTCAAGCGTCTTGTGTACGTAATATTGATTAATTTCTAAGATTTGCACTGGTTATCTTTTGTGTTAATAGGATCGCAGGCGTAGACTTAGGACGCTGCGAAGAAAGGGAAGCAGATGATTGGATTTACCTAGCCCGCAACTGTCGGTGAGTAGATTTAACATCTACAGGGAATTCAGCCGCATGGCGTTATGCGTCTGGGCTAGATATGATATGATATTAGCTGCATGTTATATTGCACATATAGAGATTGTGCATAAAACTTCATTGCATATTATTACTTGTTGTGCTTGGACTTGTACCCTTTGGACACTGTACTATTATTGACGGCTCACGTTGCACGAGCACTGATTGTATGCCACTCACACCGTCAATAATTGCCATCACACGCACAACACCTATACATACGTTATATTGTATGGTTAGGGACATTGAGATATTGATTCATATTCCATTGTGCATATGACATATAGCATACCTGTATATCTACATACTTACACATATGCCTTGCCATGACTACATGCTAGCTACACATATTTCTGGAGGGTATTGTATCATTATTGACATGTATATACATATACCTAGCTTGATATAGATACGCATATACCTGGAGAGTATTACATCATTATTGATAGGTAGATACACATATCTTGCTATACCGATATGGTTACGCATACCTGGCTATAGCTACATGTTTACCTTTATATGATGTTGTGTTGGATTTCGGAGAAATTAAGAACCGTGTGATATATTTAATAACATGTTGCAGTTAAATAGCGGTTTTTGCTATATATGCTCATATTACTGTTTCATGTTGCATATATTATATTTCATGGATTTCGCATTGATATATGGATTTCATATGATGTTTCTGGATGTTTTACTCCTGTGTATATATATCAGTGGTATGGGACGCTGATATATATACATATATATATATATCAGTGGTATGGGACGATGTTATATATGTACACATATAATATATATATATATATATATATCAGTAGTATGGGACGCTGTTATATATGTATACCTATAATATATATCATCAAAGTGATATGTGCATGTATTCTTATTCATTGCGATATGATGGGCTGACGTGCCAGATATGAGGGGCTAATGTGCCCGATGTGAGGGGCCGATGTACCCGATGTGGCCGTTTTGAGGAGGGAATTTAGGGATTTAGATTGTCTTGATGGACACTGGTTCGCCACGATGAGGATTCCGTGAGGATGACATGTTTTACCACGTACTCCGCATTTATTGATATGCACTTGCTTCATGTATTAGTAGTACCTGATAGAGTACCTTTCATGACTGTTGCATATACATATTGTCATACTTATGCTATCAGATTACATGTGATAGATTATCGCTGTTAGTACATATTTGCAATTACTGTATGATGTTATTTACTATTCATGAGTTGGCAACTCACCCCCGTTGTGTCGCGGGGGTTTTCAGGTCTGATCATCAGAGTGGTCGCGGCAGGGCGCCTTTTATCTCTACTTTTACGGATAAGGCTATCTTAAGGATACTCCGCAAGTACCTTCATGACCCTTCCCATGCGATTCAGCAACAGATGATCCAGCTGGACCGTGATCTTTCATTCACCGAGCAGCCGGTGGTCATTTTGGATCGGCAGGTGAATAAATTGAGGTCGAAGGTTATACCTGTTCCCCTCCGAACAGCGGCCAAGACATGGTCGTCTCGCCTGAGGTTCGGGGCAGATGCTAATAGGTGCTATCCGTCCACCTCTCCGAAGATGCCAAGTTGATTTATGGTACCGTGTATCGGAGGTTTAGACGGATGCAGCCGATGTAGCAGACTTCGTCAGATTCCCCCTCCCTTGAGGGGTTTTTGATTGTGGGGACGCTCTTCCCTGGAGGCGCAAGCCCCTGCAGTTAATTACGCTACCGCATCGTGGTAACAACTTTCTCCTTCTCCAGCTGGTCACTTCGTGTCATGGGTGTTTGTTTTGTTTGTGGTTGCCCATGGATTGTATACGGAGACTGATTTATGTCGTCCCCGTAGGACCTGGATTAGTCCAAATCCGTATTTTCTTAGATTTGGGTTTGGGGTTTTGGTTTAAGGATACGTTAGCCATATTTGAGGCTAAGATCAACTTAAACGTTTGTTAAGGATACGTTAGTCCAATTTGAGACTAAGATCAACTTAACAGGATCGTTTAGATCCGACAAAAGAGCATTTGGGCTCTATTGTTTAGTTTAATGACATTGCGGTCGATAGAATATATGGCCGTCGGGACCCATCACTTCTCTGACGTCGTTGAAGGATTACAACGACAGATGTCAGAGGAGTTCAGAGATATACCCTTGAACCAAAGTTGATTAGGGGATTTATAGTCCGATTTGGGACTAGAGTCTGTTTGAAAGTTTAAGGATACGTTAGCCATTTTTTAGGCTAAGATCAACTTAAACAGGATCGTTTAGATCCGACAAAAGAGCATTTGGGGCTCTATTGTTCTAGTTTAGGGACGTGGTGGTCCATTGCCAGTTTAGGGACGTAATGGTCCAAGCGCCAGTTTAGGGACATGGTGGTCCACTGGTAGTTTAAGGACGCATAAGTCCATGGGTTTAAGGACCCCACAGTCCATATGTGTGTGTTTAAGGACGCATAAGTCCATGAGTTTAAGGACCCCACAGTCCGTGTTGATGTGTGGTTGTCGGGACCCGTCACCTCTCTGAAGATGTTGAAGGATTACAACGACAAATATCAGAGGAGTTCAGAGATGTACCCTAAACCAATAAGTTGGTTGAAAGAGCAGATGTGCTCAGTTCAAGATGATTTGAGGACTTATGGCCAGTTTGGGCTAAGTCCAATTATGTTTGAAATATTGGCCCTCTGTTGGTCCATTGAAGGAGAGGCTTTGCCTCTAGAAACTTAGCCAATTGGGCTAAAGCTAGTGTTAAACACTAAAGACCAACAGTGTTGAACACTGGGAATACGATTAGCAAGTTAGTGTTAAACACTAAAAGATAATCAGTGTTAAACACTGGGAACAGAGTTTTCAAATTAGTGTTAAACACTAAGCAAATCAGTGTTAAACACTGCCAATAGAGTTTTCCAAATTAGTGTTAAACACTAAGAAAATCAGTGTTAAACACTGAGGACAAAGTCTTCAGATTAGTGTTAAGCACTAAGGAGAGAGGGGTCACGTGTGGACACGTGAGAGCGCCCTGATTCCCTTTATTTTATTCTGCAGATCAGTGTTTAACTCTTTTAATTCTGGCGGTCATCACGTGTGAGCACGTGATGAAGGCCCCCACTCTGGTCTGTTAGAATGCTCATTAGGGGTCACGTAGTGACACGTGAGGGCGCCCTAAATGTGGAGCCAGATCTCCTTTTGGTTTATCCTCAAATCTGTGAACAAGTGTTAAACACTTTTATTTTTATTTTAGAGCATCACGTGTTGGCACGTGATGAAAATCTGTGCGCCAATTGTTAAAGCATTTGCTGAGGGGTCACGTGATAACACGTGAGAGCGCCCAAAGCTTTCATTTCCTTTGCTTTTTCTTTCTGCGTTTTGGGAGTCACGTGGGAGCACGTGATGGCATCAAAAAGTGAGGCCAGATCCACTTTATTTTGTTCTGCAAACAAGTGTTAAACACTTTTAATTTTCATAGCCATCACGTGTGGGCACGTGATGTATAATCATGCCTTGATTTATTAGAACATTTATTAAGGGTCACGTGGTAACACGTGAGAGCGCCCAGAATTGTTTCTGCCTTTGCTTTTGTTCCATGAAGGTCACTTGGGAACACGTGAGGCATTGCCTCAAAGCTTTCCTCTTCTCATTTTTGGGGGATCTGTTCAGGGGTCACGTAGGGCACGTGACCTTAGTTTTTTCATGCACAGAGATCTTTTAAGTCTCCTTATCTTTAAGAATTAAATTCTTATTTAGGGTAAAACCCTAACTTTTGTTTTGGAGGAATTATATTCCTGTTGTGAAAGAATTAAATTCTTATTTAGGGTAAAATCCTAATTTTATCCCAAAGGAATTAAATTCCTATAATTTTGTGACCATTGAATTCTCAAAACTTAATTCATCTTCTATGTTTTGGATCTGCATGGCAGGATCTCAACCCAATGAGAATTAAATTCTCAATTCATGGGGAGATGTGCACTTTGCAGATCCTCCACCAGAGAAAGAACTAAGTTCTTTTCTTTATATAAGAGTTAAACTCTTTTGAGAATTAAATTCTCTTTTTAAGCCTTTCTTTTCTTACCTAGGGTTTTTCTTTTGCAGAGAATTAAATTCTCCTCCCTCCGTTTCTTCTCTCCCTCCAAAAGTAGATCCCTTCTCTTCTCTTCTTGGCTCCTATTTATAGGAGAAGAAAAAGAATCAATTTGTTTAGCAAATCTCTCATTGAAAGATTTGATTTGATTGTTGAGAGATTTGATTTATATTTATCATTAATTCTGGGCCTTTAGATCATTCAGTGAATTTTATTCACCGTGGATTTTAAATCCAAAAGATATTTTATTTGTTATCTCGGTTAGATTTAGGGGGAATCTTTCCTTATTTAAGATTTTTCCATAAATTGGTGATTTTTAATCACCCTTGAATTTTTAATCCAACGGTTCCTATAATTCTTTTTCATTTGGAAATATTTAGAGAAATTTAGAATTTTAATTCTATTTCGAAAGATTTTAGAGAAATTTAGAATTTTCATTCTATTAAACTGTAAGGCTTTCAAAGCCTGTCACGTGCTGGCACGTGACCCTTGGTCACGTATGAGCACATAACCCCCAAATTGGTCCCTTTAACAGCCGCTCGTTTATATTGTTGTTTTAACCATCACGTGTCAACACGTGACCATTGGTCACGTGTCAACACGTGACCATTGGTCACGTGTGAGCACGTGATACCTCATTGAGGTAACTTCTGAGTTTTAATCAGGGAACAGATTTTAGAATTTAATTCTATTCATTATTTTAGAGGCCTTAAGAGCCCATCACGTGTCTGCACGTGGCCCATGATCACGTGTGAGCACGTGATGCCCCATTGGGGTCTTTTCTAAGTTTTTATTATATCTTTTAACTCCTCCAGCGGGTTTTTAAAGGTCCATCACGTGCGGACACGTAATGCCTCATAACTTTTGATCCCGGATGAATTATGAGACCCATTATATATCAAATCGAAGGATTTTTCGAGACGCTTTCGATAATATCAGAATTTATCTGTTTCTCATTCGGGAGTTTGTAAAAAAACAGCCCGGAAGATACTGGTTCCCATTTTCTTAAGCGTATCGCTGCCATTTGATACCTTGGACTCTTTTGCGCAGAAATTTTTGGCGGGAACAATACCGTCCGTCAAGCTTTTTGGCGTGGCCCGAACAGCGAGGAGGTCACCTGGGAGACCGAGGATGAGATGACAAAGAAATATCCCTATCTTTTTGAAGGTACGCGTAGTTAAATTCTAAATTCGGGGACCGAATTTTTTTAAGGGGGGAAGATTGTAACGCTTCGAAAATCGTTTAGGCACTTTTTCGATAATCGTTAAAATAATCCGTCTTTTCCGTAAAAAGTCAAAATAATTATTTTTCAATATAGGCCTAATTATACAAAATTTAGATAAGATATTGCTAGAATTTGGTCACTAAATTGTCACTTAAAAATTTCTAGTTATTAAAAAAAATTCCTTAATTAATTATTTTTAATATTATTTTAAGCTTTTAAAAATACATTAAATTAGTGATAAATACAAATTTAAATGGGTAAATTATACACTTAAGAACCATTATAAACTAAAATTTAGTGTTAACAAAAATTTTATCAAAACTTACCAAGAATTGTGGTTTTATGGTCAAAAAATGAATTTTTTGAATAAGAAATGATGTGATATACATTAAATGACCTTAGAAGATACTTTTGGTGTAGAATTTTCTACAAAATTCCCTCACACTCATGCCTCCCCACCTCAGGCCGAGCCTAGCCTACTGCAGCCCCCCCTTTTTCCCCCATTTTCTTGCCTCAAAATTCATGTAAAAATTCACAAACATCCACAATTTTCTTCACTAATTCAAACCTAAACCCTATTCTAACTCTTTTCCAACCCTAATTGGTTTAAAGCAAAGAGAAAAGAGGCAACTTTGGAGGCTTAGTGCAAGAGGTTCACAACTTGATAGGTATAAGTTCTAATCAAGTTGTTAAATTGTAGTTTAAACATGTTAATTTAGAAGTTTGAAGTGTTAATTTCATTGTAATGGTTTGTTTTTGAAAATTCAAGATAAGGTTTGAAATTTTAATTAGGTTTTGAAGCATTGTTAATAGATTAAATTAGGTGTAGTGGTTATCTAGTGGGTTAGATTGGATGTTTGTGCTACTTTGCGAACGCTATATCGTTAATTCGCGAGTTTTGCATCGAAATTTATATGTGAATGCTTACTAGGTTTTCTAAATTCTTAGGAGGTGAATTAATTGTGATATATTGACGATACTATTAGCATCTACTACGACTTGTAGGGTGTGCGAATGCGGAGTTTGGTTTAGTCGGGTTTTAGTTTTGACGGTTGCCCCGAAACGACGATTTTAGTTAAAGTTTTAGTGATTTTCGTGTGTTTTCCGCGCACCGAGTGCACGTTGTGCCTAACTTGTGGGCGTTAATATTTTCATATTGTGACTTGCGTCGTTCCATGATGTTTAATCTTATGTTGTGTGTTATGCAATTTTAGGATCGGTTGCGGAAATATCGGACGCGGCGCGCAAAGGCAAAGCGGTGGTTGGATCAGATTAGCGTGGCGTCCGGGTGAGTAGATGTATACATCTATGGGAAATCGTCTGGATGGCGCGAGACGCCCCATAGTTAGGATCACTTTATTACTTGCAAATTATATGCATAGTTAGTTAGTTAACCATCTCATTCATATACATACCCGTCTAGTTATTCATCTGCTGGCACTGCATGGATATCTCTATGCCTATGTGTGATATCACCCCTTTGGAAAATTACACCATTACCATTGGCTCATGTTGCACGCGCACTATTCATGTGAACACACACGCCTTGGTAATTGACATGTCACTAGCACTTTAGAACCTGCTTAGTTTAGTATCACCACTTGCATCATACATGATACATTGAATTGCATAGCATGTATATACCTTACATCATCATCATGCTTATATAGATTCATAGTCACAAATCAATTGCATAACTTTGATATCATAAACATTTATCATATACAACATGTTGGGTATTATGATTTTCTTGAGGATTTCAGTATTGATGAGATTTCTGGATTTTGGGGGAAAACCGCAAGAATTTAACAAAAACTTATTATCATCATTTTTAAAATAAAGTTGCGGTTTTCTCGTGATGTTTGTGTTGTCCACCATGAGTTTTCATGTTTTCTGTTGGATTTCGAGACCCGATTCGAGGAGTGGATGAACCGTCTCGGGTACATGGTGGGCCTGGCATGGACCCCGGGGCAAGAAGATCGAGTTATATACGATGAGCCTGGCAGGGGAAGACTACCTACCGGTGATGTCTGGCGCGGTGGATATTCGGAGGATACCGACCGTTGTCGTGAGATTTGATGATATGGGCCGATCCGGACTGACGGAGCCCGATGTATTGAGACAGATATATTTCCATATTTGGTGTCGATACTTGACACGGTTTTCAGATGATTTCATTAATGGTACTTTAGCTATTGCACAGATATTCTTTTTCTAAGTTAAGAATGCAGAGCTTATAGTATTTTAAACACTTAAAGATTTCGTATTGATATTGCATACATGTGCATACATACTAGTGGCATTACATCACATCTAGATATACATGTTGTGACGCATTTGCGTGTATTCTTACGATAGCCTTATTAGATGTTATATTCTATTCACGAGGTGGCAACTCACCCCCGTTGTGCCACAGTGTCTTGCAGGTCGGACCCGTCAGTCTTGTAGCGGCGGGCTTATCTTATCATTGGCTTTTTTTGCTCAGACTCGCGACATTGCTCGTAGGTGGGTTGCGAGGACACTTTTATCTTTTTCTACTATCTTTATATCTAGTATTCTCCATCTACCACTTTTTATTTGTATATGCGACCTAGTAATGAGACTGAGAGATTTGTGTATATGTGGTTTCTTTGGGGTCGAGCTCACTTGAGTCGACGTTGTGTTTTTCTTATTTTTGCATTTCTTTATGCTTATTTGCTTGATATTGCATATATATTGCGTGTGGCTGTGATCCACCTTGGGCGAAGAGCTAGCTCCCGCTTGGGGATGCCATTTTGTATTACAGGTTTTATATCTTGTTGTACCCATTTTTGAGGGCTAGTATTTACAAAGGAGACTCTGCTGAAATTTTCGGAAAATTTTTGAGGTTTTTAAAATAGGGATTAATACAACTTAAATGGTTTAAAAGCATTTTCATAAAAGGTTTCCCTTCACTCTTGTTGACTTTGGTTTAGATTTTTTAGGCTTTGGCTGACTTAGGTTACGTTACGCCTTTAGACGTCTCGTAATCTAAGTGCCAGTCACGTTCTGTACCTTCGAGTCATGACAGTTATGCTCAATATGCTCAGTTGTATATAGATGAGATTATGCGTTTGCAAGGAGTTCCCACATGCTTTGCATCCGACAGGGGCACCCAGTTTACTAGCCGTCTTTGGCAGAAGCTTCAGGAAGCTTTGGGTATCCGGTTGAGTTTTAGCAACGCTTTCCATCCGCAGACCGATGGTCAGTCAGAGCGGACGATACAAACTCTTGAGGATATTCTTCGGGCGTGCGTGATTGATTTTGGTGGCAGTTGGGATCGTCACTTGCCGTTGATTGAGTTCTCCTACAACAACAGTTTTCAGGAGACTATTCAGATGGCGCCTTTTGAGGCCTTGTATAGTAGGAAGTGTCGATCGCCGGTCTGTTGGACCGAACTCTGTGAGAGTAGGGTTTTGGGACCCCAGCTAGTTCAGGAGACTATGGAGATGATCCAGCTGATTTAGGACAGGATGAGAGCAGCCCAGAGCAGACAGAAGTCATATGCCGACCGTCATCGTCCTAGACTTGAATTTGCAGTAGAGTATCAAGTATTCCTGCTGATTTCTTCGATGAAGGGCGTTGTGAGATTTGGGAGGAAGGGGAAGCTCAGTCCCAGATTTGTAGGTCCCTTCGAAATCCTTGAGCGAGTCGGTACCGTTGCTTATCATTTGGCGCTCCCACCCAGTTTTCCGGATATTCACCCCGTGTTCCATGTGCCGATACTTCGTAGATATTTTCATGATCCTTCTCACATGATTCAGTACGATACCATTCAGCTTGAGCACGATCTTTCATTCACCTAGTAGCCAGTAGTTATATCGGAACGGCAGGTGAAGAATCATCTTCCAAAAGACTTGCAATCTATGAAGGTTCTTTGGCGTAGCCCGACTAGTGAGGAGATCACTTGGGAGGCCGAGAGCAAGATGCGGAAGAAATTCCCTCATCTCTTTGAAGGTACGTTTGTAAGAATTTTTAATTCGGGGATGAATTTTCTTTAAGGAGGGGAGATTGTAACACCTTGGAATGCGATTAGTGTTAATTAAGCGTTAGTGCGGGTTTTTAAGGAAAAGTTTACCAAATCGGGTTCCTCACATTTTATATCAATTAATTAATAATTTATTATTGTTTGATATGGCTTACACACATACGTGCATGTTAATGTGAGGGTATATTTAGTGTTAACCTTGTTTAGCAACCATAACACCTTAAGCTAAACCTTGCCCAATTTAACCTTGCCTTAACCTTTTTCCTAGATCTTTTGTGTGGGGGAAATATCTTGTTTGGAGAGAGAGAGAGGTGGCTAGTGAGTCATGGAAGCTTTAATGGTGGCATTAATGGAGGAGAAGGAGAGAGTGAGCATAAGGAATTAGTTGACCCTACACTCACCCTCTCACCCTCTAACTCTCTCACTCTCTCATTTTCTCTCACTCTCATCATTTCTCTTTTTCCTCAACTCCCAAACTGAACCATTACCTTCTCTTCCCAAATCCTTGCTAAAACTTCACAAAATTCAATGGAATATACTTCAGATGTCTTGATTAGCCACTAGGTTGCCTTGGAGCTTGGAAAGCTAGGATTTTTTAGCAAGAGTGGCTAGGTAATGTCCTCAAACAGATAATTAGGAGTTATATTGTTGTGTTGTCTTGTTGTTATGAATTGGAACACTAAAGGCAGCATTTTGTGCACAATATCGTATTTTTAGTGTCAACTTTGTGTCTCTGAGATCTGCTGTAGAACCTGGTGTTTTCTAGAAAAGTTCCCATCACAGTGATATAGTGTTGAGGTATAGAACCCACCTTAAAAACCTGAGACCACCCCTTATTTATCGGGCCGCAGATTTAATGGTTCTGGCCACAAATTGCGGCCAGAGTGGGGGCTGGGGTGTTGGGATTTAGGCGTAGGGTCTCTGTGGTTGTTTGTGGTCTCGTGGTACTTGCAACTTTCACAAATTTTTAGTGTATAAAAAACTGGGACCACTTTATATTCTAGTGTTTTATGTACGCGTGTTAAGTTATCCGACACGGTTCATGATCTGGTGTGCTGCTACACTTGGGTTGGTGTTGGTGTGTCGTTACGCACATTAGCCGTTAGACGAACACTTATGGGTCGAATTGGAGTCGGTGCGTTAGTCAAACGTCTTGTGTACGTGATATTGATCGATTTCTAAGATTTGCACTGGTTATGTTTCGTTTTAATATGATCGCAGGCGCGGACTTCGGACGCTGCGAAGAAAGGAAAGCAGGTGATTGGATTTACATAGCCTTCAACTGTCGGTGAGTAGATTTAACATCTACAGGGAATTCTCCCGCATGGCGTTATGCGTCTGGGCTAGATATGATATGATATTAGACACATGTTATATTGCACATATAGAGATTGTGCATAAAACTTCATTGCATATTATTACTTGTTATACTTGGACTTGTACCCTTTGGACACTGCACTATTATTGATGGCTCATGTTGCACGAGCACTAATTGTATGTCACTCATACCATCAATAATTGCCATGACACGCACAACACCTATACATACGTGATATTGTATGGTTAGGGACATTGAGACATTGATTCATATTCCATTGTGCATATGACATATAGAATACATGTATACCTACATGCTTACACATATGCCTTTCCATGACTACATGCTAGCTACACATATACATAGAGGGTATTGTATCATTATTGACATGTATATACACATACCTAGCTTGATATAGCTACACATATACTTGGAGGGTATTGCATCAATATTGATAGGTAGATACACATATCTTGCTATACCGACATGGTGTCACGACCCGAAAGAGCACGTGACCGGCCCTTGAACGCTATGAAGTCTATAGGACCCCATCTGATCCAAGTAAGCCAAAAGCCCAGAAATCTAAAACCATTTTAAGGAGTAAATAAGAAAAACTGGTTTTAAGAAGTAAAGAAATCATGTTTTGAAAATCAAAGCTTTTAAATAACTAAGCCGAATTTGCATTTTTAAAATGTGTAACCTTTCCTGAAAATTTCGGCAGAGTTTCCTTTGTAAAAACCGGCCCCGAACGGGGAACAACAAGAATAATATATATGAAATGATAAAAGGCATCCCCAAGCGGGAGCTAGCTCTTCGTCAATCGACGGTCCCAACCACACAAGCAATAATAATATACAATGCCAAAGGGCGAGGATCAAAACCCAAAAAGAACTCAAAACGGCCAGAAAACCGTAATACTACAAGCGCGACTCTAAGGTCGAAATAATACAACACTGTTGTCTAAGTCTGAAACAATATACAAGTTTTGGTTGATGGAATGTCTAGATACAATGAATAATACATGAACAATAGCGGTTCTGATACAAAAGAACCCACCTACCCATGGCAAGTCATCCATAAGGAAGCAGTGTACCAGAAATGCCGCTATGGAATCTGTACGGCAAAACCAGCAAGAACTGTGGCACAACGGGGGTGAGTTGCCAACTCGTGAATAGAAAATATCTACAAGCAGAGATCGAATGCATGACCAATCCTAGGTCAATACGATCAGATATATATAAACCTCAATATGAATAAAGCTGAAGCATGCTAATGTGGCAATGTAATCTCTATACATGAGTGTTGTGCCAAGTGCTCATGCTAGTGCCTTAGGTAAAAGCATATCATAAATGTGAGGTATAATCAATGTAATCAAATCTGCATGTACGTGGATCCCGTCCACTCGTCACCCAATGACAATAACCGTCATGCATGTAAATATCATCAGCATATGCATGGGAATAATATGATAATATAAACCATCTGTGTCCCTCGCGAAACGTCAAAATCAGGGAACCGGAGTGCCCAGTATCGACACTCGAAAACATCATGAAAACTGTACCCAGCATCGACGCGTAAATCCTCATATATCGGGCTCCGTCAGTCCGGATCGGCCCACGGGCTCTGTCTGCGGTATCGGCCCTTGGCCCCGGTAGTATGCCCATATCCATCTATCGACTCTGGTCAGTATCCTCCGGATAACCGCCAGGTCCAACCAATCACCGGTAGGTAGTAATCTCTCTGCCAGGCTCACCGTCTACTACACAGCGAAACCGTTCTCGTCCTGGGGTACCATACCGGGTCCACCATGTACCCGCAATCGGCCTCATCCACCTCCTCGAATCGGGTTTCACATGTCGCTCTCAGCACCGAGAAAACACATGGTGGACGCACTGAAATATCATATCAAGGGTAACCGGGTTTTTAAAACAATTACATATTCTCTTTTGAAATACCCACGGTTCCCAAATCCAGAAATATCATGAAAACAACATATCTCAATGCGTATAATCAGAAAGCATGATCCATGCGACATGTAAATGTAAGCATATCAGTCTGTCATGCAAGAATCATATCCAGAATGCAACAGTACTACAGTGTAGTGACATGGCAATTATCGATGATGAAGTGTGTGAGCCGGCAAACAAGTGTACGTGGAACATACGCATCATCGATAATGGTGCTGGTGTCCTAGCAGCATGACTGTAATATATCAATAAACGCAAGCAATGCAATGCAAATGGCATGAATATGCGGAATAGAATAATCAACGCAACAGTAAAGAACCTGCCTCAATAGATATATCATGCAACCTTGCCTTTTGAAATAAGACGAATCAGGGCTTTTGGTAAAATAAGGGCTACGGTGTTTTAAGAAAAGATGCGTCGCTTAAAATATCCATAGAATCCTTTTTCCCTATCTTTAAAATATCCCTGATTCGTTAGTTTTGAAATAGGTATGACTTGGGTCTAGTCTAACGCCTACTATGCGAACTACGAACCCAACAATCAAGTCAATCGGGAGGGGTATGGAAACCACCTAAATCTGAGTCGATATACATATATATATATAGTCGGTGATCTCGCCTCAATAGTATCACATACGATACAGTATATCATATAACATCATCGAGCCATGAGTGCGGATCTAACATCAATATAAAGCTCGTACGGTAAATCGTCGTACGGCATCCCAATAGCTGGGTACGGGTCAATATCCCATTCATCTCATCACATATCCGGTATCACTACCATCATATCACATCTCAAATACGAACTCCGTCATATCGCCGAATCTCACGGCCTCAATCAAACCTCATCGACTCATCTCAATCCCATGTATCATCCTCAATCCCGTATATGAACACATAGTCCCATACCCATGTGTAGATATACACACCACTATATGCGCACAGATAAATGAAAGAATGCATGCAAGTATATGTGTACGTGTATGTATGGGTGCAACCACTACTCTAGGGTTTCGCACTATACTAAACCAATACATCCTTATCACCAATAATACCATTATTACCATCAATAATCCTAAACAACACATAATAAATATATGTGTGTATACGTATTCGTATACATCACCACGGACTGCGGGGGTGCTATACGCCATCCACCCGACTTCTCCCCGTAGATATAATCTACTCACCTTGCTTCTCGTGTGCCAATGCCGATGTCGCTATCTTCATCTTCTTCGCCTCAACATCACGTAGGGTACCTACAAGTATATCACAACGCTAAAGCACATGAAAATCACATCGGAAACTAAAATAGCACACGCTACTCGCATAGGTAAAAACCTATCGTCTTGCATGTAAAAACGATCAATATCCACTTGTCGTTGATGTCCAAACGCCACCCGACAGGAATGAATCACCAAATACCAAAATCCATGCTAAAACAAGTCGTAAATCATACCCCAACTCAAGCAAATAAACCCAGATTTTACCCTAACTGGAATCAGTCAAACCTAGACATACCCAGGGTCAAGAATAGAGGAAATAGGGCCATGCACCAAAATTGAGACGGTTTCCTCCTGCTCTGGCCGCAAATTGCGGCCAGAAGGAATTAATTGGCGGCCGAGGGATTGAGTTGGGGGCTAGGGTTTGGTGTGGTGGTTCCATGGTGTATGCACATCTCACTGTCAACTCAGTTTTATTTTTGGGGTCTCGGGGTGATAGCAGATTCCTAATTACGATCACAGATTCACGTTTTTTGCCGATATCGATTCCGTAATTCCGTATTCTGGTTCTAGTTCCAGGTTTGGGTCTAAAATAACATCACACCAGGGGTTCTAAGGTCACCACCATTCTCAATTTCATTTGATTTCAGGTCTAACCCTAAACCCTAACTTGAATTCTCCAAAATCCACAAAACGACACAATATCGATATGAAACTAGTATGGATGCAATAAGAATTGAATTACTAAACTAGGGGTGCAGAAATTACCTCCTTTGGCAACTCAAGAAAATTCTTGAGTTGCTCAAAGTTCTCTAAATGCAATCTTGCTAGGTTCAATGTGTAGCTAGTGAGTTTGGGAGCAAGTTTTGTGAAGTGGGAATGGGGTTTTGGGGTTGATTTCCTTGTGGATCTAGGGTTTTTATGAAGAGGGAGAGTGAGGGAGAAGGAGCAGCAGCAGCTCAGGGTGAGGGAGAGGAGAGAGAATGAGAAGGGGAAAATGATGGGAGCATGGTTCAAAAAGTCAAAAGCAACTACTCTCTCTCTCTCTAATCATCACACTTACTTTTTCCTTTTCTTTTCTTTTCCTTTTTCTTCACTAAAACTCTTCTCACTTGAATAGTAGACCCAAAAGAAAAGCCTTGGTAGAAATGCACAAGCAACACAAGTGTAGAAAATAATATGTGCACATTTTTTGCACAAAAAGCTAAAAATCCAATTAGCGATTTTTAATCGCGATTAGCACTAAATTAGCATATAACTAATCTTAAAAACTTTAAAATGGCATAATTCCATAAAAATACCCTATTTATGAATTTTCCCTAATTTTCCAAAAAAATTCCCCATTTATTTGTATTTAATTATACCGGAATATTAAAATATTTGTTAAAATAATATTAAATTATAAAAATTCCCGAAAATAAAATTTTATTATTTTGGAAACGTTACAATCTACCCCCCCTTAAAGAAATTCGGTCCCCGAATTTAAATTTAAAACCCCCAAATACTAAAACGTTTCGATACAAATTCCAAGTCGTCGGGGCTCCGAAATCAGCAATACATAAAACATCATAGCGCAATGAGTACTGAGCAGATAACTCAAAGGCAACACTCCATCAAGCATCCCGCAATCATCGGAGTCATGGTAAAGACACAAATGTCAAATCCAATACAAAACCAATATGATATAGATCAGAACTATACATGTAGACATCCAATCTATACATGTAAATAGCTGATGTAAATGCATGCCAAATCTTTTTAAGTCGTTGTGCGATGCGCGTAACACTGCACAGTGGCGGACGTTTTTCATAAGAAAATAACTATATACGTATATATATATATATATATCCTTTGTTTAATAGGTACGTTCCGCTGTTTTGAAAGCAATTTAGAAAGGTTTCCTTGTTTTTAAATGTTTCGTGTCATATCGGACACGTAGGTATATATATATCGAGACGATAGCTCGTTCTTTGGAAATCCCTTCGATCTATCAATGCATGCAAAATATATCCAGGTACTGTCCTCTGACTAGTCCTGCTCAGTATGAAAACAAATATCCAATATCATAAAAATGTACTGCTCCAAAAGGAATAAATCCCAAAAATGCACATAACACCACCCTGTGCATCTGGTGCGTACGGAAATCAAAATCCATATATGTGCCATACAGGTGCACAAAACAACATCTAGGTGCAACGGGTATGCACGAAGCATCTGTCATAGGCAACGTGTGTGCCTGACAGCCAAAAATCCGGTGCATCTGACATGCACGAAGAATCTCGATTTAGTGCATCTGGTGTGCACCAAAATCGTATCTCAAAACATGCTCCCAACATGCGCGAAAATCCAAATCGGTGCATCCATCGTGCACGAATGAAAATCTAAACCCTGCGTGCTCAACATGTACAAAATCACCAAATCCAAAAGAAAGCGCCGAACATGCGTAAGTCTAATCATAAGCACGGAGTGCAAGAATCAATCATAAATATCAGGGTCAAAATTGACGATATACAATGCGGCTCAATCAAAATCAGGTGTACCGCGATGGAAATCTCACAACCGTATGCATCAGCATGCACAAATCAAATCAAAACACTAAAAGTACATGAAAACTACGCTGGAAGCGTAAATCAAATCACCGGCATAAAATAGGCATGAAATCACAATCAATACCTCAAGAGTAATAACTCCGCACAAAATATGAATACCCAGTAAGTGCAACCATGGTATACAAAATCAAATATCATGGAACTCAGTCATCAAGACTAATCATGCGAATAGATCGCCCAAAATACCGAAATCCAAGATGACGGATACATGATAATCAAATCACAAAATCACAAATCATAAATACCGTCATCGGTATATCCTCCTTTGAGGTCGAGAAGGTGCCGGTACATCCAATGCTAGCGGCGCAAGATATCTACTTGCCTCATGCTCGCGGCTGGCGTCCTCTGCCTCTGGTTCCTTATCTTCTCTATGGATTACCAATCTCGCAATCCATCGGCTCATCGGCCCGGTCAGATGTGTTGACAGGAACGATTCCGTTCTGGCACTTTCCTGGTCATCTCTCGGTCAATCCTCACGACCGCTCGTAAAGCAGCACATCTCTGGCGCCGACCTCTGGTCCTCTAAATGCACTTCACACATCGGCTCCTGGTGCAAATCTTCTTGCAGCAGTGTACTGGAAGGAATCCCTGCTCAAGGTCTCTTCTGATCTCGCCTAAGCCAAACTGTACGGAGGCTGGTATTCTGGCGTAATCTTTCCTCGCTTTCTGGACATCTGCGCCCTTAGTACCACATCTCCTCGGAGCTGGTCGCATCCCTGCGCCTCTGTATGCATACCCGACCTTTAATCTTAATGGGGTGTAGCACCAGCTCGTCTGCATCTCGCACGAACTTCTTATCCCGCTTGTCTGTATCATTGACCATTTCGACATCACGTCTCTATCTGCGCACTGCAATGTCCTCGGCTACGGTCCCTCCGAAGTCTCTAACACGGACTCGAAATCACGAACTCGGTATCTTCGTCACTCAGTAGAAGATATCTAACCGATCACATCCTCAATGTGCGTATCGCATCTCTAACGTCGGCGGAGTGGAACGTCATCTCGTCGAAATCTCATGCGAACTCTTTACTCCACTCTGCTTTAATATCGACTGATTCGGACTCATCTCATCGTGGCTACATAGGCTGCGCTCCAATGGCTATGCTCGCATCTGGAGTCTCCCAAGCAGTGTCCCATCACAATATCCGAAAGATGTCGAACCATCCGATCGACTCGTCAGAACCTCACAATCCCCCAAGAGCTCAACATCTCGGGTACAGTTTAATAGTATCGAGTACATACCACAGCATCGGTGGTCCAGCCGTAGAAGGGCAAACCCAAGCCTCACTAATGGCGCCGCGGAACTGCCGCAAACCCTAAGGTTCAAAGGCTTTCACACGGTCATTATGTCGAGTTAGAGTTTCATTCTTCTAGAGGGTCCATAGAATCGCTTGTATGTCTTTCCGAATACTTTAAACTTGGAAAATGGGTTCCTGACATTCGATCGTCTCAATCAACTCTCAACGAATCTGCGTGAAGTCGCCTCTAGCTGGAATCAATCTATCTGATGACCTTGCATCGGGGTAAGCGATTGAACCATATGTCCTAGTCATCAATCCTCGGTGACTAGCGACTCACCGTCATACCTCTAAGAATATGCTCATGCTGCAGTAGCTCCAATCATCTGGGCGATATCTCATCATTAGCCGCAATGACTGGCTCCTTCGTCCGTGCGCTGAACAGCGCCTCAATCGTCCTGGATAAGCGATAATATCAACGGTCATCACATCCTGACTGGCCTCTATCAATGGCTCAGTCCTCTGGTGCCGATCAGCACATCCGGAAATCTCGTAAAAGCGATCAATCCAACGCTCATGGCGCGAAAACACAATAAGACGACTCCTCAATTTGCAATCGTAAGTCTCTGGAATCACGCCCTGGTCAGTCCTCATCTACGACGAGCTCATGCTGACGCAACTCAAGCCGTAGCTCACTCTGCCCGTGCAATCGCGGCAGTAAACCATAACCAGTATCGATGAGGATAGATCATAGGAAGGAATATAATACGGTGCAAGGAAATAGACAACCTAAGGTTTCTTAAGCGGAGTGGCGTGTCGTAAGTATGCCGCAGAACATACCCACGGTACGTCACTCTACTTTAGTCACCTATTCCATCAACCAAGGGTCATCCTACGCGACGAAAGTTCGGGTCTAATACCCCCTCGACTAAGTCTAAGTTCCGTAAGGTCAAGCCTAAGTTCCGTATATAGATAACGCCCTAGGCTCCACATAGTAAAACTTAGACTAGAACCAAGGTCAACCTAGCGCTCTGATACCAACTTTGTCACGACCCGAAAGAGCCCGTGACTGGCCCTTGAACCCTATGAAGTCTATAGGACCCCATCTGATCCAAGTAAGCCAAAAGCCCAGAAATCTAAAAAAAATTTAAGGAGTAAATAAGGAAAACTGGATTTAAGAAGTAAAGAAATCATGTTTTGAAAATCAAAGCTTTTAAATAACTAAGCCGAATTTGCATTTTTAAAATGTGTAACCTTTCCTGAAAATTTCGGCAGAGTTTCATTTGTAAAAACTGGCCCCGAACGGGGAACAACAAGAATAATATATATGAAATGATAAAAGGCATCCCCAAGCAGGAGCTAGCTCTTCGTCAATCGACGGTCACAACCACGTAAGCAATAATAATATACAACGCCAAAGGGCGAGGATCAAAACCCAAAAAGAACTCAAAACAGCCAGAAAACCGTAATACTACAAGCGCGACTCTTAGGTCGAAATAATACAACACTGTTGTCTAAGTCTGAAACAATATACAAGTTTTGGTTGATGGAATGTCTAGATACAATAAATAATACATGAACAATGGCGGTTCTGATACAAAAGAACCCACCTACCTATGGCAAGTCACCCATAAGGAATCAGTGTACCAGAAATGCCGCTATGGAATATGTACGGCAAAACCTGCAAGAACTGTGGCACAACGGGGGTGAGTTGCCAACTCGTGAATAGAAAATATCTACAAGCAGAGATCGAATGCATGACCAATCCTAGGTCAATACGATCAGATATATATAAATCTCAATATGAATAAAGCTGAAGCATGCTAATCTGGCAATGTAATCTCTATACATGAGTGTAGTGCCAAGTGCTCGTGCTAGTGCCTCAGGTAAAAGCATGTCATAAATGTGAGGTATAATCAATGTAATCAAATCTGCATGTATGTGGATCCCGTCCACTCGTCACCCAATGACAATAACAGTCATGCATGTAAATATCATCAGCATATGCATGGGAATAATATAAGGATATAAACCATCTGTGTCCCTCGCGACACGTCAAAATCATGGAACCGGAGTGCCCAGTATCGACACTCGAAAACATCATGAAAACTGTGCCCAGCATCGGCACGTAAATCCTTATATATCGGGCTCCGTCAGTCCGGATCGGCCTACGGCCTCTGTCTGCGGTATAGGCCCTCGGCCCCGGCAGTACGCCCATATCCATCTATCGACTCTGGTCAGTATCCTCCGGATAACCGCCAGGTCCAACCAATCACCGGTAGGTAGTAATCCCTCTGCCAGGCTCACCGTCTACTACACAGCGAAACCGTTCTCGCCCCGGGGTACCATACCGAGTCCACCATGTACCCGCAATCGGCCTCATCCGCCTCCTCGAATCGGGTTTCACATGTCGCTCTCAGCACCGAGAAAACACATGGTGGACGCACTGAAATATCATATCAAGGGTAACCGGGTTTTTAAAATAATTACATATTCTCTTTTGAAATACCCACGGTTCCCAAATCCAGAAATATCATGGAAACAACATATCTCAATGCGTATAATCAGAAAGCATGATGCATGCGACATGTAAATGTAAGCATATCAGTCTCTCATGCAAGAATCATATCCAGAATGCAATAGTACTACAGTGTAGTGACATGGCAATTATCGATGATGAAGTGTGTGAGCCGGCAAACAAGTGTACGTGGAACATACGTATCATCGATAATGGTGCTGGTGTCCTAGCAGCATGACTGTAATATATCAATAAACGCAAGCAATGCAATGCAAATGGCATGAATATGCGGAATAGAATAATCAACGCAACAGTAAAGAACCTGCCTCAATAGATATATCATGCAACCTTGCCTTTTGAAATAAGACGAATCAGGGCTTTTGGTAAAATAAGGGCTACGGTGTATTAAGAAAAGATGCGTCGCTTGAAAATATCCGTAGAATCCATTTTGCCTATCTTTAAAATATCCCCGATTCGTTAGTTTTGAAATAGGTATGACTCGGGTCTAGTCTAACGCCTACTATACGAACTACGAACCCAACAATCAAGTCAATCGGGAGGGGTATGGAAACCACCTAAATCTGAGTCGATATACATATATATATAGTCGTTGATCTCGCCTCAATAGTATCACATACGATACAGTATATCATATAACATCATCGAGTCATGAGTGCGGATCTAACATCAATATAAAGCTCGTACGGTAAATCGTCGTACGTCATCCCAATAGCTGGGTACGGGTCAATATCCCATTCATCTCATCACATATCCGGTATCACTACCATCATATCACATCTCAAATACGAACTCCGTCATATCGCCGAATCTCACGGCCTCAATCAAACCTCATCGACTCATCTCAATCCCATGTATCATCCTCAATCCCGTATATGAACACATAGTCCCATACCCATGTGTAGATATACACACCTCTATATGCGCATAGATAAATGAAAGAATGCATGCAAGTATATGTGTACGTGTATGTGTGGGTGCAACCACTACTCTAGGGTTTCGCACTATACTAAACCAATACATCCTTATCACCAATAATACCATTAGTACCTTCAATAATCCTAAACAACACATAATAAATATATGTGTGTATACGTATTCGTATACATCACCACGGACCGCGGGGGTGCTATACGCCATCCACCCGACTTCTCCCCGTAGATATAATCTACTCACCTTGCTTCTCGTGTGCCAATGCCGATGTCGCTATCTTCATCTTCTTCGCCTCAACATCACATAAAGTACCTACAAGTATATCACAACGCTAAAGCACATGAAAATCACATCGGAAACCAAAATAGCACACGCTACTCGCATAGGTAAAAACCTATCGTCTCGCATGTAAACACGATCAATATCCACTTGTCGTTGACGTCCAAACGCCACCCGACAGGAATGAATTACCAAATACCAAAATCCATGCTAAAACAAGTCATAAATCATACGCCAACTCTAGCAAATAAACCCAGATTTTACCCTAACTGGAATCAGTCAAAACTAGACATACCCAGGGTCAAGAATAGAGGAAATAGGGCCATGCACCAAAATCGAGACGGTTTCCTCCTGCTCTGGCTGCAAATTGCGGCCAGAAGGAATTAATTGGCGGCCGAGGGAATGAGTTGGGGGCTAGGGTTTGGTGTGGTGGTTCCATGGTGCCTGCACATCTCACTGTCAACTCAGTTTTATTTTTGGGGTTTCGGGGTGATAGCAGATTTCTAATTACGATCACAGATTCACAGTTTTCCCCGATATCGATTCCGTAATTCCGTATTCTGGTTCTAGTTCCAGGTTTGGGTCTAAAATAACATCACACCAGGGGTTCTAAGGTCACCACCATCCTCAATTTCATTTGATTTCAGGTCTAACCCTAAACCCTAACTTGAATTCTCCAAAATCCTCAAAACGACACAATATCGATATGAAACTAGTATGGATGCAATAAGAATTGAATTACTAAACTAGGGGTGCAGAAATTACCTCCTTTGGCAACTCAAGAAAATTCTTGAGTTGCTCAAAGTCCTCCAAATCCAATCTTGCTAGGTTCAATGTGTAGCTAGTGAGCTTGGGAGCAAGTTTTGTGAAGTGGGAATGGGGTTTTGGGGTTGATTTCCTTGTGGATCTAGGGTTTTTATGAAGAGGGAGAGTGAGGGAGAAGGTGTAGCAGCAGCTCAAGGTGAGGGAGAGGAGAGAGAATGAGAAGGGGAAAATGATGGGAGCATGGTTCAAAAAGTCAAAAGCAACTACTCTCTCTCTCTCTCATCATCACAGTTACTTTTTCCTTTTCTTTTCTTTTCCTTTTTCTTCACTAAAACTCTTCTCACTTGAATAGTAGACCCAAAAGAAAAGCCATGGTAGAAATGCACAAGCAACACAAGTGTAGAAAATAATATGTGCACATTTTTTCCACAGAAAGCTAAAAATCCAATTAGCGATTTTTAATCGCGATTAGCACTAAATTAGCATATAACTAATCTTAAAAACTTTAAAATGGCATAATTCCATAAAAATACCCTATTTATGAATTTTCCCTAATTTTCCAAAAAATTTCCCCATTTATTTGTATTTAATTATACCGGAATATTAAAATATTTATTAAAATAATATTAAGTTATAAAAATTCCCGAAAATAATATTTTATTATTTTGGAAACGTTACACATGGTTACGCATACCTATAGCTACATGATCACCTTTATATGATGTTGCGTTGGATTTCGGAGAAATTAAGAACCACGTGATATATTTAATAACATGTTGTAGTTAAATAGCGGTTTTTCCTATATATGCTCATATTACTGTTTCATGTTGCATATATTATATTTCATGGATTTCGCATTGATATATGGATTTCATATGATATTTCTGGATGTTTTACTTCTGTGTATATATATTAGTGGTATGGGACGCTGATATATATACATGTATATATATATATATATCAGTGGTATGAGATGCTGTTATATATGTACACATATTATATATATATATATATATATATATATATCAGTGGTATGGGACGCTGTTATATGTGTATACCTATAATATATATCATCATAGTGATCTGTGCATGTATTCTTATTCATTGCTATATGATGGGCTGATGTGCCTGATATGAGGGGTTGATGTGCCCGATGTGTGGGGCCGATGTGCCCGATATAAGGGCCGATATGGCGGCCGTTTTAAGGAGGGAATTTGGGGATTTAGATTGTCTTGATGGACACTGGTTCTCCACGATGAGTATTCCGTGAGGATGACATGTTTTACCCCGTACTCCGTATTTATTGATATGCACTTGCTTCATGTATTAGTAGTACCCGATAGGGTACCTTTCATGGCTGTTGCATATACATATTGTCATATTTATGCTATCAGATTACATGTGATAGATTATCACTGTTAGTACGTACTTGCGATTACTGTATGATAGTATTTACTATTCACGAGTTGTCAACTCACCGCCGTTGTGCCGCAGGGTTTTTCAGGTCTGATCATCAGAGTGGTCGCGGCAGGGCGCCTTTTATCTCTACTTTTGCGGATACCGCTACGTTTGGCTGTGAAGCCGTTTGCATAGGTAGGTTGCGGTTATCCGATGATGTACATTGTATATTTCTTGTATCTAATACTCTCCATCTACCATTTTCATGTATTGACTTAGAGACGAGTTGTGAGAATCGATATTGTTTATTCTTATGACTCTGGTTGTCATGCTTGTGTGAGCCGGCCTTTATATATATGGATTATTTCATTTCTTCGCTACGGCGCCGTATATTTGTTGTGGTGGTTGTTCCGCCGTTGGTCGAGATTTGCTCCCGTTTGGGGATGCTTTACTTTTATCTTCTGTTTGTACCCATTTTGGGGCTAGTTTTTATAAAGGAGGTGCTGCCGAAATTTTTATGAAAAACAAACTTAAGTTTATAGTTTTGCATCGAGATTTTAAAAGTGATCTATCTTTCTTTCTCGTAATGGTTTAGATTGCTGGGTTTTTCGGCTTACTTAATTGCGTTACGCCTGTTGACGTTACGTAGTTTAAGTACCGGTCATGGGCCCAATTTTAGGTCCTGACATGGATGTTCTAGGGATTTGATAATGGCAGCCTCCTTCGGGAGAAAGTTATCATTCCAGGCTTCCAAGATGACCTAGATGACAGAGTGACTGTTAGAGTTATAGTTTTCCCTCTGATGAGGGGCAGTAGTTTAGACATGTGGTCCAAGCGGATACTGAGGGAGGCATAATACAGGATACTGATTAAATTCAGTTGACGATACAGTCTAAGAAGTTTGCTGGATTTTGAGTTCATTTGTGAACTGGGTCCCATCAGACATCCAGACACATTCTAAGACAGGTATTGCTCATTTCGGGAGAAGGCTTTCTCCGCGAACTTAAGATAAAGAGTGACTTAGAAAGAAACATTGGAGCGGATCCACTCACTGAGGTTATTTCTCGAACACAATAGTTTCACAAACGGGCTTTGTGAAACTGATTAGTAAAGAAGTTGCGTGTTCGGTATCACACAGGCTGTGAGTATGCGACATCGCAATAATTAGCCTTAAGTGCAAGTAGGAGATTGTTGGCTATAGTGCCCTCAAGTTAATTATTAGATCACAGGCACGTGATTGCAATAATTGAGGGAGGACCTCTACCGGTAGGACAGTCTTACTCGAGATGATAGTATACTATTTGGTTTGTCTTTATCATCGTGTACATGCTTCAGGTGATACTACAGTTCACTATTACATGTTGATAGAGCCTATAGGATTCTTGCTTGACTACCAGCAGTATGATGGCGATCATATACGTGAGAGTTGGGTAGTCTATAAGCACATCCTTAAAGTGTCCCTAGTCGTGGGAGTTTCGAGATTGGGCATCGATACTCCATGAGTAGACTAATGTATATGTATCGAGACCCCGACGAGGGGCGGTGGCCGGTCTCACAAGCTATTAGTGTCAGTTAGTTCACCTAAGATAGTATACAGGTGCCGATTGGGTTATGAGTACACCGTACGGACTCGCCGGGAACATACTACTTGGTATTATGTCTATTGTCAGATAGCAGTTCCCAGATGACATGTGTATAGGTTATTCTATCGACCAGAGATCGTCATTTGTTTCGTGTGAGTTCCCACTGTGCTTTGATTACTACCCTACCACGGCTCAGAAGAGTCGTGCAAACAGGTTTTAGTTGGGTACAGTCCCGAGCCACATGGAGGCAGTGAGCGGATCGTCAGGGGATTCATCTCTCCCCGTATTGGGGGTAGAGGTCACGGAGTGCACGGATAGCCATCACCAGAAATCCATGGCCAAGGTAGTTGAGAATTACCGATCTAGGATCGGTAGTTTCTCTGGTGGTGACGGGCTTCATACCGACACTAAATATCACGTTATTTGGGGTCTGACTTTATCCACCCCCATAGACCCGATATGCGATACTCATAGACGAACAGACCGGACTGTACGGATATTGTCACCATCAGGCTCAGTATGGTTTCTGGATGAGTTCGCTCATTGGCCTCCCTTTCGCTCAATTCCTGGATAGCCGTTACGTACAGCTAGTGCCACTGCTTGTGGTTAAACCCACTGCCAGCTTATTGACGAGTCTTTAGAGTCCCAAACAGAGGGTTTCCTTGGTTCGGGCGAAATGTTGTAGAAGCCGTATGGTTTTATGGCAGGGTTCGATCTTATACGTGCATTCATGCGTGGATCATGATCGGACGGATCATACTAGTGGGCTTTGGTTTAAGCCGAATCCTAGTATTAGATAGTTGGATTATTTTCGTCTCGTTGTATTCGTATTTAGTCGGAATACGAATGCAGGTATGTATATACAGTTGAGGGGTAGTCTTGTAATCCGTTACAAGATTATTTTGAAGATGCCATTCTTTTTATTGTATTAAACATTTAGGGTTTTTGATAAATGTTTAATATTTTGATGATGTGGAAATTGTGAGGCTAAGTTATGGCATGGTGCATTTATTGTGCCATGCTTATTTGTTTATTGTTTTATATTGTGAGATATTTGTAAGGGTCATAGGAGATATTTTGGGTGATGTTTTTTATATTATTACTACAAAATACCTCACAATATAACACAATATAAACACATGAAGAAAAGGGGGCAGCCAAGCTTATTCTTTTTCAAGTGTTGCCTTTTTCTTTTGTGCAAAGACTTGAGCTCACACTCTTCACCTCCAATGGCTTCTTCTTCACCTCCATCCATACCCTCCCATGTGTTGAGAATCCATGGATGTCTTGAGACAAAATGATCACATACTCTCTCTACATCATCTTGAGCACCTAGGTTAGCAAACTAGTTGTTCGAGTTTCTTCGGTTTGAAGCGGAAGCCCGTATTAAGAATCCTCGAGTTGGATCGTCTTCGACGAGGGAGACCGGAGAGCAGACTTGTGCGGGGTAGCGGCAAGGAGCTTGGGAAGATATTGAAGACCGAAGGACACGGATCGATCAGTATAATCTCTGAACACTTTAAAGTTTTTTCTAATAAACGGTTAATGGTTCGATCCGGGTAAATGGTTGTGGTAGCGCCAAGTTTTACAAATTTCTGTTCCGCATTTGGCCACGGATTGATGGTCGCGGCACTGCCGTAACCCAACAGATAACTGATCCCATAGCTATTAGTGTTTGACATCAAGGATTGTATACAGGTGCTCATTGGATTTGTTATACTAGACGGACTCACCGAGAACTCCTAGTTGGTAATATACCAATGTCAGATAGCAGTTCTCTGGTGACATGAGTACACTGTAATCCCTCGGACCTGAGATCGCCACAGTGTCTCATGTGTGTTTGTAAGTCAATGTCGCGCACCCCACGTGTTCGCGGGGAGGCGGAAATGGAAAAAAAATGAATTTTACGGGCTTCGCAACACCGACTAAAACCAAGGATCGATCATAAACCCTAGCTAGCATACTACTTGAAGTTTAACTACTCGGAAAAAATGTTACACCTTAAGATACAAGTCCTTCGGGTCTACTACGCTGTTCTCCTCTTCATCTTAGGCTTCGGGGATCAATCTGGATCGTAGCTTCCTCGTCGGCTTCCTCAAGTCAAAGACGATCCACCCGAGAGTCTATAGTCCGAGCTCCTACCTCAAATCCGAGATAACTAAGGAAACTAGCTTGCTAAACTAGATGGCCTAGGTGATGTAGAGAATGAAGATGGATTTATTTGTCTCTTGGAATCCTGGTTTACTCAACTCATGAGACCTTAAGGGTTGAGAGGAAGAAGAAGATGGAACTTGAGGAAAGAGAAAGTATTTTCACCAATGATAATTGTGATGGCTCTCTTGATATGACCATAAGCATGTGAAGAGAAAATATCTCACCCAAAATGTCTAGTGCCAAAAATATCTCACAAAATATCAAAGTCAAATAGTCAAACCAAGTCAAACAGTCAAACCAAGTAGCCATGCTTGAATTATCATATATCAATATAACAATATATTTCCTCCACCTCATAATTGTTTTAATCATATAAATAATCAAAACCCTAATGAGGTGTCTTCTTCTATAAGCAATCTTGAGTAATTACAAAATTGCCTCTCTCATCCGTATATACATACCCACATCCGTGTTCCGAGAAACACAAATACAAAGAGCCGAAACTGATCTATCAATATAATACTAGGATCCGGCTTAAACCAAAGCCCACTAGTATTATCCGCCCGAACATCATACACGCATAAGTGTACGTACGTGATCGAAGCCCTGCCGTAAAACCATACGGCCTCTACATCTTTTGCCCGATGCAGAGAAACTCTCTATGTGGGACTCTAAAGACTCGACAATACGCTGGCAGTGGGTTTAACCACAAACGTCAAGCGGTACTAGCTGAACGTAACAGCTATCCAGGTATCTATCGATAAGAAAGCCGATGAGCAAACCCATCCGAACTCCTACTGAGCCTGAATATGACAATCTGCGTACAGTCCGGTCTGATCGTCTAAGAGTATCGCATATCGGGCCTAGGGATGGTAATCGTCAGACCCCTAATAGCGTAATAAGTCGCACCGGAGTGTAGCCTAAAATACCCTGAGAAACTACTGGAATAGCTACCAGTAAATCTCCCTTGCCCTGGCCAGAGACTTTGTGTAATGGATCTCCAAACACAGCATGATATCAACCCCCAATACCGGGAGAAACGAATCCTATCTAACCACCACTGTCTCTAAGTGCTTCGGGACTACACCCAACTACTACCTGTTTGCACAACTCCTTTGAGCCGTAGTAGCACAGTAATCAAAGTACAGTGGGAACACACTCGAGGCGAAATAGCAGTATCAAGTCGACGGACTAAGCTGTACTCATGTCATCTGGGAACTTCTACCCGACGATAGGTATAATGAAAGGTTCCTAGGCACCCTAATGAGGTCACACAAGGCATCGAACATGCCAAATTAAAATTTTTAGTGCCGAGAAACCCTAGACTACGGATCTTAGACTAGATGTCTAGGCGAAATAGAAAGCTAGTTAACACTTAACTATAGTTTAAACGGAAATACAACCTTTTTAGATCCGGATGTCCACCTCCACGGCTCCGCAACGACGTCTCCTCGCTGTCCTAGTCGAGCTCCGGGCTCAAACGTCGGCTTCGTCGGAGAAACGGGTGAGCTAGATCGCCGGCTTCGTGTCAAAGACGATCTACGTCGAGGCATCGCAAGTTCAAGCTCCGACTTCACAAAGTGATGAAATTTGTGAAGAAAACACACTCTACAACTTGGCTAGAGGTAGAGGGTGAAGAAATAGGAGATGGGTTCACTTTAGATTTGGATTTTGCTCACTAGATCACAACTTGCCATTAAAGTAGCAAGCTTTCTCACTTTGAGAAGAAGAAGAAGATGATAGAAAAACTTATGATAAGTTATTTCTAAAATGAATAATAATGGAATTCTTATCATCTTCTAACCATGGTCAAGTGTAGAGAATTGACCATGGTTAGTGGGAGTGGTTAGGTTTAAGCAAGGAGACAAAATGGCATCATTACAAAAAGCTTCATGAAGCTTCACCATACTTCATGATAAAATGAAACCCTTTTGTTTCCATAAATCTATTTAATAAATAATAAAAGGATTTAATAATAAGAGAATAAATCTTAAACCCTAACCACTCTCATAACCATGGTTGCATTCTTTACACAAAGCCAAAACAACATGCATCATCAAACATGATACATGTAATTGCACAGAAGTATATCACATATACAATGTGCACATCAAGTGAGAAAAATCCGTTTAAAGTGAACCAATACTAGTTAATGCAAAGTAATATATCAAATATATAATTATACATTAAATCATTAAATCAACACTTGATTCAATGATCCGGTCATGTCGCACATAACCGACTAGTATTCAATGTATCGACTTATCGAATCGATCTTCGATTCGATAACAAGGTTATATCACATACAACCAATCGAAACATTAATCGCGAGAATCAAATACGGTATCACATACACGCATTATTCTCGGTCCCGCACATATCTCATATGCACTCCTATTTCGTTTCGCTTGAACCAGGAAACCTCTGTGTAGGACTCTAAAGACTCGTCAATACGCCGGTAGCAGATGATGATCATATCAAGCACCCACAAGCCGCAAGCGGTCTGCTAAACGTAACGGCCACCCGGGTATTGAGCGATCAGAAGATCGACGAGCTAGCCCGCTCACACTCCTGCGAATCCGACCAGTAACACTTACCATACAGTCAAGTCTCTTCGTCTGATACGTCGCATATCAAGTCTAGGGGTGGTATACGTCAGACCCCAATAACCCGATAAGTCGTGCCGATGTGAGGCTCGTAACGGGTCGAGAAACTACTGGTAACACTTACCAGTAAATCTCTGATCAGCCCTGGCCAGGGACTTCCCTGCTACGGCCAATCGAGCACAGCACAACATCAACTCCCAATACCGGGAGAGACGAAACCCCTCCTATCGCTCATTGCCTCCATGTGACTCGGGACTGTACCCAAAGACCACCGTTTTGCACGCCCTCATGGACGTGGTAAGGTGGAGATCAAAGCACAGTGGGAATCACACAAGACTCTATGACGATCTCGGGTCTACAGACTAACCTGTACAAGTGTCACCTGAGAACCGCCATCTGACGTGAGGTATAATACCATCTGGGAGTTCTCGGCGAGTCCGTCCAGTGTACCCAGTCTCCACTGAGCACCCGTATACCATCTCTGATGTCAAACATCAATGGATATGGGATCATCCATCGCCCATCACATGGGTCGAGAAGCGTATACGCTAGTCTACTCTGGTATATCGATGCCCCATCTCGATACACCCACGACTAGGGACCTTGAAGGATGTACTTATGGACTACCATGTCCCCACTAGTATGATCTGCATCATAGTCCAGGTAGTCAAGTACAAATCCTAAGGGCTTTACCAACATGTAACTATAAGACAGTATAAAGAGACTAGTGTACATGTTAAGATAAATGGCAACCAGATAGCATACTATCATGTCGAGCAAGAAAGTCATCTCTATATATGTCCAAGCATCCAATATAATATACATAATCTGTACAATACTGGCCTCTAGGGCATACATACAACTAACAATCTCCCACTTGCACTAGGGCCAGCTGCTGTAGTATCTCATACCGAGCATCCCGAAGAGTCTCTCAAACTGTATCTGGGGAATGGCCTTCGTGAGTGGATCCGCCGTGTTGTTCTTCGTGTCAACTCTCCTGACCTCGATCTCCCGGCGATCAACTATCTCTCGGATCAGGTGATACCGCCTCAGAATATGCCTGGACCGCTGATGGGACCTGGGTTCCTTGGCCAAAGCCACTGCTCCATTGTTATCGCAATACAAAGGTATTGGATGCTCAATGGATGGAACCACACCAAGTTCAGTAATGAACTTCTTGATCCAGACAGCTTCTTTAGCAGCATCGTTGGCAGCGATGTATTCAGCCTCCATCGTCGAGTCTGGCACGGTTTCCTGCTTGGAACTCTTCCAGCTAACCGCCCCTCCGTAAAGGGTAAAGACAAAGCCCGACTGCGACTTAGAGTCGTCCTTATCACTCTGGAAGCTCGAATCGGTAAAGGACTCCACTTGGAGCTCTCCGTTACCATACACCAAGAACATATCTCTAGTCCTTCGCAAGTACTTGAGAATGCTCTTCACAGCTGTCCAGTGACTCTCTCCAGGATCAGCTTGATACCTGCTCACTACACTTAGTGAGTATGCTACATCGGGTCTGGTACATAGCATCGCATACATGATAGAGCCTACTGCCGAAGCATAGGGTATCCCTTGCATGCGAGCTCTCTCCAAATCAGTCTTGGGAGACATCTCTTTGGAGAGAGTGACTCCAGAGATCGTGGGTAAGTTCCCACGCTTGGACTCTTCCATACTAAACCTCTTTAGTATGGTGTCAATGTACCTGGATTGGGACAATCCCAAAATCCGTTTGGATCTATCTCTATAGATCCTGATTCCCAATATGCAGGAGGCATCACCAAGATCTTTCATTGAGAATCTTTGTGATAAGAAGAGCTTGACCGATTGCAGCATAGGAATATCATTTCCTATCAAGAGTATGTCGTCCACGTACAATACGAGGAAGACAACCTTACTCTCTGCCACCTTCTTGTAAATACAAGGTTCATCTGGATTTTTGACGAAATCAAACTCTTTGATAACGACGTCAAAGCAGATGTTCCAACTCCGCGATGCTTGCTTTAATCCATAAATGGATTTAAGCAACTTGCACACCTTCCCGCTGCTCCCACTGTCTACGAAGCCCTCTGGCTGAGTCATGTACACGCACTCTTCTAAATCACCATTTAGAAAGGCGGTCTTAACATCCATTTGCCAGATTTCGTAGTCATGAAAGGCAGCAATGGCAAGCATGATTCGGATGGATTTAAGCATAGCCACTGGAGAAAAGGTTTCGTCATAGTCCACACCTGGTCTTTGACGAAAACCCTTTGCTACAAGTCTAGCTTTGAAAGTCTCCACTTTCCCATCTACACCAAGTTTCTTCTTGAAGATCCACTTGCTTCCAATGGGTTTTACCCCTTCAGGAGCAACTTCCAAAGTCCATACTTTGTTGGTGTACATGGAATCCATCTCGGACCGCATAGCATCCAGCCATTTCACTGAGTCCCCACTCGTGATGGCCTGCTCGAAGCTAGTTGGGTCATCATCCTCCATGATGCAATCCTCGCTCCCACCGTCCATGAGAAAACCGTAGTATCTCTCAGGTTGGCGAGGAACCCTACTAGATCGGCGGAGTGGCTGGGGTTCATCGGGAACTATGGAATCCTCTGGTTCCACCAGATCTTCTGTTGTAGCTTGAGCAGCTGGAACCTCTTCCAGTTCTACCTCATGACCACTAATCTCTTTTTCAAGAAATTCCTTTTCTAAAAAGGTGGCATGCCGAGAAACAAACACTCTTTGTTCCTCAGGGTGGTAGAAGATATACCCTTGCGAATGTTTGGGATATCCAATAAACTTACACAGAATGGACCTTGCCGCGAGTTTGTCCGGATTTTGCGTTTTTACATAGGCCGGACAACCCCATATCTTAACATAATTAAGATATGGTCTCTTTCCTTTCCATATCTCATATGGAGTGGTCGGCACGGTTTTGGTGGGAACCATATTCAATAGGTCTGCAGCTGTTTCCAGTGCATATCCCCAGAAGGAAATAGGTAACTCAGCTGTGCTCATCATAGAGCGCACCATATCTAATAGGGTGCGGTTCCTTCGTTCTGATACACCGTTGTGCTGTGGTGTATATGGAGGAGTCAGCTGAGAGAGAATCCCATTCACTTTTAGGAAGTCCAGGAATTCATTGCTTAAGTATTCTCCTCCTCGATCAGATCGTAGGATTTTAATACTTTTTCCGGTTTGGTTCTCGACTTCTTGTTTATATTCCCTAAATTTCTCAAAAGCTTCTGATTTGTGTTTCATCAGGAACACATACCCGAACCTAGAGAGATCGTCAGTGAATGTAATGAAGTATGAAGAACCATCCCTGGCATGTGTAGACATGGGACCGCATACATCACTATGTATCAGTCCTAAGAGTTCGGTAACTCTTTCTCCGTGTCCCGTAAACGGAGTCTTGGTCATCTTGCCTTTGAGACATGACTGGCAAGTGTCATAAGATGAAAATTCAAACGAATTTAAATATCCATCTTTATGCAACTTAGCTAGTCGTGTCGCATTGATGTGACCCAGTCTACAATGCCACAAGAAGGATTCATTGAGTTCAGAACTCTTCCTCTTGTGTGTGTTTGTTATACTGAGGACTATTGATTGGTTTAGAACATAAATGCCATTGCACAACGTGCCTGATCCAACCAACTTTTGGTTATGGAAAATGTTCATAACATTGTCCTGTAATACAAAATTATATCCCTCTTTACTTAATAAAGAGACTGATATAATGTTGCATATCAGGTTCGGCATGTAATAGCATTCGTTCAGGACCAATGTATTACCAGTTGGTAATACAAGGTGATATTCCCCGACAGTCTTAGCTGCAACAATTGCACCATTTCCGACTCTAATGTCTTTATCACCTTCTCCAAGTTCTCTACCTTTCCTAAGCCCATGTAACTGATTACATATATGGGATCCTGACCCGGTATCCAATACCCAGGACGTAGAGCAAATGGAGAAACAGTTCTCAGTAACGAACACACCCGAAGAAAATGCATCAACATGTACTTTCTTGATTCGGGTGGCATGGGAATCCTGGTATTCCCCTATTTCCTGTTCATTCCTATAACTCTTATAAGAAGGAACGGAACCAACGTTCCCCAGCACAGTATAACATGCGGGTTCGGTCAATACATCCATATTATTATCTTTATTAAGGCATGAAATGGTCGCTACCTGGAGAGAGAGAGAAGAAAACACTTTAGCGTAAGCTCGTGCAAGATCAGATTGGTTATTATCTTATCTAATCAGGATGGCTCCCACTGCTTTTTATCAAATCTTCCTCCAAACCCTAAAAGGAAAGACTAGCCGGGATTAATTACACACTACAAGTTCGCCAAATATTCAGCCAGGCCAGTGTTGGTACTTTGAGGGAGGTCCCCCGTGCTTTCGCACGAACCTAATTACTGTAAACCTCGTTTTCCCAGAGGCGTAACCTCGTTAACACCTTTCTAGACACCTACTTGATCGGCTAATTGTAATGTATAAAACTCTCCCAGGAGTAACTCTTACTCGCAGCGGGTATCGGGATCCAACTATCTCATAGAAGGTATGCAATCTCATTGCAAATTTCAACACTTGAAATTCCCGATAATATTTTGCCCCTAGCGTGCTATGACCTTGACGCAGGCCAACAAACCATAGTGCGCTAGTCAAGTTCAACCCGTCATTTCCTGATTGAATTAAACCCACCCGTACGACCCTTGACGCAGGCCAACAAAGTCGCACGACTACCCTAATCCAATCTGCATCATATGCATAAGCAGATAAATACTAGTTAGCTACCGCACACTACGCCTTGACGCAGGCCAACAAACGTAGCATGAATACTAACTACTACTCATCTGAAATGACGGAGGGCTACGCCAGGTTTTTCTGAAAACCATGAGCGTAATGAACTTGATATCGTTGTAGAATCAAATGATGTTTTGAAATGGAGTGATTTTGAGGCTTTTCTAGTTTTGCTAAAGGAGTCACTCCCGGTGAAGGGATCTCGGTCCTTTCCTCGTCGAATGAGGTGCGGGATATATCATATATATCGCTGTGCAAAGCAAAAACGCAAAAGCAGTCAAAAAACAAACCGAGTGTGTAGCATCTGCCAGTTATTGCTAAAGGAGTCACTCCCGGTGAAGGGATCTCGGTCCTTTCCTCATCGAATAAGGTGCGGGGTATATCATATATACCGCTATGCAAAGCACGAACTGTAGCTACCTGTTTTATTTAAAATCTGATTCTACAACATCTTAGGTTTCTTATCTTTCATTAATCACATTAATGAAGTCCCATCATTTAAATACCTAAACATCACAGATAGATATGACGTACACTTATGCCATCCGCATTCGCCTCGATGTCCCCTCGTGCACCGTTAGGTTAGGTAACTAACGACAGAGCAGGGCAGGGCTAGCGCGGGTGTAAAACATAAGTAACGTCTATATAATATATCATATATACTATATAGTATATCCATCACAGAATCATCTCATGATCACATCACAGATATCGCAGCAGAATAAACATATGAAATATTGGATATACTAGGACGTCCGTGTTTTCAATACGAGCCAGTATAAAACACGGATTCCACGGTCGTGATGAATAGCCAATCCCACACCCCTAGACCCCTACGAGAGCGGCAAGCAACCCTGCCAATTCTAGGGTTAGGAGACCCGGACTCGACTCCTCGAGTTGGTCTCCCACTGGACCCCAGAACCCGGTTACTTGTGCTCCCCTCCTTGGGTCTATCCTAATGCGGAAAAGTAAATAATATACAAAGGGTGACGGCTTCCGCTACCTGGAAGTGCCCCAAATAAAAGAATATTACATACAAGTTTTTACATGAATGAAAATGAAAAACACTCATCTCACATAAAAACCCCCGGCTATTCGATTACGACGATCCAATATAACATATCCAGCAACACATAACATCACATGTCATCAACGTAAGTAAGTATGCATACCCCAATTGTCGTTGACGTATAGCAACGAAACCGGCGATATGAACATACTACACTTACGGTCACAGAAAAGAAAGTGTAAAACTACAACAATTGGAATCCGCAATCTCTTTAGACATCACATGCCTAACAGTTATAAATCCCGCATTTTAGTCCCATCATCGAAAACTCTTTTCGATATCTTGTGAAACTAAACTGCTAGATCTATAACATTCATCCAGTTATCTCATAACCTTTTGTGAATTCCAATTATTGTATCCAATTCCGGATAAATAGAATATATCAAACTTTCCGATCGAACTTTCGAACACCCAAGTTTTCCCGACACCGATCAACACATGAAATAGGTTCAAAGACATTCACTTCATACCTCAGTACCAACGGTCCAGCCGTAGAAGGGTCAAGCCAACGCCTCACATGTGGCACGCCGTACTGCCCCAAACCCGAAGGTTCAAAGGGCAGTTCAAGACGGTCACATAATCGAGTTAAGGTTTGTGTCTTCTAGAGGGACCATCGCGTTACTTGCACTACTCAGAACGTCTTTTAACCACACAATAATCCAACACTTGGATATTCCGGCAGGGGAAAACCTGGGTATTTTTATATCCGGTCGAACTCTTTAACATATTCTACAATTATCTGGAAAAACACTAAAAACGAAATTTGATAATCCGATCGAAATACTGATTCCCAATAGTACCCCAAAATACTCTTCTGTAAAGTCACAATAAAAATATCCCAGAATACACAGCATTGAATTATATCAGTTACTGTGAAGAAATAATTATTTAAGGGAACAGTAACGCCGCGGAAGCGCCGCACATGCCTAGCATGTGCCGCCCTTCCGCGGTGGAAAAGTGGAATTACCCCCTCGTATTTCACAGTAATTCTAATAACACCCTGCTTGATTTTCTACATATTTTTAATTGACAAAAATCCGAATTTTTAGAAAAAGTCCAGAGAGCATTTTTAGGTTTTGGATTTCGGTTCGATCGGGTTTCAAACGTCGTCGGGACTTCGCCTAAGGCTCTAGCTAGGCTCTGATACCAGTGAAAGGTTCCTAGGCACCCTAATGAGGTCACACAAGGCATCGAACATGCCAAATTAAAATTTTTAGTGCCGAGAAACCCTAGACTACGGATCTTAGACTAGATGTCTAGGCGAAATAGAAAGCTAGTTAACACTTAACTATAGTTTAAACGGAAATACAACCTTTGTAGATCCGGATGTCCACCTCCACGGCTCCGCAACGACGTCTCCTCGCTGTCCTAGTCGAGCTCCGGGCTCAAACGTCGGCTTCGTCGGAGAAACGGGTGAGCTAGATCGCCGGCTTCGTGTCAAAGACGATCTACGTCGAGGCATCGCAAGTTCAAGCTCCGACTTCACAAAGTGATGAAATTTGTGAAGAAAACACACTCTACAACTTGGCTAGAGGTAGAGGGTGAAGAAATAGGAGATGGGTTCACTTTAGATTTGGATTTTGCTCACTAGATCACAACTTGCCATTAAAGTAGCAAGCTTTCTCACTTTGAGAAGAAGAAGAAGATGATAGAAAAACTTATGATAAGTTATTTCTAAAATGAATAATAATGGAATTCTTATCATCTTCTAACCATGGTCAAGTGTAGAGAATTGACCATGGTTAGTGGGAGTGGTTAGGTTTAAGCAAGGAGACAAAATGGCATCATTACAAAAAGCTTCATGAAGCTTCACCACACTTCATGATAAAATGAAACCCTTTTGTTTCCATAAATCTATTTAATAAATAATAAAAGGATTTAATAATAAGAGAATAAATCTTAAACCCTAACCACTCTCATAACCATGGTTGCATTCTTTACACAAAGCCAAAACAACATGCATCATCAAACATGATACATGTAATTGCACAGAAGTATATCACATATACAATGTGCACATCAAGTGAGAAAAATCCGTTTAAAGTGAACCAATACTAGTTAATGCAAAGTAATATATCAAATATATAATTATACATTAAATCATTAAATCAACACTTGATTCAATGATCCGGTCATGTCGCACATAACCGACTAGTATTCAATGTATCGACTTATCGAATCGATCTTCGATTCGATAACAAGGTTATATCACATACAACCAATCGAAACATTAATCGCGAGAATCAAATACGGTATCACATACACGCATTATTCTCGGTCCCGCACATATCTCATATGCACTCCTATTTCGTTTCGCTTGAACCAGGAAACCTCTGTGTAGGACTCTAAAGACTCGTCAATACGCCGGTAGCAGATGATGATCATATCAAGCACCCACAAGCCGCAAGCGGTCTGCTAAACGTAACGGCCACCCGGGTATTGAGCGATCAGAAGATCGACGAGCTAGCCCGCTCACACTCCTGCGAATCCGACCAGTAACACTTACCATACAGTCAAGTCTCTTCGTCTGATACGTCGCATATCAAGTCTAGGGGTGGTATACGTCAGACCCCAATAACCCGATAAGTCGTGCCGATGTGAGGCTCGTAACGGGTCGAGAAACTACTGGTAACACTTACCAGTAAATCTCTGATCAGCCCTGGCCAGGGACTTCCCTGCTACGGCCAATCGAGCACAGCACAACATCAACTCCCAATACCGGGAGAGACGAAACCCCTCCTATCGCTCATTGCCTCCATGTGACTCGGGACTGTACCCAAAGACCACCGTTTTGCATGCCCTCATGGACGTGGTAAGGTGGAGATCAAAGCACAGTGGGAATCACACAAGACTCTATGACGATCTCGGGTCTACAGACTAACCTGTACAAGTGTCACCTGAGAACTGCCATCTGACGTGAGGTATAATACCATCTGGGAGTTCTCGGCGAGTCCGTCCAGTGTACCCAGTCTCCACTGAGCACCCGTATACCATCTCTGATGTCAAACATCAATGGATATGGGATCATCCATCGCCCATCACATGGGTCGAGAAGCGTATACGCTAGTCTACTCTGGTATATCGATGCCCCATCTCGATACACCCACGACTAGGGACCTTGAAGGATGTACTTATGGACTACCATGTCCCCACTAGTATGATCTGCATCATAGTCCAGGTAGTCAAGTACAAATCCTAAGGGCTTTACCAACATGTAACTATAAGACAGTATAAAGAGACTAGTGTACATGTTAAGATAAATGGCAACCAGATAGCATACTATCATGTCGAGCAAGAAAGTCATCTCTATATATGTCCAAGCATCCAATATAATATACATAATCTGTACAATACTGGCCTCTAGGGCATACATACAACTAACATATAATACCCACCAGCATTCCCCGATGAGTCCTGTACAGTATACTCATAACCTAATGAGCACCTACATACTATCTCCAGTACGATGTACTAATGGCTGTGGGACAAACCATCTCCCCTGCTAGGTTGAGAAGCGTATACACTAGTCTACTCTGTAGTATCGATACCCTATCTCGATAATCCTACGACTAAAGACATATATAAGGATGTGCTTGAAGACTATCCAACCCCCGCTAGTGTGAATGCCATCACAATGCTGGTAATCAAACAAAGATCCTAAGGTCTCTACCAATATGTATAAGTGATATGCTAAAATAAACACATGCACATATTGAGGTAGAAACAAACCAAGTAGCATACTACCATTTTGAGCAAGACTGTCAATACAACTGTGAATATTCCAAGCTTCCATTAAGTAATATACAAACCAGAATGATACAATAATGGCCTCTAGGGCATATATCACTAACAGTGTTCCCACTATACTTAGACTTCTACCCTACCACGGCTCAAAGGAGTCGTGTAAACAGGTTTTTGTTGGGTATAGTTCCGAAGCATGCAGAGGAAGTGAACGGTCGAGAGGATTCGTCTCTCCCAGTATAGGGAGTTGATGTTGCACTGTGCAGGACATGACCACAACCAAAAGTCGGTGTCCACCGCAGTGAAGATAAATTGATAAGTGTTATCAGTTGTATCATTGGTTGGTTATAAGTCCTCTGTTGCATGACTTATCGAGTTATTGGGGTCTGACAGATTCCAAACCCTAGACCTGATATGCGATACTCGTAGACGAAGAGACCGGACTGTACAGTGAATGGCACTTATAGACTTTGTAGGGTTCAGATGAGTTTGCTTGTCTACCTGCTTTTATCTTGATCATACATGGGTAGCCGTTACGTACAGCTAATGCCACTGACGTGCTTGTGGGTTACCCCGTCAGGGGATTCGATTCGAAAGCGTTTCGGATTCAATCGGATATGGTCCTATATAACCTACTGCCAGCGTCTTGACAGGTCTTTAGAGTCCCACAACGAAAGTGCCGGCCCGGGGAAAACGTTGATTTGATGTGCGTATTGGATACGTGCAGGAGTTCGATTAAATGTATGATTTAATCAAATGTCCGAAACATACTAGCCGGTTTAAAAGACGAAATATTAAGTCAAGTGTTGACTTAATGACCGTACTTTGATATGGTTTCTAGTATTGTGTATTTGGATACACACACACTCTCTCTGTATATGTATTAGTATACGATAATGATATAATATTGCGTATGCGATATATAATATGGAAATGTATATGATACATATTTTTCTTCTCTTTATATATATATATATATATATATTTTTATATATATATATATATATATATAGTAAATAGAAATGAATCATGTTAAACATAAAGTGAAATGAAAAGAAAAGAAATTAAGAGAAAAGAAAAGAAACAAATAGAAGAGTGGGATTCTTCTAACCTCTTCAATCTTCTTTTCTTTGTTTAATTCATTCTTCTTTTCTATTCTTCTCTTTTATTTTTAATGTTAATTCTTTAACATCCTTTTCCATGGCTCATCTTCTTCCTCTCTCTACAAAAATGGTGGAGGTATGAAATGAGGGTAGAATTCAAAAAGAGAGCGTTTTTCTTGATCACACATCTCACACATTAACCTAGCTAGTTTTATTTGTGAGTTTCTTTACTTAAGAAGTGAAGATAAAGTTTTGGGCTTGGTGCTTTCATGCGGATCATCTACGGCGAGGCGGTCGGCGTCCAAACGATTCCGGGAGCTTTCTATGTCTATCCGGAGTTCAAGTTCTTCATTGGAGCATGTGAAGATGCTACAAAGATTGTAACAACCCTCACTTGTTCTCCTTTTCTTTTTCTATTGCAAGAATTTGATGATCTTGGTTTGGTTACGGTTCTATGTTTGAAAAATTATTGTTTTCTATTTCAGTCGCGGTCCATGAATGTCACAACCCTAGAACCGAAACCCTAACATGGTATTAAAGCCATATCAAATTTATTTGCAATAGTTTGTGACCAATTGCATTTCTGAAACCAATATCCAAACCAATTTCAAAACTGTTTTTTCGCTTGTTGTTGAATCGATTCATTTCGTAGTTTTTTCTCATTCTGGGGGATGTTTGAGAGTCGAGTGGGAATGGTATTTATCGTGTGAGGGTTAAGGAAGGTCACCGCTACCCGGGAGCACGACGAAGTGCTCCCGGGGAGGGGTAGGGGCTGAGAGCACCCCAAAAGGTGATCTCGGCCACCTGCAGACCAAAGACCACTTTCGTGGTGCTACTTAGGTCTATGCTGAAAGGAAGCTCGACAATCAAGTCCGTCCATACTTTACTGAGCCTGAATGTGACAAACTTCGTACTGTCCGGTCTCTTCATCTACGAGTATCGCATACCAAGTCTAAGGGAAGATTAACGCCAGACCCCTAATAACCCGATAAGTCGTGTCGGAGTCAAGCTCATCATCAACCGAGAAACTACTAAACTCATATCAGTAATTCTCATCCACCGTAGAAACGGATTTAGGATGATGGAAAACCGAATATAGCATGACATCGACTTCTAATACTAGGAGAGACGAATCCCAACAATCGCTCACTGCCTCCATGTGGCTTGGGACTGTACCTAAATAAAACTTATTTGCACGACTCCTTTGAGCCATGGTAAGGTAGTAATCTAAGTACTGTGGGAACTCACTCGAGATAAATGACGATCTCAGGTCAAAAGACTAACCTATACTCAAGCCATCTGAGAACTTCCATGTGATGATAGATATAATACCATTTAAAAGCCCTCGGTGAGTCCATCCGGTGTACTCACTTCCAGTGAGCACCTGTATACTATTTTAGGTGACACAACATCAATGGCTTGTGAGACCGGCCACCTCTCCTTGTCGGTATCTAGAAACATGTTAGAAATATGTATGCCCTAGAGGCCATTATTGTATGATATAATGGATGCTTAGACATATATATAGAGGACTTTCTTGCTCGACATGATAGTATGCTATCTGGTTACTTTCTATCTTAACATGTACACTTGAATAATTATTCTGTCTCTCTGATACATGTTGATAAAGCCCTTAGGATGTTGGCTTGACTACCAGGACTATGATGCAGATCATACTAGTGGGGCTTGTGTAGTCCAAAAGCACATCCTTTAATAGTTCCTAGTCGAAGGAATATCGAGACAGGGTATCGATATTCCGGAGTAGACTAGCGTGTACGTTTCTTGACCCTGTATGGGACGATGGTTGGTCCCACAACCATTGGTGTTTAACATCAAAGATTGTACACAGGTGCTCATTAGAGCATGGGTATACCGAACAGGACTCTCCGAGATCTCCTAGATGGTACCAAACCTATCGTCATCTAGCATTACTCTGGTGACACTTGTATAGGTTAATCTGCAAACCCGAGATCGTTATAGTGTCTTGTGTGGTTCCCACTGTGCTTTGATTTCCTCCCTACCACAGCTCAAAAGAGTCGTGCAAACAGGTGGATTTTGGGTACAGTCCCGAGTCACATGGAGGCAGTGAGCGATAGGAGGGGGTTTTTCTCTCCCGGTATTGTGAATTGATGTTGCGCTTTGCTTGATTAGCTATAACAGTAAGTCCCTGGCCAGGGCTGATGAGATTCACCAGTAAGCGTTATCTGTAGTTTCTCGAACAGTTATATGCCATATATCGGCATGACTTATCAAGTTACTGGGTTCTAAAGATTCTACCCCCAGACTCGATATACGACATATCAGACGAAGAGACCGGACTGTAGGGGAAGTGTTTCTTATATGTTTTACGGGAGTTCGGAAAAGTTGGCTTGTTAATCTTCTATTCATTAAATATCTGGGTAGCCGTTACGTCCAGCTAGTATGGCTGACGGCTTGTGGGTATCTGATGTGATCATTACCTACTGCTGGATTATTGATGAGTCTTTAGAGTCCCACATAGAGGTTTCCTAGCTCAAGCGAAACGAAATAGGGCACATATGGAGATATGTGCGGGAGCTTGATTAAATATGAGTATGTGATACCGTATTCTAATATGGCGATATTTGATATCGGTTAGGTTATATGTGATATAACATGATTATTGAATCAAGTGTTGATTCAATAATTTGTTATATGTATATACTTGATATTGGCCGGTTGTATATGATATGACCGGATTATTGAATCAAGTGTTGATTTAGTATCTAGTACTGAATATTAGACAGTTATATGTGATATGACCGGATTATTGAATCAAGTGTTAATTTAATAATTATATATATATATATATATATGATATTAGTCGGTTATATATGATATAACCGGATTATTGAATCAAGTGTTGATTTAATAATTTGATATATATTTATATTTATATTATATATATATATATTAACTAATATAGCTCACTAAGGATTTTATTCTCTTCTAATTTATTTAATATATATGTAATATATATTAATATATGTATTTAAATATTGTATCATGGTAGATGATACATAGAACATGGGTGTATGAGAATCACACTTGAAGTGAGATGAGTGGATAATGATTTAATTAATGAATTAAAAGGAAAAGGAAATAAGTCATTACTTGTGATGCTTGTAGAAGTCTTGAGAAGTCATGACTCATCACTTCTCTTTTGGCATTATTCATTGATATTTATCACTATCTCATTTTCATCTAATCACTTCACCTTATGGTTGCCTCTCTCATCGAAGTTGATCTCCTCCTTCTTGCTCTCTAGAAAATTCTTGAGGTAAGAAAAAGAAAAGAGAAAAATATTTAGAGTGAGCAAAATTCCTACTTCATCAATCTATACTTTACTAGCCCTTTAGTTTAGGTTGTTTGCTTTACTAATTATATGGTTAGTGAAAAGTGAGCTTGAGTTAGAGAGACTTCAAGGTGGATCATCTTCGGCTTCAAAAACTACAAAGCAAGCTCGTTCCTTTCACCAAGTGGAGTCTAAGAAGAGTTCTAGGGACTACTGCTTCGAGGTTTAGAAGTGAAGGACCGGTCTACAAAGGTTGTATTCACTTTTCACTTAGTGTAGAACTTGTTTACTTATACTAAAATCCTAATTCTCTAGTAAAATTCTAGGTTAGTATAGCTTAGACCTTTAGATTTTTTTAAATTGCATACATGTTGCTTGTATAAACTTAGTAGAGGTGCTAAGACATACTTTCAAAACGTATACACTAGTCTACTCTAGAATATCGATACCCAGTCTCGATACTCCCACGACTAGGGATGTCACGACCCGGAATTAGCACGTGACCGGTACTTGAATCACATGAAGCCTATAAGACCCCACCATAACCTAAGTAAACCGAAAGCTTAGAAATATAAACCATTTAAAGAAAATAATGGAGGTGGAGTTTTGAAATAAAGGTATAATATAATTAAGTTCTTTCTTAGAAAGTATAAGCAATGTTATATGAAAATACAAGTGGAATGTATACTATAGTTGAAAATATTTTCATCATTTGAAATTTGGGTAGCACCTCGTTTGTAAATTTTAATCCAAAACCAATATATAGCAATAAAATAACCATCCCCAAGAAGGAGTTAACTCTTCACCAACTGGCGGAATCAACCATGCAAATACGAATATACGACGCCTAAGGCAAGATCAACACAGAAAGAAAATAAAGAAAACCAAAACATTATCAAATCTAATATAGGAATATATACAAGTCTCACTCTAAGTCGAAAGAATATACAAACGGTCACTAAGTCTACCAATTATACATAATCTGGTTGACGGAGTTTTTAATTAGATACAAATGAATAATAAATGCATACAAGGGTGGTTGCGCTCTGAACTGTAACCCACCTACCAAATGCAAATCATCCAGAAAGGAGCAGTGCGCCAGCAAGCCGCTATTGATACCTGCGGTCGGTCCTGCAAGAAAACTGTGGCACAACGGGAGTAAGTTGCCAACCGTAAGTAGAAGACATCGGCAGGTAGAAATCGAATGTATGACGATCTCTTAAGTAATACAGTAATATATTAATATATTAATATACAGTAAAATATTAATATACCGTGTGGTAACGAAAGTGATCGTGTATACATAAGTATGACAAATATATAAGGTCGTGCCTGTGTCAATATATGGTACCATGTCACCTGTGTCATACATATATATAAATATATATCATCCAACGTATGTCCATCAACGACACATCAAATCATCATAAAATCCTGAGTGCCAAGCATCAACACTCGAAATCATCATAAAACCCGTGTCCAGCATCAACACATAAATCCTCATATCTCAGGCGCCGTCTGATCGGATCGGCCCTCATATCTATCTGTCTCATATCACTCTGGTCGGTATCCTCCGGATATCCGCCGAATCCAATACTATCACCGGTAGGTAGTGTTCCCCTGCCAGGCTCAGCGTCTCACTATACGATCTTCTTGCCCTGGGATACTGTACCGGGTCCACCATGCACCCGCAGACGGTGCCTCCTCTCTCCTCGAATCGGGTATACACATAACTCAGAACTGAGAACACTCATGGTGGACGCTAAATATCATATCAAGAGAAACCGTGTTTTTAAAACAATCATAAGTTTTCAAAATGTATCTACGGTTTCTCAAATCCAGAAATCTCATGAAACCCGAATCTCATAAGCATGTGGTAATAATGAAACAATATATACAGGCACAGAACAAATCTGTAATGCAAAACCAATGTGTTTATATGAGTGTGGCGTTTAAGTTGGTAAGAAAATGCAATAACTGTACTAGTAAGTGTGGTCCGGGGTACTAAACAATAACTAAAATACTACCGGTTATAAGGTGATACGGTGACGTAGCGATTTATGATGTGTACGTGGCATGGCAATTACCGATGATGAGTGTGTGAGCCGGCGAGTATGTATACGTGTAACATGCGCATCATCGGCAATGGTGTGTGTGTCCTAGCAGACGAAGTCATACAAAGATAAGGATAAGGAACGTAGTATGTATGTCGTAAATGAAAATAATACGAGCGTATGCAGAAATAAGAAATCGTAGCGCGGGTTTAAACAGAATAAGGAAAGCTTAAACGCGAACAGTATAAAATACGTAACTACATATGAGCCATACAGCAATAGTTTAGAATAGCACGAATCGTTGTTTTTGGAAATGGAGGCTACGGTGTTTTTGAGAAAAAGATACCATTTGAAAATTCATAGCGTCCCTTGAGGTTTCCATTTAAAAGCGCATAACGATTCTTTAGTTTTGAAAATAGGTATGGCTCTAAATATATCCTAATATCCACTTAAGTGATTTAAAATCCATATTTTTCGAGTCGATACATGCATAAGTCGGCGATCCATCATCATCGTATCACGACGGTATAATCCATCGTACGATATCATCAAATCAAGAGTACGGATCTATCATCATGTACATCATATCACGTACGGTATAATCCATCGTACGGTATAATCCATCAAGAGTACGGATCTATCGTCATGTGCATCTTATCATATCATCTCATCATATATCGTCACATGTCATATCGTCTAGTATTGCATCATGAATATATATCGCCTCATATCATCATATAATATCATATCTACTCGTGTCATTATAGCATATCATATCCTCATCTCATGATGTTGTATCAAAATTATCCTCAAATTATATGTGTGTGTGAGCACATATACATATAGCTTAAGGCTAAGAAAAAATAGAACTAAGGATATTCCTCCCTATGAGTATACTTACTATTGCTTATAGTATCCTAGAACCCTATTAGCTAGGTATACATATCTAATATTTATATATATAACTATATACCTAGTATCCTAGTACTACGGTTGTGGGGTTTCTATACACCATCCACCCGACTTCCTCCATAGATATACATTTACTCACCTACTATCCTCGCTCTAGCCGAAGTCGATGAATGCCTTGCTCTCGTTCGTCACCCCAGAAGTCCACATGGATGTACCTACTAATCTATGCATATCGTATCAAAATCGAAATCAAATCCGAAAACTGATAAGGCAAGTGAAGCGCACATAAGTTAGAACTTATAGTCCACGCATGCAAGAACAACAAAACAACCCCCGACATTGACGTACGAACGTCAAACGACCGAGTCAAAACTCAAATATAAAAAAACAAGTATTCAAAAGTCGCAAAACATTGACAGAAACATAGTAAAACACTTCCAGATTTTTACTAAGGTGAAATTATACCTTTTTGCACATTGGATAGGCCTAGACATCTGGTGATTGGGCTATAGACCAAACCTACGACCCTAACTCCCCTAAGTGGCCGCAAATTGTAGCTAATAGGAATTTTTTAGCGGCCAAGCTAGGTTGGTTTGGGCTCGGCCTTTTAGGATGGCTTCCTATTGGTCTACACAACTCGCTGTATCCACTACTTAATTTTCAGAATCTCTAGCTACTACCAAATTCCATCTGATCTTCGAAAGTCACACAAAATCGATATCGAAAATTTCTAGGTTTGTCTTTGAACATTCTAAACCCATATTAGATCAGGAATTCTATCACTAAAGGCTAGTAAACACTCTCTAAGCCCTCTACTATATCACTACTACTCATATAAACCACCAAAGATCACCTTAGAATTTTCCAAGTTCACCAAACCTAAACTTCTTAACTCTAAACTAATTGTGAAGGTAAGGAAACTTAATAACATAACAAAGGGTGTATGTTTTACCTTGAATAGCAACTCAAGAAAATTCCTAGATGATTCAAGGTGCTCAAAACAAGAACTTGATCCCACTATGAGATGAAGGATAAGATAAGGAACAATTTTTGTGAAGGTGATGTGTGGTTTTGATGACATTTTTGGGGTGGTGCATGGTGGTAGAGAGGTGAAGAAGAAGAGGAAGAAGAAGGACATGGAGAAGAGGGAGAAGGTGAAGAAAATCAAGGAAATAGATGGTTGTAGAATTCTCTCTCTCTCTCCCCCCCTCCCCCCCCACCCATACTCTCTTGTCCTCTCACTCATATCTATTCTATTTCTTTTCTTTTCTTTTTAAAACAAAATTCAAAAAGAAGAAAAAAAATAAAGTCATGGTATAAGATATGAACAAATGTTACAAAATGGAATGTTACATGTCTTTATACATAAACATGTTTTAATACATAATTAGTGAAATAATAATTAAGTTTAATATCAATTTATATGAAAATAATTATATATGAATTCATAAAAAAACCAAATCAATCAAATGCTTCCATAAAGGATAATTCATTTTAAAATTCAAATTATTTTCCAAAGTATAGATATATAATTATATCATTTTACTAAAACTCATTTCCATACTTATATAATATTCATTTATTATTTTATTATTTAAATTCAAAAATAATATTTTATATTTTCTGAAATGTTACAAGGGATATTTAAGGATGTGCTTATATACTATCCAGCTCCCATGTATATGATTGTCATCATAACGCTAGTAGTCAAGCAAGAATCATACGGGCTTCATCAATGATGAGAACAAACCAGATAATATACTATCATTTTGAGTAAGACTGTTCTATCTGTATAGGTCCTCCTTCAGTTATTATAATCGCATACCTGTAATTACAATAATTGTCTTGAGGACACTATATCCAACACAAGCTCTGTGGGCCCCTCTAAAAATCCCACGATTCAAAAGAAGGTCGTCTTTAAGCGTTTATTGTTTGGAGCGTTAACTACTACTCTTGAGGCTCCCAAGAATGCTTCCCTATTGAGGCAATCTGTCTTCCACAGGCCGGCTTCTCAAGTCTTTGCTGCTACTTCATCCATACAATCGGCCTTCAAGCGATTGTCACCTGCCGAAAGACAAGACCAACGCAGGGGGAAAATATATAGGGCTCCCAAAGCTAAAGAATCTCCTTCTTCCAGAAATGTTCGACGTCGATACCGGCACCGAATTAGGCAAGATGGGGGTAGTTCTCTATCTGGACTCACCCCACCAGCTCTAATGATGCAGGCTGTTGTTCCAACTAGGAATAGCTTTGAGGCGCTAAAATAGTGAAGCGCAACTCCCCGACTGCCATACTAAAGAAAACTCCACCTCCCACCGAGATGTATGATGAGCCAAAAGTGGTTCAATTAATGAAACGACTTTCCTCGACCATCCACAAGGCCTGGAGAGAAGTACAAGGGTCAGTAATCAACAAGAATTGCTCACCCCGACCCAAGAAGCTGAAGATTCATGATAAACACTCTTCCTACCAACCCAAGGAGGCTCCAGCTATGATGGTTCCTCTGAAATCGGCTTCTCACAAAAAAGAGAGGTTGGAGAAGATTCAAAGCGCTACGGCAAACTCCGAAGGTAAACACTCCAAACGCCCTAAGACTGAAGGCGTGGTAGTTCACAACATTTATATAGTGAACTCCAAGGACGAAAGCAAAACTTCCATCTCTCATAGACCAGTCATACGATCTATGACTAAAGATCCCCAGAAGCTACAAGAGTTGATGGCTCAAATGGCAGAAATTATGAGTCCTCCGCCCGGTGCAAATGTGGACGACACTTCTAAGGAAATAGCGAAACAGGAATCTGATATTGAATATCTGAAATGCATGCTCCAGAAGAAGGATGAAAATACTATGGAAATGGATGCCGGAATGGATAAGATAGCCCACTTATTCCAAAGTATAATCATAATGATGGATCGCCCCAAACCACCAGCAGATGAACCGCCGGTGGTCGTCATTGAAGATAAAGGAGAGACTTCCAATCCTCCCAAGCATCGTCAGCAATAAAGGAGGAAATAATTTCCAAATCATGGCTGGACGAATATATTGCCCAGTAGTTGAAAGATCATCTAGCCAGTGAAGCTGCTGGAAAGTTGATAAAGACTGGCCGACCTTACCCAGTGTGTTACGACCAAGTACAGTACCAGCCAGGATATATCATCCCGACGTTCCCCATATATAAAGGAACCAGAACCCCAAAACAGCACATCATCCAGTTCCGGTCTAAATGCGGCAACACTGGGAGTAACGATATATTGCTCTTTCGACAGTTCATTAGCAGTCTAGTGGATGTGGCTTTCAAATGTTACTTGGAGATTCCTAACAACTCGATCAAAATATTTGATGAGATGGAGCTCCTCTTTTGCCAGAGATTCGCTAGTGCAAGCGAGCGCACTACCGTGACCGCCTTGGTCAATGAGAGGCCCGGATCGAATAAGACATAGGTTTGGTACACGATGAGATGGAGAAATATTTGGTCCAAGTGCGAACAAAGAATTGCTGAAGCTCCATCCATAAGTATGTTCGTGAGCACTCTCGATAAAAAGGTGCCAGTAGTCCCTTATCTAGCTTTTCTCAGCCTAACAACTTTCTAAGAACTCATCGATAAGTTTGCTCATGCGATAAACCAAGGTCCTACCTCTTCTAATGGAGATTCGCAGAACTTCAAGGGCAAGGGTAAGGCAGCATTTGTCGCTAATACGCAACAATAGACGAACAGTCCTAAAGTGTCTAGTCGTCAAAAAAACAACCGCATGGGACCCACTCTTGAAGAAAGGATGGGACGAGAATATTCGTTCCCTCATGATTAAATAAGAAAGTTATTAGACCTCGCAATGAAAAGCGGCTTTCTGACTTTTCCCAAGCCAATGACGTCAGCAGTCCAACTTATTTCCTGTATCATCGGGTGGTAAGTCATCCGATTGAAAACTGTTACGTCTTCAAGAACTGGGTTGAGGAACAGTATAAACAGGGCGAGTCCATTCTCTCCGATAAATAGAAAGTGAATCCTCCTTAAAAGCATATCTCTAAAGAAACCAATACGCAGGATGCATCCTGCTCGTTCATCAAAGAAACCTCATGGGAGGTAATGTTGTCTCCCAAAACGAAGAGAATGTTAAAATATCTCCAAGCATGTCCTGCAATCAGGTGGAAAAGCTCGCTTGAACTGGAGATCATAAAAGGGATGTTGAAGCCACATCCCACTCCCAAGGCTATTGATAAAGGGAAAAGCCCCAAAACTAAGCAGTCTTCTAAGAAGAAAAATAAGAAGAAAGTGAAGAAGTCTGTACAGCCAGCCGAGCATGTCGATGACTGTATAAATATCCAAAAGTATATTGACATGCTAGAATAATATAGTCAAAAAGCGCATTCGCCTGTTACTATTGAGGAGTTTATCAAACACACCTTTGAAAATAGAAGAGAGGATAAGAATGATGACTCAGAGGAAGAAACAGAAGACCATGTAGAAAGCTGCCACATGGTCTCTCACTCTTCAATTTATGATGATGAGACTCCAGCCACGTCCGAAAGCGATTCAGACAAGCAGAGGGCAAAATCAATACCTGATGCTCTAAGTTTGCCACAAAAGGACCCGATTGAGAAGCTCTTAAGGGAAGCCTTTTAGAGGAGCAAAGAAAATCAAAGGCGTGAGCTGGCTATCAACAAAAAAGTCAGACAGTAACGCCTAAAAAGACAAGCTGCGAAAGTGGCAAGTTATGTAGCTCCCCAACCGAAGCAGAATGTACAACCGAAGTAAAAGATACCACTGAAGAAAGGCAAGGCTGAGAAACACTTCGCTAAAGCCTTATCCAAAGGGATGTAGCTGCCGCCCTTAAAGATGTAAACCTTACGAGTTGTGGACTTCGAAAGTGGAGAAGAGCATCCAAAGTATTGACTCTACCACCGAAGGGTCTGCCACCCCCATCGACAAGTATAAAGCGTTCAGGAAATGATGGTGAAAGTACGTTCTCCATAATAGGCATCTAAAAAGAAAGAAGCGAATGGCCAAGGCTCACCCGCCCAAACTTGATGGTTCCAAGGAAAATGGCCAAGCAAGGACGATCACCGAATGCTGTTATATGTCCAGGGCTTAGATTTCAAAAGGAGGAATTTCAGTAGTGCCGACTTTCGGAAATGATTCGGAAGATGAACCACCCGTCAATCTTCCCTATTTAAGCTTCTCGTCGGGAGATGAAGAAAAGACAAAAGACTGCAGTAACATTCCTCTATAGAACCGCACTTTCCCCTAGAAGAACCTTGGGCCCACAAATAAGGAACCCAAGAATCAAGACAAGGGTAAAGGGAAAATGCCCGAAAAAATTGCCCTTGATGAAAAGATAGCCAAAGAATTGGCCGCCAAGGATCTCCCTAAGGAAAATAAGGTGGACTACAATGTGTTAGCCCATCTAAAGAAGTTATCTTCACACTTGAGCATATACGATGCTTTACTCTTTTCAAAGGAACTGAGGGAGTCTTTAATTAAAGCCCTCGAAGAACAGGACCTTTTTCAAGCGCACTTTGCCGAAGAAGAGATGAAGGATAAAATGGTAGAGATATACACGGCCGAAATCACCTTCAGCGAAGAAGATCTTTTCCTTAGGACGTTCGAACACAATCGACCGCTCTACATCGCCGGGTACAGTGATGATCAACGGATAAATAAAATGCTTGTCGACAATGGTTCTTCGGTCAACCTGCTAAATGTTAAGGTGCTCAAGCAGCTGTCCATGGATGTATGATACCTCGAGCGAGAGAAAATCATTATCTACGGATTTGATTCCTAATCTTCAAGAACGTTGGAGTCCATAATGTTAACGCTTCGCTTTGGACAACTCGTCATAGACGTCAAATTTCACGTCATTGAAGGCAAGACCTGCTATAGAGCTTTACTGGGTAGACTTTGGTTACACCAGTATGACGTCATACCTTCTACATAATATCAGTATATGAAGTATTTCAAGGATGGCCGAGAGCACACCATCACAGGCAAGCTCAACCCGTTCTCGGTAAATGAAGTACGGAAGTATGAACATGCGAAGTACTTCTTGTTGGATTTCGAAGATACGGAGAAGTGCGACAAACCGAAAGATAAACAAGTGCAGCTGTTCGGCACGATTTATTACATTTTAATACCGCTCAATTCCTATCATTTTGTCAATAAACAGTGCTATTTTATCTCTGTCTGCTCATTAGTACAGAATACAGGTACACAAGCAAAAACACTGGAGATGGTACACAACACGAACAGAAATGATGGTTTTTAGCTGGAACTGCAAACGGGACAGATAACAGATCATGACATTAAGTTTTGCAAACAAAATAATATTGTGTACAAATAAATATTTAGTTTTGGTCCAACATGATACAATATCAAATCTCATGTTTAAACCATCATGGATCATGTGGGCATGAGCTATCACGAGGCATCAAATTGCAAACACCATCATGGTGTCTTGCAAGTGGTGCAAGCAAGTGGGTATGGTTCAATGTATTTGGAAAAGTTTTGATTTGAAGTGTGAACACACATACACCCACTTGTTCTCTTCTCTGTATATTACTCCAGATTACACTCTGGTTTGAATTAAAAGAATTGCAATTACAGAGAGATGCTCAGAGGACCAGAAGAACACTGACCAAAGATGGGCTCCACTCTCCAAAATTGGGCTGCAGATTTAATCATATTGGCCGCAATTTGCGGCCAAGTTGGGGCCAAATGGGCTCGTTCTCTTTGTGTGGGTCCCTGGTGGTCATATAAGTCCAGTGGCATATGCAACTTTTTATTTTTGGTTGCCTATAAATAGCAGATCACAGATATAGTTCTGGAGGTTTTTTTGGAGTGAGAAAATAGTTTGTAACATTTGATAGCTTCTTCTTCTTCCCTCTTTGAGCTCTCACTTGAGTGCTCCATTAAGGAGGTTGAAGTTGCTATCTACCTTGTAGCTCAGGCCCTCCATTTTGTTAATAAAGAACTTGCACTTTCTTTTGCTTTAGCTTTTGTTCTTGTGTTTTCTTATGTGTTCTTTCTTTTGTTTTTCATCTTCATTTTATAATGCTTGAATAATCCATGGTTGTGGTGATGGTGAGGATGTGAGATGAATGCCTTTGCCTTCCTCTTCCTCTTGTTATTGTTTAAAGTGCTTAATTGTGATTGTAAACTTAAGATTGCTAAATGGAAGTGTTTGATATGATATGATGATTTTGATGGTTATTTATAACCTTTATCTCATATCCTATTTTTTCATGCTCACCATTTGCAAGGTTAAGCTTAGAATCAATTGTGTTAAAGTTACTAGGTAGTTGAGATATGGTATCTTGCTTATGTTTCTTGACAACTCTCATTCAAGCATATACCATATACTCTCACCCACCTACTTAGCAAGAATAATACAAACTTTTACTTCTTATTTGCAAGTTGATGTGTATTGATGTTGTATGCTTGCTAAACCTTGTGCTTAGTATTGATACATCATGCATGGACATAAGAATGGTAAGTAAGAACGTAACGGATCCGTTTCGTGTTTTGTGACGAAATCCGATAACATGATGATTTGTGCTTTGCAACCGCGTTGACAATTCATGCTTCGCGTCAGGATCGACACAAGGACGTAAAACTCATAATCAAGGGATTGTCGAAGGAATCGCCGCGATTCAACCATCCGAGCCAAAGCCACGGCCACCTTTCTTCTAAACTTGTTTCTATAATATCGTATATTTAGTTTTAGTGACAACCAAACCAAATTCTTTTGTTTCTCGAATCTTAAGCGACACTACCTAATCTCCAATTTCCTGTGGATCGACCCGTACTTGCCGGCTAGCTACACCGCGCCGTGCACTTGTGGTTTATAAATTTTAAAACGAGACCGAGCTCGTGTGCGCCTTATTTCCAAAACTGATTCTATTTCCAAAACATACGCGTTTGCGCGCGTGGGTGAAGTCCCAACAAGTTTTGGGCGTCGTTGCCGGGGACTTGGTAGTTATTAGGTATTGTTATTTCTGGTTTGTACTAACAAACTAACTATTAACTCAAATTTTTTCAAAACTAACAAAACACTAACTTTTCAAACATTTGTTCTCTGTCTTTTTGATCTGCTGTCACACTGTGTTTAATTATATGATTTTGCATATAACATTAGGACACTATTAGGACAAGAACCACACAGTGAAAGGTTGGAGCACCAACTCAAACAGTTGGCCGCCGAAATATTGCTTCTGAACGCAAATTGCGGCCAGATTTTACCCTATTGTTCCAAATTTTTGGGTTTTGTTCCTATGACATATTTTTGATCTATTGGTATATGCAAAATTTTACAATTGTGTGTGCAGGAGTTGGGGCATATATATCGCTTTTGACACTAAATATCGTATTTTCAGCATTTCAGGGTTTTCACGGAATTACGACCAGCGATTGTGCAGAGCAAGGCTCAAACACAATTTCAAGACTTTAGTGAAGTATAGTGCCAAAGATCCGGGTAGTTTGACCCGTGCAGCGAACATTCAATGACTCAGATCACTTTCATGGTGGTTTTCTTAAACCAAATCAAATCGGTACGTATTTCCTAACACCTTCTCTCAAATCCGACGCAATCCAATTTTCTATCTTTTGCAGGATTCTTCACACAATTTTTCCGCCAATAGAGCTAGAGAACTAACCGTATTTCTTCCAGCGCATAATACTTAACTGAAAAAGAATTGCTTTAATTAATTGATTTTCTTAAAATTGTTTTATTGATTGCGCTTTGCATATTAATACGGATTTTAAAAGCATAAATGACCAAACAAGATACGGTAAAGGATTTCATCACCTTTTCTCCGTAGCCCACAAATCACAAAACTGCATTCTTGTATACCCCCAGTAATTTAAAATCAATTAGAACTCTGACCTTAAGGACTTCGCGCTCATTAGGAGAAGTTAACTATGTTTAGAACTTTGCTTAACGGTATATCTGTAGGGTTCCTAGGCACACTGAAGAGGTCTCACAAGGCATCAACCATGCCAATTTCAATATTTTACAAGTGCCGAGAAACCCTAATACAGATTCGTTGACTAGAGTTTAGGCGAAAAGTGAAACTAGTTAACATATTAACTAATAGTAAGAAGCTACAACCTTTGTAGATCCGGTTATCCACTTCCTTAGCTCCACGTAGACGTCCCCTCGCTGTCCATCTCAAATCCCGGACTCTTGCATCGGCTTCATCGAAGAAATGGGCGGGTTAGGTCGTCGGCTTCGATGCCGAAGATGATCTACGTCGAGGCAACACAAGATCAAGCTCCAACTTCACCAAGTCATGAAACTTGTGAAGAAAACACCCTATACTACTTGGCAAGAGGTAGAGGGTGAAGAAATAGGAGGTGGGTTCACTTTAGAATTGGATTTCTCACTCTTTTACTCAAGATGCCATTAAAGCTAGTAAGCTTTCTTCTTGAAGATGAAGAAGAAGAAGAAAATAGAATATGATAAGTGTTTTTGTAAAATAGAAAAGAAATGAATACTTATCATATCCTAACCTTGGTTAGGTGTAGAGAATAGACCATGGTTAGTGGGAATGGTTAGGGTTAAGCATGAGACAAATATGGTGGACTTGTTCAAAGCTTCATGAAGCTTCAACAAGCATCCAAAGAAAGCCACCATATTCTCCTTTATCTTTTTCAAAATAAACAAATAAATAAATAAGTAAGAAAAAGAAAACCCTAACCATTACACAACCATGGTTTAATCTTTACACATACTCAAGTTAGCATGTATCATCAAACATGATACAAACAAGTGCAAACTAAAATATATCACATATACAATGTGCACATCAAGTGGGAAAATCCTTTTTAAAATGAACCAATACTAGTTAATGCAAAGTAATATATCAAATATATAATTATACATTAAATCATTAAATCAACACTTGATTTAATGATCCGGTCATGTCGCACATAACCGACTAGTATTCAATGTATCGATTTATCGAATCAATGATTCGATAACTAGGTTATATCGCATACAACCAATCGAAACATTCATCGCGAGAATGAAATACGGTATCACATACACGCATTATTCTCGGTCTTGCACATATCTCATATGCGCTCCTATTTCGTTTCGCTTGAGCCAGGAAACCTCTGTGTAGGACTCTAAAGACTCGTCAATACGCCGGCAGCAGATGATGATCATATCAAGCACCCACAAGCCGCAAGCGGTCTGCTAAACGTAACGGCCACCCGGGTATTGAGCGATCAGAAGATCAACGAGCAAGCCCGCTCACACTCCTGTGAATCCAACCAGTAACACTTACCGTACAGTCCGGTCTGTTCGTCGGATATGTCGCATATCTAGTCTAAGGGTGGTAAACGTGAGACCCCAATAACCGATAAGTCGTGCCGATGTGAGGCTCATAACGGGTCGAGAAACTACTGGTAACACTTACCAGCAAAACTCTGATCAGCCCTTGCCAGGGACTTCCCTGTTACGGCCAATCGAGCACAGCGCAACATCAACCCCCAATACCGGGAGAGACGAAACCCCTCCTATCGCTCATTGTTAGTTGTATGTATGCCCTAGAGGCCAGTATTGTACAGATGATGTATATTATATTGGATGCTTGGACATATATAGAGATGACTTTCTTGCTCGATATGATAGTATGCTATCTAGTTGCTCTTTATCTTAACATGTACACTAGTCTTTTTAAACTGTCTTATAGTTACATGTTGGTAAAGCCCTTAGGATGTGTACTTGACTACCTGGACTATGATGCAGATCATACTAGTGGGGACATGGTAGTCCATAAGTACATCCTTCAAGGTTCCTATTCGTGGGTGTATCAAGACGGGGCATCGATATACCAGAGTAGACTAGCGTATACGCTTCTCGACCCATGAGATGGGCGATGGATGATCCCATATCCATTGGTGTTTGACATCAGAGATGGTATACGGGTGCTCAGTGGAGACTGGGTACACTGGACGGACTCGCCGAGAACTCCCAGATGGTATTATACCTCACGTCAGATGGCAGTTCTCAGGTGACACTTGTACAGGTTAGTCTGTAGACCCGAGATCGTCATAGAGTCTTGTGTGATTCCCACTGTGCTTTGATCTCCACCTTACCACGTCCATGAGGGCGTGCAAAACGGTGGTCTTTGGGTACAGTCCCGAGTCACATGGAGGCAATGAGCGATAGGAGGGGTTTCGTCTCTCCCGGTATTGGGGGTTGATGTTGCGCTGTGCTCGATTGGCCGTAACAGAAAAGTCCCTGGCCAGGGCTGATCAGAGATTTGCTGGTAAGTGTTACCAGTAGTTTCTCGACCCGTTATGAGCCTCATATCGGCACGACTTATCGGTTATTGGGGTCTGACGTATACCACCCCTAGACTTGATATGCGACATATCAGACGAACAGACCGGACTGTATGGTAAGTGTTACTGGTTGGATTCACAGGAGTGTGAGCGGGCTAGCTCGTCGATCTTCTGATCGCTCAATAACCGGATGGCCGTTACGTTTAGCAGACAGCTTGCGGCTTGTAGGTGCTTGATATGATCATCATCTGCTACCGGCGTATTGACGAGTCTTTAGAGTCCTACACAGAGGTTTCCTGGCTCAAGCAAAACGAAATAGGAGCGCATATGAGATATGTGCAGGACCGAGAATAATGCGTGTATGTGATACCGTATTCCATTCTCGCGATGAATGTATCGATTGGTTATATGTGATATAACCTAGATATCGAATCAAGGATTGATTCGATAAGCCGATACATAGGATACTAGTCGGTTATATGCGATATGACCGGATCGTTAAATCAAGTGTTGATTTAATGATTTAATGTATAATTATATATTTGATATATTACTTTGCATTAACTAGTATTGGTTCACTTTAAATGGATTTTCTCACTTGATGTGCATGTTGTATATGTGATATACTTTTGTGCACGTGTTTGTATCATGTTTGATGATGCTTGCTCATTTGGTTAAGTGTAAAGAATTAAACCATGGTTAAGTTGATGATTAGGGTTTTGCTTTTTCATTTATTTATTTGTTTGTTTATTTTGAAAAGATTATGATAAGAATGGTGGCTTTCTTTGTTTCTAGTTGAAGCTTCATGAAGCTTCAACTTTGTAACTATTCTTGTCTCATGCTTAACCCTAACCATTTGAACTAACCCTAGTTCATTCTCTACACTTTACCATGGTTAGCTTATGATAAGTATTGATTTATTTTCATTTTAAATCCAACACTTATGATATTCTTTCTTCTTCTTCATCATCTTCTTCTTCAAGAAAAGCTTAAGTCCATCAATGGCAACTTGAGCAAAAGTGAGAGAAATCCAATTCTAAAGTGAACCCACCTCCTATTTCTAAACCTTCTACCTCTTGCCAAGTAGTACAGGGTGTTTTCTTCACAAGTTTCACAACTTGGTGAAGTTGGAGCTTGGACTTGTGATGCCTCGACGTAGATCATCTTCGGCAAGAAACCGATGAGCTAGTCCGCCCATTTCTCCGATGAAGCCGACGATTGAGTTCAGGATTCGAGATGGACAGCGAGAGGACACCTACGTGGAGCTAAGGAAGTGGAGAACCGGATCTACAAAGGTTGTAGCCTCTCTCCTTTAGTTAAGATGTTAACTAGTTTCGTTTTTCGCCTAAAGTTCTAGTCGACGATCTAGTCTAGGGTTTCTCGGCACCGTAAAATCGAAAATTGGCATGGTTGATGCCTTGTGAGACCTCTTTAGAGTGCCTAGGAACCCTACAGTGGTATCAGAGCCTAGCTAGAGCCTTAGGCGATGTTCAGACGACGTTTGAAACCCGATCGAACCGAAACCCTAAAATCCAAAATGCTCTCTGGAAATTTTCTGAAAATTTGGATTTTTGTCAATTAAAAATATGCAGAAAAATAAGCAGGGTGTTATTTGAATTACTGTGAAATACGAGGACCCGAATCGATTTTTCCACTGCGGAACCGCGGCACAAGCTAGGCATGTGCGGCGGTTCCGCGGCCGTACTGTCCCCTTGTCTAGTGATTTCTGCACAGTAACTCATATAATTTAATGCTATATTTTCTGGGTATTTTTATTGTGACTCTACAGATGAGTATTCTGGGGTTGTATTGGGAATCAATGATTCAATCGGATTTTCAAATTTTGTCTGTGTGGTTTTCCGGATATTTTTAGAATATGTTAAAAGGTTCGACCGGATATAAATACCCAACTTTTCCCCTGCCGGAAAATTTCCAAGTGTTGGATTTTTTCTGTGGTTTAAGGACGTTCTAAGTAGTGCAAGTAATGCGATGGTCCCTCTAGAAGACAACAAACCTTAACTTGATTATGTGACAGTCTTGAACTGCCCTTTGAACCTTCGGGTTTGGGGCAGTACGGCATGCCACATGTGAGGCGTTGGCTTGACCCTTCTACGGCTAGACCGTTGGTACTGAGGCATGAAGTGAATGTCTTTGAACTTATTTCATTGGTTGATCGGTTTCGGGAAAACTTGGGTGTTCGAATGTTCGATCGGAAAGTTTAATATTTTCTATTTATCCGGAATGGGATACAATAATTGGAATTCACAAACAGTTATGAGATAACTGAATGATTGTTATAAATCTAGCGGTTTAGTCTCATTTGATATTGAAAAGAGTTTTCGATAATGGGACTAAAATGCGGGGTTTATAAGTGTTAGACATGCGATATCTAAAGAGGTTGCGGATTCCAACTGTTGTAGTTTTACACTTTCTTTTCTGTGACCGTAAGTGTAATATGTGATATCGCCGGTTTCGTTGCTATATATCAACAACAATTGGGATGCGCATATTTACTTACGTTGATGACATGTGATGTTATGTGTTGCTAGATATGTTATATTGGATTGTCATGTTTGAATAGCCGGGGGGTTTTATGTGAGATGAGTGTTTTTCATTTTCATTCATGTAAAATCTTGCATGTAATATTCTTTTATTTGGGGCACTTCCAGGTTGCGGAAGTTGTCACCCTTTGTATATTATTTACTTTTCTGCACTAGGATAGACCCAAGGAGGGGAGCACAAGTAACCGGGTTCTAGGGTCCAGTGGGAGACCATCTCGAGGAGTCGAGTCCGGGTCTCCTAACCCTGGAATTGGTAGGGTTGCTTGCCGCTCTCGTAGGGGTCTAGGGGTGTGGGATTGGCTATTCATCACGACCGTGGAATCCGTGTTTTATACTGGCTCGTATTGAAAACACGGACGTCCTAGTATATCCAATGTTTCATATGTTTCTTCTGCTGCGATATCTGTGATGTGATCATGTGATGTTCTGTGATAAATACAGTATATATTATATATGATATATTATATAGACGTTACTTATGTTTTACACCCGCACTAGCCATGCCCTGCTCTGTCGTTAGTTACCTAACCTAACGGTGCACGAGGGGACATCGAGGCGAATGCGGATGGCATAAGTGTAAGTCGTATTTATCTGTGATGTTTAGGTATTTAAATGATGGGACTTCATTAATGTGATTAATGACATAAAAGAAACCTAAAGATGTTGTAGAATCGAATTTCAAAATAAAATAGGTGGCTACAGTTCTTGCTTTGCATAGCGGTATATGTGATATACCCTGCACCTTATTCGATGAGGAAAGGACCGAGATCCCTTCACCGGGAGTGACTCCTTCAGCAATAACTGGCAGATGCTACACACTCGGTTTGTTTTTGATTGCTTCTATAGTTTCTGCTTTGCACAGTGATATATATGATATATCCCGCACCTTATTCGACGAGGAAAGGGCCGACGATCGCTTCACAGGGAGTGACCCCTTTAGCAAAACTAGAAAAGCCTCAAAATCATTCCATTTCAAAACTTCATTTGATTCTACAACGATATCAAGTTCATTACGCAATAGGTTTTCAGAAAAACCTGTCGTAGCCCTCCGTCATTTCAGATAAGTACTAGTTAGTATTCGTGCTACGTTTGTTGACTATGTTAAGGCGTAGTGTGCGGTAGCTAATTAGTGCTTATCTGCATAAGCATATGATGCGATTGGATTAGGGTAGTCGTGCGACTTTGTTGACTATGTTAAGGGTCGTGCGGGTGGGTTTAATTCAATCGAGAAATGACGGGTTGAACTTGACTAGCACTTATGATTTGTTGACTATGTTAAGGTCATATAGCTGCTAGGGGCAAAATATTATCGGGAATTTCAAGTGTTGAAATTTGCAATGAGATTGCATACCTTCTATGAGATAGTTGGATCCCGATACCCACTGCGAGTAAGAGTTACTCCTGGGAGAGTTTTACACATTACAATTAGCCGATCAAGTAGGTGTCTAGAAAGGTGTCAACGGGGTTACGCCTCTGGGAAAACGAGGTTTACATTAATTAGGTTCGTGCGAAAGCACGGGGGACCTCCCTCAAAGTACCGACACTGGCCTGGCTGAAAGATTGGCGAACTTGTAGTGTGTAATTAATCCCGGCTAGTCTTTCCTTTTAGGGTTTGAAGGAAGATTTGATAAAAACCAGTGGGAGCCATCCTGATTAGATAAGATAATAACAAATCTGATCTTGCACGAGCATACGCTAAAGTGTTTTCTTCTCTCTCTCTCCAGGTAGCGACCATTTCATGCCCTAATAAAGATAATAATATGGATGTATTGACCGAACCCGCATGTTATTCTGTGCTGGGGAACGTTGGTTCCGTTCTTTCTTATAAGAGTTATAGGAATGAACAGGATATAGGGGAATACCGGGATTCCTATGCCACCCGAATGAAGAAAGTACATGTTGATGCATTTTCTTCGGGTGTGTTCGTTACAGAGAACTGTTTCTCCATTTGCTCTACGTCCTGGGTATTAGATACCGGGTCAGGATCCCATATATGTAACCAGTTACATGGGCTTAGGAAAGGTAGAGAACTTGGAGAAGGTGATAAAGACATTAGAGTTGGAAATGGTGCAATTGTTGCAGCTAAGACTGTCGGGGAATATCACCTTGAATTACCAACTGGTAATACATTGGTTCTGAACGAATGCTATTACATGCCGAACCTGATATGCAACATTATATCGGTTTCTTTATTGAGTAAAGAGGGATATAATTTTGTATTACAGGATAATGTTATGAACATTTTCCGTAACCAAAAGTTGGTTGGATCAGGCACGTTGTGCAATGACATTTATGTTCTAAACCAATCAACAGTTCTGAGCATAACAAACACACACAAGAGGAAGAGTTCAGAACTGAACGAATCCTTCTTGTGGCATTGTAGACTGGGTCACATCAATGCGACACGACTGGCTAAGTTGCATAAGGATGGATATTTGAAACCATTCGAATTTTCATCTTATGACACTTGCCAGTCATGTCTTAAAGGCAAGATGACCAAAACTCCGTTTACAGGACACGGAGAAAGAGTTACTGAACTCTTGGGACTGATACATAGTGATGTATGCGGTCCAATGTCTACACATGCCAGGGATGGTTCTTTGTACTTCATTACAATCACTGACGATCTCTCTAGATTCGGATATGTGTTCCTGATGAAACACAAATCAGAAGCTTTTGAGAAATTTAGAGAATATAAACAAGAAGTCGAAAACCAAACCGGAAAAAGTATTAAAATCCTTCGATCTGATCGAGGAGGTGAATACTTGAGCAATGAATTCCTGGACTTCCTAAAAGAGAATGGGATTCTCTCTCAGCTAACTCCTCCATACACACCACAGCACAACGGTGTATCAGAACGGAGGAACCGCACCCTATTAGATATGGTGCGCTCTATGATGAGCACAGCTGAGTTACCTATTTCTTTCTGGGGATATGCGCTGGAGACAGCAACATACCTATTGAATCAAGTTCCATCTAAATGTGTACCTACCACACCATATGAGATATAGAGTGGGAAGAGACCATATTTTAAACGAGTTAAGATATGGGGTTGTCCGGCCTATGTCAAAAGGCAAAATCCAGACAAACTCGAGGCACGGTCAGTTTTTTGCAAGTTTGTGGGATATCCTAAGAATTCACAAGGATATTTATTCTATCATGCTGAAGAACAAAAGGTGTTTGTTTCTCAATATGCCACCTTTTTAGAAAAGGAATTCCTTGAAAAAGAAATTAGTGGCAAAGTGGTAGAGCTGGAAGAAGTTCCAGATACACAAACCGTAACTGAAGATTTAGTGGAACCAGAAGATTCAGTAGTTCCCAATGAACCTCGGCCTCTCCGCCGATCTAGTAGGGTTCCTCGCCAACCTGAGAGATACTATGGTTTTCTCATGGATGGTGGGAGCGAGGATTGCATCATGGAGGATGATGACCCAACTAGCTTCGAGCAGGCCATCACGAGTAGGGACTCAGTGAAATGGCTGGATGCAATGCGGACCGAGATGGAATCCATGTACACCAACAAAGTATGGACTTTGGATGTTGCTCCTGAAGGGGTAAAACCCATTGGGAACAAATGGATCTTCAAGAAGAAACTTGGTGTAGATGGGAAAGTGGAGACTTTCAAAGTTAGACTTGTTGCAAAAGGTTTTCGTCAAAGACCAGGTGTGGACTATGACGAAACCTTTTCTCCAGTGGCTATGCTTAAATCCATCCGGATCATGCTTGCCATCGCTGCATATCATGACTACGAAATCTGGCAAATGGATGTTAAGACCGCCTTTCTAAACGGTGATTTAGAAGAGTGCATGTACATGACTCAGCCAGAGGGCTTCGTAGACAGTGGGAGCAGCGGAAAGGTGTGCAAGCTTCTTAAATCCATTTATGGATTAAAGCAAGCATCGCGGAGTTGGAACATCTGCTTTGACGTCGTTATCAAAGAGTTTGATTTCGTCAAAAACCCAGATGAACCTTGTATCTACAAGAAGGCAGCAGAGAGTAAGGTTGTCTTCCTCGTATTGTACGTGGACGACATACTCTTGATAGGAAATGATATTCCTATGCTACAATCGGTCAAGCTCTTCTTATCACAAAGATTCTCGATGAAAGATCTTGGTGATGCCTCCTGCATATTGGGAATCAGGATCTATAGAGATAGATCCAAACGGATATTGGGATTGTCCCAATCCAGGTATATTGACACCATACTAAAGAGGTTTAGTATGGAAGAATCCAAGCGTGGGAACTTGCACACGATCTCTGGAGTCACTCTCTCTAAAGAGATGTCTCCCAAGACTGATTTGGAGAGAGCTTGCATGCAAGGGATACCCTATGCTTCGGCTGTAGGCTCTATCATGTACGCGATGCTATGTACCAGATCCGATGTTGCATACTCACTAAGTGTAGTGAGCAGGTATCAAGCTGATCCTGGAGAGAGTCACTGGACAGCTGTGAAGAGCATTCTCAAGTACTTGCGAAGGACTAAAGAGATGCTCTTGGTGTATGGTAACGGAGAACTCCAAGTGGAGTCCTTTACCGATTCGAGCTTCCAGAGTGATAAGGACGACTCTAAGTCGTAGTCGGGATTTGTCTTTAACCTTTACGGAGGGGCGGTTAGCTGGAAGAGTTCCAAGCAGGAAACCGTGGCAGACTCGACGATGGAGGGTGAATACATCGCTGCCAACGATGCTGCCAAAGAGGCTGTCTGGATCAAGAAGTTCATTACTGAACTTGGAGTGGTTCCATCCATTGAGCATCCAATACCTTTGTATTGCGATAACAATGGAGCAGTGGCTTTGGCCAAGGAACCTAGGTCCCATCAGCGATCCAGGCATATTCTGAGGCGGTATCACCTGATCCGGGAGATAGTTGATCGCCGGGAGATCGAGGTTAGGAGGGTTGACACGAAGAACAACACGGCGGATCCACTCACGAAGGCCATTCCCCAGATACAGTTTGAGAGACTCTTCGGGATGCTCGGTATGCGATACTACAGCAGCTGGCCCTGGTGCAAGTGGGAGATTGTTAGTTGTATGTATGCCCTAGAGGCCAGTATTGTACAGATGATGTATATTATATTGGATGCTTGGACATATATAGAGATGACTTTCTTGCTCGATATGATAGTATGCTATCTGGTTGCTCTTTATCTTAACATGTACACTAGTCCTTTTAAACTGTCTTATAGTTACATGTTGGTAAAGCCCTTAGGATGTGTACTTGACTACCTGGACTACGATGCAGATCATACTAGTGGGGACATGGTAGTCCATAGGTACATCCTTCAAGGTCCCTAGTCGTAGGTGTATCAAGACGGGGCATCGATATACCAGAGTAGACTAGCGTATACGCTTCTCGACCCATGAGATAGGCGATGGATGATCCCATATCCATTGGTGTTTGACATCAGAGATGGTATACGGGTGCTCAGTGGAGACTGGGTACACTGGACGGACTCGCCGAGAACTCCCAGATGGTATTATACCTCACGTCAGATGGCAGTTCTCAGGTGACACTTGTACAGGTTAGTCTGTAGACCCGAGATCGTCATAGAGTCTTGTGTGATTCCCACTGTGCTTTGATCTCCACCTTACCACGTCCATGAGGGCGTGCAAAATGGTGGTCTTTGGGTACAGTCCCGAGTCACATGGAGGCAATGAGCGATAGGAGGGGTTTCGTCTCTCCCGGTATTAGGGGTTGATGTTGCGCTGTGCTCGATTGGCCGTAACAGGGAAGTCCCTGGCTAGGGCTGATCAGAGATTTGCTGGTAAGTGTTACCAGTAGTTTCTCGACCCTTTATGAGCCTCATATCGGCACGACTTATCGGTTATTGGGGTCTGACGTATACCACCCCTAGACTTGATATGCGACATATAAGACGAACAGACCGGACTGTATGGTAAGTGTTACTGGTTGGATTCAAAGGAGTGTGAGCGGGCTAGCTCGTCGATATTCTGATCGCTCAATACCCGGATGGCCGTTACGTTTAGCAGACCGCTTGCGGCTTGTAGGTGCTTGATATGATCATCATCTGCTACCGGCGTATTGACGAGTCTTTAGAGTCCTACACAGAGGTTTCCTGGCTCAAGCGAAACGAAATAGGAGCGCATATGAGATATGTGCAGGACCGAGAATAATGCGTGTATGTGATACCGTATTCCATTCTCGCGATGAATGTATCGATTGGTTATATGTGATATAACCTAGATATCGAATCAAGGATTGATTCGATAAGCCGATACATAGGATACTAGTCGGTTATGTGCGATATGACCGGATCGTTAAATCAAGTGTTGATTTAATGATTTAATGTATAATTATATATTTGATATATTACTTTGCATTAACTAGTATTGGTTCACTTTAAATGGATTTTCTCACTTGATGTGCATGTTGTATATGTGATATACTTTTGTGCACGTGTTTGTATCATGTTTGATGATGCTTGCTCATTTGGTTAAGTGTAAAGAATTAAACCATGGTTAAGTTGATGATTAGGGTTTTGCTTTTTCATTTATTTATTTATTTATTTATTTTGAAAAGATTATGATAAGAATGGTTGCTTTCTTTGTTTCTAGTTGAAGCTTCATGAAGCTTTGACTTTGTAACCATTCTTGTCTCATGCTTAACCCTAACCATTTGAACTAACCCTAGTTCATTCTCTACACTTTACCATGGTTAGCTTATGATAAGTATTGATTTATTTTCATTTTAAATCCAACACTTATGATATTCTTTCTTCATCTTCATCATCTTCTTCTTCAAGAAAAGCTTAAGTCCATCAATGGCAACTTGAGCAAAAGTGAGAGAAATCCAATTCTAAAGTGAACCCACCTCCTATTTCTTCACCCTCTACCTCTTGCCAAGTAGTATAGGGTGTTTTCTTCACAAGTTTCACAACTTGGTGAAGTTGGAGCTTGAACTTGTGATGCCTCGACGTAGATCATCTTCGGCACGAAGCCGACGACCTAGTCCGCCCATTTCTCCGATGAAGCCGATGATTGAGTTCGGGATTCGAGATGGACAGCGAGAGGACACCTGCGTGGAGCTAAGGAAGTGGAGAACCGGATCTACAAAGGTTGTAGCCTCTCTCCTTTAGTTAAGATGTTAACTAGTTTCGTTTTTCGCCTAAATTTCTAGTCGACGATCTAGTCTATGGTTTCTCGGCACCGTAAAATCGAAAATTGGCATGGTTGATGCCTTGTGAGACCTCTTTAGAGTGCCTAGGAACTCTACACTCATTGCCTCCATGTGACTCGGGACTGTACCCAAAAACCACCATTTTGCACGCCCTCATGGACGTGGTAAGGTGGAGATCAAAGCACAGTGGGAATCACACAAGACTCTATGACGATCTCGGGTCTACAGACTAACCTGCACAAGTGTCACCTGAGAACTGCCATCTGATGTGAGGTATAATACCATCTGGAAGTTCTCGGCGAGTCCGTCCAGTGTACCCAGTCTCCACTGAGCACCCGTATACCATCTCTGATGTCAAACACCAACGGATATGGGATCATCCATCGCCCATCTCATGGGTCGAGAAGCATATATGCTAGTCTACACTGGTATATCGATGCCCCGTCTCGATACACCCATGACTAGGGACCTTGAAGGATGTACCTATGGACTACCATGTCCCCACTAGTATGATCTACATCATAGTCCAGGTAGTCAAGTACACATCCTAAGGGCTTTACCAACATGTAACTATAAGACAGTTTAAAGAGACAAATGTACATGTTAAGATAAAGAGCAACCAGATAACATACTATCATATCGAGCAAGAAAGTTATCTCTATATATGTCCAAGCATCCAATATAAAATACATCATCTGTACAATACTGGCCTCTAGGGCATAATACAACTAACAATCTCCCACTTGCACTAAGGCCAGCTGTTGTAGTATCGCATACCGAGCATCCCGAACAGTCTCTCAAACTGTATCTGGGGAATGGCCTTCGTGAGTGGATCCGCCGTGTTGTTCTTCGTGTCAACCCTCCTGACCTCGATCTCCCGGCGATCAACTATCTCCCGGAACAGGTGATACCGCCTCAGAATATGCCTGGATCGCTGATGGGACCTGGGTTCCTTGGCTAAAGCCACCGCTCCATTGTTATCGCAATACAAAGGTATTGGATGCTCAATGGATGGAACCACACCAAGTTCAGTAATGAACTTCTTGATCCAGACAGCCTCTTTAGCAGCATCGTTGGCAGCGATGTATTCAGCCTCCATCGTCGAGTCTGCCACGGTTTCCTGCTTGGAACTCTTCCAGCTAACCGCCCCTCCGTAAAGGGTAAAGACAAATCCCGACTGCGACTTAGAGTCGTCCTTATCACTCTGGAAGCTCGAATCGGTAAAGGACTCCACTTGGAGTTCTCCGTTACCATACACCAAGAGCATCTCTTTAGTCCTTCGCAAGTGCTTGAGAATGCTCTTCACAGCTGTCCAGTGACTCTCTCCAGGATCAGCTTGATACCTGCTCACTACACTTAGTGAGTATGCAACATCGGGTCTGGTACATAGCATCGCGTACATGATAGTGCCTACAGCCGAAGCATAGGGTATCCCTTGCATGTGAGCTCTCTCCAAATCAGTCTTGGGAGACATCTCTTTGGAGAGAGTGACTTCGGAGATCGTGAGCAAGTTCCCACGCTTGGATTCTTCCATACTAAACCTGTTTAGTATGGTGTCAATGTACTTAGATTGGGACAATCCCAATATCCATTTGGATCTATCTCTATAGATCCTGATTCCAAATATGCAGGAGGCATCACCAAGATCTTTCATTGAGAATCTTTATGATAAGAAGAGCTTGACTGATTGCAGCATAGGAATATCATTTCCTATCAAGAGTATGTCGTCCACGTACAATACGAGGAAGACAACCTTACTCTCTGCCACCTTCTTGTAAATACAAGGTTCATCTGGTTTTTTGACGAAATCAAACTCTTTGATAACGACGTCAAAGCAGATGTTCCAACTCCGCGATGCTTGCTTTAATCCATAAATGGATTTAAGCAGCTTGCACACCTTCCCGCTGCTCCCACTGTCTACGAAACCCTCTGGCTGAGTCATGTACACACACTCTTCTAAATCACCGTTTAGAAAGGCGGTCTTAACATCCATTTGCCAGATTTCGTAGTCATGATATGCAGCGATGGCAAGCATGATCCGGATGGATTTAAGCATAGCCACTGGAGAAAAGGTTTCGTCATAGTCCTGGTCTTTGACGAAAACCCTTTGCAACAAGTCTAGCTTTGAAAGTCTCCACTTTCCCATCTACACCAAGTTTTTTCTTGAAGATCCATTTGCTCCCAATGGGTTTTACCCCTTCAGGAGCAATTTCCAAAGTCCATACTTTGTTGGTGTACATGGATTCCATCTCGGACCGCATAGCATCCAGCCATTTCACTGAGTCCCTACTCGTGATGGCATGCTCGAAGCTAGTTGGGTCATCATCCTCCATGATGCAATCCTCGCTCCCACCATCCATGAGAAAACCGTAGTATCTTTCAGGTTGGCGAGGAACCCTACTAGATCGGCGGAGAGGCTGAGGTTCATTAGGAGCTACTGAATCTTCTGGTTCCACTAAATCTTCAGTTACGGTTTGTGTATCTGGAACTTCTTCCAGCTCTACCACTTTGCCACTAATTTCTTTTTCAAGGAATTCATTTTCTAAAAAGGTGGCATGTCGAGAAACAAACACTTTTTGTTCCTCTACATGGTAAAAAAGATATCCATGTGAATGTTTGGGATATCCCACAAACTTGCATAGAACTGACCGTGCCTCGAGTTTGTCCGGATTTTACCTTTTGACATAGGCCGGGCAACCCTATATCTTAACTCGTTTAAGACATGGTCTCTTCCCACTCCATATCTCATATGGTGTGGTAGGTACAGATTTAGTTGGAACTTGATTCAATAGGTATGCTGCTGTTTCCAGCGCATATCCCCAGAAGGAAATAGGTAACTCAGCTGTGCTCATCATAGAGCGCACCATATCTAATAGGGTGCGGTTCCTCCGTTCTGATACACCGTTGTGTTGTGGTGTATATGGAGGAGTCAGCTGAGAGAGAATCCCATTCTCTTTTAGGAAGTCCAGGAATTCATTGCTCAAGTATTCACCTCCTCGATCAGATCGAAGGATTTTAATACTTTTTCCGATTTGGTTCTCGACTTCATGTTTATATTCTCTAAATTTCTCAAAAGCTTCTGATTTGTGTTTCATCAGGAACACATATCCGAATCTAGAGAGATCGTCAGTGAGTGTAATGAAGTACGATGAACCATCCCTGGCATGTGTAGACATGGGACCGCATACATCACTATGTATCAGTCCCAAGAGTTCAGTAACTCTTTCTCCGTGTCCCGTAAACGGAGTTTTGGTCATCTTGCCTTTGAGACATGACTGGCAAGTGTCATAAGATGAAAATTCAAACGGATTTAAATATCCATCCTTATGCAACTTTGCTAGTCGTGTCGCATCGATGTGACCCAGTCTACAATACCACAAGAAGGATTCGTTCAGTTCGGAACTCTTCCTCTTGTGTGTGTTTTTTATGCTCAGAACTGTTGATTGATTTAGAACATAAATGCCATTGCACAACGTGCCTGATCCAACCAACTTTTGGTTACGGAAAATGTTCATAACATTATCCTGTAATACAAAATTATATCCCTCTTTACTCAATAAAGAAACCGATATAATGTTGCATATCAGGTTCGGCATGTAATAGCATTCGTTCAGAACCAAAGTATTACCAGTAGGTAATGCAAGGTGATATTCCCCGACAGTCTTAACTGCAACAATTGCACCATTTCCAACTCTAATGTCTTTATCACCTTCTCCAAGTTCTCTACCTTTCCTAAGCCCATGTAACTGATTACATATATAGGATCCTGACCCGGTATCTAATACCCAGGACGTAGGGCAGATGGAGAAACAGTTCTCTGTAACGAACACACCCGAAGAAAATGTATCAACATGTACTTTCTTCATTCGGGTGGCTTGGGAATCCTGGTAATCCCCTATGTCCTGTTCATTTTCATAACTCTTATAAGAAAGAACGAAACCAACGTTCCCCAGCACAGTATAACATGCGGGTTCAGTCAATACATCCATATTATTATCTTTATTAGGGCATGACATGGTCGCTACCTGGAGAGAGAGAGAGAAGAAAACACTTTAGCGTATGCTCTTGTAAGATCAGATTGGTTATTATCTTATCTAATCAGGATGGCTCCCACTAGTTTTTATCAAATCTTCCTTCAAAACCTAAAAAGAAAGACTAGCCGGGATTAATTACACCCTACAACTTCGCCAATTTTTCAGCCAGGCCAGTATCGGTACTTTGAGGGAGGTTCCCCATGCTTTCGCACGGACCTAATTATAGTAAACCTCGTTTTCCCATAGGCGTAACCCCGTTGACACCTTTCTAGACACCTACTTGATCGGCTAATTGTAATGTGCAAAACTCTCCCAGGAGTAACTCTTACTCGCAGTGGGTATCGGGATCCAACTATCTCATAGAAGGTATGCAATCTCATTGCAAATTTCAACACTTGAAATTCCCGATAATGCTTTTGCCCCTTGCGTCCTATGACCTTGACAAAGGCCAACAAATCATAGGCTGCTAGTCAAGTTCAACCCGTCATTTCTTGATTGAATCAAACCCACCCGCACGGCCCTTGACAAAGGCCAATAAGGTCATACGACTACCCTAAAACAATCTGCATCACATGCACAAGCAGATAAGCACTATTCAGCTACCGCACACTACGCCTTGACAAAGGCCAACAAACGCAGTACGAATACTAAACAGTTCTTATCTGAAATGACGGAGGGCTACGACAGGTTTTTCTGAAAACCTATTGCGTAATGAACTTGATATCGTTGTAGAATCGAATGATTTTGAAATGGAGTGATTTTGAGGCTTTTCTAGTTTTGCTAAAGGGGTCACTCCCGGTGAAGGGATCGTCGGCCCTTTCCTCGTCGAATGAGGTGCGGGATATATCATATATATCGTTGTGCAAAGCAAAACTCCAAAAACAATCAAAAGCAAACCGAGTGTGTAGCATCTGCCAGTTATTGCTAAAGGGGTCACTCCCGGTGAAGGGATCTCGGCCCTTTCCTCATCAAATAAGGTGCAGGGTATATCATATATACCACTATGCAAAGCAAAACTGTAGCTACCCTTTTTATTTAAAATTTGATTCTGCAACATCTTTTAGGTTTCTTTTCTTTCATTAATCACATTAATGAAGTCCCATCATTTAAGTCACCTAAGCATCACAGATAAATACGACGTACGCTTATGCCATCCGCATTTGCCTCGATGTCCCCTCGTGCACCGTTAGGTTAGGTAACTAACGACAGAGCAGGGCAGGGCTAGTGCGGGTGCAAAACATAAGTAACGTCTATATAATATATCATATATACTATATACTATATCCATCAGAACATATCAAATGATCACATCACAGATATCGCAGCAGAAAATATCATATGAAATATTGGATATACTAGGACGTCCGTATTTTTAATACGAGCCAGTATAAAACACGAATTCCACGGTCGTGATGAATAGCCAATCCCACACCCCTAGACCCCTACGAGAGCGGCAAGCAACCCTACCAATTCTAGGGTTAGGAGACCCGGACTCGACTCCTCGAGATGGTCTCCCACAGGACCCTAGAACCCGGTTACTTGTGCTCCCCTCCTTGGGTCTATCCTAATGCAGAAAAGTAAATAATATACAAAAGGTGACAACTTCCGCAACTGGAAGTGCCCCAAAAAAGAATATTATATACAAGTTTTTACATGAATGAAAATGAAAAACACTCATCTCACATAAAAAACCCCGGCTATTCAAACACGACGATCCAATATAACATATCCAGCAACACATAACATCACATGTCATCAACGTAAGTAAATATGCGCATCCCAATTGTCATTGGCATATAGCAACGAAACCGGCGATATCACATATTACACTTACGGTCACAGAAAAGAAAGTGTAAAACTACAACAGTTGGAATCCGTAACCTCTTTAGACATCGCATGACTAATCAAATGAAATACTTAGACATCACATGCCTAACAATTATAAACCCCGCATTTTAGTCCCATTATCGAAAACTCTTTTCAATATCAAGTGAGACTAAACCGCTAGATTTATAACATTCATCCAGTTATCTCATAACTGTTTGTGAATTCCAATTATTGTATCCCATTCCGGATAAGATAGAAAATGTTAAACTTTCCGATCGAACAATCGAACACCCAAGTTTTCCCGAAACCGTTCAACACATGAAATAAGTTCAAAGATATTCATTTCATGCCTCAGTACCAACGGTCCAGCCGTAGAAGGGTCAAGCCAACGCCTCACATGTGGCACGCCGTACTGCCCCAAACCCGAAGGTTCTAAGGGCAGTTCAAGACGGTCACATAATCAAGTTAAGGTTTGTTGTCTTCTAGAGGGACCATCACGTTACTTGCACTACTCAGAACGTCCTTAAACCACAGAAAAATCCAACACTTGGAAATTTTCCGGCAGGGGAAAAGGTGGGTATTTATATCCAGTCGAACTTTTTAACATATTCAATAATTATCCAGAAAACACATAGACAAGATTAGACAATCCGATCGAATCTACGAACTCCCAATACAACCCAGAATATTCAACTCTTGAATAAATATTAAAAATTCCCAGAAAATACAGCAAACAAAATAAGACATTACTGTGCAAACAGTGTATCAAGAGGAGATATTTTGGCCGCTGAACCGCCGCAGAAGCCATGCTTCTGCCGCGGTTCCGCCGCGCGCTTTAATCATATCATGAGGTGATTTTTGCACCATAATTCTTAGAATTCCCTGCTGAATTTTTTAAGCATTTTTAATCTGGAAAAAACCCAGTTTTGAAAAAAGTCCAGAGAGCATGAAAAGTTTGGGGTTTCGGGTTCGATCGGGTTTCTAACATCGTCTAAGTATCGCCTGAGGCTCTAGCTAGGCTCTGATACCACTGTAGGTCAGGCAGCCACCCCATCCAATAGGGTCACCGTGGCACCCACGGGTCCCTCAGCAGCTACTTTTTACGCATGCCCTCTCGTGAGGACTACAACCCGCCGGAACACCTTCCGGTCTCGGGACACCCTGGGGGTAAGAGCCTATGCTTCACCACACTGTCACACAGTGAGAACCCCCATAAGTCGACATCCAATGCCTAGTAGCTCTGATACCACTGTAGGGTTCCTAGGCACACTGAAGAGGTCTCACAAGGCATCAACCATGCCAATTTCAATATTTTACTAGTGCCGAGAAACCCTAATACAGATTCGTTGACTAGAGTTTAGGAGAAAAGTGAAACTAGTTAACATATTAACTAATAGTAAGAAGCTACAACCTTTGTAGATCCGGTTATCCACTTCCTTAGCTCCACGTAGACGTCTCCTCGCTGTCCATCTCGAATCCCGGACTCTTGCATCGGCTTCATCGGAGAAATGGGCGGGCTAGGTCGTCGGCTTCGATGCCGAAGATGATCTACGTCGAGGCAACACAAGATCAAGCTCCAACTTCACCAAGCTGTGAAACTTATGAAGAAAACACCCTATACTACTTGGCAAGAGGTAGAGGGTGAAGAAATAGGAGGTGGGTTCACTTTAGAATTGGATTTCTCACTCTTTTACTCAAGATGCCATTAAAGCTAGTAAGCTTTCTTCTTGAAGATGAAGAAGAAGAAGATAGAATATGATAAGTGTTTTTCTAAAATAGAAAAGAAATGAATACTTATCATATCCTAACCTTGGTTAGGTGTAGAGAATAGACCATGGTTAGTGGGAATGGTTAGGGTTAAGCATGAGACAAATATGGTGGACTTGTTCAAAGCTTCATGAAGCTTCAACAAGCATCCAAAGAAAGCCACCATATTCTCCTTTATCTTTTTCAAAATAAACAAATAAATAAATAAGTAAGAAAAAGAAAACCCTAACCATTACACAACCATGGTTTAATCTTTACACATACTCAAGTTAGCATGTATCATCAAACATGATACAAACAAGTGCACACTAAAATATATCACATATACAATGTGCACATCAAGTGGGAAAATCCTTTTTAAAATGAACCAATACTAGTTAATGCAAAGTAATATATCAAATATATAATTATACATTAAATCATTAAATCAACACTTGATTTAATGATCCGGTCATGTCGCACATAACCGACTAGTATTCAATGTATCGATTTATCGAATCAATGATTCGATAACTAGGTTATATCGCATACAACCAATCGAAACATTCATCGCGAGAATGAAATACGGTATCATATACACGCATTATTCTCGGTCACGCACATATCTCATATGCGCTCCTATTTCGTTTCGCTTGAGCCAGGAAACCTCTGTGTAGGACTCTAAAGACTCGTCAATACGCCGACAGCAGATGATGATCATATCAAGCACCCACAAGCCGCAAGCGGTCTGTTAAACGTAACGGCCACCCGGGTATTGAGCGATCAGAAGATCAACGAGCAAGCCCGCTCACACTCCTGTGAATCCAACCAGTAACACTTACCGTACAGTCCGGTCTGTTTGTCTGATATGTCGTATATCTAGTCTAGGGGTGGTAAACGTCAGACCCCAATAACCGATAATTCGTGCCGATGTGAGGCTCATAACGGGTCGAGAAACTACTGGTTACACTTACCAGCAAAACTCTGATCAGCCCTGGCCAGGGACTTCCCTGTTACGGCCAATCGAGCACAGCGCAACATCAACCCCCAATACCGGGAGAGACGAAACCCCTCCTATCGCTCATTGCCTCCATGTGACTCGGGACTGTACCCAAAAACCACCGTTTTGCACACCCTCATGGACGTGGTAAGGTGGAGATCAAAGCACAGTGGGAATCACACAAGACTCTATGACGATCTCGGGTCTACAGACTAACCTGCACAAGTGCCACCTGAGAACTGCCATCTGACGTAGGTATAATACCATCTGGGAGTTCTCGGCGAGTCCGTCCAGTGTACCCAGTCTCCAATGAGCACCCGTATACCATCTCTGATGTCAAACACCAATAGATATGGGATCATCCATCGCCCATCTCATGGGTCGAGAAGCATATACGCTAGTCTACACTGGTATATCGATGCCCCGTCTCGATACACCCACGACTGGGGACCTTGAAGGATATACCTATGGACTACCATGTCCCCACTAGTATGATCTGCATCATAGTCCAGGTAGTCAAGTACACATCCTAAGGGCTTTACCAATATGTAACTATAAGACAGTTTAAAGAGACAAGTGTACATGTTAAGATATAGAGCAACCAGATAGCATACTATCATATCGAGAAGAAAGTCATCTCTATATATGTCCAAGCATCCAATATAAAATACATCATCTGTACAATACTGGCCTCTAGGGCATACATACAACTAACAATATCGTTCACGGGGTGTCTAGGCAAGTGATTCAAGAGAAAGGGTTATTTAATTAAGGACCTTCGCGAAAGCGTTGGAAAACCTCCCCTTATCTCTTGCACTTACCTGGCTTTGTGATCAGTATATCTTGAGCTTATTTCTCGATACAGTTTTACTTCGGCAACCAGGTTCTTGAGCAGATCTAGTTGACTTAGCATAACATAGACTGCTAGGGGTGTGATATTCTTTATTTTTATGACATTTGTGAATTCTTGTTAATATGGGTGATACACAATACAATTCAATTTTTCACGATTCTTATTCTTTTGTTTATACTCAATCCCAATTGATTTGTACAAATTGCCAAAATTCTTCCCACATTCATGATAATTGTCCTTTTCTAGGGGGTGACAACCATCCCAAATTTTTGATAAGGGTCACCCACCTAACACTCCTGAACCCAGTCCCACTTCAACCATTGACCAAATGATTGAAAATTTAAAGAAAGAGGTCGACAGAATGACTGCTTTAGCATCACTACCATCACAACCCCTTCAACCCGAAATAATTGAACCATCTTTAGGGAATGATAGTGAGATGGATGCTCGGTTGACCGCTTTAGAGTTAGGTATTGAAGTGATGACTGCGGTCGAGAATCAATCGGCTTCTACATTAGCCCTATTCATACAGCATTCTGAGCAATTATTTCTTGCTCAGCCCCAATCTTTGGCTAACATAGAGGAACAAGCGAAACATATAGCTGTAATTGTTAGTCCATATTGCGACCCCCGGTACTTACGGGGAGACGGAAACGGTATAAAAAACGAATTTTTATCGCAAGAGGCAACATGGACTTAACTAGGTCGGGATCGTTGTCTAAACTAAAACTAGTATTCTAGCTAAAGAGAGTTAGCTACTATGGAAGATGGTTATACCTAAACTTGAACTCCTTCTTCTTCAAACCTTGTAGAGGTTGATGGTTCTCTTTTCGTCGCCTTCTCCCGTCGAAGATGGATCCACCTCGAAGGTTCGACTTTGGGCTTTTCCTCGATCTTTGAGTGAACTAGGGTTTCCGGCTTGCTAAACCTTCATCCTAGAATGAGTAGAGAGTGATTAGGGTTTGCTTTTGTTTCTAAAGAGAATGAATCTCAACACATGAGAAGGTTTCTCTTTTCAAGAGGAAGAAGAAGAAGAAAATGAGGAGAGAGAGAGGTTATGATAGAATGAGCTCAATTATTTCTTTCTTGCAACCATATTGCAAAAGAAATGAATTATCTAAAAGATAATAATTTGAAAATGAGAATAGTTGATGGTAGTATTTTGAATGACCACAACCATGCTTCATTTAATAAAAAGTAAGCATGAATCAAGGAAGACTTTCAAGGCATGAAAGTGGTCAATGGTCAACAAGTCAACCAAGGTCAACAAGTCAACAAAAAAACAACCATAACATAATTCTCATTTAATTATTATTATTAATAGATAATATATAAATCCATTAGGGTTTGGAAAAAGAAGACTGTCAATTGTGCATACGCACCCATTCCGAAACCCTAATGAAAAACCTCATTCTCCGCCTCAAGCAACTGTGCATACACACCTGCATTCTCGTTCCGAAAAACAAGAATACCAAGATATAAAAGCAACCCCCAAAACATATACCAGTATCTGGCTCAAACCAGAGCCTGCCAGTATAATCCGTCCGGACTCCAAACGTGCACAAGTGCACGGATGAGAACGAACCCTGTCGCAAAACCATGCGACCTCTACTCTGTTTTGCCCAGAGGCAAATACCCTCTGTGTGGGACTCTAAAGACTCGACACTACGCTGGCAGTGGGTTTAACCACAGACCGCAAGCGGCACTAGCTGTGCGTAACGGTCCCCAGGTAGATGCCGACAAGAAGGCTGACGAGGTGAAACCCCATCTGAACTCCTACTGAGTCTGAATGTGACATTCTCCGTACAGTCCGGTCTGTTCGTCTGATACATCGCATGGCGGGCCTAGGGGGCGGTAAAACGTCAGTCCCCCAATAGCGGTACAAGTCGTGTCGGAGTGAAGCCCAAAACACCCTGAGATAACACTGGAAACCTACCAGTATATCTCGCTTGCCCTGGCCAGGGACTACTCGTGTAATGGCTCTCCTAGACACAGCGCGATGTCAACCCCCAATACCGGGAGAGACGAATCCTGTCTAACCGTCACTGCCACCAAGTGCTTCGGGACTGCACCCAACCACCACCTGTTTGCACGACTCCTTTGAGCCGTGGTAGGGTAGTGATCAAAGTGCAGTGGGAACACACTCGAGGCGAAGTGTCAGTGTCAAGTCAGCGGACTAATCTGTACTCATGTCACCTGGGAACTGATAACTGACGATAGGTATAATACCAACCTGTCAGTTCCCGACGAGTCCTGTCCAGTGTACTCGTAACCCAACGAGCACCCGTATACTATCTCCAGTACGACGTACTGATGGCTGTGGGACAGACCATCTCCCACACTGGGATGAGAAGCGCATACGCTAGTCTACTCCGGAGTATCGATGCCCTGTCTCGATAGTCCTATGACTAGGGACCTGTATAAGGATGTGCCTATAGATTACCCAGCCCCCACTAGTGTGACTGCCATCACAACGCTGGTAATCAAGCAAAGATCCTAAGGGCTCCACTAATGCGTATAAGTGATATACTGAAATAAACACAAGTACACATTGAAGTAGAAACAAACCAAGTAGCATACTACTATATTGAGCAAGATTGTTTATACAAGGTGAATATCCCAAGCTTCCATCAAGTAATATACAAACTAGTATGATACAGTAATGGCCTCTAGGGCATATACACTAACAATCTCCCACTTGCACTAAGGCCATGTACTGGCGTATCGAAGACCTATCATCTCGATCAGCCGCTCGAACTGAGTCTGGGGTAGGGCCTTGGTGAATGGATCTGCAGTGTTCTCTTCTGAAGCAACCCTCCGAACCTCGATCTCCTTGCGATCCACGATCTCCCTGATCAGGTGATACCGCCTCAAGATGTGCCTGGATCTCTGATGGGACCTGGGTTCCTTTGCTAAAGCTATAGCCCCGTTGTTGTCGCAATACAGAGGTACTGGGTCAACAATGGACGGAACCACCTGAAGTTCTTTTAAGAACTTCCTTATCCAGACAGCTTCTTTTGCGGCATCAGATGCAGCGATGTATTCCGCTTCCATAGTCGAGTCTGCAACGGTTTCCTGTTTGGAACTCTTCCAACACACCGCCCCTCCATTGAGGGTAAAGACAAAACCCGACATGGACTTGGAATCATCCTTGTCACTCTGGAAGCTGGAGTCAGCAAAGGCCTCAATCTGGAGGTCTTTTCCGCCATACACCAAGAACATCTCCTTAGTCCTCCTCAGGTACTTGAGAATGTTCTTTACCGCTATCCAATGTTTCTCCCCAGGGTTTGACTGATACCGGCTTACTACACTTCGTGCATAAGCTACATCCGGTCTGGTACACAACATCGCATACATTATAGAGCCTACCGCAGAAGCGTAGGGTATAATAGACATGCGATCCCTCTCCAAATCAGTCTTGGGAGACATCTCTTTAGAGAGGGTGATCCCGTGACAAGCCGGTAAGTTACCGCGCTTGGAATCTTCCATACTGAATCTTTTCAGTACGGTGTCGATATACCTGGACTGTTAAAGTCCTAATATCCTCTTGGATCTATCACGATGGATCCGGATCCCCAGGATGTAAGAGGCATCACCCAGGTCTTTCATGGAGAACATTTGTGACAAGAAACCCTTGACAGATTGTAGCATAGGAATGTCATTTCCTATTAAGAGAATGTCATCTACGTATAAAACAAGGAATACTACAGTTCTCGCTACAAATCTACTATAGATGCATGGTTCATCTGGATTTTTGATAAAGTCAAATTCCTTGACCGTCTCATCAAAACAGATGTTCCAACTCCGCGATGCCTGCTTTAGTCCATAGATGGACTTAAGCAACTTGCACACCTTTCCGCTGCTCCCACTCTGAATGAAACCCTCTGGCTGATCCATATAGACACACTCCTCTAAATTTCCATTTAGAAAAGCGGTTTTTACGTCCATCTGCCAAATCTCATAATCGTGGAAGGCAGCAATGGCAAGAAGGATCCGAATGGATTTCAGCATAGCCACTGGAGAAAAGGTTTCGTCGTAGTCCAAGCCAGGTCTTTGACGGAAACCCTTTGCTACAAGTCTAGCTTTATAGGTCTCAACCTGTCCATCTACACCAATCTTCCTTTTGAAGATCCACTTGCATCCTACGGGTTTTACCCCGTCTGGAGCAATGTCCAACGTCCATACTTTGTTGGTGTACATGGACTCCATTTCGGTCCGCATTGCATCCAGCCATTTTACCGAGTCAATGCTCTGAACGGCCTGCTGGAAGCTAGTAGGCTCATCATAGTCTATGATGCAATCCTCTCTATCCCCGTCTATGAGAAAACCGTAGTATCTCTCGGGCGGATGAGACTGCCTACTACTTCTGCGGAGCGGCATAGGAATGTCCTGTTCATTTGAACCTTCTGGTTCCACTAAGCTTTCAGTAATAGTCCGTGGTTCTGGAATTTCTTCCAGTTCTACTGTGTTCCCACTTATCTGGTTTTCCAAAAACTCAGTTTCCAAGAAGTAGGCATGACGAGAAACAATGACTTTTTGTTCCTCTTCACAGTAGAAGAAATATCCCTTGGAGTTCTTTGGATATCCCACGAACTTATACTGTACTGAACGCGCCTCGAGCTTGTCCGCATGCTGCTTTTTAACAAAAGCTGGACATCCCCAAGTCTTGATGTGACTGAGATGGGGTCTCTTCCCACACCACATCTCATATGGTGTAGTAGGCACAGTCTTAGTAGGAACTCGGTTTAAAAGGTACGCAGCTGATTCTAGTGCATACCCCCAGAATGATCGCGGTAACTCAGCGTTACTCATCATGGACCGTACCATATCCAATAGGGTCCGGTTCCGTCTCTCCGATACACCGTTATGTTGCGGGGTGTATGGAGGAGTAAGCTGAGAGAGAATCCCATTCTCTTTTAAATAATTCAGGAACTCGGCACTTAAGTATTCTCCACCTCGATCCGATCTTAGAATCTTGATACTTTTGCCGGTCTGTTTTTCTACTTCATTCTTAAATTCCTGGAATTTTTCAAAAGCTTCGGACTTATGTTTCATTAAGAAGACATAACCGTATCTTGAAAAATCATCCGTAAAAGTAATGAAGTAAGAATAACCGCTTCGCGCATGTGTAGACATTGGACCGCACACGTCGCTGTGTACGAGTCCCAAGAGCTCGCTCGCTCTTACTCCGTGTCCAGTGAACGGAGTCTTTGTCATCTTTCCTTTGAGACAGGATTGACAAGTGGCATATGATTGATATTCGAACGGATCCAAATATCCTTCTGTATGTAACTTAGTCAACCTTCTCTCATTGATGTGACCCAGTCTACAATGCCATAAGAAAGTCTGATTAATATCTGGTGACTTTCTTTTGTGTGTATTCTGGACATTGAAAATCTGTGGTTGGTTTAATACGTATATACCATTGCTCAATGTACCTGACCCAATCAGAACTTGATTAAGGTGAATGTTAACAACATTACTTACAAACGCAAATTCATAACCTTCTTTAGAAACCAAAGATACAGAAATGATATTACAAGTTGCGTTGGGTACAAAAAAGCAATTACGCAAAACCAAAACATGTCCATCTGACATTCCTAGGTGATAGTCCCCCACGGCTTTAGCATCCATGCTAGCTCCGTTCGCAACTCTGAGGGTCATGTCACCTTCCTTCAAAAACCTACGGTTTCTCAACGCCTGCAAAGAATTACAGATATGAGATCCTGATCCGGTATCCAATACCCAGGAAGTAGAGTTTATAGAAAGACAGTTTTCAATAACATACACACCTGAAGCTGAAGCCGCAACCTGCTTCAGTTCCTGTGTCCTGGCTTTCCAAGCCCTGCAATCTTTCTTCCAGTGTCCACTCTTGTGACAATAGAAGCATTCCTCTTTACCAACAAGCTTCCCCGCTATCTTTGTTGCCTTTTCCTTTCCCTTCGCACCCACTTTACTAACACCGCCCCTTGGTTTGGCGGGGGCTTTCCTCTTCTTTCCCTTGGCTTTCGCCTTGGACCTAGAAGAAGAAGATCCTCCTACAAACAAAGTGGATGTATCCCTACCCTTCTGTAGGGTGCCCTCTGCGCTCCTCAGCAGGTTGAGGAGTTCTGAAAGTTCAACTTCCTTTTCTTGCAAGTTGAAATTCAGTATGAACTGGGCGTAAGTGGATGGAAGGGACTGGAGAATTATATCTGTGTAGAGTTCACTATCCAACGTGGTCCCAAGTTCCGCGAGCTCCTCAGTGTAGCCAATCATCTTAAGCACGTGGTCCGCTACCGATGATCCGACGGCCAACTTAGTCGAAAATAACTTCTTCGACACTTCGTATCTTGCGATACGAGACTGCTCTCCATACAGTTCTTTTGTATGAAGAAATATGGATTCCAAATCCATATTCTCGTGCCTCCTCTGATGGTCATTGTCCATCGAGGCAAGTACGAGGCATCTGGCCTTCGCGCTGTCAATCTCCCAAGTCTTACGGATTTCCTTATCCGCGACGCTGGAGGTGGGACCTGGGACGGGGGGAGCTTTGGTGGTAAGAAGATACCCCAGCTTGTCGTAAGAGATTGCCAATTTGACATTCCTGAGCCAATCTTTGTAGTTTGGCCCTGTCAGTATGTTTTTATCTAGAAGTAACTTAAGTCCAGTCATTTCGATTTGGTCGCTGCAGGGGGAGAGAAGAAACACTTAGCACGATGCTCTTGCAAGTTTAGAATGGTTTTTAATTTGTCTAAACAGGATGGCTCCCACTGTCTCTCGAATCCCTCCTCAAACCACAAAGGAAGAATTAGCCGGGATCAATCCCACCGTACAATACTTGCTTAACCGTTCAGCCAGGCCAGTGTCGGTACTTCGAGGGAGGTTTTCCAACGCTTTCGCGAAGTTCCTTAATTTAAGAACCTCTTTTCCCTGGGGGCGTAGCCCCGCTAACACCTTTCTAGGCACCTACTAGGTTTATAGCATTGATCGTTTAGTGAGAAATTTCCCGAGGAGTAGCATATACTCACAGTAGGATCGGGATCCAAATATCATCGCGTGACGAAAATGAAGGAATCCTACCATAATCATCACACTCCAAATGGTATGCAAATCTAGCAAGTTTCAGTACTTATGAAACTCCCGATGTGGATTTTTGCCCCATGCTCTTATGACCTTGACTTTGGCCAACAAATCATAAGTCACATGTCAAGTTCTTCCCGTCGTTATCCAGGTTAATTTGAATCCACCCGTACATACCCTTGACGTTGGCCAACAAGGCAGTACGACTGTTCCAAATCAACGCATCTATCTATGCTGCACATGAATATCCAATAGCTACCAATCACTATGCCTTGACTTTGGCCAACAAACACAGCTTGAATACTATTGACTATTTATATGAAACGACGGAGGGCTACGAATGGTTTTGGCGAAACCGTGAACGTAGTGAACTTGATATAATCGATGGAACGAGATAGCTTTTTGGAAGGAGTGGCTCAAGCTCCGCATTTAAAAGTTAGTTTTGAAAAGAACCGAGTGGTTTTTCGAAAGTGTTCCATCGACTTAAACTTGGTTTATTATCTTACATTAGTTCTTTTAATGCGTGATATTCTTGCATTAGTTCTTTTAATGCGTCCCATCATTTAATTCCTACCATTGCAGAAAACAACCAAAATATGACGTACGCTTATGCCATTCGCATTCGCCACGGGGTCCCGTCATCACTCGTTAGGTTACTTAACTAACGACAGAGCGGGGGCTGGGCTAGCGCGGCTGTAAAACATAAGCAACGCCTAAATAGAAAGCAATGATAGACATTACAGATCACAGATGAATACATTGGATATACTAGCAATCCGCATTTCTTTCGAGCCTGAAACGAAAAGCGGATAACACGGTCGCGGTGAATAGCAAATACCCCACCCAAGACCCCTACGGGTGCGGCAAACTACCCGCCAAGTTCCCGGTAGTTTGTGCACCCCACCATGGGTCTATCCTAGGAGCAAAAACAGTAAAAAGAATTATACAATGACGGCTACAACCCCGACCCGGTTGTGCGGCCAAACAAATAATATAATTACATCAATTTACATTTACAAATGAATGAAAGAAAAACAAAAGCTCATCTCACATCCATCCCGGCTATTCACCCGCGACAGTCCAACACATTCATATACACATTCCAGCACATTACAGATCATGTATAACCCCGACTAATCGACTTATAGCGATTAGCCGACGTTCAATACATGCAAACATCACAGATATAACCAACATAGTCAAAGTGCAGTGAAGTTCGGAAAAAATACGGAATTATAGGACCCCAAAAGGAAATTTCTTTTCTGGAAAATCTGGGTACATATAATATATTTTAAAAATCCCAAAACCAACACAGACACACACTGCACGAAAAACGATGCACAGAGGACTACAGAACGCGGCGCTTCCGCGGCGGATACAGGGGTCACGCGGCGGATGGGCGGCGGCTTGGAGGAATTACTGCATCGTTTTTCTTGGGTGTTCATAAAAAATCCTGAGACGATTTTACAAGTATAAATTTTTTCATTTTGAGCCAAAAAAAAATCAACAGAAACTCAGGTTTTTAGTTTTCCGGTTTTGCGATTTTTCGGTTCCGAACTTCGTTACACTTCACTACCAAGCTAGTTTAAGTTTAGTTAGGCTCTGATACCACTGTTAGTCCATATTGCGACCCCCGGTACTTACGGGGAGACGGAAACGGTATAAAAAACGAATTTTTATCGCAAGAGGCAACATGGACTTAACTAGGTCGGGATCGTTGTCTAAACTAAAACTAGTATTTTAGCTAAAGAGAGTTAGCTACTATGGAAGATGGTTATACCTAAACTTGAACTCCTTCTTCTTCAAACCTTGTAGAGGTTGATGGTTCTCTTTTCGTCGCCTTCTCCCGTCGAAGATGGATCCACCTCGAAGGTTCGACTTTGGGCTCTTCCTCGATCTTTGAGTGAACTAGGGTTTCCGGCTTGCTAAACCTTCATCCTAGAATGAGTAGAGAGTGATTAGGGTTTGCTTTTGTTTCTAAAGAGAATGAATCTCAACACATGAGAAGGTTTCTCTTTTCAAGAGGAAGAAGAAGAAGAAAATGAGGAGAGAGAGAGGTTATGATAGAATGAGCTCAATTATTTCTTTCTTGCAACCATATTGCAAAAGAAATGAATTATCTAAAAGATAATAATTTGAAAATGAGAATAGTTGATGGTAGTATTTTGAATGACCACAACCATGCTTCATTTAATAAAAAGTAAGCATGAATCAAGGAAGACTTTCAAGGCATGAAAGTGGTCAATGGTCAACAAGTCAACCAAGGTCAACAAGTCAACAAAAAAACAACCATAACATAATTCTCATTTAATTATTATTATTAATAGATAATATATAAATCCATTAGGGTTTGGAAAAAGAAGACTGTCAATTGTGCATACGCACCCGTTCCGAAACCCTAATGAAAAACCTCATTCTCCGCCTCAAGCAACTGTGCATACACACCTGCATTCTCGTTCCGAAAAACAAGAATACCAAGATATAAAAGCAACCCCCAAAACATATACCAGTATCTGGCTCAAACCAGAGCCTGCCAGTATAATCCGTCCGGACTCCAAACGTGCACAAGTGCGCGGATGAGAACGAACCCTGTCGCAAAACCATGCGACCTCTACTCTGTTTTGCCCAGAGGCAAATACCCTCTGTGTGGGACTCTAAAGACTCGACACTACGCTGGCAGTGGGTTTAACCACAGACCGCAAGCGGCACTAGCTGTGCGTAACGGTCCCCAGGTAGATGCCGACAAGAAGGCTGACGAGGTGAAACCCCATCTGAACTCCTACTGAGTCTGAATGTGACATTCTCCGTACAGTCCGGTCTGTTCGTCTGATACATCGCATGGCGGGCCTAGGGGGCGGTAAAACGTCAGTCCCCCAATAGCGGTACAAGTCGTGTCGGAGTGAAGCCCAAAACACCCTGAGATAACACTGGAAACCTACCAGTATATCTCGCTTGCCCTGGCCAGGGACTACTCGTGTAATGGCTCTCCTAGACACAGCGCGATGTCAACCCCCAATACCGGGAGAGACGAATCCTGTCTAACCGTCACTGCCTCCAAGTGCTTCGGGACTGCACCCAACCACCACCTGTTTGCACGACTCCTTTGAGCCGTGGTAGGGTAGTGATCAAAGTGCAGTGGGAACACACTCGAGGCGAAGTGTCAGTGTCAAGTCAGCGGACTAAGCTGTACTCATGTCACCTGAGAACTGATAACTGACGATAGGTATAATACCAACCTGTCAGTTCCCGACGAGTCCTGTCCAGTGTACTCGTAACCCAACGAGCACCCGTATACTATCTCCAGTACGACGTACTGATGGCTGTGGGACAGACCATCTCCCACACTGGGATGAGAAGCGCATACGCTAGTCTACTCCGGAGTATCCATGCCCTGTCTCGATAGTCCTACGACTAGGGACCTGTATAAGGATGTGCCTATAGATTACCCAGCCCCCACTAGTGTGACTGCCATCACAACGCTGGTAATCAAGCAAAGATCCTAAGGGCTCCACTAATGCGTATAAGTGATATACTGAAATAAACACAAGTACACATTGAAGTAGAAACAAACCAAGTAGCATACTACTATATTGAGCAAGATTGTTTATACAAGGTGAATATCCCAAGCTTCCATCAAGTAATATACAAACTAGTATGATACAGTAATGGCCTCTAGGGCATATACACTAACAGTAATGATTCTAAGGTATGGACACAGTCAATCGGAACCCCATAGTTTCAACATCTGTCAGCTAAGGAATCACCCGAGTGAAATAAATGATCAGATCAATTTGGATGATTTTTTAGATGATGATACCACTGAATTGACCAGGTGTTCACAGGATACACAAGCAAACCCCCTAAGTCAGTCCACCATTAGCCTTCAAGTATCCACTGAACCTCTTATCACTTATGATCTAAAGATTGATTTAACTGAAATAATACTTGATGAGGAAATTCTTGAACCGACTGATTTTTGCTTTCCAATTTTAGATGAGGGAGCTTGTGAATTTAACAGGTATGGTTGGGATAGATTAAAAGAAATCAATGATCAGGAACCCACAATTTTTGTATCACCTTTTGATATTGTTTCGGAAGAAACGTCAGTATGGGAACCTACTTTTTTAAATGATATGAACTTACCCATTTGTGAATGTGATGAGGAGGAAATCTTTTTGGGAGAGAGTGTAAATAATGAGAGTAGGATTGTGAAAAATAATAGGGAGGAAAATGGTGTTGAAAATTATTCTTTTATACAGAGTTTTGAGGAAATTTTTGCTGATGAACTTGATATTCTTGGTGAGTTTGGGTCAAGATCAAGTTGGGAACATCCTAGAAACTTTTCTTTCTCAGAACTTTTTTCGGATGAACTCCAGTTCTTACACGAACCTGACTTCGAAACTCAACACATACTTATTGAAAATTCAATTCAGTCAGAAAACAATACTTTGACCGCTTCAAAACTTCATTTTCACCTTCAACATTTTTTGTTCCCTACTTTTACACGCCCATGCCCTTCAGTAACATCTAACTTATACATATTCTTTTTCCTTTTCTTTTGTATATACATATTCTTTTGCCAGCCATGGCACTATATCGACAAAATTTTTGAATGGCTGGTATTAATTTTTGGATTAACCCAATCGTTTCACATGTATATGTTGTAATTAGTCGTAGGTTTTTTCTTTTTTTATGAATAAAATTCTCATCCTGATGTCTAAGTCTACCTACCGGAGACGGGGGCAACGATGAGGGCATCGTAAAACTCAGGTTTGGGGGTGAGCGCTCCGTTTATTTTGCTGCATCATCTGTATATTCTGCATTGTATACAAAAAAAACCATAAAAATTAAAAAAAAATTTACAAAAATATAAAAAAACCTTTTCGTCATGTTAGCTAGCAAGGGAACTTAGACTCAAAATCTGGCGGTTAGTTGATAAGATAGAAATAACTAAATTCTTGCTATGAAACCGACAACCCGAAAAATAACCCTCCTTTATGTTTAACCATAGCTAATATGTGTCTTTTATATCACTTACACGTGTCGTATGTTTTTTGAGAATGTGATGAAAGTCTGACATGTCTGTAACTTTTAAAATTGATAAAATCTTTAGGATCAAACAGGTTTGTCTGAGTTAAGTAATATCAAGACTTGTTCATACAGTAAAATTGATATGAAGAATTTTATAAAAGTTTTAACAGAAGATATAAGTCTGAAAAATAACCCATCTAAAACCTTATTGGAGTAATTACACACCTTATCACATGTAACGTCTTCAGATTTAAAAGAAAAGGCTGGATATATCTCCGTCTTCACTGAGTGCTGAATTATTATAAAATGAGTCTTTTGTTTTGTGGCCTTGGTAACTTGGGTAATTAAGTCTTTAGGGTGTCTCCTCACCTAATGCCCTAAAACCATCTGGTTTGGGAGTCATTGACCCAAAGCTCGCTAAATTTCCAATTGCCAGATAAAACAAGCTAAGCAAGTGTTCTCTCCAAATTAAAAGTCCTAACGGTTCTTTGTAGGAGAACAATCTTGGCGGTGCCGAATTTTCTATTTAAAAAACATTTTTTTCACGGAGATATGAAGGTTTGTATTTATTAAGACGTTTTGCACGATAATGAAAGGTGTGTATGAGCAAAAACAGGTGAAAGGTAAGAGTGAAAAATAAAACTTAGGTTCTCTGTTAAAATTGATATATATTCTAACTTGAAACCTAACTGGAGAATAAAACTTAAGAAAATCTTAACTCCTTCCAAACTTGTGTGATCCTGTAGAAGTTTATCCTGGTCCTCAAATTTTTGACATGATGACCCTAATCAAGTTCTTAAAAACTTATGGACACTATCCGCACAAATCACGTAAAGACGCGTATAAACTTATGTTAAACAAATTGTGAGGAGTGAAAAATAGGGTTTAATGTTTCTGACTTGGGTAATAGAACTTCTAACTTTGATCTCTAATCTTAAGATTAGAATCAGCAGTCTCCGCGCGACGCTAACTTGACTGGATTTTGTGGGTGCAATCCGCTGAAAACCCTCAGGAGACAAAACTCCTCCTACTAGGGACACCTAGAGGTTTAACGGCTTATTGCACGGGCTCAGTGCAATCGCGTTCCCTGCGAAAGTGAGGTTAGGATTTTGTTTTGCTCGGGACGAGCAAAATATAGGTTTGGGGGTATTTGTTCGGCACGATTTATTACATTTTAGTACAGCTCAATTCCTATCATTTTGTCAATAAACAGTGCTATTTTATTTCTGTCTGCTCATTAGTACAGAATACAGGTACACAGGCAAAAACACTGGAGTTGGTACATAACACGAACAGAAACGACGGTTTTTAGCCGGAACTGCAAACGGGACAGATAACAGATCATGACATTAAGTTTTGCAAACAAAATAATGTTGTGAACAAATAAATATTTAGTTTTGGTCCAACATGATACAATATCAAATCTCATGTTTAAACCATCATGGATCGTATGGGCATGAGCTATCATGAGGCATCAAGTTGCAAACACCATCATGGTGTCTTGCAAGTGGTGCAAGCAAGTGGGTATGGTTCAATGTATTTGGAAAAGTTGTGATTTGAAGTATGAACACACATACACCCACTTGATCTCCTCTCTGTACATTACTCCAGATTACAATCTGGTGTGAATTAAAAGAAATTGCAATTACAGAGAGATGCTTAGAGGACCAGAAGAACACTGACCAAAGATGGGCCCCACTCTCCAAAATTTGGCCACAGATTTAATCATATTGGCCGCAAATTGCGGCCAAGTTGGGGCCAAATGGGCTCGTTCTCTTTGTGTGGGTCCCTGGTGGTCATATAAGTCCAGTGACATATGCAACTTTTTATTTTTGGCTGCCTATAAATAGCAGATCATAGATATAGTTCTGGAGGTTTTTTTGGAGTGAGAAAACAGTTTGTAACATTTGATAGCTTCTTTTTCTTCCCTCTTTCAGCTCTCACTTGAGTGCTCCATTAAGGATGTTGAAGTTGCTATCTACCTTGTAGCTCAGGCCCTCCATTTTGTTAATAAAAAACTTGCACTTTCTTTTACATTAGCTTTTGTTCTTGTGTTTTCTTATGCGTTCTTTCTTTTGTTTTTCATCTTCATTTTATAATGCTTGAATAATCCATGGTTGTGGTGATGGTGAGGATGTGAGATGAATGGCTTTGCCTTCCTCTTCCTCTTGTTATTGTTTAAAGTGCTTAATTGTGATTGTAAACTTAAGATTGCTAAATGGAAGTGTTTGATATGATATGATGATTTTGATGGTTATTTGTAACCTTTATCTCATATCCTATTTCTTCATGTTCACTATTTGCAAGGTTAAGCTTAGAATAAATTGTGTTAAACTTACTAGGTAGTTGAGATATGGTATCTTGCTTATGTTTCTTGACAACTCTCATTCAAGCATATGCCATATACTCTCACCCACCTACTTAGCAAGAATAATACAAACTTTTACTTCTTATTTGCAAGTTGATGTGTATTGATGTTGTATGCTTGTTAACCCTTGTGCTTAGTATTGATACAACATGCATGGACATAAGAATGGTAAGTAAGAATGTAACGGATTCGTTTCATGTTTTGTGATGAAATCCGATAACATGATGATTTGTGCTTTGCAATCGTGTTGACAATTCATGCTTCGCATCAGGATCGACACAAGAACGGAAAACTCATAATCAAGGGATTGTCGAAGGAATCACCGTGATTCAACCATCCGAGCCAAAGCCACGGCCACCTTTCTTCTAAACTTGTTTCTATAATATCGTATTTTTAGTTTTAGTGACAACCAAACCAAATTCTTTTGTTTCTCGAACCTTAAGCGACACTACCTAATCTCCAATTCCCTGCGGATCGACCCATACTTGCCGGCTAGCTACAACGCGTCGTGCACTTACGGTTTATAAATTTTAAAACGAGACCGAGCTCGTGTGTGCATTATTTCCAAAACTGATTTTATTTCCAAAACATACGCTTTTGCACACGCGGGTGAAGTCCCAACAGCAACAATGATCATCCTAACCTTTGGAAGTAACTTCGAAGAAGAAGAAGAAATACTATTCATAGGTCAGCCTCCAAAGGAAACTGATAAGCCAAGCTCGTCAACTCATATTCCGAACTTCGATAGTGACTCAGAAGAACAAATCGATACGGTTTTCTCCATCCATCCGCAGGTGAAAATCCCCGATAAAGCCGATCAAGTCCTACATATTACAATGGCTCCGCCGCATCACTACAAAGAGCTCGATGCACTCAACTCCTACAACGTGCAAGATCTAATAACTTTCTACGTGCTTTCCAGATGTAAAAGAGAAAAGGAAATTCTCTTCTATAAATAGGAAGAGACCAAGATGGAGAAAGAGATTTGGTATGGACTCAAGACGAATCTCGACAGGTTACAACCAATCCCTATGCCAAGATATCATACAAAGAGCTTAAAAGAACTCCTTCATCAGCAGTGAGAATCGTTCGAACAGACTGTCCGTCAAGCTCAGTATTACAAGAGGATCTAGGAAGTTCCGGGGACCCGCCAACCAGCGTCCTATAGGAAGTTCGATACCACAGATTTGGGCTATGTCTGACCTAAGAAGAAGAATCGAGCTCATAGCTGTTATACCTTAAGCGAAAAGGAAGATACGTGGATAGCAGACCACTCAGCTGAACAAGGAGAAGAAATCTCACAAAATACTCCAACCAGATCATCTGAAGTGCCGATTGAGTTGCTGATGAAAGGAGTGATTCAAGAGTTTGATAAACTCAGAAAAAGTATAATGGCCCTATACAAAAAGGTCATACAATTACCCCCCAAGTGGGCGATATAATGAAGCAATGAGCTGTATTAATTCAGCTCCGCAAGACACTACAACTTCTACCACAGGACCCGACTGAAAAGCTAATAAGAGAAGCCTATCGAATGGGTGAGACAGCTTTTTATAAAGTAGCCAGAAGATCACACCTAAGCAGGAAATTTATAGGAGAGACGAGCCATAATCCTCATCCTCAACAGCTGGCTATACCTTCCTTTAAGGTGGCCATATTGAAGATAGGATGCCATCCACATCCAAGCCACAAGATTGCTCAGTCCCACCTCTTATAGAAAGGATGGGGCGAGGATATTCTTTTCCCCAGGATAAGAAGAAGAAAATATTTAACATCATCATGAAGCACCAAATGTTAATACTGTCCAATTCTAAGCGGCCTCATGATGCTAATGCTTTTTATCATCCCGGCTGCTGTCCCTACCATCGGGTCATTGGTCATTCAATCGAAGATTGCTTTCCCTTCAAGGACTGGGTAGAAAAGCAATACTAGCAACGTAAGTCCACGCTGATTGAAAACTGGAAAGTGGAACCTCCGCAAAAGCATGAGCCAATGCGAGAAAACCTCACCAAATCAGAGCGTGACCAACCCAAGAAGCAGAAGTTCACCCATACTTGTCACATGATAAGACTCCTTCATGAAAAGGGGATGAAGATATGCTTCAGTGTCTCGACTGGTTCATAAATGAAGAAGAAGAAGAAATTTCAGAGCTGCCACCAGTGCCAAAAGAACTGGAATACAGTATACATACCGCCGCTGATAAATTGAAAGAAATAAACTTGGGAACCAAAGAAGATCCTCGACCCATGTTCATCAACGAGCTACTTTCAGATAAATAAGTAGCCAATCTAAAAGTAGTACTCATGAAGTACAAAGACTGCTTCGCATGGAATTACTCCGAGGTGCCAGGCCTTGATCCAGATATAGCAGTTCACAAATTTTCCATAATGCCGGGGGTAAAGCCGGTCAAAAAATCTCTGAGAAGAATGCGTCTTGAACTAGAGATGAGTGTCAGCGCTGAAGTTAAGAAGCTTATAGATTCTGATTTTATCCAGGAAGTCCAATACCCCGACTGGATTGCCAATATCGACCCCATGATGAAGAAGAACGGGACCATCCGGATTTGAGCGGACTTTCATGGCCTCAATAAGGCGTGTCCGAAAAATGGCTTCCATGTATCAGTCACCAAACTATTGATCGACAACACCTATACTCATGAGGTCTTCTCATTCATGGATGGACCATCAGGATACAATCAGATAAAGATGCACCCCGAAGATCAGAAGCATACGGCCTTCCGCACTCCGTTAGGCATATACTGTTACAAAGTGATGCCTTTTGGACTAAAGAATGCTGAGGCGACATATTAAAGAGCAATGACCAAAATATTCGACGACATGATACATGACATTTGAAGGGTTCTTGGGCACAACCACATGGTTTCACAAGGCATCAAACATGCTATATTAAAGAATTTAGTGTGCCAAACAACCCTAACCTAGGATCTAACTAGAGTTTTAGGAGCAAAACTAGAAAGTAAACTACTTTACTTCTAAGTGATAGCGGAATACAACCTTTGTAGACCGGTCCTTCACTTCAATGGCTCCTTGTAGTGTTCCCTTCGCTGCGGTCATGGAACTCCTGAACTCTTGCATGGCTTCTCAAGGTGAAAGGAACGATCTTGCTTGAAGTCTTCGAGGCCGAAGATGATCTACGTCGAGGAGATACTAGCTAAAGGTACTACTTCATTAATGAGAGATTAGTGAAGCTAACACCCTCTACTAAAGTGCTAATCTAGTAGAGGATGATGAAGCAGGAAGTGGGCTCACTTTAGTTTTATTTTTCTCACAATATTTTCTCACTTTGGAAAAACCTAGCAAGTTTTTTTTCCAAGGATGAAGATGATGAAGCAAAGAGATGAGAATGAACTAATGAGGTGAGAGAATCAATCATGGGTGAGTTTGTATCATATAGCTAACTCATGTAGAGACATAACCATGGCTAAATTATAATGCTTAGGTTAATAAATATCTTAAGAAAAACAAAATGAGTGGACTGAGTCAATGCATCCACATGCTTATACAAGCTTCATGCATGTGACTAATTATCCACTAATTTAGATTTACTTTAAATATTTAAACCCCGCATTATAATTAGTATGGTGTAAGTCTCATACACCCATATAGTGTGTATCAACAACCATGACACAAAAGAAAACACAATTAATATTTATCACATATATATTAAACGTGCACATGTGAGAAAATAAATGCTTAAGTGAGCTAATATTAGTTAATGTAAACTAGTATATCAAATATACAATTATACACTAAATTATCAAATCAACACTTGATTTAATAATCCGGTTATATCACATATAACCGACTAATATCATATGTACCATGTTATCGAATCAACACTTGATTCGATAACCCGACTATATCACATATAACCGACCGATACCAATATCGCGAGAATAGAATATGGTATCACATACTCGTATTATTCTCGGCCTCGCACATATCACATATGTGCTCCTACTTCATTTTTCCTAAGCCAGTAAAACCTCTATATAGGACTCTAAAGACTCGTCAATACGCCGGCAGTAGGTGATGATCACATCAAACACCCACAAGCCGTCAGCGGTACCAGCTGGACGTAAAGGCCACCTGGGTATTGAGCGATCAGAAGATCAACAAGCAAGCCCACTCTAGCTCCTGTAAAACCTGTCGGTAATACTACTGTATAGTCCGGTCCCTTCGTCTAAGCTGTCGCATATCAAGTCTAGAGGTGGTAAACGTCAGACCCCAATAACTCAATAAGTCATGCCGATACAAGGCTCATAACGGGTCAAGAACCTACTGATAACACTTATCAGTAAATCTCTAAATCAGCCCTGGCCAGGGACTTCCAGTTATAGCCAATCGAGCACTGCATGACATCTACCCCCAATACCGGGAGAGACGAAATCCCTTCCTATCGCTCATTGCCTCCATGTGACTCAGGACTGTACCCAAAAACCACCGTTTTGCACGTCCTCTTGAATGTGGTAAGGTGGAAATCAAAGCACGGTGGGAATTACACAAGACACTATGACGATCTCGGGTCTACAGACTAACCTGTACCAGTGTCACCAGAGAATTGCTATCTGACGTCAGGTATAATACCATCTAGGAGTTCTCGGCGAGTCCGTCCAGTGTACCCAGTCTCCACTGAGCACCCGTATACCATCTCTGATGTCAAACACCAATGGATATGGGATCATCCATCGCCCATCACATTGGTCGAGAAGCGTATACGCTAGTCTACTCTGGTATATCGATGCCCCGTCTCGATACACCCACGACTAGGAACATTAAAGGATGAACTTATGGACTACCATGGCCCCACTAGTATGATCTGCATCATAATCCTAGTAGTCAAGTACACATCCTAAGGGCTTTACCAACATGTAACCATAAGACAGTATCAAGAGACAAGTATACATGTTAAGATAAAGAGCAACCAGATAACATACTATCATATCGAGCAAAAAAGTCCTCTCTATATATGTCCAAGCATCTACTATAATATACATTATATGTACAATAATGGCCTCTAGGGCATACATAAAACTAACAATCTCCCACTTGCACTAGGGCCAGCTGCTGTAATATCGCATACCCTGCATCCCGAAGAGTCTCTCGAACTGTATCTGGGGAATGGCCTTCGTGAGTGGATCCGCAGTGTTATTCATCATGTTAACTCTCCTGACCTCGATCTCCCGGCAATCAACTATCTCCTAAATCAGGTGATACCGCCTCAAAATATTCCTGGATCGTTGATGGGACCTGGGTTCCTTGGCCAAAGCCACCGCTCCATTGTTATCACAATACAAAGATATTGGATACTCAATAGATGGAACCACTCCAAGTTCAGTTATGAACTTCTTCATCCAGACAGCCTCTTTGGCAGCATCGTTGGCAGTGATGTATTCAGCCTCCATCGTCGAGTCTACCACGGTTTCCTGCTTGGAAATCTTCCAGCATACCGCCCCTCCATTGAGGGTAAAGACAAATCCCGAGTGCGACTTAGAGTCGTCCTTATCACTCTGGAAGCTCAAATCGGTAAAGAACTCCACTTGGAGTTCTCCGTTACCATACACCAAGAGCATCTCTTTAGTCCTTCTCAAGTACTTAAGAATGCTCTTCACAGCTGTCCAGTGACTCTCTCCTGGATCTGCTTGATACCTACTCACTACACTTAGTGAGTATGCTACATCGGGTATGGTACATAGCATCGCGTACATGATAGAGCCTATTGCCGAAGCATAGGGTATCTCTTGCATGCGAGCTCTCTCCAAATCAGTCTTGGGAGACATCTTTTTGGAAAGAGTGAGTCCTGAGATCGTGGGTAAAATCCCACGCTTGGATTCTTTCATACTAAACCGCTTTAGTATGGTGTCAATGTACCTGGATTGGGACAATCCCAGTATCCGTTTAGACTTATCTCTATAGATCTTAATCCCCAAGATGTAGGTGGCATCACCTAGATCTTTCATTGAGAATCTATGTGATAAGAAGAGCTTGACAGATTGTAGCATAGGAATGTCATTTCCTATCAAGAGTATGTCATCCACACACTGTTAGTTATATGTATGCCCTAGAGGCCATTGCTATACATAGGATGTATATTGTAGTGGATGCTGGGACATATATAGGGAGGACTTTCTTGCTCGACATGATAGTATGCTATCTGGTTGATCTTTACCTTAACGTGTACACTGATTGTCTCTCTGTTACATGTTGGTAAAGCCCTTAGGATGTGTACTTGACTACCTGGACTATGATGCGGATCATACTAGTGGGGACATGGTAGTCCATAAGTACATCCTTCAAAGTCCCTAGTAGTGGGTGTATCGAGACGGGGCATTGATATACCAGAGTAGACTAGCGTATACCTTCTCGACCCATACAGATGGGCGATGGATGATCCCATATCCATTGGTGTTTGACATCAGAGATGATATACGGGTGCTCAGTGGAGACTGGGTACACTGGACGGACTCGCCGAGAACTCCCAGATGGTATTATACCTTACGTCAGAAGGCAGTTCTCTAGTGACACTGGTACAGAGTAGTCTGTTGACCCGAGATCGTCATAGAGTCTTGTGTGGTTCCCACTGTGCTTTGATTTCCACCTTACCACGTCCAAGAGGGCGTGCAAAACGGTGGTTTTTGGGTACAGTCCCGAATCACATGGAGGCAATGAGCGATAGGAGGGGATTCGTCTCTCCCGGTATGGGGAGTTGATGTTGCGCTGTGTTCGATTGGCTATAACCGGAAATCCCTGGCCAGGGTTGCTGAGATTTACTGGTAAGTGTTACCAGTAGTTTCTCGAATAGTTATAGACCTCGTATCGACACGACTTATCGAACTATTGGGGTCTGACGTTTACCACCCCTAGGCAAGATATGCGACATATCAGACGATCAGACCGGACTGTACGATAAGTGTTACTGGTTGGATTCACAGGAGTATGAGCGGGATTGCTCGTCGATCTTCTGATCGCTCAATACCGGGGTGGCTGTTACGTTTAGCAGACCGCTTGCGGCTTGTGGGTGCTTGATATGATCATCACCTGCTGCCGGCGTATTGACGTGTCTTTAGAGTCCTACACAGAGGTTTCCTGGCTCAAGCAAAACGAAAGAGGAGCGCATATGAAATATGTGCGGGACCGAGAATAATGCGTGTATGTGATACCGTATTCCATTCTCGCGATGAATGTATCGAATGGTTGTATGTGATATAACCTAGTTATCGAATCAACGATTGATTCGATAAGCCGATACATTGAATATTAGTCGGTTATATGCGATATGACCGGATCGTTAAATCAAGTGTTGATTTAATGATTTAATGTATAATTATATATTTGATATATTACTTTACATTAACTAGTATTGGTTCACTTTAAATGGATTTTCTCACTTGAATTGTGCAAGTTGTATATGTGATATACTTTTGTGCACATGATTGTATCATGTTTGATGATACATGATTATTTGGTTAAGTGTAAAGAATTAAACCATGGTTAAATTGATGATTAGGGTTTTGCTTACTTACTTATTTATTTATTTATTTCTTTTTGGCAAATGAAAAGAAAATGGTGGCTTGATTTATTTTCTAGTTGAAGCTTCATGAAGCTTTGACCAAGTGACCATTTTGTCTTCATGCCTAACCCTAACCCTTCAAACTAACCATGATTTATTCTCTACACCTAACTATGGTTAGTACATGATAAGTATTCATATTGTTTTCTTTTATCAAAGATACTTATCATATAATAATCATCTTCATCTTCTTCTTCTTAAAAAAAAAGATGAAGAAAGCTTGCTACAACAATGGCAACTTGAGAAAACAAGTGAGAAATCCAATTCTAAAGTGAACCCACTTCCTATTTCTTCATCCTCTACCTCTTGCCAAGTAGTATAGGGTGTTTTCTTCACAAGTTTCATGACTTGGTGAAGTGGGAGCTTGATCTTGTGATGCCTCGACGTAGATCATCTTCGGCATCGACATCGACGACCTAGCCCGTCCATTTCTCCGACGAAGCCGACGCAAGAGTCCGGGATTTGATTTGGACAGCAAGGGGACTTCATCGCGGAGCTATGGAGGTGGAGAACCGGATCTACAAAGGTTGTATTTCCGTTCACTTAGTTAATTTGTTAACTAGTTGCATCTGTCGCCTAAAATTCTAGTTAACGATCTAGTCTAGGGTTTCTCGGCACCGTAAAATTTGAAATTGGCATATTTGATGCCTTGTGAGACCTCATTAGCGTGCCTAGGAACCCTACAGTGGTATCAGAGCCTAGCTAGAGCCTTAGGCGATGCATAGACGATCGTAGAAGTCCGATTAAACCGAAACCCTAACACAAATTTGCTCTCTGGACTTTTTCCAAAAATTGGGTTTTTTCCAGATTAAAAATATGCAGAAAATTCAGCAGGAAATTCTAAGAATTACGGTGCAAAAATTACCTAATGATCTGTCCAAAGTGCGGCGGAACTGCGGCATTAGCGTGCTAATGCGGCGGTTCCGCGGCCATTTTGTCTCTTCTCCCATTGAATTTTGCACAGTAATTCCTATTTTGCAGTGCTGGTTTTCCTGGGATATTTTTTTTCTGAACTCAAGAGTTGAGTTTTCTGGGTTGTATTGGGATTCGATTATTCGATCGGATTGTCTAAATTTGTCTATGTGTTTTTCCGGATAACTTTAGAATATGTTGAAAAGTTCGACCGGATATAAATACCCACTTTTTTCCCTGTCGGGAAATTTCCAAGTGTTGGATCTTTCCGTAGTTTAAAGACGTTCTAAGTAGTGCAAGTAACGCGATGGTCCCTCTAGAAGACAACAAACCTTAACTCGATTATGTGACCGTCTTGAACTGCCCTTTGAACCTTAGGGTTTGGGGCAGTACGGCGTGCCACATGTGAGGCGTTGGCTTGACCCTTCTACGGCTGGACCGTTGGTACTGAGGCATGAAGTGAATGTCATTGAACTTATTTCATGAGTTGATCTGTATCGGGAAAACTTGGGTGTTTGAATGTTCGATCGGAAAGTTTAACATTTTCTATTTATCTGGAATGGGATACAATAATTGGAATTCACAAGTAGTTATGAGATAACTGAATGAATGTTATAAATCTAGCGGTTTAGTCTCACTTGATCGGTTGCCACGGAATTTTGATGTGATCAAAAGTCCGTCGCAATCACGTAGCGTACGCGGATACTCGCCGGGTAAACTTAATAGACAGCATCACTCCATAGCCCCGACCAAGTGTCTATAGGAGAACCCCGTCGCCGAAAGCATCTGTTCGGGTGCTCGCGGCAGCGGTGTTCCGCCTTGGTGCACTTTGTCGACGGTATCGGGGGTGCGGCCGTCTACTGAAGTTTGCGACGAGCATTCGATCAGGATGTCGGGAATCCTGTTGAATTGCCCGACTTGATATTGAAAAGAGTTTTCGATAATGAGACTAAAATGCGGGGTTTATAATTGTTAGGCATGTGATGTCTAAGGAATTCATTTGATTAGGCATGCGATGTCTATGCAGGTTGCGGATTCCAATTGTTGTAGTTTTACACTTTCTTTTCTGTGACCGTAAGTGTAATATGTGATATCGCCGGTTTCGTTGCTATATGTCAACGACAATTGGGATGCGCATATTTACTTACGTTGATGGCATGTGATGTTATGTGTTGCTGGATATGTTATATTGGATCGTCGTGTTTGAATAGCCGGGGGTTTTTATGTGAGATGAGTGTTTTTCATTTTCATTCATGTAAAAACTTGTATGTAATATTCTTTTATTGGGACACTTCCAGGTTGCGGAAGATGTCACCCTTTGTATATTATTTACTTTTCCGCACTAGGATAGACCCAAGGAGGGGAGCACAAGTAACCGGGTTCTGGAGTCCAGTGGGAGACCAACTCGAGGAGTCGAGTCCGGGTCTCCTAACTCTAGAATTGGTAGGGTTGCTTGCCGCTCTCGTAGGGGTCTAGGGGTGTGGGTTTGGCTATTCATCACGACCGTGGAATCCGTGTTTTATACTGGCTCGTATTGAAAACACGGACGTCCTAGTATATCCAATATTTCATATGATTCTTCTGCTGCGATATCTGTGATGTGTTCATGTGATATGTTCTGTAATGGATACTGTATATAGTATATATGATATATTATATAGACGTTACTTATGTTTTACACCCGTGCTAGCCCTGCCCCTCTCTGCCGTTAGTTACCTAACCTAAGGTGCACGAGGGGACATCGAGGCGAATGCGGATGGCATAAGTTTACGTCGTATTTATCTGTGATGTTTAGGTACTTAAATGATGGGACTTCATTAATGAGATTAATGAAATAAAAGAAAACTAAGATGTTGTAGAATCGAATTTCAAAAATAAAACAGGTAGCTACAGTTCTTGCTTTGCACAGCGGTATATATGATATATCCTGCACCTTATTCGATGAGGAAAGGACCGAGATCCCTTTACCGGGAGTGACTCCTTTAGCAATAACTGGCAGATGCTACACACTCGGTTTGTCTTTTGATTGCTTTTAAGAGTTGTTGCTTTGCACAGTGATATATATGATATATCCCGCACCTTATTCGATGAGGAAAGGGCCGACGATCCATTCTCCGGGAGTGACCCCTTTAGCAAAACTAGAAAAGCCTAAAAAAACACTCCATTTTAAAATCATTTGATTCTACAACGATATCAAGTTCATTACGCAATAGGTTTTCAGAAAAAACCTTTCGTAGCCCTCCGTCATTTCAGATAAGTACTAGTTAGTATTCGTGCTACGTTTGTTGACTATGTTAAGGCGTAGTGTGCGGTAGCTAATTAGTGCTTATCTGCATAAGCATATGATGCTATTGGATTAGGGTATTCGTGCGACTTTGTTGACTATGTTAAGGGTCGTGCGGGTGGGTTTAATTCAATCGGGAAATGACGGGTTGAACTTGACTAGCACTTATGATTTGTTGACTATGTTAAGGTCATATAGCTGCTAGGGGCAAAATATTATCGGGAATTTCAAGTGTTGAAATTTGCAATGAGATTGCATACCTTCTATGAGATAGTTGGATCCCGATACCCGCTGCGAGTAAGAGTTACTTCTGGGAGAGTTTTACACATTACAATTAGCCGATCAAGTAGGTGTCTAGAAAGGTGTTAACGAGGTTACGCCTCTTGGAAAACGAGGTTTACATTAATTAGGTTCGTGCGAAAGCACGGGGGACCTCCCTCAAAGTACCGACACTGGCCTGGCTGAAAGATTGGCGAACTTGTAGTGTGTAATTAATCCCGGCTAGTCTTTCCTTTTAGGGTTTGAAGGAAGATTTGATTAAAACAGTGGGAGCCATCCTGATTAGATAAAATTATAACCAATCTATTCTTGCAAGAGCGCACGCTGAGTGTTTTCTTCTCTCTCTCTCCAGGTAGCGACCATATCACGCCTTAATCAAGATAATAATACGGAATATTGACCGAACCCGCTTGTTATACTGAGCTGGGGAACGTTGATCCCGCTCTAACTTATAATTGTTATAAGACAGAGCAGGAAATTGGGGATTACCAGAATTCTCGTGCCGCCCAAACGAAGAGAGTGCATGCTGATGCATCATCTTCGGGTGTGTTCGTTACAAAGAACTGTTTCACTGTATCCTCTACGTCCTGGGTATGTGATACCAGATCAGGATCCCAGATATGTAATCTGTTACATAGGGCTACAGATAGGTAGAGAACTGAGAACGGGTGATAAGTTTCATGAGACAGAAAACGGGGCAAGTGTTGCAGCCAAGTCTGTTGGTCACTGTCACCCTGTATCCTAAATACATTGATTCTGAACGAATGTTATTAGATACCGAACCTGATATACAAAATCATATCAGTCTCTTTATTAGTAAAGAAAGGATATAATTTTGTATTGTTGGATTATGTTTTGAACATTTCCTATATCAAAAGTTGATCGGTTCAGGCACGTTATCTAAAAGCATTGACGTTCTAAATCAAACTACAGTTCCTAGTATACAGAACACACACAAGAGGAAGAGTTCACAAATGAACGAATCCTTCTTGAGGCATTGTAGACTAGGTCATATCAATGCGACCCGACTAGCTGAAGTTACATGTAGATGCATATTTAAATCAGTTTAAATCTACATCTTGTTAAACTTGCCAGTCATGTCACAAAGATAGAATGACACCAGCTCTGTTTATTGGAAACAGAGAAAGAGTTAGTGAACTCTTGGGATTGATACATGTTGATGTATGTAAGGTCCACTGTCTACAGATGCCAAGACTGGTTCCTAGTACTTCATTACATTCTCTGATAATCTCTTTAGATTCAGACATATGTTCTTGTTGAAACACAAGTCCGAACCTTTTGAGATATTCACAGAATATAAGTTAGAAGTAGAGAACCAAAAGGGGTATAAGTATTATGTCCTTTGATGTGATCAAGGAGGAGAATACTAAAGCACGGAATTCCTGGACTTTTCTAAAGGAGAATGAGATTCTCTCTCAGCATTACTCCTCCGTATACACCATAGCACGATGGTATATCGGGATGGAGCAATCACACCCTATATGATAAGGTGTGCTCTATGATGAGTACTACTGAGTTACCTATTTCCTTTTTGGGAGTTATGCACTTGAGAAGCTGCATACCTATTGAATAGGGTTCGAATCAAATCAGTTGCCTACCACTTCATATTTGATATGATAAGGGAAGAGCCCATCTCTTAAATTAGTTAAGATTTAGGGTTGACCGGCCTATGTCTAAAAGCAAAATCCGGAAAAGCTCGAGGCAAAGGTCTGTAATGGAGAACTGGAAAGGTTCCAGCTATACAAAAAACAGCAGATGATTTGATAAAACCAAAGGATTCAATAGTTACCAACGAACCTCAGCCTCTCCGCCGATCTGGTAGGGTTCCTCACCCACCTCAGAGATACTTCGGTTACTCTACGACAGTGGGAGCGAGGATTTCATCATGAGATGATGACCCAACTAGTTTCCAGCTGGCCATCAGGAGTGGGACTCTCTAAGAATGGCTGGATGCTTAGCGATCTGAGATGGAATCCATGTACACCAACAAAGTATGGACTTTGGTTTCTATATCTGAAGGGTTAAATCCCCATCAGGAGCAAGTATATCTTGAGAAGATTACTTGGTGTAGATGGAAAAGTTGAGACTTTCAAAGCTAGACTTATTAAAGCTTTACGTCATCGACCAGGCGTGGATAATGATGAAACCTTTTCAAGTGGCTATGCTTAAGTCCATCCAGATCCTACTTGCCACGGCTACATACCATGACTACGATATCTGGCGGTTGGATGCCATGACTGCTTTTCTAAATGATGTTTTAGAAGAGAACGTCTATAAGTACACAGCCAGAGGGCTTCGTAGACAGTGGGAGCAGCGGAAACGTGGACAAGATGCTTTATAGGATAAAGCAGGTATCGCGGAGTTGGAACATCTGTTTTGATGTGTTAGTCAAAGAGTTTGACATCATCAAAATGGGAGATGAACCTTGTATAAACAAAAAGGTAGTAGGGAGTATAGTGACGATCCTCGTAGAGTACGTGGATGACATGCTCTTGATAGGGAAGGAGTTTCCTATGCTACGCTCGGTCAATCTCCGCTTATCACAAGGATTCTCCATATAGGATCAAAGTAATACCTCCTAAATCCTGGGTTTTGGATCTATGAGATAGATCTAATTGGATGTTAGGATTCTCACTAGTTGTAGTGAGATGGTGTCAACCGATCCTGGGGAGAATCACTGGAAGGGTTCCAGGGTGATAACTACGACTGAAAGTCAGTCACAGGCATTGTCTTTACCCTCAGTAAAGGGACGGTATGTTGGAAGAGTTCCAAGCAAGATACCGTGGCATACTAGACGATAAAGGCCCGATACATCGCTACTTCAGATGCTACCAAAGAGGCAGTCTGGATGTATATTAGTTCATGAGATGAACTTCGTTCCTCCCATTGTGTGACAATGGAGTTGTGGCTTATGCTAAGGAACACCCGTCCCATCAATGATCCAGACATATTCTAAGGCAGTGTCACCTGATCATGGAGATGGTTGATCTCCAGGGTGATCAAGGTTAGGAGAGTAGACTCAGAGGATAACACGGCGGATCCACTCACGAAGGCCTTTTCCCAGAGAGAGACTTTTATGGGATGGTTGAGTATGAGATACTGCAACCACTGCTATCAGATGGCCCTAGTGCAAGTGGGAGATTGTTAGTTATATATATGCCCTAGAGGCCATTGCTATACATAGGATGTATATTATAGTGGATGCTGGGACATATATAGGGAGGACTTTCTTGCTCGACATGATAGTATGCTATCTGGTTGATCTTTACCTTAACGTGTACACTGATTGTCTCTCTGTTACATGTTGGTAAAGCCCTTAGGATGTGTACTTGACTACCAGGACTATGATGCGGATCATAATAGTGGGAACATGGTAGTCCATAAGTACATCCTTCAAAGTCCCTAGTCGTGGGTGTATCAAGACGGGGCATCGATATACCAGAGTAGACTAGCGTATACCTTCTCGACCCATACAGATGGGCGATGGATGATCCCATATCCATTGGTGTTTGACATCAGAGATGATATACGGGTGCTCAGTGGAGACTGGGTACACTGGACGGACTCGCCGAGAACTCCCAGATGGTATTATACCTTACGTCAGATGGCAGTTCTCTGGTGACACTGGTACAGAGTAGTCTGTTGACCCGAGATCGTCATAGAGTCTTGTGTGGTTCCTACTGTGCTTTGATTTCCACCTTACCACATCCAAGAGGGCGTGCAAAACGGTGGTTTTTGGGTACAGTCCCGAATCACATGGAGGCAATGAGCGATAGGAGGGGATTCGTCTCTCCCGGTATGGGGAGTTGATGTTGCGCTGTGTTCGATTGGCTATAACCGGAAATCCCTGGCCAGGGTTGCTGAGATTTACTGGTAAGTGTTACCAGTAGTTTCTCGAATAGTTATAGACCTCGTATCGACACGACTTATCGAGCTATTGGGGTCTGACGTTTACCACCCCTAGGCAAGATATGCGACATATCAGACGATCAGACCGGACTGTACGGTAAGTGTTACTGGTTGGATTCACAGGAGTATGAGCGGGCTTGCTCGTCGATCTTCTGATCGCTCAATACCCGGGTGGCCGTTACGTTTAGCAGACCGCTTGCGGCTTGTGGGTGCTTGATATGATCATCACCTGCTGCCGGCGTTATGACGAGTCTTTAGAGTCCTACACAGAGGTTTCCTGGCTCAAGCAAAACGAAATAGGAGCGCATATGAGATATGTGCGGGACCGAGAATAATGCGTGTATGTGATACCGTATTCCATTCTCGCGATGAATGTATCGAATGGTTGTATGTGATATAACCTAGTTATCGAATCAACGATTGATTCGATAAGCCGATACATTGAATATTAGTCGGTTATATGCGATATGACCGGATCGTTAAATCAAGTGTTGATTTAATGATTTAATGTATAATTATATATTTGATATATTACTTTGCATTAACTAGTATTGGTTCACTTTAAATGGATTTTCTCACTTGAATTGTGCAAGTTGTATATGTTAGAGTTAGTGCCCTCAGAGTCAATTATTGGATCACAGGCACGTGATTACAATGATTGAGGGAGGACCTATCCCGGTAGGACAGTCTTACTCGAGATGATAGTATGCTATCTGGTTTATCTTTATCATCGTGTACTGCTTTAGGTGACCTGACATGTCGCTATTACACGTTGATAGAGCCCCTAGGATTCTTGCTTCACTGCCAGCAGTATGATGGCGATCATATACGTGGGAGCTGGTAGTCTATAAGCACATCCTTAAAAGGTCCCTAGTCGTAGGAGTTTCGAGACAGGGCATCGATACTCCATTAGTAGACTAGTGTATACAGTCGAGACCCCGACGAGGGGCGGTGGCCGGTCTCACAAGCCACCGGTGTCTGTTGGTTCACCTAAGATGTATACAGGTGCTCATTGGGTTATGAGTACACCGGACAGGACTCGCCGGGAACCTGCTAGTTGGGCTTATACCTAATGTCAGATAGCAGTTCCCTGGTGACATGTGTACAGGTTAGTTCATCGACCTGAGGATCGTCATTTGTCTCGTGTGAGTTCCCACTGTGCTTTGATTACTACCCTACCACGGCTCAAAGGAGTCGTGCAAACAGGTTTTAGTTGGGTACAGTCCCGAGCCACATGGAGGCAGTGAGCGGATCTTCAGGGGTTCGTCTCTCCCGGTATTGGGGGTGAGGTCGCGCTGTGTCTAGGAGAGCCATTACGCAAAGCCCTCGGCCGAGGCAGGAGATTTACTGGTAGGTATTCCAGTAGTATCTCAGGGCATTCTGGGCTACACTCCGACACGACTTGTACCGCTTTTGGGGGTCTGACTTTTACCAACCCCCTAGGCCCGCCATGCGATACTCATAGACGAACGGACCGGACTGTACGGATATTGTCACTGACAGGCTCAGTAGGGTGTCAGGATGAGTTCGCTCATCGACGTCCCTTTTGGTCAATAGCTGGTGGCCCGTCACGTATTGGCTGATACCTCTGACGTGCTAGTGGTTAAATCCACAGCCATAGTATTGACGAGTCTTTAGAGTCCACCACACTTACAGTTACTCAAGCTTTCGGGCGAAACGCTGTAGAGGCCGTATGGAGATATGGCAGGGTCCGATCAGATACGTGCGGTATTGCACGGATCAGGATCGGACAGTTTTGTACTAGTGACCGTATAGTTATATGGCAGGGTTTGATCTGATACGTGCGGTATTGCACGGATCAGGATCGAACGGATTTTACTAGCCGGCTTTGGCTTAAGCCGGTCCTAGTCTAGTACAGTGTAGATTTTGTCTCATTGCATTTGTATCCGGTCGGAATACAGATGCGGGTGTGTATGCACAGTATAGGGGTTTTCCTGTAATTTATTACGGGACCAGTTTTCTGGAGTTGCCAGTTTGCATTCCGTTCCGGCCGGTTTTCCTTTGTTCTTTCCCGGCCGGACTTTTCTGATGGAGGGGGTTATTTGCAGTTTTGCAAATAACACTTTGTGGAGGTTTTTCTTGCAAATGATTTATTATGATAACCTTTTTAGATACCATTCATTTCATGCTTTATGGAGATTAGAAGTGATGAGATAGGATTTGATCTTTGATTAGAATTGTGATGATGAGGTTTGGATATGGTCACCTTTCTTTTGCTCCTACACTCACCTCCCTTTGGATTATGTTTCTTTCCTCCACCATTCTCATTCTCACTTGATGAAATGGATGATAAGTTATTTCATGGTTGAGAGAAAAAAGAGAGAAGAAGAAAAAGAAAGAGAGAAAGAAAAAGAATGAGAGAGTTCATCTTGATTATGTGAGGAATTCTTCATCTCCTTCTTCTTCTTGTTTTAGAAAAATGAAAGCACCATTTTTCTTAACCCCAATCCTCCATCATGGCAACTACAAACCCCAAATGAGACTAGCATCATCTACACTACATTCTACAGCACTTCTTGGGCATGTCGAGTTGCCGGCTTCATGCTCGAGTTGCCTCGGTATTGAGGCGGGAGCCCGTAAAAGACGAAGGCGATGTGGTGCCCTTTCCGGCGAGGAGGCGACGATACGGAGACTACACTTTCCGCGGGAGATCGGGGCGATGATGAGAAGACCGGAGGACTCGGATCTCTTGGTATACTTCTCACCCTATCTCTTGATTGCTAGCATTAGGTTAATGGTTACGATCCGGGTTTTCATTGTCCGCGGTAGCGCCGGTTTCCGAGTAAGGAAAATTTTTATTCCGCATTTTGGCCTCGAGCAAGAGGCCGGGGCGCTGCCGTGGCGCAACATGGTATCAGAGCCACGCCATTAACCTTACCTAGCTTCGTTTGATGTGTTTGCGTTTCCGATCGAACAAAAAATTGCAAAAACCGCATTTTTCTTCACATCAGTTTCTGTCGAATTTTTTTGAAGTCCAAAAATTTTTCAGGTTGTTTCAGAATGATGTGTAGGACATTATAAGAGATCTGCAAAAATTTGGAATCGTGAACAGTAAAAATCGCCGCGGAAGCGCGGCCAAAGCCATGCTTTGGCCGCTCTTCCGCCGCGGGTTCGACTGTTCAGTTACCCAAATTTTTGTAGTATGTTTCTGTGTTGAAAATGTGGTTTCTGGAATGTTAAGTTTGGGCCCAGAATTTCTGTGAGTGCTACAGTTTTGATTGGGGGCCCACTTGTTAATTTTTGGTCAATCGGAAAATTTTAAACACATTTTTCACAGTATTTATATTATATCTGCGACCGTGAATGTCACTCGATCGGTAAATCCGGTCTAACTGCTATAGCCCGGTTAGACGGATTTGCGAACGTGACTTTCACGTTGATGTTCTATGTTTATGCTGTGATGTTGCGGATCGGTCGTGGGGGATAGCCTGGATGCAATGCTAGTACAGTTTTGTTGTATTATGTACATTTGATATTGCGGGGCGAGCGTCCGACATGTGGACTGCCGTCACTGCCTGTTTGTATTATTCTTTTGGGGCACGACCTGGTTGCGGTCGATGTACCCGGTGTATGTATATTTTACTTTCTGTACTAGGGTTACCCCGCGGAGGGGTGCACGGATAGCCGGGTTCTGGAGGGCAACGGGCCCGCATCTCAGGGCATTGAGACGGAGGGGGCTTCAGTCCAGGATTGGCGGGCTATTCGCCGCACTCGTAGGGGGTACAGGTTGACCCAGGAGGGGTGCCCAAGTTACCGGATTCCGTGAAGTGCTGGGTGGTCCATTCACGGTACTGAAGGGGGCTGCCTCGCTTCAGGTTTTGGCGGGTGACTTGCCGCGCCCGTAGGGGTCTAGGATTTCATTGCACAGGCTATCCACACGACCAGGGGAACGTCGGGTTTCAGCAGCGACTCTGTGAAACCCGGGGTTTCCAGATATCTGTATTGTTCTGTGATGCTATACATTTCTGTGATGTTGCTTTTTATTCACGCCTTGAGCGAAATACTATATATTGGTATATATATTAGTAGATGTTGTATATGTTTTACATCCGCGCTAGTCCAGTCCCCGCTCTGCCGTTAGTTAGCTAACCTAACGGGTGATGACGGGACCCAGTGGCGAATGCGGATGGCATATACGTACGTCAGTATATTTTCGTTCTTTGTGGTGTGATCAATTGATGGGACTGCATTGATTCGGATCAATGCAAGTTTAAACAAACCTATTCTAATGTTGTTGGAACACTTTTTCAAAAAGCTGTTATTGCAAGGACGTTCTCTTTTGTTTTGCATAGTGGTATTCATTTGGAATATCCTGCTCCTCAGTCGACGAGGCAAGGGCCGAGATCCCTTCACCGGGAGTGACCCCTTGGACAGAAGTTTGCGTCAGGGCATTAACTTCACTATAGCCGATTACTTTTGCTTTGCATCGTGGTATTCAGTTGGAATATCCTGCACCTCATTCTACGGGGAAAGAGCCGAGATCCCTTCACCGGGAGTGACCTCTTTAGTAAAGGTTTTCGTCACTATATTTTCTAAAAAGTTATGCAGTTCCTTCAACGATATCAAGTTCATTACGTTAAAGGTTTTCGCCAAAAACCAGCCGTAGCCCTCCGTCATTTCTTACAAGTATTACTTAGTATTCGTGCTGCGTTTGTTGACTGTGTCAAGGCGTAGTGTGCGGTAGCTAAGTAGTGTTTGTTTGCAGCATATTAATGGGATTGGTTAGGACAGTCGTGCGGCCTTGTTGACTGTGTCAAGGGCTCGTACGGGTGGGTTTAATGCAATCCAGGATAATGACGGGCTGAACTTGACTAGGACTCTTTGATTTGTTGACTGTGTCAAGGTCACTTGGGTCCTAGGGGTAAAAATCACATCGGGAGTTTCAAAAGAACTGAAACTTGCCAGGCATGCGCATACCTTCTGGAGTGTGGTGACTTGAGTGGATTCCGTCAAGTTATCATGCGATGATAGTTGGATCCCGATTCCCACTGATGAGTTGGTTTACTCCTCGGGTGATCCCGACTAATTCTTCTTTCAGGTTTGGAGGAGAATTTGAGGTACAGTGGGAGGCTTCCTGATTAGACAAAGTGATAACCATTCTGATCTAGGTTAGAGTGCACGCTGAGTGTTTCTTTTCTCTCTCTCTTTGGCAGCGACCATTGACTCGACCCTGGACTATGACTCAGTGACCAAGATTGACCGAACCTTCTTAACACTGGCTTTTGGATTGTTAGAGTTGCAGACCTCATTGCCACTCCTACTTTTACCCTTTTCTCCAGGACACCCCGCATTACTGCGAACGTCCACTTCCATTGGACAAAACCATCGTATGGTTATATACGAACTCGAAGGACTTCGAGGATGGTTTCTGGTTCTGGAGAAAACGGATAGGACTATTCAGTTGTCTTTTCTTTTCACCTTCTCTCAGGTTGCGAGTACTCCTTGGTTTAGGAGATAGTACACCTATTACGCAAATTGGATAGTCTTCTTCCAAACCTTAGGCTGGTGCCGACCGGTAGGGAATGAAGAAAACCAATTAGCATAACGATGGTGTGCAGAAGGTATTAAGTTAAGACAAAGCAAGGGATTAGTAGGAGGGCAAAGTAAATTGCGACTGATATTCACGACCAAACCAAGTATTTCTTCGCCAATCCTAAATCACCTTTGTATTTCTCCAGAACACTCCGTATCACTACGAAGATCCCATTTTATTGGATAATCCATCGTATGGTTATATACGAACTCGAAAGGAACTTGTTCCAGTTCGGGGATGGATTCTGGTTCAGGAGAAATAGGAATTAAGTACATTCAGGTGTCTTTCATCTTCACCTTCTCTCGCATTGCGAGTGTTCCTAGGATTGGGACAGTACACCCTTTATGCCTTTTGGATAGTCTTCTTCCAAACCATAGGCTGGTGCCGAACGGTGGGGAAGGAAGAAAACCATTTGGCCTAAAGGGGTGTGCAGACGGTAATGACTAAAGACATACAAAGGGATTTGGAGAGGTGGCAAAGAATTATACGGTTACAGTTGTGAATCTGGATAATGGAAGAGGCATTACTAGGAATACCAGGATACCCCGACGAAACATTTCAATGTTTCAGTTTCACTGTGTACTGTTAATAGAAAACTGATTTCCCGATTAGACACTTACTCCAGGGTATGTATTTACCAGGTTGGATTCTCACATCTGTATGGTTTTACAGATGATGAGTGGGAGTAAGTTATTGGGAATTGGGTGATCATCCTCATTATATCGGGATTCGTTGTAATCGGTGATATTTGAGGAAGTCACCTGGGTTGATTGCCGGTCGGCAGATATTTGGTTTTGAATATCCGATGTTGTGCACCAATTTCAAATTGATATATCTGTACGTCTATTTTCATAGAGTGAGATATACCTTTTGATATTATGTCTATGACATTTACCTATATCAGTGGATGGTTAGGTAAGGAGCATTAAACAGCGGTGTAATTCTTCTTAACCACAAGTACAGTTTTCAACCTACGACACACAGTGAAAGAGTTGTTAGACTCAGCGGACTTATACAGAGTATTGTATGTTGTCCAGTGTCCATCAGGACAGAGGGGTTGGTCCTCGTACTATATTCGGTTTACTTATGACTTCTCTAGATTTTAGACAGCTGTTTCGTGGAAACACAGGGTCTAAGTTTTGAGGAGTTATAGGTATTTGAATAGAGTAGAGTACCAGGTGTAGCAAGTATCGGGATTCTTCAAAGAGATTGAAGATGTAGATACTTGTGTATGATATTCAGTTGATAGTAATGATGAAGACAGATTGCTTCTCTTTCAGGTTACTCATAATTGGAAGCATTCCTAAGTTGAGTAACGCTGATCGACCTCCTTCCATTTAGTTGACATGCACTGGAGATAGTTGCATGATTTGAATCTGGTTCAATTGAATCAGTGCCTCTGGTTCTATATTGGATATAGAACAGTTCATATCTTAACGATGTTAAGGTACGGGGAGTTGTCCAGCTTATGATTAAAACTAGACACTGGACAACTCAAGGCACGTTTCTGTAATGGCTGTTTGTGGGTTGACCCAGGCTATGACGAGGGTTGACTTTCTACCATCTGGATGAACTATAGCAATATTGTTCTAGACTCGCCACAGTTTTTATTAAAAATGGATTTTTTTTCAGAAAAAGTAGTGGGAGTATGGTAGAACTGGAAGTGATTCCAGAACCACAAACGATTACTGAAGATTTGATAAGGAACCTAAAGATTCAATCTGATTTGACATTCCATTGGCCACTCCGCAGATAAGGTGGGTAACTTCAGGCACCCGAGAGGTACTCCGGTAGCCTCAATGACGGTGACAGGGAAGTTCTTATTTACCCACACTTGCCATTGTTGTTGTTCCAGGCTGCGAGACCCGGCAGGAGGATGAGTATAGCGTCGTTCTAAACTAGCTTTAGAAGTGCACGTCTATATGACTCTGCCAGAGGGTTGTCGTAGTCAGTGGGAGCAGCGGAAGCATTGGTGGACATCAGGCTTATGTCTATTTATAGACTAAAGCAGATGTAGCGGAGATAGATCATCTATTTCTGATGTGACAGTCATAGGTTTGACGTCATCAGAATAGGGGATGGATCTGTTGAGAAGGTAGTAGGAAGTAATATTCCTATACTACGATCGGTTATACTTTGGTCGTCACACAGTGGTTTCTCCACAAGGGACTTGGATATTATATCAGACATACTGGTTACTAGATCTATGGTTTTAGATCTAGATTTGGGTGGTTTCCCAATCTGGGTATCTTGACAGCATTCTATGAGTATTTAGAATGGACGACTCCTGACACGGTAGTACACCTGCAGTTGATGGATTCACCCTCTCTAAAGGTGTCTTATAGACTAAAGGGGAGAGGGATACTCATGATTGGCAGATCACTTGCTTAGGCAATTGAGTCAATCATGAGATGTCAAGTACCACACCAGATGTTGTTCTTGCACTAGATGCAATAAGATGATATTGATCCAATCCTGGAGAAACAGTCGGAAGCAGTGTTAGAACATAAGTGAGTGTTCTAGGGATATGATAACGACAGCCTCATTTGGGAGACAGTTATCATTCCAGGCTTCCAAGGTGACATGGACGACAAGGAGGTTGTCAGAGTTATAGTTTTCCTTCTGACGAGGGGCAGTATTTTGGACAGGTGGTCCAAGGCAATACTGAGGGAGGCTTAGCGCAGGATACTGATTAAGTTCGGTTGACGATACAGTCTAAGAAGTTTGGATTTGGAGTTCATTTATGAGCTAGGTCCCATCAGATATCCAGACATTCTAAGACAGGTATTGCTCATTTCGGGAGATGGCTTTCTCCGCGAACTTGAGATATAGAGAGACATAGAAAGAAACATCACAGCGGATCCACTCACTGAGGCTATTCCTCGAAGGCAATAGTTTCGCAAACGAGCTTTGTGAGACTGACTAGTAGAGGAGTTGGGTGTTCGGTATCACACGGGCTGTGAGTATGCGGCATCGCAATAATTAGCCTTGAGTGCAAGTGGGAGATTGTTGGAGTTAGTGCCCTCAGAGTCAATTATTGGATCACAGGCACGTGATTACAATGATTGAGGGAGGACCTATCCCGGTAGGACAGTCTTACTCGAGATGATAGTATGCTATCTGGTTTATCTTTATCATCGTGTACTGCTTTAGGTGACCTGACATGTCGCTATTACACGTTGATAGAGCCCCTAGGATTCTTGCTTCACTGCCAGCAGTATGATGGCGATCATATACGTGGGAGCTGGTAGTCTATAAGCACATCCTTAAAAGGTCCCTAGTCGTAGGAGTTTCGAGACAGGGCATCGATACTCCATTAGTAGACTAGTGTATACAGTCGAGACCCCGACGAGGGGCGGTGGCCGGTCTCACAAGCCACCGGTGTCTGTTGGTTCACCTAAGATGTATATAGGTGCTCATTGGGTTATGAGTACACCGGACAGGACTCGCCGGGAACCTGCTAGTTGGGCTTATACCTGATGTCAGATAGCAGTTCCCTGGTGACATGTGTACAGGTTAGTTCATCGACCTGAGGATCGTCATTTGTCTCTTGTGAGTTCCCACTGTGCTTTGATTACTACCCTACCACGGCTCAAAGGAGTCGTGCAAACAGGTTTTAGTTGGGTACAGTCCCGAGCCACATGGAGGCAGTGAGCGGATCTTCAGGGGTTCGTCTCTCCCGGTATTGGGGGTGAGGTCGCGCTGTGTCTAGGAGAGCCATTACGCAAAGCCCTCGGCCGAGGCAGGAGATTTACTGGTAGGTATTCCAGTAGTATCTCAGGGCATTCTGGGCTACACTCCGACACGACTTGTACCGCTTTTGGGGGTCTGACTTTTACCAACCCCCTAGGCCCGCCATGCGATACTCATAGACGAACGGACCGGACTGTACGGATATTGTCACTGACAGGCTCAGTAGGGTGTCAGGATGAGTTCGCTCATCGACGTCCCTTTTGGTCAATAGCTGGTGGCCCGTCACGTATTGGCTGATACCTCTGACGTGCTAGTGGTTAAATCCACAGCCATAGTATTGACGAGTCTTTAGAGTCCACCACACTTACAGTTACTCAAGCTTTCGGGCGAAACGCTGTAGAGGCCGTATGGAGATATGGCAGGGTCCGATCAGATACGTGCGGTATTGCACGGATCAGGATCGGACAGTTTTGTACTAGTGACCGTATAGTTATATGGCAGGGTTTGATCTGATACGTGCGGTATTGCACGGATCAGGATCGAACGGATTTTACTAGCCGGCTTTGGCTTAAGCCGGTCCTAGTCTAGTACAGTGTAGATTTTGTCTCATTGCATTTGTATCCGGTCGGAATACAGATGCGGGTGTGTATGCACAGTATAGGGGTTTTCCTGTAATTTATTACGGGACCAGTTTTCTGGAGTTGCCAGTTTGCATTCCGTTCCGGCCGGTTTTCCTTTGTTCTTTCCCGGCCGGATTTTTCTGATGGAGGGGGTTATTTGCAGTTTTGCAAATAACACTTTGTGGAGGTTTTTCTTGCAAATGATTTATTATGATAACCTTTTTAGATACCATTCATTTCATGCTTTATGGAGATTAGAAGTGATGAGATAGGATTTGATCTTTGATTAGAATTGTGATGATGAGGTTTGGATATGGTCACCTTTCTTTTGCTCCTACACTCACCTCCCTTTGGATTATGTTTCTTTCCTCCACCATTCTCATTCTCACTTGATGAAATGGATGATAAGTTATTTCATGGTTGAGAGAAAAAAGAGAGAAGAAGAAAAAGAAAGAGAGAAAGAAAAAGAATGAGAGAGTTCATCTTGATTATGTGAGGAATTCTTCATCTCCTTCTTCTTCTTGTTTTAGAAAAATGAAAGCACCATTTTTCTTAACCCCAATCCTCCATCATGGCAACTACAAACTCCAAATGAGACTAGCATCATCTACACTACATTCTACAGCACTTCTTGGGCATGTCGAGTTGCCGGCTTCATGCTCGAGTTGCCTCGGTATTGAGGCGGGAGCCCGTAAAAGACGAAGGCGATGTGGTGCCCTTTCCGGCGAGGAGGCGACGATACGGAGACTACACTTTCCGCGGGAGATCGGGGCGATGATGAGAAGACCGGAGGACTCGGATCTCTTGGTATACTTCTCACCCTATCTCTTGATTGCTAGCATTAGGTTAATGGTTACGATCCGGGTTTTCATTGTCCGCGGTAGCGCCGGTTTCCGAGTAAGGAAAATTTTTATTCCACATTTTGGCCTCGAGCAAGAGGCCGGGGCGCTGCCGTGGCGCAACAGTATATGTGATATACTTTTGTGCACATGATTGTATCATGTTTGATGATACATGATTATTTGGTTAAGTGTAAAGAATTAAACCATGGTTAAATTGATGATTAGGGTTTTGCTTACTTATTTATTTATTTATTTATTTCTTTTTGGCAAATGAAAAGAAAATGGTGGCTTGATTTATTTTTTAGTTGAAGCTTCATGAAGCTTTGACCAAGTGACCATTTTGTCTTCATGCCTAACCCTAACCCTTCAAACTAACCATGATTTATTCTCTACACCTAACTATGGTTAGTACATGATAAGTATTCATATTGTTTTCTTTTATCAAAGATACTTATCATATAATAATCATCTTCATCTTCTTCTTCTTAAAAAAAAAGATGAAGAAAGCTTGCTACAACAATGGCAACTTGAGAAAACAAGTGAGAAATCCAATTCTAAAGTGAACCCACTTCATATTTCTTCATCCTCTACCTCTTGCAAAGTAGTATAGGGTGTTTTCTTCACAAGTTTCATGACTTGGTGAAGTGGGAGCTTGATCTTGTGATGCCTCGACGTAGATCATCTTCGGCATCGACATCGACGACCTAGCCCGTCCATTTCTCCGACGAAGCCGACGCAAGAGTCCGGGATTTGATTTGGACAGCAAGGGGACTTCATCGCGGAGCTATGGAGGTGGAGAACCGGATCTACAAAGGTTGTATTTCCGTTCACTTAGTTAATTTGTTAACTAGTTGCATCTGTCGCCTAAAATTCTAGTTAACGATCTAGTCTAGGGTTTCTCGGCACCGTAAAATTTGAAATTGGCATGGTTGATGCCTTGTGAGACCTCATTAGCGTGCCTAGGAACCCTACACATACAATACGAGGAAGACTACCTTACTCTCTGCCACCTTCTTGTATATACAAGGTTCATCTACGTTTTTGACGAAATCAAACTCTTTGATAACAACATCAAAACAGATGTTCCAACTCCGCGATGCTTGCTTTAACCCGTACATGGATTTAAGCAGCTTGCACACCTTTCCGCTGCTCCCACTGTCTACGAAGCCCTCTGGCTGAGTCATGTACATGCACTCTTCCAAATCACCATTCAGAAAGGCAGTCTTAACATCCATTTGCCAGATTTCGTAGTCACGGTATGCAACAATGGAAAGCATGATCCAGATAGATTTAAGCATAGCCACTGGAGAAAAGGTTTCGTCATAATCTACACCTGGTCGTTGAAGAAACCCCTTTGCAACAAGTCTAGCTTTGAAAGTCTCCACTTTCCCATCTACACCAAGTTTTTTCTTGAAGATCCACTTGCTCCCAATGGGTTTTAACCCTTCAGGAGTATCCTCCAAAATCCATACTTTGTTGGTGTACATGGATTCCATCTCGGATCGCATTGCATCCAGCCACTTCACAGAGTCTCCACTCGTGATAGCCTGCTCGAAGCTAGTTGTGTCATCATCCTCCATGATGTAATCCTTGCTTCCACTATCAATAAGAAAACCGTAGTATCTCTCAGGTGGACGAGGAACCCTACTAGATCGGCGGAGAGGCTGGGGTTCGTTGGGCACTATCGAATCCTCTGGTTCCACTAAATCTTCTGTTACAGCTCTTGCAGCTGGAACCTCCTCCAGGTCAACCTCATGGCCACTAATCTCTTTTGCAAGAAATTCCTTTTCTAAAAAGGTGGCATGCCGAGAAACAAACACCCTTTGTTCCTCGGTGTGGTAGAAGATATACCCTTGTGAATTTTTAGGATATCCTACAAATTTTCACAGAACAGACCATGCCTTGAGTTTGTCCGGATTTTGCCGTTTGACATAGACTGGACAACCCCATATCTTAACATAATTAAGACGTTTTCTCTTCCCCTTCCATATCTCATATGGAGTGGTAGGCACAGATTTGGTAGGGACCATATTCAATAGATGTATGGCTGTCTCCATCGCATTGCCCCAGAAGGAAATAGGTAACTCAGCATTGCTCATCATAGAGCGCACCATATCTAATAGGGTGCGGTTCCTCCGTTCTAATACATCGTTGTGCTGTGGTGTATACGAAGGAGTTAGCTGAGAGAGAATCCCATTCTCTTTTAGGAAGTCGAGGAATTCATTGCTCAAGTATTCACCTCCTCGATCAGATCGAAGGACTTTAATACTTTTTCCCGTTTGGTTCTCGACTTCTTGTATATATTCTCTAAATTTCTCAAAAGCTTCAGACTTGTATTTCATTAGGAACACATGTTCGTATCTTAAGAGATCATCAATGAATGTAATGAAGTACGAGAAACCATCCCTAGCATGTGTAGACATGGGACCACATACATCACTATGTTTCAGTCCCAAGAATTCAGTAACTCTTTCTTCGTATCCACTAAACGGAGTCTTGGTCATTTTGCCTTTGAGACAGGACTGGAAAGTATCATAAGATGATAATTCAAACGAATTCAAATAACCATCTTTATGTAACTTAGCGAGTCGTATCACATTTATATGACCTAGTCTACAATGCCACAAGAAGGATTCGTTCATTTCTTAACTCTTCCTCTTGTGTGTGTTTGTTATGCTCAGAACTGTTGATTGATTTAGAACATAAATGCCATTGCACAACGTGCCTGATCCAACCAACTTTTGGTTCAGGAAAATGTTCATAAAATTGTCGTGTAATACAAAATTATATCCCTCTTTACTTAATAAAGAAACTGATATAATGTTGCATATCAGGTTCGGCATGTAATAGCATTCGTTCAGAATTAATGTATTACCACATGGTAATACAAGGTGATATTCCCCGACGGATTTAGCTGCAACAATTGCACCATTTTCAACCCTTATGTCTTTATCACCTTCTCCCAGTTCTCTACCTTTCCTTAGCCCATGTATCAGATTACATATATGGGATCCTGACCCGGTATCCAATACCCAGGACGTAAAGCAAAAGGAGAAACAGTTCTCTGTAACGAACACACCCGAAGAAAATGTATCAATATGTACTTTCTTCAATCGGGTGGCATGGGAATCCTGGCATTCCCCTATATCCTGTTCAGTCTTATAACAATTATAAGAAAGAACGGAACCAATGTTCCCCTGCACAGTATAACATGCGGGTTCGGTCAATACATCCATATTATTATCTTGATTAAGACGTGACATGGTCGCTACCTGGAGAGAGAGAGAAGAAAACACTTTAGCGTATGCTCTTGCAAGATCAGATTGGTTATTATTTTATCTAATTAGGATGGCCCCACTGGTTTTTATCAAGTCCTCCTCCAAACCCTGAAAGGTAAGACTAGCCGGGATTAATTACAATCTACAACTTCACTAACCATTCAGCCAGGCCAGTGCCGGTACTTAAGGGAGGTTCCTCGTGCTTTCGCACGGACCTAATTAATATAAACCTCGTCTTCCCTAGAGGCGTAGCCCCGTTAACACCTTTCTAGAAACCTAATGGGTTAGCTAATGGTAAAGTGTAAAACTCTCCCAGGAGCAACTCTTGCTCGCAGCGGGATTGGGATCCAACTATCTCATAGAAGGTATGCAATCTCAATTCAAGTTTCAACATTTGAAACTCCCGATATATTTTTCCCCTAGCGTGCTATGACCTTGACGAAAGCCAACATACCATAGTGCGCTAGTCAAGTTCAACCCGTACATTTCATGATTGAATTAAACCCACCCGCACAACTCTTGACGAAAGCCAACAAAGCCGTGCGACTACCCTAATCCAATCACATCATATGCAGCAGATAAGCAGTAAGTAGCTACCACACACTACACCTTGACGAAAGCCAAAAAATGTAGCACGAATATTAGATACTACTTATTTGAAATGACGGAGGGCTGCGACAGGTTTTTCTGAAAACCTTTTGTGTAATGAACTTGATATCGTTGCGGAATTGAGTGATTTTGAAAAGAAGTGTTTTTTAGGCTTTTTCTAGTTTCGCTAAAGAGGTCACTCCCGGTGAAGGGATCTCGGCTCTTTTCTTATCGAATAAGGTGCAGGATATATCACATATATCACTATACAAAGAAAATACTCTAAAAGCAATCAAAAGACAAACCGTATATTGTAGCATCTGCCAGTTATTGCTAAAGAGGTCACTCCCGGTGAAGGGATCTCTGCTCTTTCCTTATCGAATAAGGTGCTAGATATATCACATATATCACTATGCAAAGCAAATACTGTAGCTACCCTTTTTGAAAATTTGATTCCATAACATCTTTTAGGTTTCTTTCTTTTCATTAATCTCATTAATGAAGTCCTATCATTTAAGCTTCCTAAGCATCACAGAAGAAACGAAAATACAACGTACGCTTATGCCATCCGCATTCGCCACAGTGTCCCGCTATGCACCGTTAGGTTACTTAACTAACGGCATACCGGGACGGGACTAGCGCGGATACAAAACATAAGCAACGTCTACTATATATCTCATATATAATGTATATCCATTCGTCTCAGAATCCACAGTGATCACATCACAGAGCAGCAGAAGAAATATATGAAACATTGGATATACTAGAAGGTCCGTGTTTTATTTTGAGCCTGTATAAAACACGGATTCCACGGTCGCGATGAATAGCCAAACCCACATCCCTAGACCCCTACGAGAGCGGCAAGCAACCCTACCAATTCTAGAGTTAGGAGACCCAGACTCGAGTCCTCGAGTTGGTCTCCCACTAGACTCTAGAACCCAGTTACTTATGATCCACTCCTTGGGTCTATCCTAATGCGGAAAAGTAAATAATATACAACAACAGTGACATCTTCCTCAAACCCGAAGTGCCCCAATAAAAAAATATTACATACAATGAATTTTTCATAAATGAAAATAAAAAAATCTCATCTCACATAAAACCCCCGGCTATCCAAAACACGACGATCCAATATAATATATCACAGCAACACATAACATCACATGCCATCAACGTAAGTAAATATGCGTATCGCAGTTGTCGTTGACATATAGCAACGAAACCGGCGATACACTGCATATTACACTTACGGTCGCAGAAAAGAAAATGTCAAATTACAACATTTGGAATCCATAATAACCTTAGACATCATAAACCTGAAATATCACATATTACGGATTTCATGCCTAACTATATGAATTCCACATATTGTATCACATTCTACAAATATCTAGACGATGTTAAACCTTTCGATCGAATCAAAAAATTCCCAAAATATCCCAAAATACTCAACACTTGAGCAGTATTAAAAATTCCCAGAAGCATGCCCCAGTACCAATGGACCAACCGTTGAAGTGCCGTCCCTTGCCTCCTTAGTGGTGCCGCGGAACCACCGCCAAAACCATGTTTTGGCCGCTGTTCCGTGGTCACTAAAGTGAGTTAGGGACTCATTCTTCAAGAGGGTCCATAAAATTATCTGCATGATTTTCTGATGATTTTTAATGTAAAAAATTCCAACATTTTGAAAAATTTCCAGAAAGTGGGCAATTCCGGGTTTTGGAAGTTCGTTCGAACTTCTAACTTCACCTAGACAACTCCTAATGCTCTAGTAAGGCTATGATACCACTTGAAGGGTTATTGGACACAACCACAAGGTTTCACAAGGCATCAAATATGCTATATTAAAGAATTAGTGTGCCAAACAACCCTAACCTAGGATCTAACTAGAGTTTTAGGAGCAAAACTAGAAAGTAAACTACTTTACTTCTAAGTGATAACGGAATACAACCTTTGTAGACCGGTCCTTCACTTCAATGGCTCCTTGCAGTAGTCCCTTCGCTGCGGTCATGGAACTCTCGGACTCTTGCATGGCTTCTCAAGGTGAAAGGAACGATCTTGCTTGAAGTCTTCGAGGCCGAAGATGATCTGCGTCGAGGAGACACTAACTCAAGCTACTACTTCACTAATGAGAGATTAGTGAAGCTAACACCCTATGCTAAAGTGCTAATCTAGTAGAGGATGATGAAGTAGGAAGTGGGCTCACTTTAGTTTTATTTTTCTCATAATATTTTCTCACTTTGGAAAAACCTAGCAAGTGTTTTTTTCCAAGGATGAAGATGATGAAGCAAAGAGATGAGAATGAACTAATGAGGTGAGAGAATCAACCATGGGTGAGTTTGTATCATATAGCTAACTCATGTAGAGACATAACCATGGCTAAATTATAATGGTTAGGTTAATAAATATCTTAAGAAAAACAAAATGAGTGGACTAAGTCAATGCATCCACAAGCTTCTACAAGCTTCATGCATGTGACTAATTATCAACTAATTTGGATTTACATTAAATATTTAAACCCCATATTATAATTCGTATGGTGTAAGTCTCATACACCCATGTAGTGTGTATCAACAACCATGACACAAAAGAAAACACAATTAATATATATCACATATATATTAAATGTGCACATGTGAGAAAATAAATGCTTAAGCGAGCTAATATTAGTTAATGTAAACTAGTATATCAAATATACAATTATACACTAAATTATCAAATCAACACTTGATTTAATAATCCGGTTATATCACATATAACCGACTAATATCATATGTACCATGTTATCGAATCAACACGTGATTCGATAACCCGGCTATATCATATATAACCGACCGATACCAATATCGTGAGAATAGAATACGGTATCACATACTCGTATTATTCTCGGCCCCGTACATATCACATATGTACTCCTACTTCGTTTTTCCTGAGCCAGTAAAGCCTTTATATAGGACTCTAAAGACTCGTCAATACGCCGGCAGTAGGTGATGATCACATCAAACACCCATAAGCCGTCAGCGGTACTAGCTGGACGTAAAGGCTACCCGGGTATTGAGCGATCAGAAGATCAACAAGCAAGCCCGCTCTAGCTCTTGTAAAGTCTGTCAGTAACACTACCGTACAGTCTGGTCTCTTCGTCTAAGATGTCGCATATCAAGTATAGGGGTGGTAAACGTCAGACCCCAATAACTAGATAAGTCATGCCGATACGAGGCTCATAACGGTTCGAGAAACTACTGATAACACTTATCAGTAAATCTCTAAATCAGCCCTGGCCAGAGACTTCCAGTTATAGCCAATCGAGCACAGCATGACATCTACCCCCAATGCCGGGAGAGACGAAATCCCCTCCTATCGCTCATTGCCTCACTATGACTCTGGACTATACTCAAAAACCACCGTTTTGCACGTACTCTTGAACGTGGTAAGGTGGAAATCAAAGCACAGTGCGAATCACACAAGTCTCTATGACGATCTCGGGTCTACAAACTAACCTGTACCGGTGTCACCAGAGAACTGCTATCTGACGTCAGGTATAATACTATCTAGGAGTTCTCGGCGAGTCCGTCCAGTGTACCCAGTCTCCACTGAGCACCCGTATACCATCTCTGATGTCAAACACCAATGGATATGGGATCATCCATGGCCCATCACATGGGTCGAGAAATGTATACACTGGTCTACTCTGGTATATCGATGCCCCGTCTCGATACACCCACGACTAGGAAATTAAAAGATGAACTTATGGACTATCATGGCCCCACTAGTATGATCTGCATCATAATCCTGGTAGTCAAGTACATATCCTAAGGGCTTTACTAACATGTAACCATAAGACAGTATCAAGAGACAAGTATACATATTAAGATAAAGAGCAACCAGATAGCATACTATCATGTCGAGCAAGAAAGTCCTCTCTATATATGTCCAAGCATCCACTATAATACACATCATATGTACAATAATGGCCTCTAGGGCGTACATAATACTAACAACATTGTTGAATGCTACATCAATGACTTAGTGGTCAAGAGCATGTCGTATGAAGAGCACTTGGAGTATCTAAGGATTGTCTTCAAGTGCCTTCGAAAATTCAACCTGAAGATGAACCCGCTGAAATGTGTCTTCGAAGTCTCTTTAGGAAAGTTTCTGAGTTTTATAATCTGCTACCGAGGGATCGAAATCGACCTCTCCAAGATCAAGGCAATTATGGAAATGCCCTCTCCAACGATTCTCAAACAACTGAGGTCCCTCTAAGGAAAGCTAGCCTATATCCGAAGGTTCATCGCCAACCATTCTAGGAAATGTTGTCCATACAGTCATTTGATGAAGAAAGAGACCCCGTTCATATGGGATTAGATGTGTTAACAGGCGCTGGAGTAGATCAAGCAATATTTGCAGAATCCAACGGTCTTGGCCGCACCGGTTAAGAGAAAGCCCCTTATCCTCTATACAACTGCTTTTGATGGTTCTCTATACGCTCTATGGGCATAAGAGAACGACCAAGGAAAGGAGAAGGCTCTATTGTTAGTTATATGTATACCCTAGAGGCCATTATTATATATTATTGTATATTATAGTGGATGCTTGGACATATATATATAGAAAGAGGACTTTCTTGCTCGACATGATAGTATGCTATCTGGTTTCTCTTTATCTTAACATGTATACTAGTATTATTATACTGTCTCTCTCTGATACATGTTGATAAAGCCCTCAGGATGTTAGCTTGACTATCAGGACTATGATGCAGATATACTAGTGGGGCTTAGGTAGTCCGTAAGCACATCCTTTAATTGTTCCTAGTCGAGGGAGTATCGAGATAGGGCATTGATATTCCAGAGTAGACTAGTGTGTACGTTTTTTTTACCCTGTATGGGACGATGGATGATCCCACATCCATTGGTGTTTGACATCAAAGATTGTACACAGGTGCTCATTGGAGAATGGGTACACCGAACAGGACTCGCCGAAAACTCCTAGTTAGTATTATACATAACGTCAGATAGCAGTTCTCTAGTGACACTGGTATAGGTTAGTCTGTAGACCCGAGATCGTCATAGAGTCTTTTGTGGTTCCCACTGTGCTTTTATTTCCTCCCTACCACGGCTCAAAGGAGTCATGCAAACAGGTGGATTTTGGGTACATTCCTGAGTCACATGGTGGCAATGAGCGATAGGAGGGGTTTTGTCTCTCCCGGTATTGGAGGTTGATATTGCGCTATGCTCGATTGGTTATAACATCAAGTCCCTGACTATGGCTGATGAGATTTACTGGTAAGTGTTATCAGTAGTTTCTCGAATGGTTATAGGCCATACATCGGTATAACTTATTAAGTTATTAGGGTCTAACGATTCCACCCTTAAACTTGATATGCGACATATCAGACGAAGAGACCGGACTGTACGGTAGTGTTTCTTATAGGCTTTACGGGGAGTTTGGACAAGCTTCCTTGTTGATCTTCTATTCACTCAATTCCTGGGTAGCCGTTACGTCCAGCTAGTACTGCTGATGGCTTGTGGGTGACTGATGTGATCATTACCTACTGCTGGCGTATTGACGAGCCTTTAAAGTCCCACAAAGAGGTTTCCTAGCTTAAACGAAACGAAGTAGGTCACATATGTGATATGTGCGGGACCGAGATTAAATACGTGTATGTGATACCGTATTCTAATCTCGTGATATAGGTTATATGTGATATAACCGGATTATTGAATCAAGTGTTGATTCAATGATTTGTTATATGTTTATTTGATATACATAGAAATGATATTAGTCGGTTATATATAATATAGCCGGATTATTAAATCAAGTGTTAATTTAATAATTTAATATATAATTATATATTTGATATATTAATATATATTAACTAATATTAGCTCACTAAAGAATTTCTTGTCTTGATGTATGTATATGTGATGATATATACATTTATGTGATATATATACATTTGTATAATATATTACATATACTATTATGTCATGCTAGAAGATATATTGGACATGGGTGTATGAGACTCACACCAAACTAAAGATAATTTGGGTGATTTAATTATTAAGAGAAAAACCAAAATTAGATGGAAATTAGCATGGCTTAAGATGCTTGTGGAAGCATGTAGAAGCATTGACTTATTCCACTAATTTTGTCTTACTCTAGATATTTATTAACCAAACCATTATCTTTAGCCATGGTTAACTCTCTTGATATATCTCTTGAGTTATTTCTAGTCGATTCATTCATCATCTTCTTCATCTCATTTTGCTCTCTAGCATTTGGTGAGGTGATAAAAGAAAAGGAGAAGAGAATTCTAAAGTGAGAAAAATTCCTACTTCATCAACCTACTCTCATCTAGCCCATTAGTATAGATTGTTTGCTTCACTTATTCCTTAGTTAGTGAAGAGGTAGCTTGAGTTAGAGATTTCTCAAGATGGATCATCTTCGGCCTCGAAGATCTTTAAGCAAGCTTGTTCCTTTCACCGAGTGGAGCCTAAGAAGAGTTCGAGGGACCATTACTTAGAGCTATGGGACTACTACTTGGAGGTTTAGAAGTGAAGGACCAGTCTACAAAGGTTGTATTCTCTATTCACTTAGTGTAAAGTTGTTTACATGCTTAGAAACCCTAATTCTCTAGTTCGATTCTAGGTTAGTGTAGCTTAGACCTCTAAATTTTTAAAAATTGCATACTTGATGCATCTAGAAACCAAGTAGAGGTGCTAAGAAATACTTTCATCTATACTATCTAAGTCGAGTCTTGCTAGGAGCGGAAAGCAATTACTCTCCTATCGAAAAGTACTGCCTGGCGTTGATCTTTGCCGTCACAAAACTCAGAAATTACGCCCTAATGCATGAAGTCCATCTCATATCGAAGATGGATTCCCTCAAGTACCTCATGTCTAAAGCTATGCTGACTGGAAGGCTCACTAAATGGGCCCTTCTGTTGATGGAGTTCATGATTATTTTTGCCCCTCAAAGCGGTAAAAGGATAAGTCATCACCGACTTCCTCGCAGAACATTCGATTCCGGCCAACTTTCTATTAAATAGCGAGCTGCTGAATGAATATGCATTCAATTCAAGTAAAGAGATAGAAGAGACAGAAAAGTGTCATTAGGAACTATACTTCAACGAAGCATCTTCAATGAAGGCACGAAAGAGGAATACCCCAATAATCAAAGCCGGGGTAGGTTTTATCTTCGTGACTCCACAAGGCGGGATACTCCGCTATGCCTTCTCGTTAACAGATTCAAGAACCAACAACAAAGCTGAATATGAAGCTCTCATAACTCGTCTCGAAATTGCAATCGATATGCATATCAAGGACTCTTCATATACAGAGACTCACAGTTAGTCGTCAATCAAGTGAATGACGACTACAAGACATGCAAACCGGAGCAAATAAGGTATAACAAAAGGGTACAGCAACTACTAATGCAGGTTCCCTTTTGTGTACTGGAAAGTGTGTCGTGAGCAGAAAACAGCAAAGCAGACGCATTAGCAAAACTTTCCAAACGAATGGCAGATGAAAATCTCAACGATGTAAGGATCAATGTCCAAAGCCGCAAGATCCTATCGTCAGCCGAATTTCCTTTGAAATCTCTAGTGGAAATGCCCGAAGAAGAAAAGGAGATACTTGGAGGGAAGGTTCTCCCAGCCGAAAAAGAAGAAGGAGATAAAGATTAGAGGCAAGTCTTTATAGGCTACTTCAAGTCCCAACGGATGCCTGAAGATGCATAGCAAAGGTACCAGCTCATCAAACGAGCCTTGTCTTTCACCCTAATCGATGGAATGTTATATAAAAGGTCCTTTGATCATATATGGCTGAGGTGTCTAGGCCCGAAGGAAGTCAAAAAGGTCATCCAAGAAATTCATGATGGTGTTTATAGGTCCCATCAAGCCAGTCCTAAGATGAAATTGATAATCAAAAGGATAAGTTAATATTGGCCCTATGATGATTCAAGATTTCATTGAATATACGATGTCACTCATGCCTAATACAAAAGGACTTTATACATTAGCACCCCAATCCGCTGCATCCCACCGTAGCCAGCTGTCCATTCGAAATGTAGGGGATGGATATCATAGGTCCCATTGAACCGACATCATCTAAAGGACACCACTTCATCTTAGCGACAACCGACTAATTCTCTAAATAGGCAGAGGCGATACCGCTGAGAGTAGTAAAAACCGAGAATATCCCCCACTTCTTTAAAAATCATGTGATATATTGGTTTGGAGTTCCACGGCGTATAATCTCGGACAACGGACCAGCATATAGAAACCACAAAATAAGTCGCTTCACCAAGCCACACAAGATAGATTGGAGATATTCCTCCGTCTATAACCCTCGAGCCAATAGTCTAGCCGAAGTCTTTAACAAGAGGTTGACAAAACTCATAAAGAAGATGGTGTACAAGAAGAAAAAGGACTGGCATGAAAGGTTGCATTGAGCTTTTTGGGAATACCGAACGACGTTCAAGATGTCCACAAAGACAACACCTTATGCCTTGATGTTTGGAGCCGAAGCAGAGCTCCCACTGGAGATAGAACTTCCCTCGCTAAGGATGGCAGTTCACCACAAGCTCACGGATGAAGATAACGCTCACCTCCAACTCGAAAAACTTAATGCACTCGACAAGACCCGTTACGTGGCACAGCAAAGCCTAGAAGCCTATCGAGTAAGGATGACTCAGGCATATGAAAGATTGACTGGACCGAGGACATTCTACCAAGGCGAACTCGTACTGGTTATCAAAAGCCTATGATCCCTAACCACAAAAAACGTGGGAAGTTTGAGCCGAATTATAAAAGCCCGTATGTTATAGAAGAAGTCTACCAAAGTGGAGGTTACCAACCCATGAATATGCACGGAGAAAGAATATATCGACCAATAAATGGTCGATTTCTCAAGAAATTTTAAGCTTTAAGGGTTGCGACTTAGGGAAATGATAAATGATGACGCCTATGTCCGCTCTTTATCTTCCTAAGCCAGAACTCTGAGAGCCAAGCACATCGTCCCAAACACGAGAATGTTGGACTATAATGTCCCTAAACTAATGTTTGACTGAAATGTCCCTAAACTAGCGCATTGCCCCAAAAATAAAGATGTTGGACCAAAATGTTCCTATACTAATATTGGACCGTAATGTCCCTAAACTAATGTTGGACCAAAATGTCCCTAAACTAGCGCATCACCGCAAACATGAGGATGTTGAACCGAAATGTCCCTAAACTAATGTTGGATCGTAATGTCCCTAAACTAATGTTGGACCGAAATGGTCCTAAACTAGCGCATCGCCCCAAACACAGGGATATTGGATCGAAATTTCCCTAAACTAATGTTGGATTGTAATGTGCCTAAACTAATGCTGGACCAAAATGTCTCTAAACTATCGCATCGCCCCAACTACGGGGATGTTGGACCAAAATGTCCCTAAACTAATATTTGCTGCCCTACGGACAATCTCCAAATTGACTACCGCATATAATCCACGGGCATAGATGATCCATATCTTTACTAAGTCCACCCAACAAGCGATGTTGAACTACCATCAACGAAGCTTCAAAAAAATGTATGTCCATAAGCAAAATGGGCACAGATGAAAATCCGAAGGGACTCTGTGAGTAAAAACAGCAGGACTGCCGGCAAGCTTGTTGTAACATTCAGAAAATATAAAATATTATTTTTAGAATTTAATATTAAAATAATATATTTCCCGCAAACTGTCCGATTTGCGAAATTGGGGTATTCAAAAAAGGGTATAAATATATACCGATAATTGTGAAATAAACGGAAATTAAAGTGATTTATTCATTTAAAAATATATTCAAAGGATTTGGCATTTTTAAAATTTATTATATGCAATTTGGATAAAAACCCGATTAGTGCACTGCTAATCGCGATTAAGCCAAATCCGTATTTCTATAGTTTTTCATGGTTAGTGCACCATGACATGTTACATGTTATTTCATTTGTGTTGTTTTATTTGGATGTATGTGTTTTTGGTGAGAAAAGAAAGGGAAAAAGGTGTAATGATGATTTGGGGAGAGAGAGAGGACATAATGATGACTTGGAGAGAGAGAGTGTGTGTGTGAGAATAAGTGAGAGAGAGTAGGGAGGCTGCCATATCCTTACCCCATCATTTTCACCTCCTTCTTCATCTTTCTCCAACCTCACTGTTGGATATATGTATTCCCTAAAGGCCATTATATGTATAGCGGATGCTTAGACATGTATATATGTATATTTAATATATGACTTTCTTGCTCGACATGATAGTATGTTATCTGGTTTTACTTTATCTGACATGTTTACTTGATACTATTCATTTGATTCATGTTGATAAAGCCCTGAGGATATTTTTTTAACTTCCATGGCTATAATGAAGATCATACTAATAGGGCATGTGTAGTCTTTAAGCATATCCTTAAATGCTCCTAGTCGTAGGTATATCGAGACAGAGCATCGATATTCCAAAGTAGACTAGCATGTACGTTTCTTGACCCATATGATGGGCGATGGATGATCACATATCTATTGGTGTTGTGACATCGAAGATTGTATACGGGTGCTCAGTGGAGACTGGGTACACTGAACGGACTCATCAAGAATTCCTATATGGTATTATATCTATCGTCGGATAGCAGTTCTCTGGTGACACTGGTACAAGTTAGTCTGTAGACCCGAGATCATCATAGAGTCTTGTGTGTTCTCCAAATGTACTTTGATTTCCACCCTACCACGGCTCTACTAAGTCATGCAAACAGGTGGCTTTTGGGTATAGTCCCGAGATACATGAAGACAGTGAGCGATAGGAGAGATTTCATCTCTCCCGGTATTGAGAGTTGATGTTGTGCAATGTGCGATTGGCTCTGACTTGAAGTCCCTGGCCAGGGCTGATGAGATTTACTGATAAGTGTTATCAGTAGTTTTTCGACCGGTCATAGACCATATCGACATGACTTATTGAGTTATTAGGGTTCGACGATTCCATCCCTAGACTTGATATGCAACATATCAGACAAAGAGACCTGACTGTACGGTAAGTGTTGCCAATGGCTCGACAGGAATTTTAACGGGTTTGCTTGTTTTTCTTCTGATCGCTCAATACCCGGGTGGCCGTTACGTTTAGCTGACCGCTTGCTTCTTGTAGGTGTTTTGATATGATCATCACCTACTGCCGGCGTATTGACGAGTCTTAGAGTCCCATACAGGATTTTTCTAGCTCAGGCGAAATGATGTGGAGTGCATATGAGATATGTGCGGGAGCTCGACTAAATGCGAGTATGTGATACCGTATTTTAATCGGGCATTTATTATTGGTCGGGTCGCATTTGATGTGACCGATTTATTAAATCAAGTGTTGATTTAATATTGATTTTTAGCTCACTTTTAATTAAACCTTTTCTTTTGGATGTATACATATATGTTTATACATACACATGATGATGTGCATGCACACATACATACATACATACATACATATGTATCATGGTTGATGATACATAGAAGATGGCAATACAAGATTTACATGGTTGATAAATATCTTCTATTTTGTTTATGGATTAAAGAAAAAGGGAATTAGCTAAAATGACTCATTCTTTCTACACAATTCTTAGTTGACCTTTGACTTAACCCTAGTTGGATTTCCTTTGTTCTTTAACTCATCCACAAAATATCTAGATATTTAGATAACCATGGTTATATTTGAGAGTGTCTCATATATATTCTTTGTTTTTCATTTTTATTAAAAAAGTTTTATCACAATATTTTGACAAAAGTTTTGCCATCTTCTTCTTCCTCCTTCTTCAATCTCTCTTGAGTTTTAAAGAGTGAGGAACTTAAAAAGAAAGGGTTTTTAAGTGAGTTCACAAACCACACAACCATTCTACACTACCCTAACCCTTTAATGTAGAGTGTTTGCTCTACATCATCTTAATTTAGTAAGGCAAAGAGCTTGACCTAGGAATCTCCGGGTGGATCATCGTAGACGACGAAGGACCTTGAGCGGAGTTGATCCAAGCTTCGAGCGGCCGTAGGAGTCCTAAAGACCGAAGGAGTTGGCTACAAAGGTTGTATTTCCTTTTCCTTTAGTTTAGACTTCACATAATGATGTTATTACCCTAATCTCTAGTTACGATTCGTAGTTCATTTGTAATAGCCCTTTAGAATTTTAAAAGTTCACTACTTTATGGTGATGCAACCTTACTAGAGGCGCTACTACACACCAACATGGTATTAGAGCCTAGCTAGAGCTTTGGGGTAAACCGAACGACGTTTAAAAACTCAATCGAACATGAAAAATGATGTTTTTGCATGCTCACTGGAAATTTTTTCAAAAGTTGGAATTTTTGTAATTAAAAATATTCAGAAAATAGAGCAGGGTTTTTTGTGGATCCCCAAGAAAAATGAGCGCCTAACTCGACACAACGACCGCGGAACCGCGGCCAAATAGGTGTATTTGTGGCGGTTCCACGGCGCCGCTGGTGAGGCTTGGACCGTGCGCTCTTGCGTTGATCCGTAGGTACCATATATGCTGTCACGACCCGAAAGTACGGAACGTGACCGGCACTTAGATTACGAAGCGTCTAGAGGCGCCACGTAAGCTAAGTAAGCCGAAGCCCAGAAATCTAAACCATGAAAAAGAAGAAGAAGCAGTAAAAGAAAACAAGTATAAAATCATCAGCAAATTTTACCAAAAATTTCGGCAGAGTCTCCTCTGTAAAAACTGGCCCCCAAACGGGTACAACAAGTATAATATACATAAATAATAAAAAGCATCCCCAAACGGGAGCTAGCATCAACGCCAACAGGCGGAAACAACCACAGCAAGCACAATAATATACAACGCCAATAGGCGAGGCTCAAAACTCAAAAGAAAACAAAACCACCAGATCTGAATAATACATGCGCGACTCTAAGGTCGAAATAAAAGACTGGTCCTATAAACTTATCAAGTAATACAAATATGGTTGATGGAGCTTACTAGATACAAATGAAAGAATAAAAGTACAATGGTGGTTCGGATACAAGTGAACCAATCTACCGTGCAAATCACCCTGAAGGAAAGATGTGCCAACCAGCTGCCACGGAAACCTGTACATCGAACCTGAAAAGAATTTGGCACAACGGGGGTGAGTTGCCAACTCGTGAGTAGAAGACATCTACGAAAAGAAATCGAATGCACGACGCTATCCTAGGTCATGATAATACACTACTAAGTCCCAATCATCTAGTAATAGCAGGGTAATACTACGTGTAAGTGCAACTACTCCGTGTCGTGTCAGTACCTCATATAATACTATGTCATATGAATGAAATGCATGCACCATGAATGTAAAGTAACAAATCCTGAAATCTAGATATATATGTATAAGAAATCTTTAGCTATTATCATAGTAGAATGTGTATAAGAATCTGAAATCTCAATAATGAAATCCATAGAAATCCGTGTCAAACATCGACACAACACATGTAATCTCAAGTCTTAATATCTCGGGCTCCGTCAGTCCGGATCGGCCCATATTATCAAATCTCACGACAACGGTCGGTATCCTCCGGATATCCGCCGCGCCAGACATCACCGGTAGGTAGTCTTCCCCTGCCAGGCTCATCGTCTACAACTCGATCTTCTTGCCCCGGGGTACCATACCGGGCCCACCATGTACCCGAGACGGTTCATCCACTCCTCGAATCGGGTCTCGAAATCCAACAGAAAACATGAAATACTCATGGTGGACGACACATACATCACGAGAAAACCGCATCTTATGTTCTTAAAAAGAGAGGAGGAGGAGAGAGATAAGTGTTTACATATTCTTGCGGTTTTCCCCAAAATCCAGAAATCTCATAGAAATCCAAATCTCAAAATCATGAGTAACTATATGATAAGTGTCGGCATATGCCCATAATACTGCATGATAACATGAAAATATGAATGCATGAATGTCTAAGCAATGAATATCATATCTGTACTAATGTCAGAGAATAATCACAATATTATATCTGTCTAGTTGTTAACCGATTCTATCCATAAAAGACAATATGATCTAAAGTGTACGTGACATAGCAATTACCGATGATGATGTGTGTGAGCCGGCAAATAAGTATGCGTGGAATATGCGCATCATCGGTAATAGTGCTGGTGTCCTAACAGGTAAAGTTTATACTGATTATAGCAACATATAAAAGAACATGCACCATGATGATTACGGTATGAATGCAAGACAGATGTGCATTATCCACCCCTCTGCGACATACGAGAACAACTATCACTATGTGAGTCGAACCTAAACCAGTGTCCATCTAACATCCTAAGGAACTAAACCTAATAGACTAGTCAGTAAGAAACTAGAGTCTACCTAAGGTCTAAATCAATATCTCTGATAGTCGGCGATCCTGCCTCAATAGCGTCACGTACGTAGTACGGCTTCCTCGAATCAAGAGTGCGGATCAATCATCAAATCTAAGCCTCATACGGTAAAATCCATCGTACGGCATCCCAATATCGGGGTACGGTCAAGTATCTCCTAGGTGTCTCCTCATTCGTATAATGTCATCATCAACACATCTCATGATCAAGGTGCTAAACTGTGATCGCATACATCAATCATATATCATTGCCATCATGATAAGCATCATTAGTTTATCCTCAGAAAGATCATGTCATATGTATCATATTGTGATTAAGTCATACCGATATCTTATCGTCATCAAGTCACAAGCTACAGCCCAGGTACTATTTTAGCGTCCCATGTACCTCAATATCACCACCACCCTTCATAATTTATATATTCATGTTCATTATCTCTTTCTCTAATGATCCGCTAACACTTTAATACGACTGTATAGTCAAGAATCACGGCATCAAGCCCAGTCATACTGTTTCATCATACCTCAGATATCATATCACATCAACGAATCCCATATACGTGTTGTGTATATATATACACATATACCTAGTTTTATATATATACACACATATACGTATACGCCATGTCAAGTTTTAGTTTGTGCGTGTGTGTTTCTATCAGAAGCCTAAGAACCTCTCCCAAAGTATTCATCCTCAGGTATGGTTTTCCTAAATCAGTCTAGTCCCGCCTAGGGTCATTACTAGGGTACTGCTCGGTAAGAATCTAGGGTCACATCGGGTTTCCTAATGTCAATAAGTACTATTCATATTCTACGTTGCGGGGGTGCTAAATGCCATCCACCCGACTTCCCCTCGTAGATATACATCTACTCACCTGGTCCATGTCTGCCGACGACGGTGTCGCCATCATCCTCTTCATCGCCCGCAGTCCACGTGAGGGGTACCTAAACGCAAACATATAAATAGTATCGTAAACTGAATCACATACAAAAGCCAAAACGACGTAAGGAACAAGCATAGGTTAAAACCTATGTCCCGTCCACGCAAAAGAACCAAATATCGCTCGATATCGGTGTACAAACTCCGATGGATCGAGATAAACATCAACAAGCAGCTTGTAGTTTAGAAAACTCGTTACTTATAATATAAAACATGATTTAATCCATCAAAACCCTAAAATCAATCAAATCGTCCGTTTTCGAAAAACCCGAAAATTCCAATTTACCGTTTTTCATGAAAACTTGACATTTAAATGAAACCAATAGTTATAAAACTCATTATATAGCATAACTAGACTATACAAACCGTTACTATATTTTTATTACACAAATTTATATTGATTTGAAATTTCTAGTTTGCAACATTTAACAATTTTCAATATTTTTCAAGCAAAACACCACAATTCCACCACAAAACATGATTTTGCATGAATTAATGTCTTAAATTACAATTCATGATGATAATGATATAATGAAACCATAATTATAATTTAAATCCCTTTTATTTAGTAATTTCCAAAATCTAGTTTACAAAATAATAGCATTTTATTACTATTTTTCCAATTATCAAAGTAATCTAGTGATCAAACTAAGTTTTTCATTCAATTAATATGCTAATATTTCGACTAAAACTACATTCCAATGATAACAACCCAAATCTAAATTTTATATCAACCACAAACACATTTTGCAAAAACCTAGTTAGCTAATTTTCTTATTTAAAAAGATTTTAAATGAAAATTTTACAATTCAACAACCATGCAATATTTTTCAATTCTAAAAGTGTTAAACTAACTATTATAACCCTAATTAATTATTAAAAACCCTAACTTGAATTTACAACCCTAACTTGCATTTTAAAAATTAAACATAGAATTAATATAATAAATCTAATTATGCTTTAAAAGAACATTTAATAGAAATAATTCAAAAGAGAAAAATTTATACCTCCACAATCTCATGTCCAAACTTGAAAATGAGCCTCAAATATACATGCTTTCCCACTCCAAAATCCATGTAAAAAAAGGGTAGAGAATAAAGGGTATGAAGAGATTAGGATTTTGTGTATTTTTTTGTTGAATTTTTGATGTATTTTGATGGATTTTTGTGCAAAAATGAGGTGGGAAAGGGGGGGGGGCAGCCATGGATGAGTTGTGGCCGGCCTTGAGGGAGTGAGGGAGAGAAAGAAATGATTAAGGAAAAGCGTAGAAGTTTCAAGAGGAGAAATATCACTTAAAGGTCTTTTCATGGTTTATTTAATTATTTATTTATTTGTTTACTATAGCAACTCAAGAAAGCTCTAGAAAATAGGAAAAATTTGCAAATAATTTTTGCATGATACATACTAAATTCTAACATGCCATGGTTCATTTTTACAAATTAAAACCATTTAAATTTGTAATTTACACTAATTTAGTGTAAAAATAAAGCTTATGTTAATATTTAAAATAATTAATTTAGGAAAAATATTTTATTAAACTAAAAATTTATAAGTGGCTAAATAAACACCATTTACTAGTAATTTCATAATTAAAATAGATATATTAAAATTTATAATGAAAAAAAATCATGGTTTGGTTTTACGAAAAATACATTTTACTTTACCGAAAATCCTAAAATTCACTTAAACACTTTTATTCATTTAATTATTTATTTAATCATTTTTAACACGTTACAATCTTCCCCCCTTTTAGAAATTCGGTCCCCGAATTTAAATTAAAACTTCCCCTCCAAATACTAAAACGTTTAGCAAAACATTCAAATCGTCGGGGCTCCGAAATCATCAATACATAACAAAAATCAACTCCGTCAAGCATGACGCAATCATCGGAGTTATGGAGATAATAAAATTTCAAAAATCAATATGAAAACCATCATAATATATATCAATCTGTAACTTATATATAGTGCGCATCATAGTAAAACCGTACAAATATCTGGATAAGGCAATATGCAAACACCCCTTTTTGAAAATTGCCGTGTGATGCACGTGTCACGGCAAAAGTAGCGGACGTTTAAATAATAAAAAAATAGCTATATATATATATATATATATATTATTTAACATACACGTCCCGCCTGGTTACTAAATCAAATAATAATGATTATGAAAATATACTGCTCAAACTGAAATCAATCCCAATCACATCAATAGAATATCATGTGCGTCCGGTGCGCACTGAAATCGAAACCAAATACAGATACCACGAATACACACAACAACAAAACTAAGTGCAACAGGTGTGCACCAAAAACATCTGTCAAGTGCAACGGGCGTGCACGACTCAATATCAGGTGCATCTAATCTGCACAAAACCCCGATTTAGTGCATCTGGTGTGCACAAAATTGCATCAAGTGCGCCAAGTATGCGCAAGAATCCTAATCAGGTGCACATGGTGCACGAAAACATACATTGAATATCAAAATCGAAATCACAGTACAAAAATGCATGAAAACTAGGTCGAAACATATGTAAAAATCATGTGTAACCATATGCACGAAATCAAATCAAAATCACAAAAGGTATTAAAACCAAATCAAGTGCACTGGGTATGTACTAAACAACATCAATACAACTGATATATGAAACACAAATAGAATGAAATGAAGGTGCACACATGAAATACCAATCGTAGAACAAAGTCCTCAAAATACCAAAATCCAATCAACGAAAATATGAAATTCAAATCACTAAATCACAATCGTAAACACTATCGTCAATGTACGCCTCTTTCCTCTGATGTCGATTGCTTCGAACTCGTCTCTTCGTAGCTGTGCTGACTGCACTACCAATGGCAATACTCATATCTAGAGTCTCCCACGTAGTCGATCCCTTCACATGATATCCGGACTACATTAAACTTTTCGATCGATCCATCAAATCCCATAATTCCCCGAGAGCTCAACACTCAAGTACAGTTTAAAATATCCGGCACATACCCCAGCATCGATAATCCAGCCGTAGAAGGGCAAACCCAAGCCTCACTAATGGCACAGCGGAACTGCCGTAAACCCTAAGGTTCAAGGGCGTTCTCGTGGTCATTGTGTCGAGTTAGGGTTTCATTCTTCTAGAGGGTTCATCGAAATACCTGCATGTTCTTCCGAATACTTTAAACTTAGGAAAATGGTTTTCTGATAATCGTTCGAACCCTTTAACTTCATCCGGACGGCATGTGAATACCCTTCGTCCGCACGCTAAGCAATGCTTCAATCCTCAAGAATAACCAATACTCTAATGGTTATCGCATTCGAGCCGCAGCTCGCTCTGCCCGTGCGCCCGTGGTAACAGAACCATCCTCCGACATCGACAAAGATAGATCAAAGGAACGAATGAAATACGGTGCAAACAAATGTACATCCTAAGGCTCCTTAAGCAGAGTAGCGTATCGTAAGTATGCCGCGGACCATACCCACGGTACGTTACTCTACCTAAATCGCCTACTCCATCAACCAAGGGTCACCTAGACTTATACAAGGTTAAACCTAGCGCTCTGATACCAACTTTGTCACGACCCGAAAGTACGGAACGTGACCGGCACTTAGATTACGAAGCGTCTAGAGGCGCCACGTAAGCTAAGTAAGCCGAAGCCCAGAAATCTAAACCATGAAAAAGAAGAAGAAGCAGTAAAAGAAAACAAGTATAAAATCATCAGCAAATTTTACCAAAAATTTCGGCAGAGTCTCCTCTGTAAAAACTGGCCCCCAAACGGGTACAACAAGTATAATATATATAAACAATAAAAAGCATCCCCAAACGGGAGCTAGCATCAACGCCAACAGGCCGAAACAACCACAGCAAGCACAATAATATACAACGCCAATAGGCGAGGCTCAAAACTCAAAAGAAAACAAAACCACCAGATCTGAATAATACATGCGCGACTCTAAGGTCGAAATAAAAGACTGGTCCTATAAACTTATCAAGTAATACAAATATGGTTGATGGAGCTTACTAGATACAAATGAAAGAATAAAAGTACAATGGTGGTTCGGATACAAGTGAACCAACCTACCGTGCAAATCACCCTGAAGAAAAGATGTGCCAACCAGCTGCCACGGAAACCTGTACATCGAACCGGAAAAGAATTTGGCACAACGGGGGTGAGTTGCCAACTCGTGAGTAGAAGACATCTACGAAAAGAAATCGAATGCACGACGCTATCCTAGGTCATGATAATACACTACTAAGTCCCAATCATCTAGTAATAGCAGGGTAATACTACGTGTAAGTGCAACTACTCCGTGTCGTGTCAGTACCTCATATAATACTATGTCATATGAATGAAATGCATGCACCATGAATGTAAAGTAACAAATCCTGAAATCCAGATATATATGTATAAGAAATCTTTAGCTATTATCATAGTAGAATGTGTATAAGAATCTGAAATCTCAATAATGAAATCCATGGAAATCCGTGTCAAACATCGACACAACACATGTAATCTCAAGTCTCAATATCTCGGGCTCCGTCAGTCCGAATCGGCCCATATTATCAAATCTCACGACAACGGTCGGTATCCTCCGGATATCCGCCGCGCCAGACATCACCGGTAGGTAGTCTTCCCCTGCCAGGCTCATCGTCTACAACTCGATCTTCTTGCCCTGGGGTACCATACCGGGCCCACCATGTACCCGAGACGGTTCATCCACTCCTCGAATCGGGTCTCGAAATCCAACAGAAAACATGAAATACTCATGGTGGACGACACATACATCACGAGAAAACCGCATCTTATGTTCTTAAAAAGAGAGGAGGAGGAGAGAGATAAGTGTTTACATATTCTTGCGGTTTTCCCCAAAATCCAGAAATCTCATAGAAATCCAAATCTCAAAATCATGAGTAACTATATGATAAGTGTCGGCATATGCCCATAATACTGCATGATAACATGAAAATATGAATGCATGAATGTCTAAGCAATGAATATCATGTCTGTACTAATGTCAGAGAATAATCACAATATTATATCTGTCTAGTTGTTAACCGATTCTATCCATAAAAGACAATATGATCTAAAGTGTACGTGACATAGCAATTACCGATGATGATGTGTGTGAGCCGGCAAATAAGTATGCGTGGAATATGCGCATCATCGGTAATAGTGCTGGTGTCCTAACAGGTAAAGTTTATACTGATTATAGCAACATATAAAAGAACATGCACCATGATGATTACGGTATGAATGCAAGACAGATGTGCATTATCCACCCCTCTGCGACATACGAGAACAACTATCACTATGTGAGTCGAACCTAAACCAGTGTCCATCTAACATCCTAAGGAACTAAACCTAATAGACTAGTCAGTAAGAAACTAGAGTCTACCTAAGGTCTAAATCAATATCTCTGATAGTCGGCGATCCTGCCTCAATAGCGTCACGTACGTAGTACGGCTTCCTCGAATCAAGAGTGCGGATCAATCATCAAATCTAAGCCTCGTACGGTAAAATCCATCGAACGGCATCCCAATATCGGGGTACGGTCAAGTATCTCCTAGGTGTCTCCTCATTCGTATAATGTCATCATCAACACATCTCATGATCAAGGTGCTAAACTGTGATCGCATACATCAATCATATATCATTGCCATCATGATAAGCATCATTAGTTTATCCTCAGAAAGATCATGTCATATGTATCATATTGTGATTAAGTCATACCGATATCTTATCGTCATCAAGTCACAAGCTATAGCCCAGGTACTATTTTAGCGTCCCATGTACCTCAATATCACCACCACCCTTCATAATTTATATATTCATGTTCATTATCTCTTTCTCTAATGATCCGCTAACACTTTAATATGACTGTATAGTCAAGAATCACGGTATCAAGCCCAGTCATACTGTTTCATCATACCTCAGATATCATATCACATCAACAAATCCCATATACGTGTTGTGTATATATATACACATATACCTAGTTTTATATATATACACACATATACGTATACGCCATGTCAAGTTTTAGTTTGTGCGTGTGTGTTTCTATCAGAAGCCTAAGAACCTCTCCCAAAGTATTCATCCTCAGGTATGGTTTTCCTAAATCAGTCTAGTCCCGCCTAGGGTCATTACTAGGGTACTGCTCGGTAAGAATCTAGGGTCACATCGGGTTTCCTAATGTCAATAAGTACTATTCATATTCTACGTTGCGGGGGTGCTAAACGCCATCCACCCGACTTCCCCTCGTAGATATGCATCTACTCACCTGGTCCATATCTGCCGACGACGGTGTCGCCATCATCCTCTTCATCGCCCGCAGTCCACGTGAGGGGTACCTAAACGCAAACATATAAATAGTATCGTAAACTGAATCACATACAAAAGCCAAAACGACGCAAGGAACAAGCATAGGTTAAAACCTATGTCCCGTCCACGCAAAAGAACCAAATATCGCTCGATATCGGCATACAAACTCCGATGGATCGAGATAAACATCAATAAGCAGCTTGTAGTTTAGAAAACTCGTTACGTATAATATAAAACATGATTTAATCCATCAAAACCCTAAAATCAATCAAATCGTCCGTTTTCGAAAAACCCGAAAATGCCAATTTACCGTTTTTCATGAAAACTTGACATTTAAATGAAACCAATAGTTATAAAACTCATTATATAGCATAACTAGACTATAAAAACCGTTACTATATTTTTATTACACAAATTTATATTGATTTGAAATTTCTAGTTTGCAACATTTAACAATTTTCAACATTTTTCAAGCAAAACACCACAATTCCACCACAAAACATGATTTTGCATGAATTAATGTCTTAAATTACAATTCATGATGATAATGATATAATGAAACCATAATTATAATTTAAATCCCTTTTATTTAGTAATTTCCAAAATCTAGTTTACAAAATAGTAGCATTTTGTTACTAATTTTCCAATTATCAAAGTAATCTAGTGATCAAACTAAGTTTTTCATTCAATTAATATGCTAATATTTCGACTAAAACTACATTCCAATGATAACAACCCAAATCTAAATTTTATATCAACCACAAACACATTTTTGCAAAAACCTAGTTAGCTAATTTCCTTATTTAAAAAGATTTTAAATGAAAATTTTACAATTCAACAACCATGCAATATTTTCCAATTCTAAAAGTGTTAAACTAACTATTATAACCCTGATTAATTATTAAAAACCCTAACTTGAATTTACAACCCTAACTTGCATTTTAAAAATTAAACATAGAATTAATATAATAAATCTAATTATGCTTTAAAAGAACATTTAATAGAAATAATTCAAAAGAGAAAGATTTATACCTCCACAATCTCATGTCCAAACTTGAAAATGAGCCTCAAAAATACATGCTTTCCCACTCCAAAATCCATGTAAAAAAAGGGTAGAGAATAAAGGGTATGAAGAGATTAGGATTTTGTGTATTTTTTTGTTGAATTTTTGATGGATTTTGATGGATTTTTGTGCAAAAATGAGGTGGGAAATGGGGGGGGCAGCCATGGATGAGTTGTGGCCGGCCTTGAGGGAGTGAGGGAGAGAAAGAAATGATTAAGGAAAAGTGTAGAAGTTTCAAGAGGAGAAATATCACTTAAAGGTCTTTTCATGGTTTATTTAATTATTTATTTATTTGTTTACTATAGCAACTCAAGAAAGCTCTAGAAAATAGGTAAAATTTGCAAATAATTTTTGCATGATACATACTAAATTCTAACATGCCATGGTTCATTTTTACAAATTAAAACCATTTAAATTTGTAATTTACACTAATTTAGTGTAAAAATAAAGCTTATGTTAATATTTAAAATAATTAATTTAGGAAAAATATTTTATTAAACTAAAAATTTATAAGTTGCTAAATAAACACCATTTACTAGTAATTTCATAACTAAAATAGATATATTAAAATTTATAATGAAAAAAAATCACGGTTTGGTTTTACGAAAAATACATTTTACTTTACCGAAAATCCTAAAATTCACTTAAACACTTTTATTCATTTAATTATTTATTTAATCATTTTTAACACGTTACATATGCTCTCTAGGAATTTTTATGCAGATTCAAGTGTTGGGATCTATTACAACAGTGGGAATGTTGATGTGTTGATTGATATATTTTAACATCGTCTATGCTTTTCAATTGTTGATGTGATACGATGTATAGGATCGTCGTGATCGAATGGCCGGGGGTTTTATGTGAGATGAGAGTTTATCTTTTCATTCATGTAAAATTCATTGTATATATTTTTCTTTTATTGGGGCACATCCGGGTTGAGGATGATGTCTCCATTGATGTATATTTTAGTTTTCCGCATTAGGATAGACCCAAGGAGGGGAGCATGAGTGACCGGGTTCTGGAGTTCAGTGGGAGGCCATCTCAAGAGTCGAGACCGGATCTCCTAAACTCCAGAATTGGAAGGGTCACTTGCCGCTCTCGTAGGGGTCTAAGGGTGTGGGCTTGGCTATTCATCACGACCATGGAGTCCGTATTTTCTATCGTAGGCTAAATATAAAATAAGGAGTTCCTAGTATATCCTATATTTTCATATATGTTTCTGCTGCTAATTATTCTATGATGTGATTGCTTAATATCTGAGACAAATGTAATATTGTTATATATGCGATATGTAATACTGTTTTTCGTTTCTTTCTGTAATGGCTTTGGAACTTAAATGATGGGAATACATTAATGAGATTAATGTAAAAGAAAAGAAACCTAATGATGTTGTAGAATCGGATTTGAAACCCACTCGGCTCCTTTTTATGAAAAAGCAAGTTTCAAAAGATGCGGAGCTTAAGCCACTCCTTTTCTAAAAACTATTTAGATTCTACAATGAAATCAAGTTCAAAGCGTTAAAGGTTTTCGTAAAAACCATCCGCAACCCTCTGTCATATTAGGAAGCAAAGTACTTAGTATTCGTGCTACGTATGTTAATTATAGTCAAGGCGTAGTGTACGGTAGCTAAGTGATGTCTTTCTATAAAATATATGATGCGATAAGTTAAGACATTCATGTGATTATGTTGATCATAGTCAAGGGTCATATGGGTGGGTCTAGTTAATCACGAAATGACGGGTAGAACTTGACTAGTTCTTATGATATGTTGACCATAGCCAAGGTCATAAGCATCTAGGGGTAAAAACTGTATCGGGAATTTCAAGCGTTGAAATTTGCAATGAGATTGCATACCATCTATATGATAGTTGGATCCCGATCCCACTATGAGTAAGAGTTGCTCCCAGGAGAGTTTTACACTTTACAATTAGCTAATCCAGTAGGTGTCTAGAAAGGTGTAAACGGGGTTTGACCTCTGGGAAAAATGAGGTTTTTTTTTTAATTAGGTCCGTGCACAAGCACGGGGAACCTCCCTCAAAGTACCGACACTGGCCTGCCTGACCAGTTAGAGAACCTGTAGAATGTAATTAATCTTGGATAGTTTTCTTTTCAGGTTTGAAAGAAAATTTGATAAAAGCAATGAGAGACATCGATTAGATAAGATAATAACCAATCTGATCTTTGCAAGAGCTTTTCGCTGAGTGTATTCTTTTCTCTCTCCTAATGGCAGATACCGATGACGGGACTTAAGCTTCTTTTAGAGAAAAACAAACTGACTGGACCAAATTATAAAGAATGGTTGAGGAACTTGAACATTGCACTCACATATGATAAAGTATCATATGTCCTCACTACCAAAGCCCCACCCGTCCCAGGACCTGAATTATCTGTTTCGGATAAGAAGATCTGAAAAACATGGGATATTGATTCCAACACGGCCACGTGCCTCGCGCTTGCTTCTATGGATAGTTTCCATCAGAAACAGCACGAGAAGATAGATGTACAATCCATCTTTCTTCATACAAAGGAGTTGTATGAAGAGCAATCTCGTACTTTATGATACGAGGCATCTCAAAAGATGTTTCAGATGCGGTTGGCCCCCGGTGCATCAGTAGGAGACCATGTTCTGTAGATGATTGGTCTTATAGAAGAACTTGAGGAACTGGGATGGACTATGGATAATGAGCAATATACAGATATTGTTATGCGGTCACTCTCCCCCGCCTTTGCTCCGTTCATAGTGAATTTCAATATGAACGATTTGGAGAAATCATTGCCTGAACTTCTCAATATGTTGAGAAATGCAGAGAGCACGCTTAAGATAGAGAAAATTCCCGCTCTGCTTTATGGGTCATCTTCCTCTTTACTCCCGAAAGCCAAGGCCAAGGAAAAGAAGAAGAAGAATCCCACCAAGCCGAGAGGTGGAGTTGAAAACGCGAAAGGGAAAGACAAGTCTGGGACCGCGGGATGTGGAAAATGAGAATGTTTTTACTGCCACAAGTCGAGACACTGGAAACGCAATTGTTCTTTGTACCCTGCGGATCTCAAGAAGAAAAAGGATGTTGATACTTCTGTTTCAGGTGTGTTTGTAACTGAAAACTGTTTTTCATTAAACTCTGCATCTTGGGTATTAGATACCGGATCTGGTTCTCACATCTGTAATTGTATGCAGGGATTGAGAAACAGTAGTGTTTTGAAGACTGGGGACCACACTCTACGGGTTGGAAATGGTTCCAATGTACATGTTGTATCCGTAGGAGAGTATCATCTGGGGTTACTTTCAGGATGTATTTTGGTTTTGAACCCTTGTTATTTTGTACCTGGTATGCTATGTAATATAATATCCGTATCTTTGTTGGAAAATGAAGGATATCATTTTGTGTTGCAAAATAATGTTATGAACATTGACTTGAATCAACAGTTGATTGGGTACGGTACACTAAGTAACGGAATTTACGTTCTAAACCAACACACGGTTTTCAATATACAACATACAAATAAAAGAGAAATTTCAGATATAAATGAATCTTTTCTTTGGCATTGTAGACTTGGTCATATTAATGAAACAAGACTAAACAAGCTACATAAAGATGGATATTTAAAACCTTTTGAATATAAATCTTATGCAACTTGTCAGTCTTGTATCAAAGGTAAAATGACCAAAACTCCGTTTATAGGACACAGAGAGAGAGCTACAGAACTTTTAAGCCTCATACATAGTGATGTATGCGGACCAATGTCTATACATGCTAGAGGCGGTTTTTCATACTTCATCACTTTTACTGATGATTTCTAAAGATTCGGACACGTGTTTTTATTGAAGTATAAATCCGAAGCTTTCGAGAAATTCAAGGAGTACAAACTTCAAGTAGAAAAACAAACTGGCTCGAGTATCAAGAAACTTCAATCGGATCGAGGTGGAGAGTATTTAAGCACTGAGTTTTCAGACTTCTTAAAAGAGAATGGGATTCTCTCTCAGCTCACTCCTCCGTACACACCACAGCACAACGGTGTGTCAGAACGGAGGAATCGTACCCTATTAGATATGGTACGGTCCATGATGAGTGATGCTGAGTTACCACTTTCCTTTTGGAGACATGCATTAGAGACAACAATTTATCTATTGAACAGGGTTCCAACGAAGACCGTGTCTACCACTCCATATGAGATGTGGTGTGATAAGAGACCATCTCTTAAAAGAGTTAGGATATGAGGTTGTCCGGCTTATGTTAAAAAGCAGAATCCGGATAAACTCGAGACATGATCGGTCATGTGTACATTTATGGGATATCCAAAACATTCATATGGATATCTTTTCTACCACAAGGAAGAACAAAAGGTGTTTGTTTCTCAACATACTACATTTTTGGAAAATAAAATTTTTACAAATACTACTGATGGCAATGAGGTAGAACTAGAAGAGGTTTTAGAGACACAAATTACTCATGAAGAATTGGTTGAACCTGATGTTGCAATAGAACATCAAGAACCTTAGCCGCTCCAGAGATCTAGTAGAACTTCTCGCCCACCGGAGAGATATTATGGTTTTCTCATAGATGGTGATAAAGAAGATTGCATCATGGATAATGATGACTCTACTAGTTTTCAACAGGCTATCACGAGTGGAGACTCAGTGAAGTGGCTGGATGCTATGAGATCCGAAATGGAGTCTATGTACACCAACAAAGTATGGACTTTGGACGTTGCACCTCCTGGGATAAAACCCGTTGGGTGCAAATGGATATTTAAGAGAAAGATTGGTGTAGATGGACAGGTAGAGACCTTTAAAGCAAGGCTTGTAGCGAAAGGTTTTCGTCAAAGACCAGGACTGGACTATGATGAAACTTTCTCTCCGGTAGCAATGCTTAAATCCATTCGGATCCTACTTGCTATTTCCGCTCACTACGACTATGAAATCTGGCAGATGGACGTTAAAACTGCATTTCTGAATGGTGATTTAGAAGAATACGTTTATATGGATCAGCCAGAGGGCTTCATTGACAATGGGAGCAGCAGGAAAGCTTGTAGATTACTTAAATCCAATTATGGATTAAAGCAGGCCTCACGGAGATGGAACATCTGTTTTGATGATAAAATCAAAGAGTTTGATTTTATCAAAAATATAGATGAACCATGCATTTATAAGAAGATTGTAGGGAGTACTGTCACATTCCTCGTATTGTACGTGGATGACATTCTCTTGATAGGAAATGATATTCATATGCTGCAATCAGTCAAACTATTCTTATCACAAAGGTTCTCCATGAAGGACCTGGGTGATGCCTCGTGCATTTTAGGCATAAGGATCTATAGAGATAGATCCAAGAGATTATTAGGATTGTCCCAATCAAAGTACATTGATACCATCCTAAAAAGGTTTAGTATGGAAGATTCCAAGCGTGGTGCCTTGCCCGCTTGCCATGGAATCACTCTCTCTAAGGACTTCTGTCCGAAGACTGAATAAGAGAAAGCTCGCATAAGCATTATACCCTACGCTTCAGCCGTAGGATCTATAATGTATGCGATGATATGTACTCGCCCTAATGTAGCTTATGCACTAGCTGTAGTAAGCCGTGAAGAACATTCTTAAGTACTTACGAAGGACTAAAGAATTGTTCATGGTGTATGGTAATGGGGATCTCCAAATGGAGGCCTTTACCGATTCCATCTTCCAAAGTGATAAGGATGATAGTAAATCTATCTCAGGATTTGTATTTACCCTCAATGGAGGGACGGTATGTTGGAAGAGTTCCAAACAGGATACCATTGCAGACTCCACAATGGAAACTGAGTATATTGCTGCAAATGATGCTGCCAAGGAAGCCGTCTGGATGAGAAAGTCCGTTGTGAAGCTAGGAGTAGTTCCAACTATTATTAACCCAATACAATTGTATTGTGATAATAATGGAGCTATGGCGTTGACCAAAGAACCCAGATCCCATCAAAAGTCCAGACACATCCTCAGGCGATATTATTTGATCCGGGAGATAGTTGATCGCCATGAGATCGAGATTCGGAGAGTAGATACAAAGGATAACACCGTGGATCCACTCACCAAGGCCCTTCCACAGCCGCAACATGAGTGACTTTTTAAGATGTTGGGTATGAGATACGCCAATAATTGGCCTTAGTGCAAGTGGGAGATTGTTGGATATATGTAAGCCCTAGATGCCATTATATGTATAGTGGATGCTTGGACATGTATATATGTATATTTAATATATGACTTTCTTGCTTGACATGATAGTATGCTATCTGGTTTTACTTTATCTGACATGTTTACTTGATACTGTTCATTTGATACATGTTGATAAAGCCCTAAGGATATTTGCTTAACTTACATGGCTATGATGAAGATCATACTAGTGGGGCATGTGTGGTCTATAAGCATGTCCTTAAATGTTCCTAGTCATAGGTATATCGAGACAGGGCATCGATATTCCAGAGTAGACTAGCATGTACGTTTCTTGACCCATATGATGGGCGATAGATGATCCCATATCCATTGGTGTTGTGACATCGAAGATTGTATACGGGTGCTCAGTGGAGACTGGGTACACTGAACGGACTCATCGAGAATTCCTATATGGTATTATATCTATCGTCGGATAGCAGTTCTCTGGTGACACTGGTACAGATTAATCTGTAGACCCGAGATCGTCATAGATTCTTGTGTCTTCTCCAACTATACTTTGATTTCCACCATACCACGGGTCTACTGAGTCGTGCAAACAGGTGGCTTTTGGGTATAGTCCCGAGACACATGGAGACAGTGAACGATAGGAGGGGTTTCTTCTCTCCCGGTATTAGGAGTTGATGTTGTGCAATGTGCGATTGGCTCTGACTTGAAGTCCCTGGCCAGGGCTGATGAGATTTACTGATAAGTATTATCAGTAGTTTCTCAACCGGTCATAGACCATATCGACATAACTTTTTGAGTTATTAGGGCTCGACGATTCCATCCCTAGACTTGATATGCAACATATCAGACGAAGAGACCGGACTGTACAGTAAGTGTTGCCAATGGCTCGACAGGAGTTTTGACGGGTTCGCTTGTTTTTTTTCTGATCGCTCAATACCCGGGTGGCCATTATGTTTAGCTAATCGCTTGCGGTTTGTAGGTGTTTTGATATGATCATCACCTACTGCCGGCGTATTGACGAGTCTTAGAGTCCCATACAGGATTTTTCTAGCTCAGGCAAAATAATGTGGAGTGCATATGAGATATGTACGGGAGCTCGACTAAATGCGAGTATGTGATACCGTATTTTAATCGGGCATTTATTATTGGTCGGGTCGCATTTGATGTGACCGATTTATTAAATCAAGTGTTGATTTAATATTGATTTTTAACTCACTTTTAATTAAACCTTTTCTTTTGGATGTATATGTGTATGCACACATACATACACATGATGATGTGCATGCACACATACATACGTACATATGTATCATGGTTGATGATACATAGAAGATAGCAATACAAGACTTACATGGTTGATAAATATCTTCTATTTTGTTTATGGATTAAAGAAAAAGGGAATTAGCTAAAATGACTTATTCTTTCTATACAATTCTTAGTTGACCTTTGACTTAACCCTCGTTAGATTTCCTTTGTTCTTTAACTCATCCATAGAATATCTAGATATTTAGATAACCATGGTTATATTTGAGAGTGTCTCATATATATTCTTTGTTTTTCATTTTTATTAAAAAAGTTTTATCATAATATTTTGACAAAAGCTTTGCCATCTTCTTATTCCTCCTTCTTCAAACTCTCTGGAGTTTTAAAAGAGTGGGGAACCTAAAAAGAAAGGGTTTTTAAGTGAGTCCACAAACTACACAACCATTCTGCACTACCCTAGCCCATTAGTGTAGAGTGTTTGCTCCACCTCATCTTGATTTAGTGAGGCAAAGAGCTAGACCTAGGAATCTCCGGGTGGATCATCGTAGACGACGAAGGTGTAGGGTTACTAGGCACTATCACAATGGTCAATAAGGCATCAACCATGCCAAATTTAAATTTTCCAAGTGCCGAACAACCTAAAGCGAGGATCTTTGCTAGAGTTTTAAGGTAAACAAAGTATGTAAACAACTTTACATCTAAGAGAGAGGGATTCCAACCTTTGTAGTCCATTCCTTCGCTTCATAAGCTCCGAGTAGTAGTCCCTTCACCATGATCCATGAACTTCCGGACTCAAGAGAGGCTCCACAAGCCGAACGATCCATGCTTGCTTGAAGTCTTCCTTTTCGAAGATGATCTACATTGAAGAATCTTTAACTCAAGCTCTCACTTCTCTAATCAAGTATTAGTGAAGTGAACACCCTAATCAAAGTGGTTAGAATAGATGAGGATGATAAAGTAGGATTTTAGCTCTCTTTTGTTTTCAATTTCTCACCCTAATTCATCACATGTAAAAAGCTAGCAAGCTTTATCAAGCGGAAGAAGAAGATGAAACCTTTTGTGATGAATAATGAATTATTGCTATGGTTACAAATCCAACCTTGAGTTAAGTATGAAGGGCTTAACTCATGTAGAGAATAAACCTAAGGTAAAGGGTTTGGGTTGGGTTAGAAAATATCTAAGCAAAATATCATAACAAAATATCTATGCTTAAAACAAAAATAAAGCTTCTAGAAGCTTCATGAAAAAGCTAACCCAAATCAAACCCTAACTATGTTTAATCTCCACAAATCATATTGCATTTGTAACCCTAACTGTTACAATATTATATATCACATATATAATACATTTTTGTAACAAAAAAAAATAATATAATTAACATATATCGCATATATATCAATGTATTATCCAGTGAGAAAAAGAATCAATAAAGCGAGCTTATATTAGTTAATGTAATGTAATATATCACATATATAATTATACATTAAATTATCGAATCAACACTTGATCCGACAATCCGGCTATATCGCATATAACCGACTAATATAACATGCAACGATTCATCGAATCAACACTTGATCCGATGACCCGGCAATATCACATATACCCGGCCGATATCTAATATCGCGAGAATAGAATACGGTATCTCATATCGTAATATTCTCGATCCCGCACATATCACATATGTGTTCCTACTCCGTTTTGCCTGAGTCAAGAAAGCTCTGTGTAGGACTCTAAAGAATCGTCAATACGCCAGCAGTAGGTGATGATCATATCAAACACCCACAAGCTGCAAGCGGTCAGCTAAACGTAACAGCCACCCAGGTATTGAGCGATCAGAAGATCAACAAGCAAGCTTGTACATTCTCCTGTGAATCCAATCAGTAACACTACCGTACAGTCCGGTCTCTTCGTCTGATATGTCGCATATCAAGTGTAGGGGTGATATACGTCAGACCCCAGTAACCGATAAGTCGTGTCGATGTGAGGCTCATAACCAGTCGAGAAACCACTGATAACTCTTACAAGCAGCACTCTATATCAGCCCTAGCCAGGGACTTCCAGTTATAGCCAATCGAACACAGCACAACATCAACTCCCTATACCGAGAGAGACGAATCCCCTCCTATCGCTCATTGCCTCCATGTGATTCAGGACTGTACCTAAAAGCCGCCATTATGCACGCCCTCTTGGACGTGTTAAGGTGGAAATCAAAGCACAATGGGAATCACACAAGACTCTATGACGATCTCGGGTCTACAGACTAACATGTACCAGTGTCACCGGAGAACTTGTAAAGTTTTGAAAATCGTTTCGATGAAATTTCAAAAAAAGGTAAAATAAGGGGGTTTTCTGTAAAAAGTCAAAATACAAATATCTTTATTATAAAATTAAATATACATATTCTAGCTATGTAATTGCTAGTATTTGGTGTTTATTGAGCCACTGGTGAAATTTCAAATTTTCCGAAATTAATTATTTTAATATTATTTTAAGCCGTCACTAATATATTTAATTAGGGAAAATTACAAATTGGAATGAGTTGAAACAAATTTTGTACATCATAAAACATTAAATAAAATTTTATCATATGGTTTTTGAAATGAAATCATTTGCCAAAACGGTTTAGAAAATATTGAAGAAAAAGGATTATTTTGTGAAAATAAAAGGGTTTTGGTGCATATTGTATTGGTGTTTGGTGTTCATTGCTCCACACACACACCCTCTCTTCTCACCCACTCACATGGCCGGCCCCACCACCACATTCCAGCAGCCCTCTCTTCAAAAAAAAAAAGAAAGAAAAGAGAATGAATAGAATAATGAAGGCATGGAGTTAATTAAAAGAGGTATGGGCTTTTCTCTTCTTGTCTTGACTTCACAATCATTTCAACACTCACATTCTCTCTCCCCTCTCCAAAAATTCTGGCCGAGCCTCTTCAAGTGCAGCCTCCAATTTTTCCCCTCTCATTTCCTCATCAAAAACATTACAAAATGCATCAAAAATCCACCAAAAATCCCACAAAATCAAAATCAAAGCCCTACCCATTTTTCCTTAGCCCATATAGCATGGATCTTGGTGCAAAGATCTCAATTTGGAGGTCAAGTTCCATATTTGATCTCATGGTTTGTGACGGTATAACTCTAACCCTTTTGCTTAATTTGATGTTAAATACTTTAAATCAACTTAATTAGGTGTTTAATTTAGGTTTTAAATTGCAAGTTTAAATTCAAGAGAAGGGTTAAATTAAAGTTATGGTTGTGATAATTTGTTCATGGTAGTGAGACGTATTTTAGCAACTTAAGATATGCAAAACCTAATCTTGTAGCTAATTTGCAAATTGTTATATTTAATTTGCCCAAATTGTGATAATTATGCTAAATTGCTAACTAGGTTTTAGAAATTTTATTAAAATGTGGGATTAAAATCTAGTTAGGGTTTTGAGCACATCATTAAGGTTTCCATGAGTGGTTTAACCATTTAAAATATGCAAAACCAAGCTAAATTGTTAAATTGTGAAATTTTGCTTTAAAAAGTGTTAAATTGGATATTTTTGCAAAACTAGAATTTTGGAATTTATACAAGTTGATGAGAATAAATTATTGATATGGTTTCTATAACTTGGTTATGATATTTGGTGGATATTATGACCATTAGTTTCGTTTAAACATCGAGTTTTAAAGTGAAACGGCTAATTGATGCTTACTACGTTTCTTGTAATAAATCGATTTAATCAATTTATTGGTTTTGATGAATTGCATCGTATTTTATATATTTTTAGTGAATTGTAAAACCATGATTTGGTACGTTTGGTGTTTTTCTCGATCAATCGGCGTTTGTACGCCGATGTCGAGGGTTTTTGGGTTGATTTATGAAAGCAACCATAGGTTTTGACCTATATGGGATTCACATGTCGTTTTGGTCATGAATCAGATTTTAATACGATACGGTGCGTTATGATATGTAGGTACCCCATGTGGACTTCGAGACGACAAGCAAGTGCGTGGCGACGTCGGCACCGGCGAACGAGGACCAGGTGAGTAGATTTATATCTACGGGAAGAAGTCGGGCGGATGGCGTATAGCACCCCCGCAGTTCGTGGTGATGTATACGGACACGTATACACACATATATATTGTTTATATATTGTTTGAGTTATTGATGATAAATATGGATATTTGGTGTTCTTGGATGATTGAGTGTCGCGAAACCCTAGAGTAGCGGTCGCACCAGACTTGCACACACCCACCCATACTGGCATACTTTCTTCTTCCATCTGTGCTTACGGGATTATACAGTTATGTGTTCACATGGGTATGGGACTATGTGTTCACATACGGATTTGAGGATGATACTTGGGATTTATGATGAGTCGATGAGATTTGATTTTGAGGCCGTGAGATCGGTAATATAGCAGGGTTCGTATTTGAGATACGACATGACGTTGTAGCGGGTCCTTAACGTAGTGTTTCACACACGTGCATGCATACTTAGGCGATATCAGTATTGTACTAGACGTAGATCAGTACCCGATCATGATATTTGATAAAGAGGATACCGGGTGAATAGTATGATGAATGTGATATTGACCCGTACCCAGAATTGGGGATGCCGTACGACGGATTTACGTATGAGCTATATCTTGATGATTGATCCGCACTCTTGACTTGGGATGTCTGATTATAGATATGGTATCGGATATGATATTATTGAGGCGGGATCACCGACTAATATATATACAGGTATGTATATGTATCGACTCAGATGTTAGGCGGTTTCCTTACCTGTAGTCCAGCTTGTTAGCTTAGTCCTTTAGTTTAGTTTAGTTGTTAGATTAGATTCGATTCTTACCTATTTCAAAGCTTACGAATCATGCGTATTTTAAAAGACAGGTCAAGGGATTCTACGGATATTTCAAAAACGTATCTTTTCTTAAAAACACCGTAGCCCCTACTTTCAAAACCCCATGATTCGTGTTATTTCAAAAGGCACCATTTGTATGACTTATATTAGATTAGTGCAGATTAGTTATAGTTGCGTCTAGTATTCAGCTCCCGCTCATTTTTACTGTTCGCTCCGCATTGCATACTTATATTATAATTTCTTATTGCATTATTAATATCATGCTGTTAGGACACCAGCACCATTACCGATGACGCGTATGTACCACGTACACTTACTTGCCGGCTCACACACATCTTCATCGGTAATTGCCATGTCACGAACACTTTAGAAAATACTATTTCATTTGACATAGGTTGTTAGCTAATAGTTTAGACATGATATTAGTGTACTTGCCTTATATGCTAGTTAGACATTGTAGTTATTGCCTACTACTTCATGCATGTTATTATTCACTATTGTGTCGCATTCATGGATTCTCATGCCTATATTCACTGTTTACATGCTATTGATGACTTGGATTCGGATTTCATGAGATTTCTTGGATTTGGAAGAAAACCGCAGAAACATAAATAAACCTTTTCTCTCTTTTAAAATAAAAAGTGCGGTTTTCCCATGATGTATGAGTCGTCCACCATGAGTTTGCTGATGGATTTCGAGACCCGATTCGAGGAGTGGAGGAACCGTTTCGGGTACATGGTGGGCCCGGTGCGGTACCCCGGGGCAAGAGGAATGTGTTGTTGACATTGAGCCCGGCAGGGGAGCACTACCGACCGGTGATATTACCCGACGCGTCGGATATCCGGAGGATACCGTCGTGGTCTTGAGATGGATGGTAAGGGCCGGTCTGGATTGACGGCGCCCTAGATATTGTGATTTGAGATATTGAGGTACAGCGATTGTGATACAGAGATGTCGAGATATTTGGACACTTGTTTTGTGTCGATGCTGGGCACTGTTTTATGCTGATTTCATTTATGGTATCTTACTTTTAAAATACAGAAATCTCACTGAATTATGAAAGCAGTTTTCGTCAGTACATGCATTCTGTTCCATGCATTCATACCTCATTCATATGATATATTGCTACCTGAGGCACTGACACGGGCACATGAGATCACACTCGGGTTAGATATTACCCTAGCCATTGTTATAGGCTGCATGTTATTCATATATTTGAGGATATATTCTGATCATTGACCTAGGTTGCGTTATTTATGCGATTTCTGTGCGTAGATGTTTTTCTATTCACGAGTTGGTAACTCACCCCCGTTGTGCCCCAGTTTCTTGCAGGTTGCCATACAGGTTTCATTACGGCTTTGCGGGCATAGTTTCCTTCTGGTGATTTGCTAGTATGTGGGTTTACTAGTATCGTACCCCCCATTATATACCTTGTATATCATTATTCTATTGTATCTAGAAGTTCCATCAACCAAACATGTATTTATTTTGAGATAGAGACCAGTGATGTTATTCTTTCGACCTTAGAGTCGCGCGTTATATTTCTGTGGTTTTCTTATGGTTTTGAGTTTCCTTTTGAATTTTGATCCTCGCCGTTGGCGTTGTATATTTTATTGCTTGTGTGGTTGTGACCGTCGATTGACGAAGAGCTAGCTCCCGCTTGGGGATGCCTTTTTATTGATTTCGTATACTATTCATGTTGTATCCCATTTGGGAGCCAGTATTTACAAAGGAGACTCTGCCAAAATTTTCAGGAAATTTTGTTGTTTAAAAAAAACCGCATAATTCGGCTTATGCTATTGAAACTACTTGCTTTAAGTTGTGTTTTCCTGCACTCTACATCTTTTCTTGGTTTGGATTTCTGGGTTTTCGGTTTACTTAGATTACGTACGCCTCGAGATGTTCGTAGTTTAAGTGCCGGTCATGTTCCGTACTTCGGGTCGTGACAAAGTTGGTATCAGAGCGTTAGGTTTTACCTTCGGAACATAGGATGACCCTTGGTTGATGGAATAGGTGACTAAAGTAGAGTGACGTACCGTGGGTATGTTCCGCGGCATACTTACGACACGCCACTCCACTTAAGGAGCCTTAGGATGTACATTTCTTTGCTCAGTATTATATTCATTCCGATCTAGCCTCATCAGTACTGGTTATGGTTTTGCTGCCACGATTACGGGCAGGGAGAGCTACGGCTAGAGTTGCGGTCAGCACGAGCTCGTTACGAACGAGGACTGACCAGGGCGTGATTCCGGCGACATACGATTGCATTGAGAGGCGTCGTTTGATTGTGTTTCTGTGCCACGAGCGTTTGGCGGATCGCCTTTATGAGGTTACTCGGATGTGCTGATCGACACTAGAGGATTGAGCCACTGACAGAGGCCAGCCAGATTTTGATGACTGTTGGCGTATTGCTTACTCATGATGATTGAGGCACTGTTCAGCGTGCAGACGAGTGAGCCAGTTGTTGTTGCGAACGACGAGATATTGCCCCAGATGCTGGAATTAGGGCAGAACGAGTTGTACTAAGAGATGATAGAAGGTCGCTAGTCATCGAGGATGAATGACTAGGACATGTGGATCGTTCACCTACCCCGATGCGAGGTCATCAGATAGATTGGTTCCAGCTAGAGACGACTTCATGCGGAGAAGTTGGGAGTCGACAGAGACGATCGAATGCCAGAAACCTATTATTCCAAGTTTAAAGTAGTCGGAAAGACATGCAGGCAATTCTATGGTCCCTCTAGAAGAATGAAACCCTAACTCGACTTAATGACCGTGTGAAAGCCTTTGAACCTTCGGGTTTGCGGCAGTTCTACGGCGCCATTAGTGAGGCTTGGGTTTGCCCTTCTACGGCTGGACCACCGATGCTGTGGTATGTACACGATACTATTAAACTATGCCCAAGATGTTGAGCTCTTGGGGGATTATGAGGTTTTGACGACTCGATCGGATGGCTCGACTTAATTCGGATGCTAGGTGGTGAGATGCATGTTTTGGGAGACTCCCGATACGAGGATAGCCGTTGGAGCTCAGTCCATGCAGCCGCGACGAGACGAGTCCAAAGTAGACGACATTAGAGAAAAATGAAGTAAGAGGTTCGTACCAGATCTAGACGAGATGACGTTCCACTCCGCCGACATCAGAGATGCGATGCGCATGCCGAGGCAGAGTGCAGGATATACCTTCCAGAAGGAGTCGCGATGGGTATGCAGCCGTTCCAGAGCAAGATGTAGATATAGGAAAGGACGATGACTTCCGGACAGTTGGCAGAGACGAGACGTGGAAGAGACCGTGAGCAGGATTCCTTCCAGGACACTGCTGCAATGATACTTACACCCAGGATCAGATGTGTCACGTACATTCAGAGAGCCAGAGGCCGACGCCAGTGATATGCTGTCTTACAAGGGGTCGCGATGATTGACCGAGAGATGAAAAGAGGCGTGCCAGAACTGGATCATCCCCATTAGCACACCTGATAAGGCCGATGAGCCGATGGACCGAGAGATTGGTAATTCACAGTGAAGACCTTGACCCAGGAGTGGTCATTGTTACGCACACCAGCAGGCCAGAGTTCATAATCATCGACGAGACGTCCCACTAGTGACCGTGACAGTTGACCCAAGATTCTTAGAGGATGCACTTGAGCGGTACTACTCCGCCATTATTGATTTCGATGTTTTGGGTGATTCATTCGCATGATTTGATTTTGATGATTGTGGATTTACGATCTTTGCATAGTGTTTCACTTGATGTCGTTTTCGTGCTTTGGTTTCACACGTTTGTGATTTTACGGTTTTAGACACTTGAGTTGATTTTGTGCGTATGCATTCACACGATTTGGTTCCTGCACTCTGTATAGTTTATATATGCTTGCAGTGCAGTGATACGTCTTTTGTGCACTTAGATGCACTGGACTTCGATTTCGATTGTGATATTCGATATTTGATTTCATGCACGATGGATGCACCTGATTTGGATTTTTGCGCATGTTGAGCGCATGTCTTGAGATGCGATTTTGGTGCACACCAGATGCACTAAATCAAGATTTTTCGTGCATATCGGATGCACCTGATTTTGCTGTTAGGCACGTACGTTGCCTATGACCAATGTTGTGTGCACAACCGTTGCACCTTGATGTTGTTTTGTGCACCTGCTTAGCACATGTATGGATTTTGATTTCCGTGCGCACCGAACGCACAGGGTTTTCATACGCACTTTTGGATTGATTCTATGGAGCAGTACGTTTTATGATATTTGCTATGTGTCTTCGTACTGGGCAGGACTAGTCAGAGGACAGTACCTGAATGTCTTTTGCATGCATTGATAGTTATTGAAGGGATTTCCAAAAAGCGAGCTATAGCCTCAGTATTTACCTATGTGTCTGATATGACACGAAACGTTTAAAACAAGGAAACCCCTTCGAAATTGTTTCCGAAAACGGCGAAAAGTACATTTCAAACAAAGGTATATATGTATATAGTTATTTTCTTATGATAAACGTCCGCCACTGTGCAGTGTTATGTGCATTGCACAGCAACTTAAAGGATTTGGCATGCATTTCCTCCTGATGTTTACATGTATAGTTCAGATTTATAGCATATCGGTCTTGCTTTGGATTTGGCATTTGTGTCTTCACCTTGACTCCGATGATTGCGGGATGCTTGACGGAGTTTTGATTTTGAGTTATATGCTCATTTTTCATGCGCATGCGCTGCGCTACGATTTATTTGATATATTTATGATTTCGGAGCCCCGACGACTTGATGGTGTTGCTTAGATGTTTTTGTATTTGGGGGGAGTTTGAATTTAAATTCGGGGACCGAATTTCTTTAAGGGGGAAAGATTGTAACGTTTTGAAAATCGTTTCGGTGAAATTTCAAAAAAACGGTAAAATAAGGGGGTTTTCTGTAAAAAGTCAAAATACAAATATCTTTATTATAAAATTAAATATACATATTCTAGCTATGTAATTGCTAGTATTTGGTGTTTATTGAGCCACTGGTAAAATTTCAAATTTTCCGAAATTAATTATTTTAATATTATTTTAAGCCGTCACTAATATATTTAATTAGGGAAAATTACAAATTGGAATGAGTTGAAACAAATTTTGTACATCATAAAACATTAAATAAAATTTTATCATGTGGTTTTTGAAATGAAATCATTTGCCAAACGGTTTAGAAAATATTGAAGAAAAAGGCTTATTTTGTGAAAATAAAAGGGTTTTGGTGCATATTGTATTGGTGTTTGGTGTTCATTGCTCCACACACACACCCTCTCTTCTCACCCACTCACATGGCCGGCCCCACCACCACATTCCAGCAGCCCTCTCTTCAAAAAAAGAAAGAAAGAAAAGAGAATGAATAGAATAATGAAGGCATGGAGTTAATTAAAAGAGGTATGGGCTTTTCTCTTCTTGTCTTGACTTCACAATCATTTCAACACTCACATTCTCTCTCCCCTCTCCAAAAATTCTGGCCGAGCCTCTTCAAGTGCAGCCCCCAATTTTCCCCCTCTCATTTCCTCATCAAAAACATTACAAAATGCATCAAAAATCCCACAAAATCAAAATCAAAGCCCTACCCATTTTTCCTTAGCCCATATAGCATGGATCTTGGTGCAAAGATCTCAATTTGGAGGTCAAGTTCCATATTTGATCTCATGGTTTGTGAAGGTATAACTCTAACCCTTTTGCTTAATTTGATGTTAAATACTTTAAATCAACTTAATTAGGTGTTTAATTTAGGTTTTAAATTGCAAGTTTAAATTCAAGAGAAGGGTTAAATTAAAGTTATGGTTGTGATAATTTGTTCATGGTAGTGAGATGTATTTTAGCATCTTAAGATATGTAAAACCTAATCTTGTAGCTAATTTGCAAATTGTTATATTTAATTTGCCCAAATTGTGATAATTATGCTAAATTGCTAACTAGGTTTTAGAAATTTTATTAAAATGTGGGATTAAAATCTAGTTAGGGTTTTGAGCACATCATTAAGGTTTCCATGAATGGTTTAACCATTTAAAATATGCAAAACCAAGCTAAATTGTTAAATTGTGAAATTTTGCTTTAAAAAGTGTTAAATTGGATATTTTTGCAAAACTAGAATTTTGGAATTTATACAAGTTGATGAGAATAAATTATTGATATGGTTTCTATAACTTGGTTATGATATTTGGTGGATATTGTGGCCATTAGTTTCGTTTAAACATCGACTTTTAAAGTGAAACGGCTAATTGATGCTTACTAGGTTTCGTGTAATAAATCGATTTAATCAATTTATTGGTTTTGATGAATTGCATCATATTTTATATATTTTTAGTGAATTGTAAAACCATGATTTGGTACGTTTGGTGTTTTTCTCAATCAATCGGCGTTTGTACGCCGATGTCGAGGGTTTTTGGGTTGATTTGTAAAAGCAACCATAGGTTTTGACCTATGTGGGATTCACGTGTCGTTTTGGTCATGAATCAGATTTTAATACGATACGGTGCGTTATGATATGTAGGTACCCCATGTGGACTTCGAGATGACAAGCAAGCGCGTGGCGACGTCGGCACCGGCGAACGAGGACCAGGTGAGTAGATTTATATCTACGGGGAGAAGTCGGGCGGATGGCGTATAGCACCCCCGCAGTTCGTGGTGATGTATACGGACACGTATACACACATATATATTGTTTATATATTGTTTGAGTTATTGATGATAAATATGGATATTTGGTGTTCTTGGATGATTGAGTGTCGCGAAACTCTAGAGTAGCGGTCGCACCACACTTGCACACACCCACCCATACTGGCATACTTTCTTTTTCCATCTGTGCTTACGAGATTATACAGTTATGTGTTCACATGGGTATGGGACTATGTGTTCACATACGGATTTGAGGATGATACTTGGGATTTATGATGAGTCGATGAGATTTGATTTTGAGGCCGTGAGATTGGTGATATAGCAGGGTTCGTATTTGAGATACGACATGACGTTGTAGCGGGTCCTTGACGTAGTGTTTCACACACGTGCATGCATACTTAGGCGATATCAGTATTGTACTAGACGTAGATCAGTACCCGATCATGATATTTGATAAAGAAGATACCAGGTGAATAGTATGATGAATGTGATATTGACCCGTAACCAGAATTGGGGATGCCGTACGACGGATTTACGTACGAGCTATATCTTGATGATTGATCCGCACTCTTGACTTGGGATGTCTGATTATAGATATGGTATCGGATATGATAATATTGAGGCGGGATCACCGACTAATATATATACAGGTATGTATATGTATCGACTCAGATGTTAGGAGGTTTCCTTACCTGTAGTCCAGCTTGTTAGCTTAGCCCTTTAGTTTAGTTTAGTTGTTAGATTAGATTCGATTCTTACCTATTTCAAAGCTTACGAATCATGCGTTTTTTAAAAGACAGGTCAAGGGATTCTACGGATATTTCAAAAACGTATCTTTTCTTAAAAACACCGTAGCCCCTACTTTCAAAACCCCATGATTCGTGTTATTTCAAAAGGCACCATTTGTAGGACTTATATTAGATTAGTGCAGATTAGTTATAGTTGCGTCTAGTATTCAGCTCCCGCTCATTTTTACTGTTCGCTCCGCATTGCATACTTATATTATAATTTCTTATTGCATTATTAATATCATGCTGTTAGGACACCAGCACCATTACCGATGACGCGTATGTACCACGTACACTTACTTGCCGGCTCACACACATCTTCATCGGTAATTGCCATGTCACGAACACTTTAGAAAATACTATTTCATTTGACATAGGTTGTTAGCTAATAGTTTAGACATGATATTAGTGTACTTGCCTTATATGCTAGTTAGACATTGTAGTTATTGCCTACTACTTCATGCATGTTATTATTCACTGTTGTGTCGCATTCATGGATTCTCATGCCTATATTCACTGTTTACATGCTATTGATGACTTGGATTCGGATTTCATGAGATTTCTTTGATTTGGAAGAAAACCGCAAAAACATAAATAAACCTTTTCTCTCTTTTAAAATAAAAAGTGCGGTTTTCCCATGATGTATGAGTCGTCCACCATGAGTTTGCTGATGGATTTCGAGACCCGATTCGAGGAGTGGAGGAACCGTTCCGGGTACATGGTGGGCCCGGTACGGTACCCCGGGGCAAGAGGAATGTGTTGTTGACATTGAGCCCGGCAGGGGAGCACTACCGACCGGTGATATTACCCGACGCGTCGGATATCCGGAGGATACCGTCGTGGTCTTGAGATGGATGGTAAGGGCCGGTCTGGATTGACGGCGCCTTAGATATTGTGATTTGAGATATTGAGGTACAGCGATTGTGATACAGAGATATCGAGATATTTGGACACTTGTTTTGTGTCGATGCTGGGCAATGTTTTATGCTGATTTCATTTATGGTATCTTACTTTTAAAATACAGAAATCTCACTGAATTATGAAAGCAGTTTTCGTCAGTACATGCATTCTTTTCCATGCATTCATACCTCATTCATATGATATATTGCTACCTGAGGCACTGACACGGGCACATGAGATCACACTCGGGTTAGATATTACCCTAGCCATTGTTATAGGCTGCATGTTATTCATATATTTGAGGATATATTCTGATCATTGACCTAGGTTGCGTTATTTATGCGATTTCTGTGCGTAGATGTTTTTCTATTCACGAGTTGGCAACTCACCCCCGTTGTGCCCCAGTTTCTTGCAGGTTGCCATACAGGTTTCATTACGGCTTTGCGGGCATAGTTTCCTTCTGGTAATTTGCTAGTAGGTGGGTTTACTAGTATCGTACCCCCCATTATATACCTTGTATATCATTATTCTATTGTATCTAGAAGTTCCATCAACCAAACATGTATTTATTTTGAGATAGAGACCAGTGATGTTATTCCTTCGACCTTAGAGTCGCGCGTTATATTTCTGTGGTTTTCTTATGGTTTTGAGTTTCCTTTTGAATTTTGATCCTCGCCGTTGGCGTTGTATATTTTATTGCTTGTGTGGTTGTGACCGTCGATTGACGAAGAGCTAGCTCCCGCTTGGGGATGCCTTTTTATTGATTTCGTATACTATTCATGTTGTATCCCGTTTGGGAGCTAGTATTTACAAAGGAGACTCTGCCAAAATTTTCAGGAAATTTTGTTGTTTAAAAAAAAACCGCATAATTCGGCTTATGCTATTGAAACTACATGCTTTAAGTTGGATTTTCCTGCACTCTACATCTTTTCTTGGTTTGGATTTCTGGGTTTTCGGTTTACTTAGATTACGTACGCCTCGAGATGTTCGTTGTTTAAGTGCCGGTCATGTTCCGTACTTCGGGTCGTGACAGAACTGCTATCTGACAATTGGTATAATAGCATCTAGGAGTTCTCGGAGAGTCCGTTCAGTGTACCCAGTCTCCACTGAGGACCCGTACACCATCTTTGATTTCAAACACCGATGGATATGGGATCATCCATCGCCAATCATATGGGTCAAGATGCGTATCCGCTAGTCTACTCTTGTGTATCGATGCCCTGTCTCGATACACCCTCGACTAGGAACAGTTATAGGATGTACTCGTCGACTACCCTTGCCCTACTAGTATGATCTTATCATAGTCCCAGTAGTCGAGTACATATCCCAAGGTCTTTATCAACATGTGAGAGCAAGACAGTAAACTAATACAAGTCAACATGTTAAGACAAAGTGAAACCAAATAGCATACTATCTTGTCGAGAAAGAAAGTCCACTCTATATATATCCAAGCATTCACTATAATATACATCATTTGTACAACAATGGCCTCTAGGGCATATATATAACTAACAATCTCCTACTTGCACTAAGGACAGCTGTTGTAGTATCTCATACTCAACATCCCGAAGAGTCTCTCAAACTATGTCTGGGGAATGGCCTTCGTGAGTGGATCCGCAGTGTTGTCCTTCGTATCAACTCTCCTGACCTCGATCTCCCGGCGATCAACTATCTCCCGAATCAGGTGATACCGCCTCAGAATCTGTCTGGACTTCTGATGGGACCTGGGTTCCTTGGCCAAAGCCACAGCTCTATTGTTATCATAATACAAAGGTATTGGATGCTCAATGGATGGAACTACACCAAGTTCAGTAATGAACTTCTTCATCCAGACAGCCTCTTTGGCAGCATCGTTAGCAGCGATGTATTCAGCTTCCATTGTCGAGTCTGCAACGGTTTCCTATTTGGAACTCTTCCAACACACCGCCCCTCCATTGAGGGTAAAGACAAATCCTGAGTGCGACTTAGAGTTGTCCTTATCACTTTGGAAGCTTGAATCGGTAAAGGACTCCACCTGGAGTTCTCCGTTACCATACACCAAGAACATCTCTTTAGTTCTTCTCAAGTACTTAAGAATGTTCTTCACAGCTGTTCTGTAACTCTCTCCAGGATCTTCTTGATACCTACTCACTACACTTAGTGAGTATGTTACATCGGGTCTGGTATAAAGCATCGCGTACATGATAGAGCCTACTGCCGAAGCATAGGGTATCCCTTGCATGCGAGCTCTCTCCAAATCAGCCTTGGGAGACATCTCTTTGGAGAGAGTGAGTCCAGAGATCGTGGGTTGGTTCCCATACTTGGATTCTTCCATACTAAACCTTTTTAGTATGGTGTCAATGTACCTGGATTGGGACAATCCCAATATCCGTTTAGATCTATCTCTATAGATCTTAATTCCCAGTATGCAGGAGGCATCACCTAGATCTTTCATTGAGAATCTTTTTGATAAGAAGAGCTCGACCGAATGCAGCATAGGAACATCATTTCCTATCAAGAGTATGTCATCCACGTACAATACGAGGAAGACAACCTTACTCTCTGCGGCTTTTTTGTATATACAAGGTTCATCTATGTTTTTGATGAAGTCAAACTCTTTGACTACAACATCAAAACAGATGTTCCAACTCCGCGATACTTGCTTTAACCCATAAATGTATTTAAGCAGCTTGCACACCTTTCCGCTACTCCCACTATCTACGAAGCTCTCTGGCTGAGTCATGTACACGCACTCTTCTAAATCACCATTTAGAAAGGCGGTCTTAATATCCATTTGCTAGATTTCGTAGTCATGGTATGCAGCAATGGAAAGTAGGATCCGGATGGACTTAAGCATAGCCACTGGAGAAATGGTTCCATCATAATCCACACCTGGTCGTTGACGAAAACCCTTTGCAACAAGTCTAGTTTTGAAAGTCTCAACTTTTCCATCTACACCTAGTTTCTTCTTAAAGATCCACTTGCTCCCAATGGGTTTTACCCCTTCAGGAGCAACTTCCAAATTCCATACTTTGCTGGTGTACATAGATTCCATTTCAGATCGCATTGCATCCAGCCACTTCACAGAGTCCCCACTCGTGATGGCCTGCTCGAAACTAGTTGGGTCATCATCTTCCATGATGCAATCCTCGCTCCCACCATCAACGAGAAAACTGTAGTATCTCTCAGGTGGATGAGAAACCCTCCTAGATCGGCGGAGAGGCTGCGGTTCGTTGGGAACTACTGAATCCTCTGGTTCCACTAAATCTTCGGTTGCAGTTTGTGTCACTGGAACCTCTTCCAGCTCTACCTCTTTGCCATTAATTTGTTTAACAAGAAATTCCTTTTCTAAAAAAGTGGCATGTTGAGCAACAAACACCTTTTGTTGTTCACCGTGGTAGAATAGATATCCGTACGAATTCTTTGGATATCCCACAAACTTGCAGAGAACTGATCGTGCCTCAAGTTTGTCCGGATTTTACCTTTTGACATAGGCTAGACAACCCCATATCTTAACTCGTTTAAGATAAGATCTCTTCCCAATCCATATCTCATATGGTGTGGTAGGTACAGATTTAGATAGAGCTTGATTCAATAGGTATGCTTCTGTCTCAAGCGCATAACCCAAGAAGGAAACAGGTAACTCAGCAGTGCTCATCATAGAGCGCACTATATCTAATAGGGTGCGATTCCTCCGCTCCGATACACCATTGTGCTGTGGTGTATAGGGAGGTCTAAGCTGAGAGAGAATCCCATTCTCTTTTAGATAATCTAGAAACTCATTGCTCAAGTATTCTCCTCCTCGATCAGATCGAAGGATCTTAATACTTTTGCCCATTTGGTTCTCTACTTCGTGCTTATATTCCCTAAATTTCTCAAAAGCTTCAGATTTTTGTTTCATCAGGAACACATGTCCGTATCTTGAGTGATCGTCAGTGAATGTAATGAAGTAGGAATAACCGTTCCTAGCATGTGTAGATATGGGTCCACATACATCACTATGTATCAGCCCCAAGAGTTCTGTAACTCTTACTCCGTGTCCACTAAACAGAGTTTTGGTCATTTTTCCTTTGAGACATGACTGGAAAGTGTCATAAGATGATAATTCGAATGGATTCAAATATCCATCCTTATGCAATTTAGCTAGCCGTGTCGCATTGATATGACCTAGTCTATAATGCCACAAGAAGGATTCGTTCATTCTGAACTTTTCCTCTTGTTTGTGTTCTATATATTAAGAATTGTAGTTTGATTTAGAACGTACATGCCATTATTTAACGATCCTGATCCTATCAACTTTTGATTCAGGAATATGTTCATAACATTATCCTGTATTACAAAATTATATCCTTCTTTATTCAATAAAGAAACTGATATAATATTGCATATCAGGGTCGGAATGTAATAGCATTCGTTCAGAATCAATGTATTACCTTTTGGTAACACAAGGTGATATTCGCCAACAGCCTTGGCTGCAACATCTGCACCATTCCCTACTCTTACGGAATGATCACCCATTTCCAGTTCTCTACCTTTACGTAGCCCACGTAACATATTACATATGTGGGATCCTGATCCGGTATCTAATACCCAGGACGTAGAGTGAACTGAGAAACAGTTCTCAATAACTAACTCTCCCGAAGAAGATGCATCAGCATACTTGTTCTTCGTTAGGGCGGCATGAGAATCCAGATATTCTCCTATTTCCTGCTCAGTCTTATAACACTTAGAAGAAAGAACGGGACCAACGTTCCCCTGCTCAGTATAATATGCGGGTTCAGTCAATACATCCATATTTTTATCTTGATTAGGGCCTGACATGGTCACTACCTGGAGAGAGAGAGAAGAAAAACACTTTAGCGTATGCTCTAGCAAGATTAGATTGGTTATTATCTTATCTAATAAGGATGTCTCCCACTGTTTTTATCAAATCTTCCTTCAAACCCTAAAAGGAAAGACTAACCGGGATTAATTACACCTTACAAGTTCACCAATCTTTCAGCCAGGCCAGTGTTGGTACTTTGAGGGAGGTTCCCCGTGCTTTCGCATGGACCTAATTAAAATAAACCTCATTTTCACAGAGGCATAACCCTGTTAACACCTTTCTAGACACCTACTTGATCGGCTAATTGTCCTGTGTAAAATTCTCCCAAGAGTAACTTTTACTCACAGTGGGTATCGGGATCCAACTATCTCATAGGAGGTATGCAATCTCATTGCAAATTTCAACACTTGAAATTCCCGATAACATTCTGCCCCTAGCGATTTATGACCTTGACAAGGTCAACAAAGCATAAATCACAAGTCAAGTTCAACCCGTCATTTCCCGATTGAATTAAACCCACCCGCATGACCCTTGACAAGGTCAACAAGGTCATACGAATACCCTAATCCAATCACATCTTATGTTTTAGCAGATAAACATTAATTAGCTACCGAACACTGTTCCTAGACAAGGTCAACAAACGCAGTACAAATACTAAGTAGGATTTATCTGAAATGACAGAGGGCTACGACAGGTTTTTCAGAAAACCTATTGCATAATGAACTTGATATCATTGTAGAAACAAGTGATTTTGAAAAGGAGTGTTTTTTAGGCTTTTCTAGTTTCGCTAAAGAGGTCACTCCTGGTGAAGGGATCTCGGCTCTTTCCTTATCGAATAAGGTACAGGATATTTTATAAATACTACGGTGCAAAGCAAGAACTATAGAAGCAATCAAAAACTAAACCGTGAGTTTGTAGCATCTGCCAGTTTTGCTAAAGAGGTCACTCCCGGTGAAGGGATCTCGGCTCTTTCCTCATCGAATAAGGTGCAGGGTATATCATATATACCGCTATGCAAAGCAAAACTGTAACTACCCTTTTTATAAAGTTTTAATTCTACAACATCTTTTAGGTTTCTTTTATTTTATTAATCTCATTAATAAATCCCATCAGTTATGCTTCCTAAGTATCACAGAAGAAACGAAAGCAGTAATATTTATATATCATCATATATATATAGTATAAGCATTCGTCTCACGCAGTAATATGATCTCATCACAGAACATTGCAGCAGAAGATAACATATGAAATATTGGATATAATAGGACGACCGTGTTTTATATCGATCCTGTATAAAACACGGATTCCACGGTTGCGATGAATAGCCAAACCCACATCCCTAGACCCCTACGAGAGCGGCAAGTAACACTGCCAATTCTAAGGTTAGGAGACCCGGTCTCGACTCCTCGAGATGGCCTTCTACTGGACCCTAGAACCCGGTTACTTGTGCTCCCCTCCTTGGGTCTATACTAATGCGGAAAAGTAAATAATATACAATGGTGACATCATCCTCAACCCGGAAGTGCCCCAATAAAAAAATATTACATACATTTGAATTTTACATGAATGAAAATAAAAACCCTCATCTCACATAAAACCCCCGGCTATTCAGAACACGACGATCCAATATAACATATCACAGCAACACATAATATCTCATATCATCAACGTAAGCAAGTATGCGTATCCCGATTGTCGTTGATGTATAGCAACGAAGCCGGCGATACACCACATACTACGCTTACGGTCACAGAAAAGAAAGTGTAAAACTACAACATTTGAAATCCACAATCACTTTAGACATCTTAAATCCAAAATATCACATACTTCGCATTTCATGCCTAACTATATGAATTCCAGATATTTTATCACATTCTAGATAAATAGACAATGTTAAACTTTCCGATCGAATAAACAAACACCCAAGATTTCTCAAATAGCCCAACACTTAAGCGGAGTTCAAAAATCCCAGAACATGTCACCGCGCCAATGAACCAACCGTAGAAGGGTCAAACCAACGCCTCACATGTGGCAACGCTAAACTACCACAAACCATAGGGTTCCATGGCAATTTTGACGGTCACATAATCGAGTTAAGGTTACGTTCTTCTAGAGGGTCCACAGATAAGCTTGCATGTTTTTCCAAAAGATTCAAACTCAAGAAAAAATCCAACACTTGAAAGTTTTTCGTGCCGGGAAAAAGTGAGTTATTGATATCCGTTTGAACATTTTAACACGTTCTAAATTATCCGGAAAAACTAAACGATATTAAACTTTCCGATCGAATCAAAGAATACAAAAGATCTCCAGAAAACTAAACACTTGAGTAAAATTAAAAATGCCCAGAAGCATGTAGTAATACATACAGATGAACCCTAGAAATAACTATCCCTGACACCCAAGTACTGCCGCGGAACCGCCGCTAAAGCATGGTATGGCCCCGGATCCGCGATGACTTAAAGGCTACAGTGAATCGTATTTCACAGTAATCCATAAAATTACCTGCTTGATTTTCTGAGTATTTTTAATAGGGAAAAAACCATCTTTTTAAAAAAATTCCAGAGAGGGGGTCAAATACGACGTTTCGGGGTTCGATCGGACTTTTAACTTCGTCTGCACGTTGCCTAATGCTCTAGCTAGGCTCTGATACCACTGTAGGGTTACTAGGCACTATCATAAGGGTCTATAAGGCATCAACCATGCCGAATTTAAATTTTCCAAGTGCCGAACAACCTAAAGCGAGGATCTTTGCTAGAGTTTTAGGGGTTAACAAAGTATGTAAACAACTTTACATCTAAGAGAGGGGATTACAACCTTTGTAGTCCGTTCCTTCACATCATAAGCTCTGAGTAGAAGTCCCTTCGCCGCGATCCATGAACTTCCGGACTCAAGAGAGGCTCCACAAGCCGAACGATCCATTCTTGCTTGAAGTTTTCCTTTTCGAAGATGGTCTACCTTGAAGAATCTTTAACTCAAGCTCTCATTTCTCTAATCAAGTATTAGTGAAGTGAACACCCTCATCTAAGTGGCTAGAATAGATGAGGATGATGAAGTAGGATTTTAGCTCTCTTCTGTTTTCAATTTCTCACCGTAATTCATCACATGTAAAAAGCTAGCAAGCTTTATCAAGAGGAAGAAGAAGATGAAACCTTTTGTGATGAATAATGAATTATTGCTATGGTTACAAATCCAACCTTGAGTTAAGTATGAAGGGCTTAACTCATGTAGAGAATAAACCTAAGGTAAAGGGCTTGGGTTAGGTTAGAAAATATCTAAGCAAAATATCATAACAAACTATCTTTGCTTAAAACAAAAATAAATCTTTTAGAAGCTTCATGAAAAAGCTAACCCAAATCAAACCCTAACTATGTTTAGTCTCCACAAATCATGTTGTATTTGTAACCCTAACTTGTTACAATATTATATATCACATATATAATACATTTTTGTAATAAAAAAATAATAATACAATTAACATATATCGCATATATATCAATGTATTATCCGATGAGAAAAAGAATCAATAAAGTGAGCTTATATTAGTTAATGTAATTTAATATATCACATATATAATTATACATTAAATCATCGAATCAACACTTGATCCGACAATCCGGCTATATCGTATATAACCGACTAATATAACATGTAGCGATTCATCGAATCAACACTTGATCCGATGACCCGGCTATATCACATATACCCGGCCGATATCTAATATCGCGAGAATAGAATACGGTATCTCATATCGTAATATTCTCGATCCCGCACATATCACATATGTGCTCCTACTCTGTTTTGCTTGAGCCAAGAAACCTTTGTGTAGGACTCTAAAGAATCGTCATTATGCCGACAGTAGGTGATGATCGTATCAAACAACCACAAGCTGCAAGCGGTCAGCTAAACGTAACAGCCACCCAAGTATTGAGCGATCAGAAGATCAACAAGAAAGCCTGTACATTCTCTTGTGAATCCAATCAGTAACACTACCGTACAGTCCGGTCTCTTCGTCTGATATGTCGCATATCAAGTCTAGGGGTGATATACGTCAGACCCCAGTAACCGATAAGTCGTGTCGATTTGAGGCTCATAACTAGTTGAGAAACTACTGATAACTCTTACCAGCTGCACTACATATCAGCTCTGGCCAGGGACTTCCAGTTATAGCCAATCGAGCACAGCACAACATCAACTCCCTATACCGGGAAAGACGAATCCCCTCCTATCGCTCATTGCCTCCATGTGATTCAGGACTGTACCTAAAAGCCACCGTTTTGCACGCCCTCTTGGACGTGGTAAGGTGGAAATCAAAGCACAGTGGGAATCACACAAGACTCTATGATGATCTCAGGTTTACAGACTAACCTGTACCAGTGTCACCGGAGAACTGCTATCTGACGATTGGTATAATACCATCTAGGAGTTCTCGCCGAGTCCGTTCAGTGTACCCAATCTCTACTGAGCACCCGTACACCATCTTTGATGTCAAACACCGATGGATATGGGATCATCCATCGCCCATCATATGGGTCAAGATGCGTATACGCTAGTCTACTCTGGTGTATCGATGCCCTGTCTCGATACACCCTTGACTAGGAACAGTTATAGGATGTACTCGTCGACTACCCTAGCCCTACTAGTATGACTCATCATAGTCCCAGTAGTTGAGTACATATCCCAAGGGCTTTATCAACATGTGAGAGCAAGACAATAAACTAATACAAGTCAACATATTAAGAAAAAGTGAAACCAAATAGCATACTATCATGTCGAGCAAGAAAGTCCTCTCTATATATATCCAAGCATCCACTATAATATACATCATATGTACAACAATGGCCTCTAGGGCATATATATTACTAACAGAAGGACCTTGAGCGGAGTTGATCCAAGCTTCGAGAAAAGCCGTAGGAGTCCTAAAGACCGAAGGAGTTAGATATAAAGGTTGTATTTCCTTTACCTTTAGTTTAGACTTCACATAATGATGTTATTACCCTAATCTCTAGTTACGATTCGTAGTGCGTTCGTAATAGCCTTCTAGAATTCTAAAAGTTCACTACTTTATGGTTATGCAACCTTACTAGAGGCGCTACTACACACCACCACTCACTTCCCTCCTTAAATAACTCTAGATCCATCTCCAAATAATCCCCAAAACCTTACACTCCCTTCACAAAAATTGATCCCCATCTCTTCCTCTACACATTGGACCAAGCAAAGTGGGATATTGACGACATTGGGAAGTTAGTGCTGTCTAGAGTGGCCTAAATGAGATATAACTTCTTCCTTTTAGTTTAGTTTGTGCGATATCGTATTTTAAGTGTCGTTTTGTGATATCGATAATCTGCTGTGACCCTGCGTTTTCACTGTAAAAACAAACAGTATGGTAGTGTTGTACTCGAGACCCTGAGTGTTCACCTGAAACCCTATCCCTTTCCCATCGGTTTTAGCCGGCGACTCTGGGGCCAATTCCGGCGACCTCGGGTGGGTAGGAGAGTTAGGGCTTGGGTTTCGTAGGGTAGTTGCCTGAAGCTGTTTAGAGGTGGTTGGTCCTACTAGATTTTTCTGTAATGAAAATAGGTGAAATCTGGGAACAGTTGTGAGTATTTACATGACCATGGTGACACGATTCCTGACCTAAGCCATAGAAGTGAACCCGACGCACGAACTTAGGATTTGTTCTGTATCGGTTTTGTGACTTTTAGTGCGCCTACAGGGTATCTGGAGCAACCTAGGACATTTTTGAGTAAACCAAACAATACCATGGATTAAATTAAGTCACTAGGAGACCACTCTGACCAGATGAACCCAAACAGAGACCGCTGGGCCGGCGAGCTCGGATTTTGGGTGGGGGTGATCGGCCACTTCATGGTTTATGGTGCAGGGAATTTTACAGTAGCTCACACACTCCCTGTACTACACCCTAGACTTGTTTTTGCACCTTGTTTTTGCCTGAGTCAAAATCTGGAAGCACCTTGGTGTGATTTTGGCTATGGTTTCAATATTTTGAAATGCTGATTTTTGATATTTGGATTCGTATTTAGTTGTTGGATATTTGTACATCAACAACAAGGGTTGTTTAGGTGATTTTGTACGCGTAAACTATAGGTTCTAACCTATGAGGAATGCGCGTGCCGGATTGGATTTCAGAACTTAATTTTAATATCGTTACGATATGTGTTGTTATTGTAGGTACCTTCGCATGGATTCCGAGGTGACAGAGCGTGGCGTCATCGACATCGGCAAGCGAAGACCACGGTGAGTAGAACTATATCTACGGGGGAAGTCGGGTGGATGGCGTATAGCACCCCCGCAAAGTTTTGGTGGAAACCGATTTGTAGCATATGGTTAAGAAAAACTAGATTAGGAAATTAGGGTTAGAGTTAAAAGATTATTAGTGAAACCATATTAGAAACTAAGGACAGTTAGAAGTGATATGATACGACTAGTATGTGATGACGGAACTTGAGGATGATATTTGATGATATCTCCGTTTAGGGTACTATAGGACTAGATAGTCGACGTAGGTGTGTCATCCGAACCATACCTACTTCCAAACTGAAGAATCGTATGCATCTTTTAAACAGATACCTTGAGGGACGTTACGGATTTTCAAATAATATCCTTTCTTTAAAAACACCGTAGCCCCTACTTTCAAAACTACGATTCGCATCTTTCAAAAACTGTTGTATGGTTCGGGTGTGTATGTTAAATTAGATACGTATACTTATAGTAAACGCAGAATGTATTTGTAAAATTGACTTGATGAAGGATATAAATGCAATAAAAAGAGAATACGATTTAATACGTGATTTAATGATATGATGGTATACGGATGCGAGTCGATTGAGATGATTTATACCCTACCGATCCCCTGATATAATATTATTGCGGATGTGACCTGGGACATAAGTATATAAAGATATTTATATGTGTTGTGAATCGTAAGTGTTAGCCATACGTGATGTTAGGTCTGTACCCTCCTCGACTATTAGATTGATAGGATCCCTGATAGCTTAATGCCGCCGTACGATGATTTTCCGTGCGTGATGAGTTGACTTGATGATTGATCCATACCCTTGACAAGAGGTTGTCGTACAATGGATTATACCGTACGCGATGTTGTTGGGTTGGATGCCGATTGATAGATTCACCGACTTGATCATGTTAGATATGTATACCTTATAGCTTTTAGCTGATGATTTACCTTATGATGCATTCATGTTATTCGCATTGCATTACTTATACCTGTGCTAGTACACCTGCACCATTATTGATGATGCGTATGTCACACGTACACAAATTGCCGGCTCACACACTTCATCATCGATAATTACCATGTCACTATACAGTAGGGTTGGTGCATCATGACATACATATTGTATACTCATGCTTGTGTATATACACATTTGTATATCCATATTGGTGCACACATACATTGATACGTCTATATTTGCGCATATACACATTTGTATATCCATATTGGTGCAAACATACATTAGTACATCCATACTTGAGCATATACACATTGCATACCCATATTGGCGCATATACACATTGGTACCTCTATACTTGCACATATACATATTGTACCTACATAGATAACTGGTTTTATTGGGAAATTGGGAACCGCGTGTTATATTTTAAAAACTGGAATCATTTAAAAGAGCGGTTTTCCCTTAATATGTCATATCATTGTTCCATGTTGCATGATATACGGATATGCTTACATTTCTATTATATGTCGCATACATCATGCTCTATGATTTTACGCATTGAGATATGTTGTTTTCATGAGATTTCTGGATTTGAGAACCGTGGACATTTTAAAAGAGATTTTGTGTTGTTTTAAAAACCCTGTTTCTCTTGATATGATATTTCAGTGCGTCCACTATGCGTTTTCTCGGTTCTGAGACGTGTGACATGTGAAAACCGATTCGAGGAGCTGGATGAGGCCGATTGCGGGTACATGGTGGACCCGATATGGTACCCCGGGGCGAGAACGGATTGCTGTGCTGTAGACGGTGAGCCTGTCAGTGGGACTACTACCTACCGGTGATAGTATTTGGGCTCGGCGGATATCCGGAGTCGAGAGATGATATCGGCCGATCCGGACTGTTGGAGCCCGATATATGAGGATTTACATGTCGATGTTGGACATAGTTTTCATGATGTTTCGAATGTCGATGCTGGACACTCAGGTTCCATGATTTTGATGTGTCGCGAGGGACACCCGTTGATTTATATCCTCATACTTTCATGTATATGCTTTTATGATATTCACAGACATTGATTATATGGTTGGATGAGATCCACATGCATACATACATTGATTTTATGGTTGGAGGAGATCCACCTGCACACAGACACTGGTTATATTGTTGGATTATATCCGTATACATATAGGTATTGATTACATTGTGGGCACATATGATGACCCGGTCACCCTAGATATCATAGTATTACCTTTATGATATAGTTTACCTAGGAGTCGTTGTTTATTCGAGTTCTACTTGTTGGTGTTTTTCTACTCACGAGTTGGCAACTCACCCCCGTTGTGCCACAGTTCTTGCAGGTTGACCGCATGGATCCGTAGAGGCATCGCTGGCACATAGCTTCATTTGGGTGTTTTGCTTTGGTAGGTGGGATATTTGTATCGTACCCACTCTTGTATTTATATTTCACATTGTATCTAGTAAACTCCATCAATCAAAATTAGTAAATTGTATAAGTAATGAGACTTAGTGAGATTTGTGGTTGTGAGACTTAGAGCGAGAGTATTTCTGCTACTTGTGGTTTTGATGTCTTTCTTATTTCTTTACCTTTTGTGGTGAACTTCGTCGTTGAGCGTCGTATACTTATTTTTATGCTTGCGTGGTTGTGATCCGCCAGTTGGCGAAGAGCTAGCTCCTGCTTGGGGGTGCCATTATTCTTGTTATGTATTTGTGGTTTTGGATCAAAATATACAAAGGAGGTGCTGCCCAAATTTTTTAGAAAAGACGAACCACGTTTTCAAACTAGTAAATTTTACTTGTATCATTCATGTTCCTTTTCTATGCATTAAGAAAACTTGATTTCATTATACCTTTATTTCAAAACTTCACCTCCTTTATTTTCTTAAAAAGGTTTAGATTTCTGGGTTTCGGCTTACTTGAGTTACGTTACGCCTTTAGACGTTGTGTGATTTAAGTGCTGGTCACGAGCTAATATTTCGGGTCATGACAAAGTTGGTATCAGAGCGTTAGGTTTAACCTTTGTTCGAGTCTATGTTGGACTATGCGGAGTCTAGGGCGGGTATGTATTTCGGAACCTAGGCTTAACCTTATGGAACTTAGACTTGAACGGGGGGTATTAGACCCGAACTTTCGTTTCATAGGTTGACCCTGATTGATGGAGTAGGTAGCTTGAGTAGAGTGATGTACCGTACATATGTTCTGCGGTATATTTATGATACAATACTCCACTTATGAAACCTTAGGATGTACATGTTTTTGAGACTTATGATTCTCTTCATACCTATGATTATACATCCATTTGAGATCCTTGATTCGACTTGTTTCCATGATCATACTCTCATTGATGCTATTCCTTCTTATGATCATGTATCCATTCTGGATCTGTCATTTCCTTTCATGCCTTTGATCTGTTTTTATCGATACTCAATTGAGGTTCCTGTCACCATGATTTGAGCGCAGATTGAGCTGCTGCTAGTGATGCGGTCAGGGCGAGCTCGTCTGGTACGAGGGCTGACCATTGTGTTTTCTGGTGACATGGGGACGTCTCGATGTAGTGTTATATTGTGACCTCTTGTGGAGGCGAGTGCTTGGTTTTACACTGGATGATCGGGCCATTGTTAGAGCTGCCAGTTGTGAGAGGACTGTTGATGTACAGCCTACCCCAGAGATTTTGATGTCGCCTACCGTGCAGGCAGATGACCCAGTTGTTGCTGAGATTGATAGGATGTCGCCTACAGACTTTACGAGTTGAGATCGCTGGAGCTCCCAGACAGAGATGCGATAGAGGATAGCTAGTCTACCCCGAGTTGAGAGACGAAGGCGATTCGTCAGATTGATGCGCTGACGGAGGCCCAGTTGAGTTGAAGATTTTCAATGTGGAGAGTCTTACTCAGATCTAGATCAGACCGATCTAGAGATGGCCGTTGATGTATCATTTTCATGGAGGATTGAAGCATTGTTTAGCATGCGGGCGAAGAGTATTCACATGTTGTATAGGCGAAGCTAAAGAGTTCGAGCGAGTCTCAAAAACCCATTTTTCCTAAGTTTAAAGTGTTCGGAGGAACATGCAGGTAATTCTGTGGACCCTCTAGAAGAATGAAACCCTAACTCGACATGATGACCATGGAACCGCTTTTGAACCTTAGGGTTTGTGGCAGTTTAGCGGTGCCATCAGTAAGGCTTGGGTTTGCCCGGCTGGTCCAGAGATACTGTGGTATGTACCAGATATTATTAGACTGTGCTCAGGTGTTGAGCCTTTGGGAAATTTTGGGACCTTGATGACTCGATCAAAAATTTTGACATCGTCCGGATATCAATGATAGAAGACCAGTAAGCTGACCAGCTTTGGATAAAGGACCTCACCCAGATACGTTGTGAGTTGATCCAGAATGGACGAGTATTGAGTATTCCTCCCATGGTTGGGACGAGTTCCCGAGGACGTGTTCGGTTAGAGATCTTCTACAGAGTGATGAAGATGCCGAGTTCGTGATTTTGAGTCCGTGTGAGAGACTCCGGATTGACTGTAGCCGAGACAATTGCAGTACGCAGACAGCATGACGTGACGTCAAGTGGATGATGATACAGACGAGTGGAACCAGAGGTTCGTACGAGACGCTGACGAGATGTTGTTACTCCCCGTCGAGATGAGAGATCTGATATGTGTACAGAGGAGTTGGGATACGGCCAGTTCCCGATGAAATATTGTGCTGGAAACACAGATGTCCAGGAGACGAGAAAAGATTATGCAAGAGTACCATCCTCCGTATTGTTCGGCATAGGCGAGATCGGAAGAGACCTTGAGCCGGATTCCTTCCAGGACACTGCTGCAATGAAATTTGCACCCAGGATCAGTTGTGTCACGTGTACTCAGAGGACCAGACGCCGATGCCAGTGACGTGCTGCTTTACGAGTGGTCGTGATGATTGACCGAGAGATGACCAGAGAAGTGCCAGGACGGAATCGTCCCCGTTAGCACACCTGACCGGGACGATGAGCCGATGGATTGTGAGATTGGTAATCCGCATAGAAAATGAGGACCCAGAGACAGAAGACGCCAGACTGTGAGCAGAAGGCAAGCGGATGTTCTTGCTCTGCCAGTTTTGGGCGCACCAATACATTTTTCGATATTGTAGGAGGTGTACCTCAATATCATTTGTTGCGTTTTGCGGTTGTGATCCGAGTATCACGTTTATATCGCTGGGACTTGAGTTTTGATGATGAGTTTCCTAATATTGATTTTGTGCACCATGGCTGCACCTACTGGGTATTTACATTTTGTGCATAGTTATTGCACTTGAGATATATTTTTATACACCGTTGTGTTAGTTTTTGATTTGTGCATATCTATTGCACTTGATATTGATTTTGTGCCTTGGCTGCACATGTTTATGATTTCGTGGATCCCATACAGTTGATTTGATTTTGTGCATGTGGTACGCACTCGATTTGATTTTTACACTCGGTATAGCTTATATGTACTTGCAGTGCATTAATATGTGTTTTGTGCACGTAGTTGCACACGTTTATGATTTTATACACCTTGGTACACTCGATGTTGTTGTTTACGCATTTGAGTTTTTGATCGGTATTTTGTGCACAGGATGCACTGTATTAGTATTTCGTGCACTGGATGCACCGTATTTGTATTTCATGCACTTGATGCACCAGATTTATATTTCGTGCATTTGTTGCACTAGATTTTCGTTTCATGCGTTGTCGCACCAGATTTATATTTCGTGCGTTTGTCGCACCAGATTTATGTTTCGTGTATTAGTTGCACTAGATTTTCTTTTCGTGCATTTGTTGCACTGGATTTCTGTTTTTGTGTATTGGTTGTGCAAGTTCGGTATTTTGTGCATTGGTTGCACTAGATTTATACTCCGTACATTGTTGCACCGATTTATGTCTTTGAGCCTTTGTGTTATCCGATTTGTGTTTTCGTGCGCGTTGGTACTTACCGTTCGTTTTCGTGCATGCTATTGCACTATATGCTTTTACAGCCCCGACGTACTTTGGTTGGATTTTTGCGCATATTAGGCGCATGATTTTGGATTTTTGTGCGTATCGGATGCACTTGAGTGAGATTTTTACTCGTGCATGTCGGATGCCCTTGATTTAGATTTTACTCGTGCATGTTTGATGCACTTGATTTAGATTTTCTTTCGTGCATGATGGATGTACCTGATTTGGATTTTTGCGCATGTTGGGCGCATGATATGAGATGTGATTTCGTGCACACCTGCACTCGATTTGGGATTTTTATTCGTGCATGTTAGTTTCACCGGATTGAGATTTTCGTGCACTCTAGGTACACTTGATATTATTGTCGTGCACACCCGTTGCACAGGACAGATGTTTTCATGCACACCCGTTGCACTTAGTTTTGCTTTTATGCATATTGTAGCACATGTATTTGGATTTTATTTCCGTGCGCACCAGACGCACGTGATGGTTAGATACGCCTTTTGAGGCTGATTTTGCTTTTGAGCACTTTGTTTTCATGATAGGCACTATGTTATGTAGTAGCCGAACAGGACTGATCCGAGAACAGTACCTGAGTACTTTGCATGCATTAAAAGTTTACCAAGAGGTTTTTAAAAAGAGCTATAGTCTCGCTATTTCCTACGTGTCCTGGAGCGACACGAACGTTTTTAAAGGAAAACCTTTTGGGATATTTTGAAAGAAGACGGAACGTATACTTAGCAAAACATATATGAACATATATTATTATTTTAAAATGAGTGTCCGTCACTTATGCCGTGAGTTACGCATTCACGCGGCGATTTAGAAAAGATTTTGCATGAGTTTTATTCAGTTCTTGAAAGTTTTCCAAAGATGCATATTATACACGTATTATGGTATTTGACTAGTGCATACTGAATTTTATTAGTGGATTTCAAGATCTGTATCTCCATTGTAACTACGAGGATAGACGTGCAAACCCGATGATTTGCGTGATATTTGACGGAGTTCGATTTTGAGTTTTGTATTCGTTTTCATGTGCACTTGACGCGCTGTGTTGTTTCTGCATTTTCCGTGATTTCGGAGCCCCGTTGATTTGAGCTGATTATTAAAATGTTTTAGATTTTAGGGGTTTAAATTTAAATTCGGGGACCGAATTTATTTAAGGAGGGAAGATTGTAATATTTCAGAAAATATAAAATATTATTTTTGGAATTTGATATTAAAATAATATATTTCCCGAAAACTGACCGATTTGCGAAATTGGGGTTTTCGAAAAAGGTTATAAATATATACCGATAATTGTGAAATAAACGAAAATTAAAATGATTTATTCATTTAAAAATATATTTAAATGATTTGGCATTTATAAAATTTATTATATGCAATTTGGATAAAAACCCGATTAGTGCACTGCTAATCGCGATTAAGCCAAATCCGTATTTCTACAGTTTTTCATGATTAGTGCACCATGACATATTACATGTTATTTCATTTATGTTGTTTTATTTGGGTGTATGTGTTTTTGGTGAGAAAAGAAAGGGGAAAAGGTGTAATGATGATTTGGAGAGAGAGAGGGGACATAATGATGACTTGGAGAGAGAGAGTGTGTGTGAAAATAAGTGAGAGAGAGGGGGGCTTCCATATCCTTACCCCATCATTTTCTCCTCCTTCTTCATCTTTCTCTAACCCCACTCCCCTCCTTAAATAACCCTAGATTCATCTCCAAATAATCCCCAAAACCTTACACTCCCTTTTCAAAAATTGATCCCCATCTCTTCCTCTGCACATTGAACCAAGCAAAGTAGGATTTTGACGACATTGGGAAGTTAGTCTGTCTAGAGTGGCCTAAATGAGGTATAACTTCTTCCTTTTTGTTTAGTTTGTGCGATATCGTATTTTAAGTGTCGTTTTGTGATATCGATAACCTGGTGTGACCTCGAGTTTTCGCTGTAAAAACAAACAGTGTGGTAGTGTTGTACTCGAGACCCTGAGTGTTCACCTGAAACCCTATCCCTTTCCCATCGGTTTTGGCCGGCGGCTTTGGGGCCAATTCCGGCGACCTCGGGTGGGTAGGAGAGTTAGGTCTTGGGTTTCATAGGGTAGTTGCCTGAAGCTGTTTAGAGGCGGTTAGTCCTACTAGATTTTTCTGTAGTGAAATAGGTGAAATCTGGGAACAGTTGTGAGTGTTTACATGACCATGGTGACACGATTCCTGACCTGATCCATAGAAGTGAACCCGATGCACGAACTTAGGATTTGTTCCGTATCGGTTTTGTTACTTTTAGTGTGCCTACAGGGTATCTAGAGCAACCTAGGGCATTTTTGAGTAAACCAAACAATACCAGGGACCAAATTAAGTCACTAGGAGACCACTCTGACCAGATGAACCCAAACAGAGACCCCTGGGCCGGCGAGCTCGGATTTTGGGTAGGGATGATCGGCTACTTCATGGTTTATGGTGCTGGGAATTTTACAGAAGCTCACACACTCCCTGTACTACACCATAGAGTTGTCTGTGCACCTTGTTTTGGCCTGAGTCAAAAATCTGGAAGCACCTTGGTGTGATTTTGGCTATGGTTTCCATATTTTGAAATGCTGATTTTTGATATTTCGATTCATATTTGGTTGTTGGATGTTTGTACACCAACAACAAGGGTTGTTTGGGTGATTTTGTACGCGTAAGCTATAGGTTCTAACCTATGAGCAATGCGTGTGCCGTATTGGATTTCAGAACTTGATTTTAATATCGTTACAATATGTGTTGTTATTGTAGGTACCTTCGCGTGGATTCCGAGGCGACAGAGCGTGGCGCCATCGACTTCGGTAAGCGAAGACCACGGTGAGTAGATCTATATCTACGGGGGAAGTCGGATAGATGGCATATAGCACCCCCGCAAAGTTTTGGTGGAAACTGATTTGTAGCATATGGTTAAGAGAAACTAGATTAGGAAACTAGGGTTAGAATTAAAAGATTGTTAGTGAAACCATATTAGAAACTATGGACAGTTAGAAGTGATATGATACGACTAGTATGTGATGACGGAACTTGAGGATGATATTTGATGATATCGCCGTTTACGGTACTATAGGACTAGATAGTCGACGTAGGTGTGTCATCCGAACCATACTTATTTCCAAACTGAAGAATCGTATGCATCTTTTAAATAGATACCTTGAGGGACGTTATGGGTTTTCAAATGATATCCTTTCTTTAAAAACACCGTAACCCCTACTTTCAAAACTACGATTCGCATCTTTCAAAAACTGTTGTATTGTTCGGGTGTGTATGTTAGATTAGATATGTATACTTATAGTAAAGCTAAAATGTATTTGTAAAATTGACTTGATGAGGGATATAAATGCGATAAAAAGAGAATCCGATTTAATACGTGATTTGGTGATATGATGGTATACGGATGCGAGTCGATTGAGATAATTTATACCTGCCGATCCCCTGATATGAGATTATTGCGGATGTGACCTAGGATATAGGTATATCGAGATATTTATATGTGTTGTGAATCGTGAGTGTTAGACGTACATGACGTTAGGTCCGTACCCTCCCCGTCTTATAGGTTGATAAGATCCCTGATAGCTTAATGCCGCCGTATGATGATTTTCCGTGAGTGATGATTTGACTTGATGATTGATCCTTACCCTTGACTAGAGGTTGCCATACGATGGATTATACCGTACGCGATGGGTTGGATGCTGATTAATAGATTCACCGACTCGATCATGTTAGATATGTATACCTTATAGCTTTTAGCTGACGATTTACCTTATGATGCATTCATGTTATTCGCATTGCATTACTTATACCTGTGCTAGTACACCTGCACCATTATCGATGATACGTATGTCACAGGTACACAGATTGCCGGCTCACACAATTCATCATCGATAATTGCCATGTCACTACACAGTAGGGTTGCTGCATCATAACATACATATTGTACACTCATGCTTGTGTATATACACATTTGTATATCCATATTGGTGCACACATACATTGATACGTCCATATTTGCGCATATACACATTTGTATATCCATATTTGTGCACACATACATTGGTACATCCATATTTGCACATATACACATTTGTATATCCATATTAGTACACACATACATTGGTACATCCATACTTGCGCATATACACATTGCATACCCATATTGGTGCATAGACACATTGGTACCTCTATACTTGCGCATATACATATTGTACCTACATAGATAACTGGTTTTATTGGGAAATTGGGAACCACATGTTATATTTTAAAAACTGGAATCATTTAAAAGAGCGGTTTTCCCTTAATATGTCATATCACTGTTCCATGTTGCATGATATACGGATATGCTTACATTTCTATTATATGTCGCATACATCATGCTCTATGATTTTACGCATTGAGATATGTTGTTTAATGAGATTTCTGAATTTGATAACCGTGGACATTTTAAAAGAGATTTTGTGTTGTTTTAAAAACCCTGTTTCTCTTGATATGATATTTCAGTGCGTCCACCATGCATTTTCTCGGTTCTGAGATGTGTGACATATGAAACCCGATTCGAGGAGCTGGATGAGGCCAATTGCGGGTACATGGTGGACCCGGTATGGTACCCCGGGGCGAGAACGGATTGCTATGCTGCAGACGGTGTGCCTGGAAGTGGGACTACTACCTACCGGTGATAGTATTTGGGCTCGGCGGATATCCAGAGGATACCGACCGGAGTCGAGAGATGATATGGGCCGATCCGGACTGATGGAGCCCGATATATGAGGATTTACGTGTCGATACTGGACACGGTTTTAATGATGTTTCGAGTGTCGATACTGGACACTCAGGTCCATGATTTTGATGTGTTGCGAGGGACACCCGTTGATTTATATCCTCATACTTTCATGCATATGCTTTTATGATATTCACAGACATTGATTATATGGTTGGATGAGATCCACATGCATACATACATTGATTTTATGGTTGGAGGAGATCCACGTGCATACAGACACTGGTTATATTGTTGGATTATATCCGCATACATATAGGTATTGATTACATTGTTGGCACATATGATGACACGGTCACCCTAGATATCATAGTATTACCTTTATGATATAGTTGATGTAGGAGTCGTTGTTTATTCGAGTTCTACTTGTAGATGTTTTTCTACTCACGAGTTGGCAACTCACCCCCGTTGTGCCACAGTTCTTGCAGGTTGACCGTATGGATCCGTAGCATCATCGCTGGCACATAGCTTTATTTGGGTGTTTTGCTTTGGTAGGTGGGACATTTGTATCGTACCCACTCTTGTATTTATATTTCACATTGTATATAGTAAACTCTATCAATCAAAATTTATAAATTGTATAAGTAATGAGACTTAGTAAGATTTGTATTTTCGAGACTTAGAGCGAGGGTATTTCCGCTACTTATGATTTTGATGTCTTGCTTATTTCTTTACCTTTTGTGGTAAACTTCGTCGTTGGGCGTCATATACTTATTTTTATGCTTTCGTGGTTGTGATCCTCCGGTTGGCGAAGAGCTAGCTCCCGCTTGGAGATGCCATTATTCTTGTTATGTATTTGTGGTTTTGGATCAAAATATACAAAGGAGGTGCTGCCCAAATTTTTAAAAAAAAGACGAAACACGTTTTCAAACTAGTAAATTTTACTTGCATCATTCATGTTCCTTTTCTATGCATTAAGAAAACTTGATTTCATTATTCCTTTATTTCAAAACTTCACCTCCTTTATTTTCTTAAAAAGGTTTAGATTTCTGGGTTTCGGCTTACTTGAGTTACGTTACGCCTTTAGATGTTGCGTGATTTAAGTGCTGGTCATGAGCTAATATTTCGGGTCGTGACACCTGTGAAAACCCGAAAGAGTGAAAACCCGTTTAAAAGGGGGGAATATACACTTGCAAAGTCCTCTCGGCTTGCAAGGAGAACACCTAAGTAAGATCCTTACGACTCACAAAGGTGAAATACCACTTAGGGATCCCCACGGTCCCTAATAAGAAAATACATCTATGAGATCATCTCGACTCGTAGGGAGAAATACTTCATGAGACCCTTATGGCTTATGAAGATTGAAAAGCCTCAGATTGCAGGGTTTTAAACCTGTCTTCTAAGCCACCTCATACGGGCAATAGCAAATGATGAGTCACTCCTGGCAATATTCCAGTTGTAGCAGTACTGATGCCTAATCAGGTATCAAACTCCAAGTCCTCTCACGGCAGATGATGAGGCGATCCTGGAAATATTCCAGTTGTAGCAATATTGATGCCAAAGCTGGTATCAGAATCCAAGTCTCCAACTCGTAATAAAAATTACTAAGTAAAAAAAGAATATGCATATAAAATAGCCGAAATGATAGGGCAACTCACAATAAAAACCAGCGAGTAATAATAATATATGAAATAGTCGAATGATGGGGCAACTCGCAATAAAAAATCAGCAAGTGAAAATTAAAATGAAATAGCCGAAATGATTGGGCACCATGAATAAATAGCCGAAATAATTAGGCAATCACGACTTTCGCGATATGAAAAGCTGAAATTATAGAGCATCACGGAAAATAAAAAAGAAAGAAAAAAAGATAAGAAATTTTCGCTGCCCTACAAGCAGGTCCATATTGATTCTTGTATACAATCCATAGGAACAAACAGATGAAAGTGAGCAATGTGCTCCACCAAATGCTACCAAGTAAGCAGCACTTCAGTAAAGATTCGAGTCTCAGCGGCACCATATAAGCCCAAAGACGACCGAGAGCTACTTCGTCTCCTAAATAATTTGGTTGCAACTTCTCAAACAAATCAAAAGTAGAGTAACGGCATATTCCTAACTCCAGGTCTCGATGGCAACTCATACAACCTAAGGTTTATTTCGGCGTTTCTTATTGTTCCAACAGAATACAGACGCAGCGTCGCAAGGTGGAGTGATGGCATATTCCTAACACCAGATCTTGACGGCAACATATACATCCTAGAGATTATATTGATATTCCTTCTCATTCCAGCAGGGTGTAGATGCAATGTCAATAAGGACCAAAGAGTCAAATTAAAGACGGGGTGATAGAAGAATCCTAGTTTCATATCTCAATGACGATATATACATCTTAGAGACCATATGGATGTCTACTCTACTTCAGTGAAAAATTGGCACTGTAACGCCTTAGATTTCGGTTAGTGTTAGTTTAAACGTTAGTGCGGGTTTACTGTAAAAAGTTTACCAATTCGGGTTCCTCATATTTTATAATATTTAATTAATAATTTATTTTTATTTATTATAGCAAGCACGCACGTGTGCACGTTAATGTGAGGGTTTGTTTGTGTAATCTTGTTCTTAGCAACCATGACACTTAACCATTTATCTAATCCTTTTGCCTTAACCCTAATCTAATCCTTAACCATTTTCTTGATATTTTGAGTGAGAAGATGAGATATTTCTTTTGGAGTGAGGAGGTGGCATGATGAGGTGTGTGTGAATGCATTAATGGAGAGTTAATGCAAAGGTTACACTCACCCTCACCCTTAACCTCACCTCTCTCTCTCTCTCATTTCTTCATACACTCTCTCTCACACTCTCTCACTTATTTCTCTTCTCATTTTCTTATCTCTCTCATTTCCTAACTGAACACTCTCCACTCCATCACAAAACCATCTTAAAAACATCACAAATCTCACCAAAATCACATCTTTTTCTTGGATTTGCCTCTTGGATGCCTTGGAGTTTGCAAAGCATGGATCTTTGAGTTCTTTGGGTTAGGTAATGATCTCTTTCTGTTCTTTAAGTTTTTATGGTGTAGCTTAGCTTGTTAGTTTCAGTTTTTATCGCATATCGTATCGTTTCGTGTAAATATCGTATTTTTTAGCGTAATTTGGGTCTCGGATAATCTGCTATCAAACCAGGTAATTGTTGCAAAAGTTCCCATCACAGTAACCTAGTGTAGTGATCTAGAACCTACCCTCAAAATATGAACCAATTCCATCATGTTCGGGCCGCAATTTTATTGCTTCTGGCTGCAAATTGCGGCCAGACTAGGGACTTAAGGTTTGGGTTTTTGTGTAGGGGTCTCTGGGGTTGTATGTAGTCTCATGGTACTTGCAACTTTTACAGATTGTTAGTATAGCAAAATCTGGGACCACTTTGCGTATTTCTTGTGTTTCTTTTCACGCGATACGTTATCCGATACGGTGCGTGTTCTGTGTTGCTGTTGCTCTGAGTTGGTTTCGTAATGTCGCTATACACGTTAGCTACAATACGAACACTTTAGAGTACGTATGTGTTGTCATGTTGGTCCGTGTAGATTGTACGTGTTTTGGGTCCTATTGCTAATATATTTCTGTTATATCGTTTTATGTGACAGGTTCGCAGGCGGGGACTTCAGACGCTGCGACGAAGGGAAAACAGGTGGTAGGCTTCACTTAGCCAGGAGCGTTGGTGAGTAGATTTAACATCTACAGGGGAATCGCCCGCATGGCGTTATGCGTCTGGGCTAAAGATGACTTGACTTGTCGCATATTCTATTTCATATTTAGAATTGCGCATACACCCTACTGCTTAGTTAATTGTTGTGCTTGGACTAGTATCCTTAGGACACTGCACTATTATTGACGGCTCATGTTGCACGAGCACTGATTGTATGCCACACACACCGTCAATAATTGCCATGACACGCACAATCCACTTATAAATATGATATTGTTTGATTAGGGACATTGAGACATTGATTCATATTTTTTTACGCATATGACATATAGCATACCTGTATACCCACATGCTTACACATATGCCTTGACATACTTACATGCTAGTTACCTGTATACCTATAGAGTATTGTACCATTAGCGATAGGTACATACACACATAATGACATAGCTACATGTATACTTTGCATACATACTTACACTTATACCTGGAAGGTATATTACATCATAACTGATAGGTAGATACGTATATCTTGCTATACCTTTATGTGTACACGTATATCAGCTATAGCTACATGTATACTTTGCATACATACTTACACTTATACCTGGAGAGTATATTACATGATTACTGATAGGTAGATACGTATATCTTGCTATACCTTTATGTATACACGTATATCAACTATAGCTACTTGTTTACCTTTACTTGATATTATTTAGAATTGGAGAAATTAGGAACCGCGGTATATTTATATTAACTTGTTGCAGTTAAATAGCGGCTTTTCCTTTATATGCTCACATTACAGTTTTATGTTGCATATATTATATTCATGGATTTCGCATTGAGATATGGATTTTTCATGATGTTTTCTGGATTTGAGGACCGTGGGAGTTCATGAAATTATGCATTATTTGAAAAACCCGGTTCCTCTTGATATGATATTTCAGCAGCCACCATGAGTTTTATCAGTTTTGATATATATATATACCCCATGCGAGGAGGCGTCGAGGCCATATGAGGGTACATGGTGGGGCCCGGAGGTACCCCGGGGCAAGACGATTGATGGACCTTACCGATTGAGCCTGACAGGGGAACCATACCTTCCAGTGACAGTACCAATGACTCGGTGGTTATCGTGGGGATACCGACAGGTGTCATGTACGTATGGATACGTCGAGAGGCGAGGGTCAGAGCTAAGCACTCGAGCTTTCGATATAGCGTATGATACGTACCTATCAGGGTGCCAGTCGTGGTGACAGCACCTGATAGATCAACATTTCTGTGTCGATACTTGACACATTGTTTTCATGATATTTTACTCCTAAGTATATATAACAATGGAATGGGACGCTGTTATATATGCATATATATATATATATATATATATATATATATATTAGTAGAATGGGACGCTAATATATATGTATACATATAAATTCATATACTTCATCATATTTATTCATGCAAATATACCTAGGATATAAGAGATTCACTTGATATTGGATTTAAGACATTTGAGATTACTTGATATTGTACATAAAGGATATATGAGATTCACTTGATTTTGTACATTCAGGATATATGATATTTACTTGATGTTATACATTCAGGATTTGTGAGACTTATATGATATGAGAGCCAATTTGGGGGCTGAGGAAATTGGGATTTAGATTGGCTTGATGGACTGTGGTCCTACCACGATATCAGGATTCCGTGGAAATGACATGTTTCATTCCATACTCCACTTTTATTGTTTATGTACTGCTTCATATATTAGATGTACCTGATAGAGTATTTTTGACTGTTGCATTTACATACTTCATTTTATATGCATTGCTTCATGTGTTAGTTGTACATGTTAGTATACCTTTCATGACTGTTGCATATACACCTTTTGATACATTATTGCATGATTATTGCATACCGATTGTCATATTATTGCTTCATGTATTACTTGTACCTTCTAGTGTACCCTTCATGATTACTGTATTCATATGACCTTTTATTGCTATTAATTTCATATGTTAGATTTGCGTTGTACATGCATACTTGCGATTACCTGCATATGTTATTTACTATTCACGAGTTGGAAACTCACCCCCGTTGTGCCACAGTTTGTTTTGCAGGTTGCTCCCCAGTGTAGTCGAGGCAGGCTATTCATCTATCATATTCTCTTTTGCCGCGGATACCACATCGGCTCACAGTCTGCAGTTTTGCTTAGGTGGGTTTTGTGGTTATTTGTTGTTGTATTGTATATTCGTTGTATCCTTGTACTCTCCATCTATTACTTTCATGTTGACTTAGAGACTTGATGTGAGGACGATATTGTATATTATTTTGTGACTTGGAGTTCTTTTATGCAGTTTTATTTATATTGTCTTTTATTTCTTCGCTACGGCGTCGTATATCTATTGTGGTGGTTGTTTTCCACCTTTGGGCGTGTATTTGCTCCCGTTTGGGGATGCTTTACTTTTATCTTTGTTGTACCCATTTTTAGGGCTAGTTTTTACAAAGGAGGTGCTACCAAAATTTTAAAGGAAGAAAAGTTGGATTTTAAAGAATTTGGGTTGAGATTTCAAAGGTTTTGAAAATGCTATTATCACTTTCTTACTATTTTTGAAGGTTTAGATTGTTGGGTTTTCGGCTTACTTAAATTGCGTTACGCCTGTAGACGTTGCGGAGTTTAAGGGCCGTCACGTGCCAATTTTGGGTCATGACAAAGTTGGTATCAGAGCGCTACGTTTTATCTTTCAGAGTGTAGGATGACGTTGGTATGATGGAGTAGGTAGCTTAAAACAGAGTAACGTAGTGTGTGTATGTCCGCGGCATACTCACGACGCGGTACTCCGCCTAAAGTGACCTAAGTACAAAATTGCTTGAAATTCCTTCCTTGATAATTCATATCCTTGTGATTCGATTTCCGTGTTCTTATCGAATCTTATTTCCATTTATAGCTTTGCCGCCGATCACTATGGGGACTCAGAGTGATGCAGCGAGGGCCGAGGTCAGGATTGACTCGGGCAGGACGAGGACTGACTAGGATGGCACACTCGTTGCACAGGAACAGATGGATCCGCCTTCGACAGATAGTATCGCTAAGCTTGTGGCAGAGATGCAGGACATGCGCCAAATGATGTGTTCATTGGTTGAGGCCGTTCGAGTGCAGCGACAGGAGATTGTCACCCCTATTACCCAGTTGTTCCTTGCGATCAGCATGTAGCATTCCGTCACCTACATAGCACCAGTGGATGCAGCCCCAGTTGACAAGGCATGCCTTCTAGAGACTTTGGGAGTTCCGGAACAGTGGAGGACTCGTACCGGTGTACCAGCCCAGGGACAGAGGCCTAATCGTCGAGACAGATTTCATGACTATCGCGGGAGTAGCAGAGGCTTAGGACGAGGACAGTCGTTCAGCTCTCATCCCCAGGAGGGTCAGCAGCCATCGTATGGATGTTTTCGATGCGGGAGCCTTCAACACTTCGTCTGACATTGTTCCTTAGCACCGCTTCAGACTCGTATTCAGAGAGGCCGTGGATGCGGAAGGTTCTCTCAGAAGGGACAAGTTAGCAGAGGAGGATTTCAGCCAGTTGCGGGTAGGGGGCAGACAAGAGAGTTTGCTTCTACTCATCGGGACACGCGGGCGTCCAATGCAGAGTTTTCAAGTATTTTTAATTCGTATGTTCTATTGATGTACTTGGTTGATTTACACACTTTGTGTCGTAGTTGGGACAAGAGTCGTGTTAGGTAGATCAGCCGTTTGTTGTGTTAACTTCTGTCGGTGATTCTTTTGTTGCACGACACGTATTTCGGTCGTGTGCCAATCGGATAGGAGATAGAGATTCGTCCGTCGTTTTGATCCTTCTAGAGATGTTGGATTTGACGTTCTCCAGGGCACGGACTGGTTAGCTATGTGCTAGGTTTCTGTGGACTACCGCGAGAAAACAGTCAGGTATGTTTTCCCGGCAAGTCAGTTCTTGTTGTGCGGGAGGACAGTGGTGCCGCCTCTCACAGCTTGAATTCAACCTTTTTCGCTAGTCGGCTTTTGAGGATGTCGAGGATTCTTGGTGTTCATTCATGATACCGGAGCCATACTGGGTTTGTTGGACCGGGTTCCTTCATGTGAGAGTTTTCCGACGTTGTTCCAGATGAGCCGGCGAAGCTTAGGGAGCTTAAGGATCAGCTGCAGAGTTGTTTGTTGGGGGTTCTAGTGCGTCTGAGTGTTTCGCTTTGGGGAGCTCCTATTTCTGTTCGTCAAGGAGAAGGAAGGCAGTTTGAAGGTGTGTATTGATGGATCGTAAATTGAACCGGCTTACGGTGCGGATAGGTATCCTTTACCTCGCATTGACGAGTTCTTCGATCAGCTCCAGAGTGCGAGACATTTTCAAAGTTTGTTTGGGATCAGGTCATCATTGTTGCAGGTTCGGAGTGATAACATTCCGAAGACTGCCTTGTGCGTGCTACGGTCTTTGTGTGTTTTGGTGGTGTCATTGGACTCACCAATGCCCTAGCAGCATTCGTAGATATGATGAACCAGATTTCTTCAGTCCGTTCCTCGACCAGTTATTGTTGTGTTATTGACGACAATCTGGTCTATTCAATGTGTCATGAGGGACAGGAGTAGCACTTGAGGATTTTTTTTGCAGATATTGGGAGAGCCCCAGCGGTTTGCTAGATTCTCGGAGTGTTCCTTCAGGCTTGTTTGTGTTGACTCCTAGGTCTTATAGTTACAGGAGACGGTTTTCGTATGGTTCCGAGGAAGATCGAGGCCCAGACTTGTGTACGGGACGGAGGTCCGCAGATTTTTGGGCTTAGCAGGTTTTTACCGCCGTTTTGTGCAGGATTGCCAGTATAGTGCTGCACCGTTGACTAAACTGACCAGAAAGGAGGTTCTTTTTCTTTGGACTGAGGCATCCGTGCGGATTTTTCGGCAGTTGAAGACCCGGTTAACAACTGCATCAGTTCTTTCTTTGCTTTCTGGTTCGGGCGACCTTGTTGTTTAACTGTGATGTTTCACGAGTGGAGCTCGATTTTGCACTGATGCGGCATTATAGAGTTATCTCTTTTGCTTCCCTACATTTGGAGGAAGTACGAGTAGGATATCCCACTCATGATCTGGAGATGGCCGCGGTGGTCGTGCGTTGGAGATTTGGAAACACTACTTGTTTGGAGAGTCGTGTCAGATTTTCACAGACCACCAGAGCTTAATGTATATCTTCCTGCAGCGAGTTTTGATTGTTGAGACAGTCTTCTGCAGATTTACAGTTCTTGTGCGATCATTGAGTACAGCTTAAGTTCTCATCTACTGAGGGGACAGCTTGCTCATGTCCATGCCCGAACACTTTTCCTTAATAGCTTTCGCGAGGCACAGCCCACCGATGCTCGTTCGCCAGAGGTTCTTGAGCATACTTGGCTGGGTAATGATCCGGAGTCCTTGATTTGTGACAAGTGTGTGCTAAGTTTAGGTTCGCGTTTGTGTACCTGATACTATTGGGTAGAGACGCGAAATCCTAGAGCAGGCACATCAGTCAGCTTTCTGTGTTCATCCAAGTTCCATCAGCATTTGACGTGACTTGTGAAATAGTTACGGATGTACAGGGATGAAGAGTGAAGTTTTGGATTTCGTTTCAAGGTGTCTGTCTTGTTGTGAGCTTAGGTTGAGCATCTGAGACCGGCTGGAGAGTTGCAACCTTTAATCGTTCCGAAGTGGGAATGGGAGTAGATCTCCACGAATTTCGTTATGGTGTCTATCCAGGTTTAGTCAGGGTGTGACTCTATTCGGGTGTTTGTTGTCCGGTTATACTCGGTTTGCTCAGTTGTTCTTTATTAAGTTTGTGCGTTGCACGGAGTTCCTTCATGGGTCGTATCCAATGAGGGCACCCTGTTCGCTTGCCGACTTGGACAGGAGCTTCAGGAAGCCTTGGGTACTGGTTGAGCTTTAGCTCCGTCTTTCCATCCACAGGATGATGGTTTTGTGAGAGCGGGCTATACAGACTCTGGAGGATATGCTTTTGCGTCCGTACTAATTGTTGTCGGTAGTTGGGATCGTCACATGCCATTATTAGGTTTCTCCTTCGATAGCTGTTATCAGGAGGCACTCCAATTGGCAACCTTTAGGTTTGGTTGTTAGGTCATGTCGATCTCCAGTCTGTTTTTCTGACTCTGCGTAAGTAAAATTTTTGGACCCCAGCTAGTCTAGAAACTTCGGAGATGATCCAGTTGGTTCAGGTCAGGATGAGAGTAGTCCATTGCGGACAGAGGTCTTATACCGACCGTGGTGGTCGCAGACTTGAGTTCGCAGTGGGAGATCATGTATTCCTATGGACTTTCCGATGAATGACGTGTTGAGTTTTGGAAAGCTTATCCCAGAATTGTAGGTCCTTTTGAGATCCTTAAAGTGAGTTAGTTTCGTTGCCTTTAATTTAGCACTTCCGCCCAAATTATTGAGTATTCATCCCGTATTCCTTGTGTCGATACTTTGCAATTACCTTCATGACCTTTCTCACATGATTCAGCATCAGACCATTTAGTTTGGACGCGATCTTTTCATTCACCGGCAGCCAATTGTGTTAGCGGTATGGCTGGTGGAGAAACTTCGGTCAAGGGCCTAGCCATCTGTGGAGGGTTTTTCTTGGGCATAGCCGTATGGTGAGATAATCACTTGGAAGACTGCGAGCGAGATTTGAGAGTTTTGTACACTTCTTTTTGAAGGTACGCTTAGTAAGAATTTTAAATTCGGGGACAAATTTTTATAAGGGGGGAGATTGTAACGCCATAGATTTCGGTTAGTGTTAGTTTAGACGTTAGTGTGGGTTTACTGTAAAAAGTTTACCAATTCGGGTTCCTCACATTCTATAACATTTAATTAATAATTTATTTTTATTTGTTATAGAATGCATACACGTGTGCACGTTAATGTGAGGGTTTGTTTGTGTAATCTTGTTCTTAGCAATCATGACACTTAACCATTTATCTAATCCTTTTGCCTTAATCCTAATCCAATCCTTAACCATTTCCTTGATATTTTGAGTGAGAAGAGGAGATATTTCTTTTAGAATAAGGAGGTGGCATGATGAGGTGTGTGTGAATGCATTAATGGAGAGTTAATGCAAAGGTTATACTCACCCTCACCCTTAACCTCACCTCTCTCTCTCTCTCTCTCATTTCTTCATACACTCTCTCTCACACTCATTTTCTTATCTCTCTCATTTTCTAACTGAACACTCTCCACTCCATCACAAAACCATCTCAAAAACTTCACAAATCTCACCAAAATCACATCTTTTTCTTGGATTTGCCTCTTGGATGCCTTGGAGTTTGCAAAGCTTAGATCTTTGAGTTCTTTGGGTTAGGTAATGATCTCTTTCTGTTCTTTAAGTATTTATGGTGTAGCTTAGCTTGTTAGTTTCAGTTTTTATCGTGTATCGTATCGTTTCGGGTAAATAACGTATTTTTAGCGTAATTTTGGGTCTCGGGTAATCTGCTATCAAACCAGGTATTTGTTGCAAAAGTTCCCATCACAGTAACCTAGTGTAGTGACCTAGGACTTACCCTCAAAATACAAACCAATTCCATCATATTCGGGCCGCAATTTTATTGCTTCTGGCCGCAAATTGCGGCCAGACTGGGGACTTAGGGTTTGGGTTTTTGTGTAAGGATCTCTAGGGTTGTATGTGGTCTCATGGTACTTGCAACTTTTACAGATTGTTAGTATAGCAAAATCTGGGACCACTTTGCGTATTTCATGTGTTTCGTTTCATGCGATACGTTATCCGATACGGTGTGTGTTCTGTGTTGCTGTTGCTCTGAGTTGGTTTCATAGTGTCGCTATACACGTTAGCTACAATACGAACACTTTAGAGTACGTATGTGTTGTCGTGTTGGTCCGTGTAGATTGTACGTGTTTTGGGTCCTATTGCTAATATATTTCTATTATATCGTTTTATGTGACAAGTTCGCAGGCGGGGACTTCGGACGCTGCGACGAAGGGAACACAGGTGGTAGGCTTCACTTAGCCAGGAGCGTTGGTGAGTAGATTTAACATCTACAGAGGAATCGCCCGCATGGCGTTATATGTCTGGAATAGAGATGACTTAACTTGTCGCACATTCTATTTCATATTTAGAATTGCGCATACACCCTACTGCTTAATTAATTGTTGTGCTTGGACTAGTATCCTTAGGACACTGCACTATTATTGACGGCTCATGTTGCAAGAGCACTGATTGTATGCCACACACACCGTCAACAATTATCATAACACGCACAACCCACTTATAGATATGATATTGTTTGGTTAAGGGACATTGAGACATTGATTCATATTTCTTTACGCATATGACATATAGCATACCTGTATACCCACATGCTTACACATATGCATTGACATATTTACATGCTAGTTACCTGTATACCTATAGAGTATTATACCATTAGCGATAGGTACAAACACACATAATGACATAGCTACATGTATACTTTGCATATATACTTACACTTATACCTGGAGGGTATATTATATCATTACTGATAGGTAGATACGTATATCTTGCTATACCTTTATGTGTACACGTATATCAGCTATAGCTACATGTATACTTTGCATACATACTTACACTTATATCTAGAGGGTATATTACATCATTACTGATATGTAGATACGTATATATTGCTATATCTTTATGTGTACACGTATATCAACTATAGCTACATGTTTACCTTTACTTGATATTATTTAGAATTGGAGAAATTAGGAACCGCATTATATTAATATTAACTTGTTGCAGTTAAATAGAGGCTTTTCCTTTATATGCTCACATTATAGTTTTATGTTGCATATATTATATTCATGGATTTCGCATTGAGATATGGATTTTTCATGATGTTTTCTGGATTTGAGGACCGTGGGAGTTCATGAAATTATGCATTATTTGAAACATCCGGTTCCTCTTGATATGATATTTCAGCAGCCACCATGAGTTTTATCGATTCTGATACATATATATATATATATATACACACACCCCATGCGAGAAGGCGTCGAGGCCGTATGAGGGTACATGGTAGGGCCCGGAGGTACCCCGGGGCAAGATGATTGATGGACCTTGCCGATTGAGCCTGACAGGGGAACCATACCTTCCAGTGACAGTACCAATGACTCGGCGGTTATCGTGGGGATACCGACGGGAGTCATGTACGTATGGATACGTCGAGAGGTGAGAGTTAAAGCTAGGTACTCGAGCTTTCGGTATAGCATATGATACGTACCTATCAGGGTGCCAGTCGTGGTGCCAGCACCTGATAGATCAGCATTTCTGTGTCGATGCTTGACACATTGTTTTCATGATATTTTACTCCTAAGTATATATAACAGTAGAATGGGACGCTGTTATATATGCATATATATATATATATATATATATATATATATTAGTGGAATGGGACGCTAATATATATGTATACATATAAATTCATATACTTCATCATATTTATTCATGCAAACATACCTAGGATATAAGAGATTCACTTGATATTGGATTTAGGACATTTGAAATTATTTGATATTGTACATAAAGGATATATGAGATTCACTTGATTTTGTACATTCAGGATATATGATTTTTACTTGATGTTGTACATTCAGGATTTGTGAGACTTGTATGATATTAGAGCTAATTTGGGGGCTGATTTGAGGAAATTAGGATTTGGATTGTCTCGATAGACTGTGGTCCTACCACGATGTCAGGATTCCGTGGAAATGACATGTTTCATTCCATACTCCACTTTTATTGTTTATGCACTGCTTCATGTATTAGTTGTACCTGATAGAGTATTTTCATGACTGTTGCATTTACATACTTCATTTTATATGCATTGCTTCATGTGTTAGTTGTACCTGTTAGTGTACCTTTCATGACTGTTGCATATACACCTTTTCATATCATTATTGCATGATTATTGCATACCGATTGTCATATTATTGCTTCATGTATTACTTGTACCTGCTAGTGTACCCTTCATGATTATTGCATTCATATGACCTTTTATTGCTATTAATTGCATATGTTAGATTCGCGCTGTGCGTGCATACTTGCGATTACCTGCATATGTTATTTACTATTCACGAGTTGACAACTCACCCCCGTTGTGCCACAGTTTGTTTTGCAGGTTGCTCCCCAGAGTAGTCGAGGCAGGCTATTCATCTATCATATTCTCTTTTGCTGCGGATACCGCATCGGCTCACAGTGTGCAGTTTTGCTTAGAAAACAACCACCAGAGTAGTCCGTAGGGGCAACCCCATATTGTAGTAGTATACTTTCACGTTGACTTAGAGACTAGATGTGAGGGCGATATTGTATATTATTTTGTGACTTGGAGTTCTTTTATGCATTTTTATTTATATCGTCTTTTATTTCTTCGCTACGGCGTCGTATATCTGTTGTGGTGGTTGTTTTCCGCCTTTGGACGTGTATTTGCTCCCGTTTGGGGATGCTTTAATTTTATCTTTTTTGCACCCATTTTGGGGCTAGTTTTTACAAAAGTGGTGCTGCCAAAATTTTAAAGGAGGAAAAGTTGGACTTTAAAGAATTTGGGTTGAGATTTCAAAGGTTTTGAAATTGATATTATCACTTTCTTACTACTTTTGATGGTTTAGATTGCTGGGTTTTCGGCTTACTTAAATTGCGTTACGCCTGTAGACGTTGCGTAGTTTAAGGGCTGTCACGTGCCAATTTCGGGTCGTGACAGGCACGATATCGTCAAAGCAAAAGATAAGTGATGGCATATTCCTAGCTTCGGATCTTGATGGCAATATATACAAAGCCTAAATACCATTAGATGTTATCTCACCTCAGAAGAGTGTGGTCATAACTCCTCCGGGGCTCCAAATAGAGCCTAATCTCAAGGTAAAGTGTCGTGGAAATACCCTAGCACTGAATCTTCCGATGGTAATATGGATATTCCCACCTAAGAAGATTACTTGAAGACGTCGTATCCAGCCTCAAAAGAGATCAGAGACACGACAAACGCATGGCTACTGGAGCCGCAACCTAAGAGACTGCACGTCGAGAAGATATCAACCAACGCGACAGTACGATGGACTTAACCCAGTACCACAAACCTAACGGACTCCTATGATATAAAGGGTTATTATGTATGTTTAACGTTAGGATGAGTTTATCCATAAGCCTAAAGGAAGGATAAACTGAATGCTCCGAGACGAGCAAATAAACTAAGCCAGGTCACATCACCACAAATGATGAAGAAAAGAAGCCACTTATGGGTTCTCTCGATTCGTAAGGAGTAAACACTCTTGTGAGATTCTTACGACTCTTAAGAGAAAAGGCACTTAGGAGTCCTCACGACTTCTAAGGAAAAAATGAACCTGCGAGATCCTCTCGACTCGTGTGGAGAAATACTTTTATGAGACCCTTACGGCTCATAAAATTGAAAAGCCTTAATTAGCAGGGATCTAAACCAATCTCCTAAGCCATCGCTGCCCTGCGGTCGGTCTCAAGATTGACTACCATTGTCACGACCTGGAATTGTTAGTGATATATGCCCTAAAGGCCATTATTGTATAATACTGGATTGTATATTATATTTTGGAAGCTTGGGATATATACAGATATAATACAATCTTGCTCACTATGATAGTATACTATCAGGTTTGATTCTATCTTAACATATGTATATGTTTCTTTTAACGTATCGCTAATACATGTTGATAGAGCTCTTAGAATCTTTGCATGACTACCAGTGTTGTGATGGCAGTCACACTAGTGGGAGCTGGGTAGTCTATAAGAACATCCTTAAACTTATCCCTAGTCGTAGAATTATCGAGACCGGGCATCGATACTCCAGACTAGACTAGTGTATATGCTTCTTATCCCCTTCAGGGGAGGTGACCTGTCCCGCAGCCATTGGTATACGATACCAAAGATAGTATATAGGTGCTCATTGGGATATGAGTTACACTGGACGGACTCGCTGGGAACTGCTGATTGGTATTATACCTATCGTCAGTTAGCAGTGTTGGATATAGTGCCCTCAAAGTCAATTATTGGATCGCAGGCACGTGATTGCAATGATTGAGGAGGGACCTATACCGGTAGGACAGTCTTACTCAAGATGATAGTATGCTATCTGGTTTATCTTTGTCATCGTGTATATGTTTTAGGTGATATTACAGATCACTATTACACATTGATAGAGCCCTTAGGATTCTTGCTTGACTACCAGCAGTATGATGGCGATCATATACATGAAAGTTGGGTAGTCTATAAGCACATCCTTAAAGTGGTCCCTAGTCGTGGGAGTTTCGAGACTGGGCCTCGATACTCCATTAGTAGACTAGTGTATACAGTCGAGACCCCAACAAGGGGCGGTGGTCGGTCTCACAAGCCATTGGTGTCAGTTGGTGCACCTAAGATGTATACAGGTACTCATTGGGTTATGAGTACACCGGACAGGACTCGCCCGGAACCTGCTAGTTGGTATTATACCTAACGTCAGATAGCAGTTCCCTGGTGATATGTGTACAGGTTAGTTCATCGACCTGAGATCGTCATTTTTCTCGTATGAGTTCCCACTGTGCTTTGATTACTACCCTACCACGGCTTAAAGGAGTCGTGCAAACAGGTTTCAGTTGGGTACAGTCCCGAGCCACATGGAGGCAGTGAGCGGTTCAGCAGAGGTTTCGTCCCTCCCGGTATTGGGGGTGAGATCGCGCTGTGTCTAGAAGAGCCATTACACGAAGTCCTTGGTCAAGGCAAGTGAGATTTACTGCTAGGTATTCCAGCAGTATCTCAAGGTGTTCTGGGCTACACTCCGACATGACTTGTACCGCTTTTGGGGGTCTGACGTTTACCAGCCCCTAGGCCCGACATGTGATACTCATAGACGAATGGACCGGACTATATGGATATTGTCACTGACAGACTCAGTAGGGTTTCTGGATGAGTTCGCTCATCGGTCTCCCTTTTGGTCAATACCTGGGCGCCCGTTATGTACAGCTAGTACCACTGATGTGCTAGTGGTTAAATCCACAGCCAGTGTATTGACGAGTCTTTAGAGTCCCCCATAGATAGTTTTCCCAAGGTTCGGGCAAAACGTTGTAGAGGTCGTATGGTTTTATGGCAGGGTTCGATCATATACGTGCACTCGTGCATGGATCATGATCGGACGGATCATACTAGTGGGCTTTGGTTTAAGCCGGATCCTAGTATTAGATTTGTTGGATTACTTTAGTCTCATTGCATTCGAATTCAGTCGGAATGCGGATGCAGGTATGTATATACAGGTGAGGGGTATCTTTGTGATCCATCATGAGTTTACTTTAGATATTGCCATATCTTTTTATTTGTCATAAACATTTGGGTTAATGTTTATTATGGTGGATATTGTGAGTGGAAGTCATCATGAAGGGGCATGTTCAATTTGGTGACTCATGGTCTTATTTCTTGTGAAAATGTCACATTAGTGATTGATTATTGTGTTGAAATGAGAGGTGGAGAGAGAAAGGGCAGCCATAACTCTTGGGGCTGGCTCTTGGTTTTCATTCTAGTGCCCTCATTTTTCATCTCAACACAAAGGAAAAGAAAAGCCTCTTCTTCTTCTTCTTCTTCTTCCTCCTCCTCTAGCTCACAAGTTCCACCATGGCTTCATCTTCAACCTCTATCCATACACTCTCATGTGTTGAGAATCAATAGATGCTTGAGACAAAATTATCACACACATTCTCTACATCACCTTGAACATGTCGGCTAGCAAACTTCATATCCGAGTTGCTTTGGTTTGAAGCGGGAGCCCGTAAAAAGACTTCTTGACGTAGTGCCCTTCCGACGAGGAGACCGGAGATCGGAGATGCCGCGAGGAGCTAGGGATGGTGGCTAAAGACCAAAGGACATGGATCGATCGGTATAGACTTTCTATCCTCTTTCTAGTTAGTGTCACGACCCGAAAGTACGGAACATGACCGGCACTTAAACTACGAACGTCTCGAGGCGTACGTAATCTAAGTAAACCGAAAACCCAGAAATCCAAACCAAGAAGAGTAGTAGAGAGTAGGAAAAACCAATTTAAATCAAGTAATTTTAATAGCATAAGCCGAATTATGCAGGTTTCTAAAAACATCAAAAATTTACTGAAAATTTCGGCAGAGTCTCCTTTGTAAATACTGGCTCCCAAACGGGATACAACATGAATAGTATACGAAATCAATAAAAGGCATCCCCAAGCGGGAGCTAGCTCTTCGTCAATCGACGGTCACAACCACACAAGCAATATAATATACAACGCCAACGGCGAGGATCAAAAACTCAAAAGGAAACTCAAAACCACCAGAAATATAACGAGCGACTCTAAGGTCGAAAGAATAAACAACACTGGTCTCTATCTCAATAGATACATGTTTGGTTGATGGAATTTACTAGATACAACTGAATAATATCATACAAGGTAATATGATGGGTACGATACAAGAAAAACCCACCTACTAGCAAGTCACCCGAATGAAACTGAGCCCGCAAGCCGTAATGAAACCTGTACGGCAAACCTGCAAGAAACTGGGGCACAACGGGGGTGAGTTGCCAACTCGTGAATAGAAAAACATTTACGCACAGAAATCGCATAAATAACGCAACCTAGGTCAATGATCATAATATATCCTCAAATATAAGTATAACAGACAGCCTATAACAATGGCTAGGGTAATATCTAACCCGAGTATAATTTCATGTGCCCGTGTCAGTGCCTCAGGTAGCAATATATCATATGAATGAGGTATGAATGCATGAAACAGAATACATGTAAATGAAGAAACTGTTTTCATAAATTAGTGAGATTTCCTTCGTATTTGTAAACTGAGGTATCATAAATGAAATCAGTATCAACAGTGTCTAGCATCGACACAAAACATAAATCTCACTGTCTCGAAATATCAATGTCTCAATCTCAATATCTAGGTCGCCGTCAGTCCAGACCGGCCCCTACCATCCATCTCAAGACCACGACGGTATTCTCCGGATATCCAACGCGTCGGGTAATATCACCGGTAGGTAGTGCTCCCCAGCCAGGCTCAACGTCAACACCACATTCCTCTTGCCCCGGGGTACCATACCGGGCCCACCATGTACCCGTGACGGTTCCTCCACTCCTCGACACGGATCTCCAAAACCACAGCAAACTCATGGTGGACGACACTTTACATCACTAGAAAACCGCAACATTTTATATTTTAAAAGATCATAAGTTGTAAATTTTTGCGGCTTTCCCCGAAATCCAGAAATATCATAAATCTCAAGAAATCATCACAAGTGCATATGTCAATGATAATGAACTAGGCATGAACAACTGAATAACAGTATGCATGAAGTGGTAGGTAATACTACAATGTCTAATATGACATATAAGGGAAGTACACTAATATCATGTCAACACTACTAGCTAACAATCTAAGTCAAGCAATTATATTCTCTAAAGTGTACGTGACATGGCAATTACCGATGAAGATGTGTGTGAGCCGGCAAGTAGGTGTACGTGGTACATACGCATCATCGGTAATGGTGCTGGTGTCCTAACAGCATGATATCAATAATGGAATATGCAGCAAAATAAATATGCGAGGCAGAGCGAACAACAATAATGTGCGGGAGCTGAATACTAGACACAACGATAACTAATCTGCAATAATCTAATATAAGTCCTACAAATGGTGCCTTTTGAAATAACACGAATCATGGGGTTTTGAAAATAGGGGCTACGGTGTTTTTATGAAAAGATACGTCGTTTTTGAAATATCCGTAGATTCCCTTGAGCTGTCTTTAAAAATGCCCACGATTCGTTAGTTTTTGAAATAGGTGAGAAGTCTAATCTAATCTAACAACTACACTAAACTATATGGCTGAACTAACAAGCTGAACTACAGGTAAGGAAACCGCCTATCATCTGAGTCGATACATATACATACCTGTATATGTATAGTCGGTGATCCCGCCTCAATAATATCATATCCGATACCATATCTATTATCAGGCATCCCAAGTCAAGAGTGCGGATCAATCATCAATATAGCTCGTACGTAAATCCGTCGTACGGCATCCCAATTTGGGTACGGTTCAATATCACATTCATCATACTATTCACCTGGTATCCTCTTTATCAAATATCATGATCGGGGTACTGATCTACGTCTAGTACCATACTGATACCGCCTACGTATGCATGGACGTGTGTGAAACACTACGTCAAGGACCCGCTACAACGTCATGTCGTATCTAAGATACGAACCCTGCTATATCACCGATCTCACGGCCTCAAATCAAATCTCATCGACTCAGCTCAATCCCAAGTATCATCCTCAATCCGTATGTGAACACATAGTCCCATACCCATGTGAACACATAACTATAAAGAATCCCATGAGCACATATCAATAGGAATGTATGCAATTATGTATGTGTGTATGTGTGTATGTAACACTACCCTAGGGTTCGCAACACTAAAGTAATCCAACACACCAATATCCATCCTAAGCATCGTTATTAATCCCAAATAACATATAATAATTGTTGGTGTGTATACGCATCCGTATACACCACCACGGACTGCGGGGGTGCTATACGCCATCCACCCGACTTCTCCCCGTAGATATAAATCTACTCACCTGGTCCTCGCTAGCCGGTGCCGACGTCGCCACGCGCTTGCTTGTCGTCTCGAAGTCCATGTAGGGGTACCTACATATCATAACGCACCGTATCGCATTAAAATCCGACTCATGACCAAATCGACACACGAATCTCACATAGGTCAAAACCTATGGTTTGCTTTCACAGATCAACCCAAAAACCCTCGACATCGGCGTACAAACGCCGATTGATCGAGAAAAACACCAAACGTACCAAATCATGGTTTTACAATTCACTATAATATATAAAATACGACGCAATTCATCAAAACCAATAAATTGATTAAATCGATTTATTACAAGAAACCTAGTAAGCATCAATTAGCCGTTTCACTTTAAAACTCGATGTTTAAACGAAACTAATGGCCACAATATCCACCAATTATCATAACCAAGTTATAGAAACCATATCAATAATTTATTCTCATCAACTTGTATAAATTCCAAAATTCTAGTTTTGCAAAAATATCCAATTTAACACTTTTTAACGCAAAATTTCACAATTTAACAATTTATCTTGGCTTTGCATATTTTAAATGGTTAAACCACTCATGGAAACCTTAATGATATGCTAAAAACCCTAACTAGATTTTAATCCCACATCTTAATAAAATTTCTAAAACCTAGTTAGCAAATTAGCATAATTATCACAATTTGGGCAAATTAAATATAACAATATGCAAATTAGCTACAAGATTTGGTTTTGCATAACTTAAGATGCTAAAATACATCACACTACCATAAACAAATTAACACAACCATAACTTTAATTTAACCCTTCTCTTGAATTTAAACTTGCAATTTAAAACCTAAATTAAACACATAATTAAGTTGATTTAAAGTATCTAACATAAATTAAGCAAAAGGGTTAGAGTTATACCTTCACAAACCATGAGATCAAATATGGAACTTGACCTCCAAATTGAGATCTTTGCATCAAGATCCATGCTATAAGGGCTAAGGAAAAATGGGTAGGGAATGGATTTGGGATTTGTGAGGTTTTGTGTTGATTTGTGAGGCAATTTTGATGAGATTTTTGAAGAGAAATGTGATGAGAAAAGAGGAGGGGCTGTTGTGTGCAGGAAATGGGGAGGGTCGGCCACTAGTGGGTGATTGGAGAGAGAGTGAGGTGAGGAAAGTAGCAAGTAAAGAAGTCCAAGTCAACACAAGGTCAAAGTCCAACACAATTATCCATTTTCTTTTCTTTTCTTTTCTTTCATTTCCTTTCCTTTGAAAATTCAAGTGGGAAAAATATGGTGGCTGCTGAATTCAGCCATGGGAAGGGGTAAGTAGGGGTGTGGGTACGGGTGTGGGGTGATGAAAAATCATAAATACAATACCCCAAACATCCATTTACGCTAAAAAAAGCCTTTTTTCAATAATTTCTAAACCGTTTTGGCAAATGATTTCGTTCCAAAAACCACATGATAAATTTTTATTTAATGTTTTATGATGCACAAAATTTGTTTCAACTCATTCCAATTTGTAATTTTCCCTAATTAAATGTATTAGTGACGGCTTAAATAATAATAAAATAATATTTTTTTCAGAAAATTTGAAATTTCACCAGCGGTTCAATAAACACCAAATAATAGCAATTACATAGCTAGAATATGTATATTTAATTTTTATAATAAGATATTTGTATTTTGACATTTTACAGAAACCCCCCTCATTTTACCGATTTTCCGAAATTTCACCGAAACGATTTTCAAAATGCTACAATCTTCCCCACTTAAAGAAATTCGGTCCCCGAATTTAAATTCAAACTCCCCCAAATACTAAAACATCTAAGAAAAACCATCAAGTCGTCGGGGCTCCGAAATTGTAAATACATAAAACAAATCGTATCGCAGCGCATGCGCATGCGCATGCGCTTGAAAAATGAGTATATAACTCAAATCAAAACTCCGTCAAGCATCCCGCAATCATCGGAGTCATGGAGAAGACATCAATGCCAAATCCAAATCAAAACCAATATGATATAACTCGAAACTATACATGTAAATATCGAATCTATATCTGTAAGTATCTGAAGGAAATGCATGCCAAACCTCTTTAAGTCGCTGTGCAACGCGTATAACACTGCACGGTGGCGGACGTCTATCATAAGAAAATAACTATATACATATATACCTTTGTTTGAAATGTACGTTCCGCCGTTTTGGAAACAATTTAGAAGGGTCTCCTTATTTTAAACATTTCGTGTCATATCAGACACGTAGGTAAATACTGAGGCTATAGCTCGCTTTTTGGAAATCCCTTCCATAACTATCAATGCATGCAAAATATATTCAGGTACTGTCCTCTGACTAGTCCCGCTCAGTACGAAAACACATAGCAATATCAGAAAAACGTACTGCTCTATAAGAAATCAATCCCAAAATATGCACATGAATACTACGTGCGTCTGGTGCGCACGGAAATCAAAATCCATGAATGTGCCATACATGCGCACAGAAACAACATCTAAGTGCATCGGGTGTGCACGAAACATCTGTTGTAGGCAACATGTGTGCCTGACAGCAAAATCAGGTGCATCTGACATGCACGAAAAAAAATCTCGATTTAGTGCATCTGGTGCGCACCAAAATCACCCTTCAAAACATGTGCCCAACATGCGCGAAAATCCAAATCAGGTGCATCCATCGTGCACGAAATCATGAAATCCAATATCAAGCGTCGAACATGCGCAAAATCCAATCAGGTGCATAAAGTGCACAAAACAAATATCGAGTATCGCAATCGAAATCGAAGTCCAGTACATCTAAGTGCACAAAAGGCGTATCACTGCACTGCAAGCATATAATAACTATACAGAGTGCAGGAACCAAATCGTGTGCATGCATACGCACAAAACCAACTCAACTATTTAAAACCGTAAAATCACAAACATGTGAAACTAAAGCACGAAAACGATATCAAGTGCAACACTGTGCAAAGATCGTAAATCCTCAATCATCAAAATCAAATCATACGAATAAATCACCCAAAACATCGTAATCAATAATGGCGGAACTGTACCGCTCAAGTGCATTCTCTAAGAATCTCGGCCAACTGTCGCGGTCACTAGTGGGACGTCTCGTCGATGATCATGAACTCTGTCCTGCTGGTGTGCGTAACCATGACCACTCCTGGGTCAAGGTCTTCACTGTGAATTACCAATCTTTCGGTCCATCGGCTCATCGGCCCTGTCAGGTGTGCTAACGGGGACGATTCCGTTCTGGAACTTCTCTGGTCATCTCTTGGTCAATCATCGCGACCACTCGTAAGACAGCATATCACTGGTGTCGGCCTCTGGCTCTCTGAATGTACGTGACACATCTGATCCTGGGTGTAAGTATCATTGCAGCAGTGTCCTGGAAGGAATCCTGCTCACGGTCTCTTCCATGTCTCGTCTCTGCCAACTGTCCGGAAGTCATTGTCCTTTCCTATATCTGCATCTTGCTCTGGAACGACTGCATACTCATCGCGACTCCTTCTGGAAGGTATATCCAGTATTCTGCCTCGGCATGCGCATCGCATCTCTGATGTCGGCGGAGGGGAACGTCATCACATCTAGATCTGGTACGAACCTCTTACTTCACTTTTCTCTAATGTCGTCTGCTTTGGACTCGTCTCGTCGCGGCTGCATGGACTGAGCTCCAATGGCTATCCTCGTATCGGGAGTCTCCCAAGAAATGCATCTCACCACCTAGCATCCGAATTAAGTCGAGCCATCCGATCGAGTAGTCAAAACCTCATAATCCCCCAAGAGCTCAACATCTTGGGCACAGTTTAATAGTATCGAGTACATACCACAGCATCGGTGGTCCAGCCGTAGAAGGGCAAACCCAAGCCTCACTAATGGCGCCGTGGAACTGTCGCCAACCCGAAGGTTCAAAGGATTTCACACGGTCAATAAGTCGAGTTAGGGTTTCATTCTTCTAGAGGGACCATAGAATTGCCTGCATGTCTTTCCGACTACTTTAAACTTGGATAAATAGGTTTCTGACATTCGATCGTCTCTGTCGACTCCCAACGTCTCCGCGTGAAGTCGTCTCTAGCTGGAATCAATCTATCTGATGACCTAGCATCGGGGTAAGCGAACGAACCACCTGTCCTAGTCATTCATCATCGGGTGACTAGCGACCTTCTATCATCTATTCGTACAACTCGCCCCGCCATAGTTCTAACATATGGGGCGATATCTCGTCGCTCACAGCAACAACTGGCTCGCTCGTCTGCACGCTGAACAGTGCCTCAATCATCAGGAGTAAGCAACACACCAACGGTCATCAAAATCTGGCTGGCCTCTGTCAGTGGCTCAATCCTCTAGTGTCGATCAGCACATCCGAGTAACCTCATAAAGGCGATCCGCCAAACGCTCGTGGCGCGGAAATACAGTAAAAAGACACATCTCTGCAATCGTGTGTCGCCGGAATTTCTCCCTGGTCAGTCCTCGTTCGTGATGAGCTTGTGCTGACCGCAACTCTAGCCGTAGCTCTCCCTGCCTGTAACCGTAGCAGCAAAACCAAACTGGTACCGACGAGGCTAGATCAGGAAGAAATATAATACTGAACAAGGAAATGTACATCCTAAGGCTTCATAAGTGGAGTGGCGTGTCGTAAATATGCCGCGGAACATACCAACGGTACGTCACTCTACTTTAGTCACCTATTCCATCAACCAAAGGTCATCCTACGATCCGAAGGTTAAAACCTAACGCTCTGATACCAACTTTGTCACGACCCGAAAGTACGGAACATGACCGGCACTTAAACTACGAACGTCTCGAGGCGTACGTAATCTAAGTAAACCGAAAACCCAGAAATCCAAACCAAGAAGAGTAGTAGAGAGTAGGAAAAACCAATTTAAATCAAGTAATTTTAATAGCATAAGCCGAATTATGCGGGTTTCTAAAAACATCAAAAATTTACTGAAAATTTCGGCAGAGTCTCCTTTGTAAATACTGGCTCCCAAACGGGATACAACATGAATAGTATACGAAATCAATAAAAGGCATCCCCAAGCTGGAGCTAGCTCTTCGTCAATCGACGGTCACAACCACACAAGCAATATAATATACAACGCCAACGGCGAGGATCAAAAACTCAAAAGGGAACTCAAAACCACCAGAAATATAACGAGCGACTCTAAGGTCGAAAGAATAAACAACACTGGTCTCTATCTCAATAGATACATGTTTGGTTGATGGAATTTACTAGATACAACTGAATAATATCATACAAGGTAATATGATGGGTACGATACAAGAAAAACCCACCTACTAGCAAGTCACCCGAATGAAACTGAGCCCGCAAGCCGTAATGAAACCTGTACGGCAAACCTGCAAGAAACTGGGGCACAACGGGGGTGAGTTGCCAACTCGTGAATAGAAAAACATCTACGCACAGAAATCGCATAAATAACGCAACCTAGGTCAATGATCATAATATATCCTCAAATATAAGTATAACAGGCAGCCTATAACAATGGCTAGGGTAATATCTAACCCGAGTATAATTTCATGTGCCCGTGTCAGTGCCTCAGGTAGCAATATATCATATGAATGAGGTATGAATGTGTTAGTGTATATGCCCTAGAGGCCATTACTGTATCATACTAGTATGTATATTACTTGATGGAAGCTTGGGATATTCACAGTTGTACAGACAATCTTGCTCAATATAGTAGTATGCTACTTGGTTTGTCTCTGCTTTAATGTGTACATGTGTGTTTATTTATTATATCACCTATACGCATTAGTAGAGCCCTTAGGATCTTTGCTTGATTACCGGCGTCGTGATGGCGATCACACTCGTGGGGGCTGGGTAATCTACAAGCACATCCTTATACACGTCCCTAGTCGTGGGAGTACCGAGATAGGACATCGATACTCCAGAGTAGACTAGCGTATGCGCTTCTCATCCCAGCACGGGAGACGGTCTGTCCCACAGCCGTCAGTACGTCGTACTTGAGATAGTATGCGGGTGCTCGTTAGGTTACGAGTACACTGGACAGGACTCGTCGGGAACTGATGGTTGGTATTATACCTATCGTCAGTTATCAGTTCCCAGGTGACATGAGTACAGCTTAGTCCGCTGACTTGACACTGTCACTTCGCCTCGAGTGTGTTCCCACTGTTCTTTGATTGCTACCCTACCACGGCTCTACTGAGTCGTGCAAACAGGTAGTAGTTGGGAGCAGTCCCGAAGCACTTGGAGGCAGTGACGGTTAGACAGGATTCGTCTCTCCCGGTATTGGGGGTTGACATCGCGCTGTGTCTAGGAGAGCCATTACACGAGTAGTCCCTGGCCAGGGCAAGCGAGATATACTGGTAGGTTTCCAGTGTTATCTCAGGGTGTTCTGGGCTTCACTCCGGCACGACTTGTACCGCTATTAGGGGACTGATGTTTACCGCCCCCCTAGGCCCGCCATGCGATGTATCAGACGAACAGACCGGACTGTACGGAGACTGTCACATACAGGCTCAGTAGGAGTGCAGATGGGGTTCACCTCGTCAGTCTTCTTATCGACATCTACCTGGGGACCGTTACGTACAGCTAGTGCCGCTTGCGGTCTGTGGTTAAACCCACTGCCAGCGTAGTGTCGAGTCTTTAGAGTCCCACACAGAGAGCTATTCGCCTTTAGGCTAAATGAGTAGAGGTCGCATGGTTTTGCGACAGGGTTCGTTCACATTTGCGCACTTGTGCACGTTTGCTGTCCGGACAGCTTATACTAGCGGGCTTTGGTTTAAGCCGAATCCTAGTATATGATTTGAGATTGGTTTTTCTCATTGTGTTCGTGTTCCTCGGATCACGAATGCGGGTGCGTATGCACAGTTGCTTGAGATTGAGGGAGAGGACCTTGATTAGGGTTAATAGCTATTGTCATTTTATTAACCCTAATATTTATGTGTGTGTTATTGTTAATTAGTAATTAGTTTAATAATTATCCATGGTTATGGTTGTTGACCATTTGACTTCTTTGACTTGTTGACCTAGGTTGACACTTTGACCATCATCATTTCTTTTGGAAGATGCTTTTTGATCTTTGCAAATTGAAATGATAATGGTCATGTCATGATTTACAATGATAATTATCTAGCTAATTATTCAATTAAATTAATCCACACATATTAGTGAGAATGGCTCTATTATTTTCTCATTCTCTCATATCATTTCTCTCTCTTGTTCATCCTCTCCCTCAAGCTCTCTCCCTCTCATGTGTTGAGAAACAAAAAGCTTGAGAAAAACCTTCACTTGATCTTCTCTACTCTCTTCTAGGGTTCAAGTCTTAGCATTTCTTGCACTCTAGTTACTCCTAGCTTGGAGTTGAAGCCAAAGGTCGAGGCTTTCGGGTGGATCCTTCTTTGACGGGAGAAGACAAGCAAGGTGACCTCTTTCTACCATTCCTAGGAGCAAGGAGAGAAGGACTAAAGACCAAAGGTATAACCTTTCCATCACTTAGCTACTTTGTAGTTAGGGTTAGCAAGTTTATGTTTAGCAAAGATCCTCACAAGCTTGGTCCATGTTGCCTAAGTCCATAAAAATCCAATTTTTATTATGTTTTCCGCCTCCCCGTAAGCACCGGGGTGGGCAACACGGACCTAACAGTGGTATCAGAGCCTAACTAAACATAAACTAGCTTGGTAGTAAAGTGTATCGAAGTTCGAAACGGAAAAATCGAAAAAACCAAGTTATAAAAACCTGAGTTTCTGTTAAAAAATTTTCTGGTCAAAACAAAATTTGTTATATCCCAAAAATCATCTCAGGCTTTTTAGAAGAAAACCACCAAAAACGATACAGCAACTCAACCAAAGCGCCGCCCTTCCGCGGCAAGAGCAAGCTCTTGCCGCGGAACCGCGGCCAACTTTGTGAGTTACTGCATCGATTTTGGTGCAGTATGTTTCTTACATGGTTTTAGGATTTTTCAGATATATTATATGTGCCCAGATTTTCCAGAATAGAAATTTGTTTTTGGGGGCCTATAAATCCGTATTTTTCCGAACTTCAATATATTTTGACTATGTTGGTTATATCTGTGATCTTCTTATGTATTAAACGCCGGCTAATCGCTATATGACGATTAGTCGGGGTTATACATATCTGTGATCTGTGATTGTTGTTGATGGTTTGTGTATATGAACTCGTTGGATTGTCGCGGATGAATAGCCGGGTGGATGTGAGATGAGAGTTTCTTTTTCTTTCATTCATGTAATAAATTTGTAAATTGATGTAATATTATTTGTTTGGCCGCACAACCGGGTCGGGGTTGTAGCCGTCATTGTATAATTCTTTTTACTGTTTTTGCTCCTAGGATAGACCCATGGAGGGGTGCACAAACTACCGGGTAGCTCGAAGTGCCGAGTGGCCTACTCATGGCATTGAGGGAGGTTGCTTCGCTTCGGGTACTTGGCGGGTAGTTTGCCGCACCCGTAGGGGTCTTGGGTGGGGTTTTGGCTATTCATCGCGACCGTGTAATCCGTTTTTCGTTGCAGGCTCGAACGAATTGCGGGTTCCTAGTATATCCAAAGTGTTCATCTGTGATCTGGATTGGCTATCATTGCTATATTGCTATATATAATAACTATTTAGGCGTTGCTTATGTTTTACAGCCGCGCTAGCCCAGCCCCCGCTCTGTCGTTAGTTAAGTAACCTAACGGGTGATGACGGGGCCCCGTGGCGAATGCGAATGGCATAAGCGTACGTCATATTTTGGTTGTTTTCTGCAATGGTAGGATTTAAATGATGGGACGCATTAAAAGAACTAATGCAAGAAAATAAACCTAAAAGACGTTGTTGGAACAATTTTTCAAAAAAAAAGCTGTTATTACAAGGACGTTCATCTTTTTGTTTTGCATCGAGGTATTCGGTTATGAATGCCCAGCACCTCAATCGACGAGGCAAGGGCCGAGATCCCCTCATCGGGAGTGACCCCTTGGACAAAAGGTTTGCGTCAGGGTAATAACTTCACCATAGTCGATTATTCTTGCTTTGCATCGAGGTATTCATCTTACGGATGCCCAGCACCTCACTCGACGAGGAAAGAGCCGAGATCCCTTCACAGGGAGTGACCTCTTTAGCAAAAGTTTTTCGCCACTATGTTTTTCAAAAAGATTACCAGGTTCCTTCAACGATATCAAGTTCATTACGTTAACGGGTTTTTTTTTTTTCGCCAAAAACCCAGCCGTAGCCCTCTGTCATTTCTTATAAGTAACACTTAGTATTCGTGCTGCGTTTGTTGACTCCGTCAAGGCGTAGTGTACGGTAGCTAAGTACTGCTTGTTTGTATCGGTATATGGGATTGATTAGGACAGTCGTATAACCTTGTTGACTCCGTCAAGGGTTATGCGGGTGGGTTTAATGCAATCCAGATAATGACAGGTTGAACTTGACTAGGACTTTTTGATTTGTTGACTCCGTCAAGATCACTTGGGTCCTAGGGGCAAAAACCACATCGGGAGTTTCAAAAGAACTGAAACTTGCAGATTTAGCATACCTTCTGGAGTGTGGTGACTAGAGTGGATTCCATCTAGGTTATCACACAATGACAGTTGGATCCCGATCCCACTGATGAGTTGGTCTACTCTCGGGAGATTATTTCACTTAACGATCAATGCTATAAACCTAGTAGGTGTCTAGAAAGGTGTTAGCGGGGTTACGCCCCCAGGGAAAAGAGGTTATTTAATTAAGGAACTTTGCGAAAGCATTGGAAAACCTCCCTCGAAGTACCGACACTAGCCTGGCTGAAAGGTTAAGCAAGTATTGTGACGTGAATTAAAACCCGGCTAGTTCTTCTTTTAAAAGGTTTTAAGAAGAATTTGAGTAAACAGTGGGAGACATCCTGGTTAGATAAATTAATAAACCAATCTAATCTTGCAAGAGCATACGCTGAGTGTTTCTTTTCTCTCTCTCCAGGCAGCAACCTTTTCACGCCCTAATCAAGATAATAAAATGTATCGCTTGACCGAACCGAATTCTTATTCGGGACTGGGGAAAGTTGGTTCAGCTCTAACTTGTGACAACAGTCATGAGTATGAGAATGGGAAAGAGGAAAGTATGGATTTCCAGGATACCCAGTTGAAGAAGAAGCATGGTTTTGCATCTACTTCAGGTGTTCTTGTAATTGAGAACTGTTTTACGGTCAGCCCTACCTCCTGGGTACTTGATACCGGATCAGGATCTCATATCTGTAATTTATTGCAGGGACTGAGAAAAAGTAGGAAAGTTGCACCGGGTGATATGTCGCTCAGAGTAGCGAACGGAGCACAAGTTAATGCGGCAGCCGTCGGTGAATATCACCTAGTATTGCCTAATGGCAAGACTATGATTTTGAACGATTGCTACTATGTACCCTCCATGGTTTGCAACATCATATCAGTTTCTTTACTCGATAAAGATGGATATGACTTTGTTCTTGAAAAGAATATCATGAACATTTACCTTCATAAGGTACTGGTTGCAGAGGGTACACTGTGTAATGGTATCTACGTTCTAAATCAGAATACAGTTCTCAATATACAAAACACACGCAAGAGGAAGAATTCAGATACGAATGAATCCTACTTGTGGCATTGTAGACTTGGTCATATCGGAGAGAAAAGACTGAGTAAGTTGCATAAAGATGGACTCTTGAATACGTTCGAATTTTCATCTTATGAAACTTGTCAGTCTTGTCTCAAAGGGAAGATGACCAAATCTCCGTTCACCGGACATGGAGAAAGAGCAAGAGAGCTCTTGGGACTCATACACAGTGATGTGTGTGGTCCGATGTCTATACATGCAAGGGGTGGGTTCTCGTACTTCATCACATTCACTGACGATCTCTCTAGGTTCGGATATGTGTATCTGATGAAACACAAATCTGAAGCTTTTGAGAAATTCAAGGAATTCAGAAAGGAAGTAGAGAACCAGATTGGCAAAAGTATCAAGATCCTCCGGTCTGATAGAGGAGGGGAGTACTTAGGCACGGAATTCCTAGATTACTTAAAAGAGAATGGTATTCTCTCTCAGCTTACTCCTCCTTATACACCACAGCACAACGGTGTTTCGGAGCGGAGGAATCGTACCCTATTGGATATGGTTCGGTCCATGATGAGTAGTGCTGAGTTGCCTCTTTCATTCTGGGGACATGCGCTTCAGACAGCGGCGTACCTATTGAACTATGTTCCATCCAAATCAGTGCCTAAGACTCCATATGAAATATGGAGTGGAAGAAATCCGTATCTTAAGCGATTTAAGATATGGGGTTGTCCGGCCTATGTGAAAACACAGAAACCGGACAAGTTAGAGGCACGGTCAGTTCTTTGTAAATTTGTGGGATATCCTAAAGACTCACTAGGATATCTGTTCTACCACACTGAGGAACAGAAGGTGTTTGTATCTCGCCACGCTACCTTCTTAGAAAGGGAGTTTCTTGCAAAAGAAACTAGTGGGAGTTCGGTAGAACTGGAAGAAATTCAGCGACCACAAAATGTAACTGAAAATTTGGAAGAACCGCTAGATTCAATAAACCCAGACGAACCTCAGCCACTCCGCAGATCTGGTAGGATTTCTCATCCGCCCGAGAGATACTACGGTTTTCTCATAGACGGGGATCGAGAGGATTGCATCTTGGAAGAAGATGACCCTACCAGTTTCAGGCAGGCCATTATCAGTAGGGACTCTGATAAGTGGCAGGAAGCAATGCAATCCGAAATGGAGTCCATGTATGCCAATAAAGTGTGGACCTTGGATATTGCTCCAGCTGGGGTAAAACCCGTTGGATGCAAATGGATCTACAAAAGAAAACTTGGTGTAGATGGGCAGGTGGAAACCTATAAAGCTAGGCTCGTTGCAAAAGGTTTCCGTCAAAGACCTGGTTTGGACTATGACGAAACTTTTTCTCCGGTGGCTATGCTCAAATCCATTCGGATCCTACTTGCCATTGCTGCCTTCCATGACTATGAGATCTGGCAGATGGATGTTAAAACGGCTTTCCTAAACGGTTGTTTGGAAGAGTGCGTTTACATGGATCAACCAGAAGGTTTCGTAGACAGTGGGAGCAGCGGAAAGGTGTGCAAGTTGCTTAAATCCATTTATGGATTAAAGCAGGCATCGCGGAGCTGGAACATCTGTTTTGATGAGGCAATCAAGGAATTTGATTTCATCAAGAACGAAGATGAACCCTGTGTTTATAAGAAGATTGTAGGACGAACTGTCGTATTCCTAGTCTTGTACGTGGACGACATTCTTCTGATAGGAAATGACATTCCTATGCTACAATCGGTCAAGCTGTTTTTGTCACAAAGGTTCTCCATGAAGGACCTGGGTGATGCCTCGTACATTCTGGGGATCAAGATCTATAGAGATAGATCCAAGAAACTATTGGGGCTTTCGCAGTCCAGGTACATAGAGACCGTACTAAAGAGATTTAGTATGGAGGATTCCAAGCGCGGTAACATACCCGCATTGCACGGAATTACCCTCTCCAAGAAGATGTCTCCTAAGACTGACGAGGAGAGGGTTCGCATGAGCACTATACCCTACGCTTCGGCGGTAGGATCTATAATGTATGCGATGCTATGTACAAGACCAGATGTAGCTTACGCGTTGAGCACGGTAAGCCGGTATCAGTCGGACCCAGGGGAGGACCACTGGACAGCAGTGAAGAACATTCTCAAGTACCTGAGGAGGACTAAGGAGATGTTCCTGGTTTACGGTAATGGAGACCTTAGGGTCGAGTCCTTTACCGATTCAAGCTTCCAGAGTGACAAAGATGACAGCAAGTCCGTCTCGGGTTTTGTGTTTACCCTCAACGGAGGGGCGGTATGTTGGAGGAGTTCCAAGCAGGATACCGTCGCAGACTCGACGATGGAGGCTGAATACATTGCTGCAAGCGATGCCGCAAAAGAGGCGGTCTGGATTAAGAAGTTCATTAGTGAACTTCAGGGGGTTCCGTCCATTGTTGACCCAATACCTTTGTATTGCGATAACAATGGGGCTATAGCTTTAGCGAAGGAACCAAGGTCCCATCAGAAATCCAGGCACATCTTAAGGCGGTATCACCTGATCAGGGAGATCATTGATCGACAGGAGATCGAGGTGCGGAGAGTGGACACAAAGGACAACACTGCGGACCCATTCACGAAGGCTCTACCCCAGACTCAGTTCGAGCGGCTGATCGAGATGATAGGTCTTCGATACGCCAGTACATGGCCTTAGTGCAAGTGGGAGATTGTTAGTGTATATGCCCTAGAGGCCATTACTGTATCATACTAGTATGTATATTACTTGATGGAAGCTTGGGATATTCACAGTTGTACAGACAATCTTGCTCAATATAGTAGTATGCTACTTGGTTTGTCTCTGCTTTAATGTGTACATGTGTGTTTATTTATTATATCACCTATACGCATTAGTAGAGCCCTTAGGATCTTTGCTTGATTACCGGCGTCGTGATGGCGATCACACTCGTGGGGGCTGGGTAATCTACAAGCACATCCTTATACACGTCCCTAGTCGTGGGAGTACCGAGATAGGGCATCGATACTCCAGAGTAGACTAGCGTATGCGCTTCTCATCCCAGCACGGGAGACGGTCTGTCCCACAGCCGTCAGTACGTCGTACTTGAGATAGTATGCGGGTGCTCGTTAGGTTACGAGTACACTGGACAGGACTCGTCGGGAACTGATGGTTGGTATTATACCTATCGTCAGTTATCAGTTCCCAGGTGACATGAGTACAGCTTAGTCCGCTGACTTGACACTGTCACTTCGCCTCGAGTGTGTTCCCACTGTTCTTTGATTGCTACCCTACCACGGCTCTACTGAGTCGTGCAAACAGGTAGTAGTTGGGAGCAGTCCCGAAGCACTTGGAGGCAGTGACGGTTAGACAGGATTCGTCTCTCCCGGTATTGGGGGTTGACATCGCGCTGTGTCTAGGAGAGCCATTACACGAGTAGTCCCTGGCCAGGGCAAGCGAGATATACTGGTAGGTTTCCAGTGTTATCTCAGGGTGTTCTGGGCTTCACTCCGGCACGACTTGTACCGCTATTAGGGGACTGATGTTTACCGCCCCCCTAGGCCCGCCATGCGATGTATCAGACGAACAGACCGGACTGTACGGAGACTGTCACATACAGGCTCAGTAGGAGTGCAGATGGGGTTCACCTCGTCAGTCTTCTTATCGACATCTACCTGGGGACCGTTACGTACAGCTAGTGCCGCTTGCGGTCTGTGGTTAAACCCACTGCCAGCGTAGTGTCGAGTCTTTAGAGTCCCACACAGAGAGCTATTCGCCTTTAGGCTAAATGAGTAGAGGTCGCATGGTTTTGCGACAGGGTTCGTTCACATTTGCGCACTTGTGCACGTTTGCTGTCCGGACAGCTTATACTAGCGGGCTTTGGTTTAAGCCGGATCCTAGTATATGATTTGAGATTGGTTTTTCTCATTGTGTTCGTGTTCCTCGGATCACGAATGCGGGTGCGTATGCACAGTTGCTTGAGATTGAGGGAGAGGACCTTGATTAGGGTTAATAGCTATTGTCATTTTATTAACCCTAATATTTATGTGTGTGTTATTGTTAATTAGTAATTAGTTTAATAATTATCCATGGTTATGGTTGTTGACCATTTGACTTCTTTGACTTGTTGACCTAGGTTGACACTTTGACCATCATCATTTCTTTTGGAAGATGCTTTTTGATCTTTGCAAATTGAAATGATAATGGTCATGTCATGATTTACCATGATAATTATCTAGCTAATTATTCAATTAAATTAATCCACACATATTAGTGAGAATGGCTCTATTATTTTCTCATTCTCTCATATCATTTCTCTCTCTTGTTCATCCTCTCCCTCAAGCTCTCTCCCTCTCATGTGTTGAGAAACAAAAAGCTTGAGAAAAACCTTCACTTGATCTTCTCTACTCTCTTCTAGGGTTCAAGTCTTAGCATTTCTTGCACTCTAGTTACTCCTAGCTTGGAGTTGAAGCCAAAGGTCGAGGCTTTCGGGTGGATCCTTCTTTGACGGGAGAAGACAAGCAAGGTGACCTCTTTCTACCATTCCTAGGAGCAAGGAGAGAAGGACTAAAGACCAAAGGTATAACCTTTCCATCACTTAGCTACTTTGTATTTAGGGTTAGCAAGTTTATGTTTAGCAAAGATCCTCACAAGCTTGGTCCATGTTGCCTAAGTCCATAAAAATCCAATTTTTATTATGTTTTCCGCCTCCCCGTAAGCACCGGGGTGGGCAACACGGACCTAACAGAATGCATGAAACAGAATACATGTAAATGAAGAAACTGTTTTCATAAATTAGTGAGATTTCCTTCGTATTTCTAAACTGAGGTATCATAAATGAAATCAGCATCAACAGTGTCTAGCATCGACACAAAACATAAATCTCACTGTCTCGAAATATCAATGTCTCAATCTCAATATCTAGGTCGCCGTCAGTCCAGACCGGCCCCTACCATCCATCTCAAGACCACGACGGTATTCTCCGGATATCCGACGCGTCGGGTAATATCACCGGTAGGTAGTGCTCCCCAGCCAGGCTCAACGTCAACACCACATTCCTCTTGCCCCGGGGTACCATACCGGGCCCACCATGTACCCGTGACGGTTCCTCCACTCCTCGACACGGATCTCCAAAACCACAGCAAACTCATGGTGGACGACACTTTACATCACTAGAAAACCGCAACATTTTATATTTTAAAAGATCATAAGTTGTAAATTTTTGCGGCTTTCCCCGAAATCCAGAAATATCATAAATCTCAAGAAATCATCACAAGTGCATATGTCAATGATAATGAACTAGGCATGAACAACTGAATAACAGTATGCATGAAGTGGTAGGTAATACTACAATGTCTAATATGACATATAAGGGAAGTACACTAATATCATGTCAACACTACTAGCTAACAATCTAAGTCAAGCAATTATATTCTCTAAAGTGTACGTGACATGGCAATTACCGATGAAGATGAGTGTGAGCCGGCAAGTAGGTGTACGTGGTACATACGCATCATCGGTAATGGTGCTGGTGTCCTAACAGCATGATATCAATAATGGAATATGCAGCAAAATAAATATGCGAGGCAGAGCGAACAACAATAATGTGCGGGAGCTGAATATTAGACACAACGATAACTAATCTGCAATAATCTAATATAAGTCCTACAAATGGTGCCTTTTGAAATAACACGAATCATGGGGTTTTGAAAATAGGGGCTACGGTGTTTTTATGAAAAGATACGTCGTTTTTGAAATATCCGTAGATTCCCTTGAGCTGTCTTTAAAAATGCCCACGATTCGTTAGTTTTTGAAATAGGTAAGAAGTCTAATCTAATCTAACAACTACAATAAACTATACGGCTGAACTAACAAGCTGAACTACAGGTAAGGAAACCGCCTATCATCTGAGTCGATACATATACATACCTGTATATGTATAGTCGGTGATCCCGCCTCAATAATATCATATCCGATACCATATCTATAATCAGGCATCCCAAGTCAAGAGTGCGGATCAATCATCAATATAGCTCGTACGTAAATCCGTCGTACGGCATCCCAATCTGGGTACGGTTCAATATCACATTCATCATACTATTCACCTGGTATCCTCTTTATCAAATATCATGATCGGGGTACTGATCTACGTCTAGTACCATACTGATACCGCCTACGTATGCATGGACGTGTGTGAAACACTACGTCAAGGACCCGCTACAACGTCATGTCGTATCTAAGATACGAACCCTGCTATATCACCGATCTCACGGCCTCAAATCAAATCTCATCGACTCAGCTCAATCCTAAGTATCATCCTCAATCCGTATGTGAACACATAGTCCCATACCCATGTGAACACATAACTATAAAGAATCCCATGAGCACATATCAATAGGAATGTATGCAAGTATGTATGTGTGTATGTGTGTGTGTAACACTACCCTAGGGTTCGCAACACTAAAGTAATCCAACACACCAATATCCATCCTAAGCATCGTTATTAATCCCAAATAACATATAATAATTGTTGGTGTGTATACGCATCCGTATACACCACCACGGACTGCGGGGGTGCTATACGCCATCCACCCGACTTCTCCCCGTAGATATAAATCTACTCACCTGGTCCTCGCTAGCCGGTGCCGACGTCGCCACGCGCTTGCTTGTCGTCTCGAAGTCCATGTGGGGGTACCTACATATCATAACGCACCGTATCGCATTAAAATCCGACTCATGACCAAATCGACACACGAATCTCACATAGGTCAAAACCTATGGTTTGCTTTCACAGATCAACCCAAAAACCCTCGACATCGGCGTACAAACGCCGATTGATCGAGAAAAACACCAAACGTACCAAATCATGGTTTTACAATTCACTAAAATATATAAAATACGATGCAATTCATCAAAACCAATAAATTGATTAAATCGATTTATTACAAGAAACCTAGTAAGCATCAATTAGCCGTTTCACTTTAAAACTCGATGTTTAAAGGAAACTAATGGCCACAATATCCACCAATTATCATAACCAAGTTATAGAAACCATATCAATAATTTATTCTCATCAACTTGTATAAATTCCAAAATTCTAGTTTTGCAAAAATATCCAATTTAACACTTTTTAACGCAAAATTTCACAATTTAACAATTTATCTTGGCTTTGCATATTTTAAATGGTTAAACCACTCATGGAAACCTTAATGATATGCTAAAAACCCTAACTAGATTTTAATCCCACATTTTAATAAAATTTCTAAAACCTAGTTAGCAAATTAGCATAATTATCACAATTTGGGCAAATTAAATATAACAATATGCAAATTAGCTACAAGATTTGGTTTTGCATAACTTAAGATGCTAAAATACATCACACTACCATGAACAAATTAACACAACCATAACTTTAATTTAACCCTTCTCTTGAATTTAAACTTGCAATTTAAAACCTAAATTAAACACCTAATTAAGTTGATTTAAAGTATCTAACATAAATTAAGCAAAAGGGTTAGAGTTATACCTTCACAAACCATGAGATCAAATATGGAACTTGACCTCCAAATTGAGATCTTTGCATCAAGATCCATGCTATAAGGGCTAAGGAAAAATGGGTAGGGAATGGATTTGGGATTTGTGAGGTTTTGTGTTGATTTGTGAGGCAATTTTGATGAGTTTTTTGAAGAGAAATGTGATGAGAAAAGAGGAGGGGCTGTTGTGTGCAGGAAATGGGGAGGGTCGGCCACTAGTGGGTGATTGGAGAGAGAGTGAGGTGAGGAAAGTAGAGAGTGAAGAAGTCCAAGTCAACACAAGGTCAAAGTCCAACACAATTATCCATTTTCTTTTCTTTTCTTTCATTTCCTTTCCTTTGAAAATTCAAGGGGGAAAAATATGGTGGCTGCTGAATTTAGCCATGGGGAGGGGTAAGTGGGGGTGTGTGGGTGTGGGTACGGGTGTGGGGTGATGAAAAATCATAAATACAATACCCTAAACATCCATATACGCTAAAAAAAGCCTTTTTTTTCAATAATTTCTAAACCGTTTTGGCAAATGATTTCGTTCCAAAAACCACATGATAAATTTTTATTTAATGTTTTATGATGCACAAAATTTGTTTCAACTCATTCCAGTTTGTAATTTTCCCTAATTAAATGTATTAGTGACGGCTTAAATAATAATAAAATAATATTTTTTTCAGAAAATTTGAAATTTCACCAGCGGCTCAATAAACACCAAATAATAGCAATTACATAGCTAGAATATGTATATTTAATTTTTATAATAAGATATTTGTATTTTGACTTTTTACAGAAAACCCCCTCATTTTACCGATTTTCCGAAATTTCACCGAAACGATTTTCAAAATGCTACAATCTTTCCCCCTTAAAGAAATTCGGTCCCCGAATTTAAATTCAAACTCCCCCAAATACTAGAACATCTAAGAAAAACCATCAAGTCGTCGGGGCTCCGAAATTGTAAATACATAAAACAAATCGTAGCGCAGCGCATGCGCTTGAAAAATGAGTATATAACTCAAATCAAAACTCCGTCAAGCATCCCGCAATCATCGGAGTCATGGAGAAGACATCAATGCCAAATCCAAATCAAAACTAATATGATATAACTCGAAACTATACGTGTAAATATCGAATCTATATCTGTAAGTATCTGAAGGAAATGCATGCCAAACCTCTTTAAGTCGCTGTGCAACGCGTATAACACTGCACGGTGTCGGACGTCTATCATAAGAAAATAACTATATACATATATACCTTTGTTTGAAATGTACATTCCGCCGTTTTGGAAACAATTTAGAAGGGTCTCCTTATTTTAAACATTTCGTGTCATATCAGACACGTAGGTAAATACTGAGGCTATAGCTCGCTTTTTGGAAATCCCTTCCATAACTATCAATGCATGCAAAATATATTCAGGTACTGTCCTCTGACTAGTCCCGCTCAGTAAGAAAACACATAGCAATATCATAAAAACGTACTGCTCTATAAGAAATCAATCCTAAAATATGCACATGAATACTACGTGCGTCTGGTGCGCACGGAAATCAAAATCCATGAATGTGCCATACATGCGCACAGAAACAACATCTAAGTGCATCGGGTGTGCATGAAACATCTGTTGTAGGCAACATGTGTGCCTGACAGCAAAATCAGGTGCATCTGACATGCACGAAAAAAAAATCTCGATTTAGTGCATCTGGTGCGCACCAAAATCACCCTTCAAAACATGCGCCCAACATGCGCGAAAATCCAAATCAGGTGCATCCATCGTGCACGAAATCATGAAATCCAATATCAAGCGTCGAACATGCGCAAAATCCAATCAGGTGCATAAAGTGCACAAAAAAAATATCGAGTATCGCAATCGAAATCGAAGTCCAGTACATCTAAGTGCACAAAAGGCGTATCACTGCACTGCAAGCATATAATAACTATACAGAGTGCAGGAACCAAATCGTGTGCATGCATACGCACAAAACCAACTCAACTGTTTAAAACCGTAAAATCACAAACATGTGAAACTAAAGCACGAAAACGATATCAAGTGCAACACTGTGCAAAGATCGTAAATCCTCAATCATCAAAATCAAATCATACGAATAAATCACCCAAAACATCGTAATCAATAATGGCGGAACAGTACCGCTCAAGTGCATTCTCTAAGAATCTCGGCCAACTGTCGCGGTCACTAGTGGGACGTCTCATCGATGATCATGAACTCTGTCCTGCTGGTGTGCGTAACCATGACCACTCCTGGGTCAAGGTCTTCACTATGAATTACCAATCTTTCGGTCCATCGGCTCATCGGCCCTGTCAGGTGTGCTAACGGGGACGATTCCGTTCTGGCACTTCTCTGGTCATCTCTTGGTCAATCATCGCGACCACTCGTAAGACAGCATATCACTGGCGTCGGCCTCTGGCTCTCTGAATGTACGTGACACATTTGATCCTGGGTGCAAGTATCATTGCAGCAGTGTCCTGGAAGGAATCCTGCTCACGGTCTCTTCCATGTCTCGTCTCTGCCAACTGTCCGGAAGTCATTGTCCTTTCCTATATCTGCATCTTGCTCTGGAACGACTGCATACTCATCGCGACTCCTTCTGGAAGGTATATCCAGTATTCTGCCTCGGCATGCGCATCGCATCTCTGATGTCGGCTGAGGGGAACGTCATCACATCTAGATCTGGTACGAACCTCTTACTTCACTTTTCTCTAATGTCGTCTGCTTTGGACTCGTCTCGTCGCGGCTGCATGGACTGAGCTCCAACGGCTATCCTCGTATCGGGAGTCTCCCAAGAAATGCATCTCACCACCTAGCATCCGAATTAAGTCGAGCCATCCGATCGAGTCGTCAAAACCTCATAATCCCCCAAGAGCTCAACATCTTGGGCACAGTTTAATAGTATCGAGTACATACCACAGCATCGGTGGTCCAGCCGTAGAAGGGCAAACCCAAGCCTCACTAATGGCGCCGTGGAACTGTCGCCAACCCGAAGGTTCAAAGGCTTTCACATGGTCATTAAGTCGAGTTAGGGTTTCATTCTTCTAGAGGGACCATAGAATTGCCTGCATGTCTTTCCGACTACTTTAAACTTGGATAAATAGGTTTCTGACATTCGATCGTCTCTGTCGACTCCCAACGTCTCCGCGTGAAGTCGTCTCTAGCTGGAATCAATCTATCTGATGACCTAGCATCGGGGTAAGCGAACGAACCACCTGTCCCAGTCATTCATCATCGGGTGACTAGCGACCTTCTATCATCTATTCGTACAACTCGCCCCGCCATAGTTCTAACATATGGGGCGATATCTCGTCGCTCACAGCAACAACTGGCTCGCTCGTCTGCACGCTGAACAGTGCCTCAATCATCAGGAGTAAGCAACACACCAACGGTCATCAAAATCTGGCTGGCCTCTGTCAGTGGCTCAATCCTCTAGTGTCGATCAGCACATCCGAGCAACCTCATAAAGGCGATCCGCCAAACGCTCGTGGCGCGGAAATACAGTAAAAAGACACATCTCTGCAATCGTGTGTCGCCGGAATTTCGCCCTGGTCAGTCCTCGTTCGTGATGAGCTTGTGCTGACCGCAACTCTAGCCGTAGCTCTCCCTGCCTGTAACCGTAGCAGCAAAACCAAACTGGTACCGACGAGGCTAGATCAGGAAGGAATATAATACTGAACATGGAAATGTACATCCTAAGGCTTCATAAGTGGAGTGGCGTGTCGTAAATATGCCGCGGAACATACCAACGGTACGTCACTCTACTTTAGTCACCTATTCCATTAACCAAGGGTTGTCCTACGCTCCGAAGGTTAAAACCTAACGCTCTGATACCAACTTTGTCACGACCCGAAAGTACGGAACATGACCGGCACTTAAACTACGAACGTCTCGAGGCGTACGTAATCTAAGTAAACCGAAAACCCAGAAATCCAAACCAAGAAGAGTAGTAGAGAGTAGGAAAAACCAATTTAAATCAAGTAGTTTTAATAGCATAAGCCGAATTATGCGGGTTTCTAAAAACATCAAAAATTTACTGAAAATTTCGGCAGAGTCTCCTTTGTAAATACTGGCTCCCAAACGGGATACAACATGAATAGTATACGAAATCAGTAGAAGGCATCCCCAAGCGGGAGCTAGCTCTTCGTCAATCGACGGTCACAACCACACAAGCAATATAATATACAACGCCAACGGCGAGGATCAAAAACTCAAAAGGGAACTCAAAACCACCAGAAATATAACGAGCGACTCTAAGGTCGAAAGAATAAACAACACTGGTCTCTATCTCAATAGATACATGTTTGGTTGATGGAATTTACTAGATACAACTAAATAATATCATACAAGGTAATATGATGGGTACGATACAAGAAAAACCCACCTACTAGCAAGTCACCCGAATGAAACTGAGCCCGCAAGCCGTAATGAAACCTGTACGGCAAACCTGCAAGAAACTGGGGCACAACGGGGGTGAGTTACCAACTCGTGAATAGAAAAACATCTACGCACAGAAATCGCATAAATAACGCAACCTAGGTCAATGATCATAATATATCCTCAAATATAAGTATAACAGGCAGCCTATAACAATGGCTAGGGTAATATCTAACCCGAGTATAATTTCATGTGCCCGTGTCAGTGCCTCAAGTAGCAATATATCATATGAATGAGGTATGAATGCATGAAACAGAATACATGTAAATGAAGAAACTGTTTTCATAAATTAGTGAGATTTCCTTCGTATTTGTAAACTGAGGTATCATAAATGAAATCAGCATCAACAGTGTCTAGCATCGACACAAAACATAAATCTCACTGTCTCGAAATATCAATGTCTCAATCTCAATATCTAGGTCACCGTCAGTCCAGACCGGCCCCTACCATCCATCTCAAGACCACGACGGTATCCTCCGGATATCCGACGCGTCGGGTAATATCACCGGTAGGTAGTTCTCCCCAGCCAGGCTCAACGTCAACACCACATTCCTCTTGCCCCGGGGTACCATACCGGGCCCACCATGTACCCGTGACGGTTCCTCCACTCCTCGACACGGATCTCCAAAACCACAGCAAACTCATGGTGGACGACACTTTACATCACTAGAAAACCGAAACATTTTATATTTTAAAAGATCATAAGTTGTAAATTTTTGCGGCTTTCCCCGAAATCCAGAAATATCATAAATCTCAAGAAATCATCACAAGTGCATATGTCAATGATAATGAACTAGGCATGAACAACTGAATAACAGTATGCATGAAGTGGTAGGTAATACTACAATGTCTAATATGACATATAAGGGAAGTACACTAATATCATGTCAACACTACTAGCTAACAATCTAAGTCAAGCAATTATATTCTCTAAAGTGTACGTGACATGGCAATTACCGATGAAGATGTGTGTGAGCCGGCAAGTAGGTGTACGTGGTACATACGCATCATCGGTAATGGTGCTGGTGTCCTAACAGCATGATATCAATAATGGAATATGCAGCAAAATAAATATGCGAGGCAGAGCGAACAACAATAATATGCGGGAGCTGAATACTAGACACAACGATAACTAATCTGCAATAATCTAATATAAGTCCTACAAATGGTGCCTTTTGAAATAACACGAATCATGGGGTTTTGAAAATAGGGGCTACGTTGTTTTTATGAAAAGAAACGTCGTTTTTGAAATATCCGTAGATTCCCTTGAGCTGTCTTTAAAAATGCCCACGATTCGTTAGTTTTTGAAATAGGTAAGAAGTCTAATCTAATCTAACAACTACACTAAACTATACGGCTGAACTAACAAGCTGAACTACAGGTAAGGAAACCGCCTGTCATCTGAGTCGATACATATACATACCTGTATATGTATAGTCGGTGATCCCGCCTCAATAATATCATATCCGATACCATATCTATAATCAGGCATCCCAAGTCAAGAGTGCGGATCAATCATCAATATAGCTCGTACGTAAATCCGTCGTACGGCATCCCAATCTGGGTACGGTTCAATATCACATTCATCATACTATTCACCTGGTATCCTCTTTATCAAATATCATGATCGGGGTACTGATCTACGTCTAGTACCATACTGATACCGCCTACGTATGCATGGACGTGTGTGAAACACTACGTCAAGGACCCGCTACAACGTCATGTCGTATCTAAGATACGAACCCTGCTATATTACCGATCTCACGGCCTCAAATCAAATCTCATCGACTCAGCTCAATCCCAAGTATCATCCTCAATCCGTATGTGAACACATAGTCCCATACCCATGTGAACACATAACTATAAAGAATCCCATGAGCACATATCAATAGGAATGTATGCAAGTATGTATGTGTGTATGTGTGTGTGTAACACTACCCTAGGGTTCGCAACACTAAAGTAATCCAACACACCAATATCCATCCTAAGCATCGTTATTAATCCCAAATAACATATAATAATTGTTGGTGTGTATACGCATCCGTATACACCACCACGGACTGCGGGGGTGCTATACGCCATCCACCCGACTTCTCCCCGTAGATATAAATCTACTCACCTGGTCCTCGCTAGCCGGTGCCGACGTCGCCACGCGCTTGCTTGTCGTCTCGAAGTCCACGTGGGAGTACCTACATATCATAACGCACCGTATCGCATTAAAATCCGACTCATGACCAAATCGACACACGAATCTCACATAGGTCAAAACCTATGGTTTGCTTTCACAGATCAACCTAAAAACCCTCGACATCGGCGTACAAACGCCGATTGATCGAGAAAAACACCAAACGTACCAAATCATGGTTTTACAATTCACTAAAATATATAAAATACGATGCAATTCATCAAAACCAATAAATTGATTAAATCGATTTATTACAAGAAACCTAGTAAGCATCAATTAGCCGTTTCACTTTAAAACTCGATGTTTAAACGAAACTAATGGCCACAATATCCACCAATTATCATAACCAAGTTATAGAAACCATATCAATAATTTATTCTCATCAACTTGTATAAATTCCAAAATTCTAGTTTTGCAAAAATATCCAATTTAACACTTTTTAACGCAAAATTTCACAATTTAACAATTTATCTTGGCTTTGCATATTTTAAATGGTTAAACCACTCATGCAAACCTTAATGATATGCTAAAAACCCTAACTAGATTTTAATCCCACATTTTAATAAAATTTCTAAAACCTAGTTAGCAAATTAGCATAATTATCACAATTTGGGCAAATTAAATATAACAATATGCAAATTAGCTACAAGATTTGGTTTTGCATAACTTAAGATGCTAAAATACATCACACTACCATGAACAAATTAACACAACCATAACTTTAATTTAACCCTTCTCTTGAATTTAAACTTGCAATTTAAAACCTAAATTAAACACCTAATTAAATTGATTTAAAGTATCTAACATAAATTAAGCAAAAGGGTTAGAGTTATACCTTCACAAACCATGAGATCAAATATGGAACTTGACCTCCAAATTGAGATCTTTGCATCAAGATCCATGCTATAAGGGCTAAGGAAAAATGGGTAGGGAATGGATTTGGGATTTGTGAGGTTTTGTGTTGATTTGTGAGGCAATTTTGATGAGTTTTTTGAAGAGAAATGTGATGAGAAAAGAGGAGGGGCTGTTGTGTGCAGGAAATGGGGAGGGTCGGCCACTAGTGGGTGATTGGAGAGAGAGTGAGGTGAGGAAAGTAGCAAGCAAAGAAGTCCAAGTCAACACAAGGTCAAAGTCCAACACAATTATCCATTTTCTTTTCTTTTCTTTCATTTCCTTTCCTTTGAAAATTCAAGTGGGAAAAATATGGTGGCTGCTGAATTCAGCCATGGGAAGGGGTAAGTGGGGGTGTGGGTACGGGTGTGGGGTGATGAAAAATCATAAATACAATACCCCAAACATCCATTTACGCTAAAAAAGCCTTTTTTTTCCAATAATTTCTAAGCCGTTTTGGCAAATGATTTCGTTCCAAAAACCACATGATAAATTTTTATTTAATGTTTTATGATGCACAAAATTTGTTTTAACTCTTTCCAATTTGTAATTTTCCCTAATTAAATGTATTAGTGACGGCTTAAATAATAATAAAATAATATTTTTTTCAGAAAATTTGAAATTTCACCAGCGGCTCAATAAACACCAAATAATAGCAATTACATAGCTAGAATATGTATATTTAATTTTTATAATAAGATATTTGTATTTTGACTTTTTACAGAAAACCCCCTCATTTTACCGATTTTCCGAAATTTCACCGAAACGATTTTCAAAATGCTACAGTTAGCTAGTTTGTGTTAATAGTTCGATCCGGCTGAAAGACTACGATAGCGCCGGTTTCGTAAAAAGTTTTTGTTCCGCGTTTGGCCTCGGATTGACGGCCGGGGCGCTATCGTAGACTTACATAGTATCAGAGACACGCCTTTACTAGCTTGTTCTAACTTGTTTAAAATATCGATCGAACGAAATTTCCAAAACCGCAATTCCAATTTATGCAGTTTCTGTCGAAATTTTTTTGTCGTCGAAATTTTTTTTTGAGTATGTCAGAAAATCATGCAGGCGTTTTTAAGACTACTGTACAAATTTGGTAAACTGATACCACAAGAACGCCGCGGAACCGCGGCATAACCCACGTTTTGGCCGCAGTTCCGCCGCCGTTTTGGGGCTTCAGTGCACCATTATTTCTTCAGGTTGTCTTTAATATGGAATTGTGGTTTCTGGAATATTTTGTTTTGGCCCAGATTTTGTTTGAGTACTGGATTTGTGCTTAGGGCTCACTTAGGGCTCACTTCGAAATTTTAAATATATTATATCTGCGACCGTGAATGCGATTCGAGCGGTAAATCTTGTCTAATTGCTATAGTCCTTTTAGACGGGTTTGCAAACGTGACATTCACGTTGATGTTCTGTGTTGTGCTGTGATGTTGCGGATTTGTCGTGGTGGATAGCTTGGTGCAATGTTAGTACAGTTTAGTTTTATCTGTACATTTGATATTGCAAGGCGAGCGTCCGACATGTGGACTGCCGTCACTGCCTTTTTGTATATTATTCTTTTGGGGCACGACCGGGTTGAGGTCGATGTCACCGTTGTACATATTTTCTTTTCTGTACTAGGATTACCGTGGTGGGATGCACGGATAGCCGGGTTCTAGAGGGCAACGGTCCCGCATCTCATGGCTTTGAGACGGAGGGGGCTTCACTCTAGAATTGGCGGGCTATTCGCCGCACTCGTAGGGGGTATAGGTTGACCCAAGGTGGGGTGCTCAAGTTAGCGGATTCCGTGAAGTGCTCGGTGGTCCATTCACTTTGCTGAAGGGGGCTGCCTCACTTCTGGTTTTGGCGGGTAACTTGTCGCGTCCATAAGGGTCTAGGTTTTCATTGCACAGGCTATCCACACAACCAGGGGAACATCGGGTTTCACTTGCGGCTCAAAGGAAACCCGGGGATCCCAGATTATCTGTATTGTTCTGTGATGCTTATTACTTTTCTGTGATGTTGCATTTATCATGCCTGGAGCAATTATTATATATTGATATATATACTAGTAGATGTTGTATATGTTTTACATCCGTGCTAGTCCAGTCCCCGCTCTGTCGTTAGTTAAGTAACCTAACGGGTGATGACAGGACCCAGTGGCGAATGCGGATGGCATATACGTACATCATATTTTCATTCTTTTGTGGTGAGATCAATTGATGGGACTGCGTTGATTCAGATCAATGCAAGGAAAACAAACCTATTCGATGTTGTTGGAAAAATTTTCAAAAAGCTGTTATTGCAAGGACGTTCTCTTTTGTTTTGCACAGTGGTATTCGGTTATGAATATCCTGCACCTCATTCGACGAGGCAAGGGCCGAGATCCCTTCATCGGGAGTGACCCCTTGGACAAAAGTTTGCGTCAGGGTAATAACTTCACTATAGTCGATTACTTTTTGCTTTGCATCGCGGTATTCAGTTGGAATATCCTGCACCTCATTCTACGGGGAAAGAGCCGAGATCCCTTCACCGGGAGTGACCTCTTTAGCAAAGGTTTTCGCCACTATATTTTTGTAAAATGCTATCAGGTTCCTTCAACGATATCAAGTTCATTACGTTAAAGGTTTTTCGCAAAAAACCATTCATAGCCCTCCGTCATTTCAGACGGGTAGCACTTAGTATTCATGCTATGTTTGTTGACCTTCATCAAGGTATTGTGTATGGTAGCTGCTTGTTACCTTTCTGTTGTATAGATAGATGCGTTGATTTGGGACAGTCGTACAGCCTTGTTGACCTTCGTTAAGGGCGAGTACAGGTGGGTTCAAATTAACCTGGACAATGACGGGTAGAACTTCACATGTGACTTATGATTTTTTGACCTTCGTCAAGGTCATAAGAGCATGGGGTAAAAATCACATCGGGAGTTTCAAACATACAGGAAACTTACCAGATATGCGGATACCTTCTGGAGTGTGATAACGTGAGTGGATTCCATCACATTATCATGCGATGATAGTTGGATCCCGATTCCCACTGATGAGTTGGTTTACTCCTTGGGTGATCCCGGCTAATTCTTCTTTCAGGTTTGGAGGAGAATTTGAGGATACAGTGAGAGACATCCTGATTAGATAAAGTGATTAACCATTCTGATCCAGGTTAGAGTGCAGGCAGAGTGTTTCTTTTCTCTCTCTCTCTTTGGCAGCGACCATGGCCCGACCCAAGACTATGACTCAGTGACCAAGTTAACCGAACCTTCTTAAAACACTGGCTTTTGGATTGTCTGAGTTGCATACATCATTGCCACTCCTTTTACCTTTTGCATTTCTCCAGAACACCCCGTATTACTACGAATATCCACTTCCATTGGATAAATCCATCGTATGGTTATATACGAACTCGAAGGAACTTGTTCCAGATTCGAGAATGAATTCTGGTTCTGGAGAGATTGAATAGGACTATTCAGTTGTCTTTTTCTTTTACCTTCTCTCAGGTTGTGAGGGCTCCTAGGATTAGGAGAAGGGTACACCTATTACGCTTATTAGATAGTCTTCTTCCAAACCATAGGCAGGTGCCGAAAGGTAGGGAATAAAGAAAACCAATTAGCCTAAGTGTGGTGTACAGAAGGTATTAAGTAAAGACAAATAAAGGGATCAGAAAGAGGGCAAAGTAAATTGCAACTGCTATCATTCACGACCAAACCACGTATTTTCATCGCCACTCCTACTTCACCTTTGTATTTCTCCAGAACACCCCGTATCACTACGAAAATCCACAGTTTATTGGATACTCCATCGTATGGTTATATACGAACTCGAAAGGACTTGTTCCAGTTCGGAGATGGATTCTGGTTTAGAAGAAATAGAATGAGGTTCATTCAGTTGTCTTTTATCTTTACCTTCTCTCACATTGCGAGTGCTCCTAGGATTAGGACAGTACACCAATTACACTTATTAGATAGTCTTCTTCTAAACCATAGGCTGGTGCCGAACAGTAGGGAAGGAAGAAAACCATTTAGCCTAAGGGTGGTGTACAGAAGGTAATGACTAAAGACATATAAAGGGATTTCGAGAGATGGAAAAGGGAATATACGGTTACAGTCATGAATCTGGATAATGGAAGAAGCATTACTAGGAATACCCGGATACCCCTTCGAAACATTTTCATATTTCAGTTTCACTGTGCATTGTTATTAGAAAACGGATTTCCCAATTAGACCTTGCTCCAGGGTATGTATTTACCAGGTTTGATTCCCACATCTGTATGGTTTTACAGATGTTGAGTGGGGGTAAGTTATTGGGAATTAGGTGATCATCCTCATTATATCGGGATTCATTGTAATTGGTGATAATTGAGGAAATCGCCTGGGTTTTTGCCGGACGGCAAATATTTGGTTTTGAATATTCGTTGTTGTGCACCAATTTCAAATTGATATATCTGTACGTTTATTTTTATAAAGTGAGATATAACTTTTGGAAATTATGTCCATGACATTTACCTATATCAGTTGATGGTTAGGTAAGGAGCATTCAACAGCGATATAATTCTTCATAACCATAGTACAGTTTTCAACCTACGACGCACAGGGTTTAAGTTATTCAACTCAGGAGACTTATACAAAGTATTGTATGTTGTCCAGTGTCCATTAGGACAGAGGGGTTGGTCTCGTACTATATTCTGTTTACTTATGACTTCTCTAGTTTTTAGACAAGTGTTTCGTAGAAATACAAGGTCTAGGTTTTGAGAAATTATAGGCATAAGAATAAAGTAGAGAACCAGGTGTTACAAGTATCAGGATTCTTCAAGGTGATCGAAGATGTAGATACTTGTGTTTGGTATTCAGTTGATAATAATGATTTTGAGAAACTTGTTTCTCTTTCAGGTTACTCATGTTTGGATGCACACCTAAGTTGAGTAATGCTGATCGTCCTCTCTCCATTTAGTCGACATGCACTGGAGATAGCTGCATGATTTGAATCTGGTTCCAATTAAATCAGTGCCTCTGTTTCTATATTAGATATAGAATGGATCATACCTTAACGATGTTAAAGTATATGGAGTTGTCCAGCTTATGCTTAAAACAAGACTCTGGATAACTCAAGACACGTTTCTGTAATGGATGTTTGTGGGTTGACCCGGGCTATGACGAGAGTTAACTTTCTACCATCTGGAAGATCAATAGTGATATTGTTTTTGACTCGCCACAGTTTCAGTAAAATAGACTTTTTCAGTAGTGGGGGTATGGTAGAACTGGAAGTGATTCCAAAACCACAGACGATTACTGAAAATTTAATAAGAACCTAAAAATTCAATCAGGTTTGACATTCCATTAGCCACTCCACAGATATAGTAGGTAACCTCAGGCACCCGAGAAGTACTCCGGTAGCCTCAAGGACGGTGACATGGAGGTTCTTGTTTACCCAGACTTGACACTACTGTTGTTCCAGGCTATGAGACCCGGCAGAAGAATAGGTATAGTGTCGTTCTAAACTTACTTTAGAAGTGCACGTGTATATGACCCTGCCAGAAGGTTGTCATAGTCAATGGGAGCAGCGGAAGCATAGTGGACAAATAGCTTATGTCTATTTATAGACTAAAGCAGATATAGCGGAGATAGATCGTCTATTTTTTATGTAACAGTCATGGGCTTTGACTTCATCAGAATAGGGGACGGATCTGTTAAGAAGGTAGTAGGGTGTGATGTCCTGGTATTTGGATGACATACACATAGTAGGAAGTGAAATTCCTACACTATGGTCGGTTATACTGTGGTTGTCACACAGTGGTTTATCCACATAGGATATGGATATAATATCAGGCATTCTGGTTACTAGATCTATGGTTTTAGATCTAGATTTGGGAATTTTTCCAATCTGGGTACTTAGACAGTATTCGAAAAGTACTTAGAATGGACGACTCCTGGCATGGTAGTATACCTGCAGGTGATGGAGTCACCCTCTCTAAAGGTGTCTTACAGACTAAAGGGGAGAGGGATGTGCATGATTGGCATATCACTTGCTTAGGTAATTGAGTCGATCATGAGATGTCAAGTACCACACCAGATGTTGTTTTTTGCACTAGCTGCAATAAGTTGATATTAATCCAATCCTGGAGAAACATTCGGAAGCAGTTTTAGAACATAAGTGGATGTTCTAGGGATATTATAACGGAAGCCTCCTTCGAGAGATGGTTATCATTTCAGGCTTCCAAAGTGACCTGGATGACAGAGTAACTATCAGAGTTATAGTTTTCCCTCTGACGAGGGGAGGTAGTTTGGACAGGTGATCCAAGCGGATACTGAGGGAGGTATGATGCAGGATACTGATTAAATTCAGTTGACAATACAGTTTAAGAAGTTTTCTGAATTTGGTGTTCATTTGTGAACTAGGTCCCATCAGATATCCAGATATATTCTAAGACAGGTATTGCTCACTTCGGGAGATGGCTTTCTCCGCGAACTTGAGGTAAAGAGAGACATAGAAAGGAACATCAGGGCGGATCCACTCATTGAAGCTATTCCTCGAACGCAATAGTTTCACAAACAGGCTTTGTGAGACTGGTCAGTAGAGAAGTTGGGTGTTCGGTATCACACGGCCTGTGAGAATGCGACATCGCAATAATTAACCTTGAGTGAAAGTGGGAGATTGTTGGATATAGTGCCCTCAAAGTCAATTATTAGATCGCAGGCACGTTATTGCAATGATTGAGGGATGACCAATACCGGTAGGACAGTCTTACTCAAGATGATAGTATGCTATCTGGTTTATCTTTGTCATCGTGTACATGTTTTAGGTGATATTACAGATTACTATTACACATTGATAGAGCCCTTAGGATTCTTACTTGACTACCAGCAGTATGATGGCGATCATATACGTGAGAGTTGGGTAGTCTATAAGCACATCCTTAAAGTGGTACCTAGTTGTGGGAGTTTCGAGACTGGGCATCGATACTCCATTAGTAGAATAGTGTATACAGTCGAGGCCCCGACGAGGGGCGGTAGCTGGTCTCACAAGCCACTGGTGTCAGTTGGTTCACCTAAGATGTATACAGGTGCTCATTGGGTTATGACTATACCGGGCAGGACTCGCCGGGAAACTGCTAGTTGGTATTATACCTAGCGTCAGATAGCAGTTCCCTGATGACATGTGTACAGGTTAGTTCATCGACCTGAGATCGTCATTTTTCTCGTGTGAGTTCTGTAAGTCCACGTTGCGACCCCCGGTTCTTACGGGGAGGCGGAAACGGTATAAAAATCAAATTTTGGCGCATGGGGCAACATGGACTAAACAAAGTCGGGATCTTTTCCTAAACTAAAACTAGCAAACTTGCTAAAGAGAGTTAGCTACTCGGAAAGATGGTTATACCTAAACTTGAACTCCTTCTTCTTGAAACCTTGTAGAGGTTGATGGTTCTCTTCTCGTCGCCTTCTTCCGTCGAAGATGGATCCACCTGAGGGTTCAACCTTCGGGCTCTTTCTCGAACTTTGAGTGAACTAGAATCTCCGGCTTGCCAAACCCTTGATCCTAGAGTAAGTAGAGAGTGTCTAAGGGGTGCTTTTCTTTTAAGGAGAGGGATTCTCAACACATGAGAAGGATTCTCCTTTGGCTAGAGGAAGAAGAAGATGAAGTGAGGAGAGAGAAGCTAAATGATAGAATGAGCTCTTTTCTTTTGCAACCATAACTAAAAGAAAAGGAATTATCTAATTAATAATAATAATTGAAATGAGAATAGTTGATGGTTGTTTTGGAATGACCACTATCATACTTTCAATAAATGAGTGTAAGCAAGAATCATGGAGAATCCTTGCAAAGCATGATGGTGGTCAACATTCAACCATGGTCAACAAGTCAACCATGGTCAACAAGTCAACAAAATCAACCATAACAATATTTTATTTAATTACTATTATTAATTGATATTTCATAAATCTATTAGAGTTTGGAAAATGACGACTGTCAATTGTGCATACGCACCCGTTCCGAAACCCTAATGAAATACCTCATCCTCCGCCTCAAGCAACTGTGCATACACACCTGCATTCTCGTTCCGAGGAACAAGAATACCAAGATATAAAAGCAACCCCAAAACATATACCAGTATCTGGCTCAAACCAGAGCCCGCCAGTATAATGCGTCCGGACTCCAAACGTGCACAAGTGCGCGGATGAGAACGAACCCTGCCGCAAAACCATGCGACCTCTACTCTGTTTTGCCCAGAGGCAAATACCCTCTGTGTGGGACTCTAAAGACTCGACACTACGCTGGCAGTGGGTTTAACCACAGACCGCAAGCGGCACTAGCTGTGCGTAACGGTCCCCAGGTAGATGCCGACAAGAAGGCTGACGAGGTGAACCCCATCTGAACTCCTACTGAGTCTGAATGTGACAGTCTCCGTACAGTCCGGTCTGTTCATCTGATACATCGCATGTCGGGCCTAGGGGGCGGTAAAACGTCAGTCCCCCAATAGCGGTACAAGTCGTGTCGGAGTGAAGCCCAAAACACCCTGAGATAACACTGGAAGCCTACCAGTATATCTCGCTTGCCCTGGCCAGGGACTACTCGTGTAATGGCTCTCCTAGACACAGCGCGATGTCAACCCCCAATACCGGGAGAGACGAATCCTGTCTAACCGGCACTGCCTCCAAGTGCTTCGGGACTGCACCCAACCACTACCTGTTTGCACGACTTCTTTGAGCCGTGATAGGTTAGTAGTCAAAGTACAGTGGGAACACACTCGAGGCGAAGTGCCAGTGTCAAGTCAGCGGACTAAGCTGTACTCATGTCACCTGGGAACTGATAACTGACGATAGGTATAATACCAACCTTTCAGTTCCCGACGAGTCCTGTCCAGTATACTCGTAACCCAACGAGCACCCGTATACTATCTCCAGTACGACGTACTGATGGCTGTGGGACAGACCATCTCCCACACTGGGATGAGAAGCGCATACGCTAGTCTACTCCGGAGTATCGATGCCCTGTCTCGATAGTCCTGCGACTAGGGACCTGTATAAGGATGTGCTTATAGATTACCCAGCCCCCACTAGTGTGACTGCCATCACAACGCTGGTAATCAAGCAAAGATCCTAAGGGCTCCACTAATGTCTATAGATGATATCGCAAAATAAACACATGTACACATTGAAGTAGAAACAAACCAAGTAGCATACTACTATATTGAGCAAGATTGTTTATACAAGGTGAATATCCCAAGCTTCCATTAAGTAATATACAAACTAGTATGATACAGTAATGGCCTCTAGGGCATATACACTAACAATATCCCACTTGCAATAAGGCCATGTACTGGCGTATCGAAGACCTATCATCTCGATCAGCCGCTCGAACTGAGTCTGGGGTAGGGCCTTGGTGAATGGATCTGCAGTGTTTTCTTCTGAAGCAACCCTCCGAACCTCGATCTCCTTGCGATTCACGATCTCCCTGATCAGGTGATACCGCCTCAAGATGTGCCTGGATCTCTGATGGGACCTGGGTTCCTTCGCTAAAGCTATAGCCCCGTTGTTGTCGCAATACAGAGGTATTGGGTCAACAATGGACGGAACCACCTGAAGTTCTTTCAAGAACTTCCTTATCCAGACAGCTTCTTTTGCGGCATCAGATGCAGCGATGTATTCCGCTTCCATCGTCGAGTCTGCAACGGTTTCCTGTTTGGAACTCTTCCAACACACCGCCCCTCCATTGAGGGTAAAGACAAAACCCGACATGGACTTGGAATCATCCTTGTCACTCTGGAAGCTGGAGTCAGCAAAGGCCTCGATCTGGAGGTCTTTTCCGCCATACACTAAGAACATCTCCTTAGTCCTCCTTAGGTACTTGAGAATGTTCTTTACTGCTATCCAGTGTTTCTCCCCAGGGTTTGACTGATACCTGCTTACCACACTCAGTGCATAAGCTACATCCGGTCTGGTACACAACATCGCATACATTATAGAGCCTACCGCAGAAGCGTAGGGTATAATAGACATGCGATCCCTCTCCAAATCAGTCTTGGGAGACATCTCTTTAGAGAGGGTGATCCCGTGACAAGCCGGTAGGTTACCGCGCTTGGAATCTTCCATACTGAATCTTTTCAGTATAGTGTCGATGTACCTGGACTGTGAAAGTCCTAATATCCTCTTGGATCTATCACGATGGATCCGGATCCCCAGGATGTACGAAGCATCACCCAGGTCTTTCATGGAGAAGCTTTGTGACAAGAATCCCTTGACAGATTGTAGCATAGGAATGTCATTTCCTATTAAAAGAATGTCATCCACGTATAAAACGAGGAATACTACAGTTCTCGCTACAAATCTACTATAGATGCATGGTTCATCTGGATTTTTGATAAAGCCAAATTCCTTGACCGTCTCATCAAAACAGATGTTCCAACTCCGCGAAGCCTGCTTTAGTCCATAGATGAACTTAAGCAACTTGCACACCTTTCCCCTGCTCCCACTCTGAATGAAACCCTCTGGCTGATCCATATAGACACACTCCTCTAAATTTCCATTTAGAAAAGCGGTTTTTACGTCCATCTGCCAAATCTCATAATCGTGGAAGGCAGCAATGGCAAGAAGGATCCGAATGGATTTTAGCATAGCCACTGGAGAAAAGGTCTCGTCATAGTCCAAACCAGGTCTTTGACGAAAACCCTTTGCTACAAGTCTAGCTTTATAGGTCTCAACCTGTCCATCTACACCAATCTTCCTTTTGAAGATCCACTTGCATCCTACGGGTTTTACCCCGTCTGGAGCAATGTCCAACGTCCATACTTTGTTGGTGTACATGGACTCCATTTCGGTCCGCATTGCATCCAGCCATTTTACCGAGTCAACGCTCTGAACGGCCTGCTGGAAGCTAGTAGGCTCATCATAATCTATGATGCAATCCTCTCTATCCCCGTCTATGAGAAAACCGTAGTATCTCTCGGGCGGATGAGACTGCCTACTACTCCTGCGGAGCGGCGTAGGAATGTCCTGTTCATTTGAACCCTCTGGTTCCACTAAGCTTTCAGTAATAGTCTGTGGTTCTGGAATTTCTTCAAGTTCTACTGCGCTCCCACCTAATTCTTTTTCTAAGAACTGGTGTTCTAGAAAGTGGGCATGACGAGAAACAAGAACTTTTTGTTCCTCCTCGTAGTAGAAGAGATATCCCTTGGAATTCTTTGGATATCCCACAAACTTACACAGTACTGAGCGCGCCTCGAGCTTGTCCGCATGCTGCTTTTTAACAAAAGCTGGACTTCCCCAAGTCTTAATGTGACTGAGATGGGGCCTCTTCCCACACCACATCTCATATGGTGTAGTAGGCACAGTCTTAGTAGGAACTCGGTTCAAAAGGTACGCAGTTGATTCTAGTGCATACCCCCAGAAAGATCGCGGTAACTCAGCGTTACTCATCATGGACCGTACCATATCCAATAGGGTTCGGTTCCGTCTCTCCGATACACCGTTGTGTTGCGGAGTGTATGGAGGAGTAAGCTGAGAGAGAATTCCATTCTCTTTTAAGTAATTCAGGAACTCGGCACTTAAGTATTCTCCACCTCGATCCGATCTTAGAATCTTGATACTTTTGCCGGTCTTTTTTTCCACTTCATTCTTATATTCCTGGAACTTTTCAAAAGCTTCGGACTTATGTTTCATTAAGAAGACATAACCGTATCTTGAAAAATCATCCGTAAAAGTAATGAAGTAAGAATAACCGCTTCGCGCATGTGTAGACATTGGACCGCACACATCGCTGTGTACGAGTCCCAAGAGCTCGCTCGCTCTTACTCCGTGTCCAGTGAACGGAGTCTTTGTCATCTTTCCTTTGAGACAGGATTGACAAGTGGCATATGATTGATATTCGAACGGATCCAAATATCCTTCTTTATGTAACTTAGTCAACCTTCTCTCATTGATGTGACCCAGTCTACAATGCCATAAGAAAGTCTGATTGATATCTGGAGACTTTCTTTTGTGTGTATTCTGGACATTGAAAATCTGTGGTTGGTTTAATACGTATATACCTTTGCTCAGTGTACCTGACCCAATCAGAACTTGATTAAGGTGAATGTTTACAACATTACTTACAAACGCAAATTCATAACCTTCTTTAGAAACCAAAGATACAGAAATGATATTACAAGTTGCGTTGGGTACAAAAAAGCAATTACGCAAAACCAAAACATGCCCATCAGACATTCCCAGGTGATAGTCCCCCACGGCTTTAGCATCCATGCTAGCTCCATTCGCAACTCTGAGGGTCATGTCACCTGCCTTCAAAAACCTACGGTTTCTCAACGCCTGCAAAGAATTACAGATATGAGATCCTGATCCGGTATCCAATACCCAGGAAGTAGAGTTTATAGAAAGACAGTTCTCAATAACATACACACCTGAAGCTGAAGCCGCAACCTGCTTCAGTTCCTGTGTCCTGGCCTTCCAAGCCCTGCAATCTTTCTTCCAGTGTCCACTCTTGTGACAATAGAAGCATTCCTCTTTACCCACAAGCTTCCCCGCTATCTTTGTTTCCTTTTCCTTTCCCTTCGTACCCACTTTACTAACACCGCCTCTTGGTTTGGCGGGGGCTTTCTTCCTCTTTCCCTTGGCTTTCGCCTTGGACCTAGAGGAAGAAGATCCTCTTACAAACAAAGCGGGTGTTTCCCTACCCTTCTGTAGGGTGCCCTCTGCGCTCCTCAGCATGTTGAGGAGTTCTGAAAGTTCAACTTCCTTTTCTTGCAAGTTGAAATTCAGTATGAACTGGGCGTAAGAGGATGGAAGGGACTGGAGAATTAAATCCGTATAGAGTTCACTGTCCAACGTGGTCCCAAGTTCCGCGAGCTCCTCAGTGTAGCCAATCATCTTAAGCACGTGGTCCGCTACCGATGATCCGACGGCCAACTTTGTCGAAAATAACTTCTTCGACACTTCGTATCTTGCGATACGAGACTGCTCTCCATACAGTTCTTTTGTATGGAGAAATATGGACTCCAAGTCCATATTCTCATGCCTCCTCTGGTGATCATTGTCCATAGAGGCAAGCACGAGGCACCTGGCCTTCGCGCAATCAATCTCCCAAGTCTTACGGATTTCCTTATCCGCGACGCTGGAGGTGGGACATGGGACGGGGGGAGCTTTAGTGGTAAGAAGATACCCCAGCTTGTCGTAAGTGATTGCCATTTTGACATTCCTGAGCCAATCTTTGTAGTTTGGCCCTGTCAGTATGTTTTTATCTAGAAGTAACTTAAGTCCAGTCATTTCGATTTGGTCGCTGCAGGGGGAGAGAAGAAACACTTAGCACGATGCTCTTGCAAGTTTAGAATGGTTTTTAATTTGTCTAAACAGGATGGCTCCCACTGTCTCTCGAATCCCTCCTCAAACCACAAAGGAAGAATTAGCCGGCATCAATCCCACCGCAGAATACTTGCTTAACCGTTCAGCCAGGCCAGTGTCGGTACTTCGAGGGAGGTTTTCCAACGCTTTCGCGAAGTTCCTTAATTTAAGAACCTCTTTTCCCTGGGGGCGTAGCCCCGCTAACACCTTTCTAGGCACCTACTAGGTTTATAGCATTGATCGTTTAGTGAGAAATTTCCCGAGGAGTAGCATATACTCACAGTAGGATCGGGATCCAAATATCATCGCGTGACGAAACTGAAGGAATCCTACCAGAATCATCACACTCCAAATGGTATGCAAATCTAGCATGTTTCAGTACTTATGAAACTCCCGATGTGGATTTTTGCCCCATGCTCTTATGACCTTGACTTTGGCCAAAATATCATAAGTCACATGTCAAGTTCTGCCCGTCACTATCCAGGTTAATTTGGATCCATCCGTACATACCCTTGACTTTGGCCAAAATGGCAGCACGACTGTCCCAAACCAACGCATCTATCTATGCTACACATGAACACCCAATAGCTACCAATCACTATGCCTTGACTTTGGCCAAAATACATAGCTTGAATACTATTGCCTATTCATGCGAAACGACGGAGGGCTACGAATGGTTTTGGTAAAACCGTGAACGTAGTGAACTTGATATAATCGATGGAACGAGATAGCTTTTAGAAGGAGTGGCTCAAGCTCCGCATTTAAAAGTTAGTTTTGAAAAGAACCGAGTGGTTTTTCGAAAGTGTTCCAACGACTTTAACTTGGTTTATTATCTTGCATTAGTTCTTTTAATGCGTGATATTCTTGCATTAGTTCTTTTAATGCGTCCCATCATTTAATCCTACCATTGCAGAAAACAACCAAAATATGACGTACGCTTATGCCATTCGCATTCGCCACGGGGTCCCGTCATCACTCGTTAGGTTACTTAACTAACGACAGAGCGGGGGCTGGGCTAGCGCGGCTGTAAAACATAAGCAACGCCTAAATATAAAGCAATGATAGACATTACAGATCACAGATGAATACATTGGATATACTAGCAATCCGCAATCCGTTCGAGCCTGCAACGAAAAGCGGATTACACGGTCGCGGTGAATAGCAAATACCCCAGCCAAGACCCCTACGGGTGCGGCAAACTACCCGCCAAGAACCCGGTAGTTTGTGCACCCCTCCATGGGTCTATCCTAGGAGCAAAAACAGTAAAAAGAATTATACAATGACGGCTACAACCCCGACCCGGTTGTGCGGCCATACAAATAATATTATTACATCAATTTACATTTACAAATGAATGAAAGAAAAACAAAAGCTCATCTCACATCCACCCCGGCTATTCACCCGCGACAGTCCAACACATTCATATACACATTCCAATATCAAACACAGATCACAGAGATGTATAACCCCGACTAATCGACTTATAGCGATTAGCCGACGTTCAATACATGCAAACATCACAGATATAACCATCATAGTCAAAGTGCAGTGAAGTTCGGAAAAAAATACGGAATTATAGGACCCCAAAAGTAAATTTCTGTTCTGGAAAATCTGGGCACATATAACATATTTTAAAAATCCCAAAACCAACACAGAAACACACTGCACGAAATCCGATCACCAGAAGACTCCAAACGGCGGCGGATCCGCGGCGCTAAGAATAGGTGAGGCCGCGGATCCGCGGCGGTTTGAATGAATTAGGGGATCGTTTTTCTTGGGTGTTCACACAAAACCCTGAGCCGAATTTAGGTGTATAACAAATCTTGTTTTGACCAGAAAAAATTTTAACAGAAACTAGGGTTTTGCAAAAGTTTGGTTTTTGGATTTTTTCGGTTCCGAACTTCGTTACACTTCACTACCAAGCTAGTTTAAGTTTAGTTAGACTCTGATACCACTGTAAGTCCACGTTGCGACCCCCGGTTCTTACGGGGAGGCGGAAACGGTATAAAAATCAAATTTTGGCGCATGGGGCAACATGGACTAATCAAAGTCGGGATCTTTTCCTAAACTAAAACTAGCAAACTTGCTAAAGAGAGTTAGCTACTCGGAAAGATGGTTATACCTAAACTTGAACTCTTTCTTCTTGAAACCTTGTAGAGGTTGATGGTTCTCTTCTCGTCGCCTTCTTCCGTCGAAGATGGATCCACCTGAGGGTTCAACCTTCGGGCTCTTTCTCGAACTTTGAGTGAACTAGAATCTCCGGCTTGCCAAACCCTTGATCCTAGAGTAAGTAGAGAGTGTCTAAGGGGTGCTTTTCTTTTAAGGAGAGGGATTCTCAACACATGAGAAGGATTCTCCTTTGGCTAGAGGAAGAAGAAGATGAAGTGAGGAGAGAGAAGCTAAATGATAGAATGAGCTCTTTTCTTTTGCAACCATAACTAAAAGAAAAGGAATTATCTAATTAATAATAATAATTGAAATGAGAATAGTTGATGGTTGTTTTGGAATGACCACTATCATACTTTCAATAAATGAGTGTAAGCAAGAATCAAGGAGAATCCTTGCAAAGCATGATGGTGGTCAACATTCAACCATGGTCAACAAGTCAACCATGGTCAACAAGTCAACAAAATCAACCATAACAATATTTCATTTAATTACTATTATTAATTGATATTTCATAAATCTATTAGGGTTTGGAAAATGACGACTGTCAATTGTGCATACGCACCCGTTCCGAAACCCTAATGAAATACCTCATCCTCCGCCTCAAGCAACTGTGCATACACACCTGCATTCTCGTTCCGAGGAACAAGAATACCAAGATATAAAAGCAACCCCAAAACATATACCAGTATCTGGCTCAAACCAGAGCCCGCCAGTACAATGCGTCCGGACTCCAAACGTGCACAAGTGCGCGGATGAGAACGAACCCTGCCGCAAAACCATGCGACCTCTACTCTGTTTTGCCCAGAGGCGAATACCCTCTATGTGGGACTCTAAAGACTCGACACTACGCTGGCAGTGGGTTTAACCACAGACCGCAAGCGGTACTAGTTGTGCGTAACGGTCCCCAGGTAGATGCCGACAAGAAGGCTGACGAGGTGAACCCCATCTGAACTCCTACTGAGTCTGAATGTGACAGTCTCCGTACAGTCCGGTCTGTTCGTCTGATACATCGCATATCGGGCCTAGGGGGCGGTAAAACGTCAGTCCCCCAATAGCGGTACAAGTCGTGTCGGAGTGAAGCCCAAAACACCCTGAGATAACACTGGAAGCCTACCAGTATATCTCGCTTGCCCTGGCCAGGGACTACTCGTGTAATGGCTCTCCTAGACACAGCGCGATGTCAACCCCCAATACCGGGAGAGACGAATCCTGTCTAACCGGCACTGCCTCCAAGTGCTTCGGGACTGCACCCAACCACTACCTGTTTGCACGACTCCTTTGAGCCGTGGTAGGGTAGTAGTCAAAGTACAGTGGGAACACACTCGAGGCGAAGTGCCAGTGTCAAGTCAGCGGACTAAGCTGTACTCATGTCACCTGGGAACTGATAACTGACGATAGGTATAATACCAACCTTTCAGTTCCCGACGAGTCCTGTCCAGTGTACTCGTAACCCAACGAGCACCCGTATACTATCTCCAGTACGACGTACTGATTGCTGTGGGACAGACCATCTCCCACACTGGGATGAGAAGCGCATACGCTAGTCTACTCCGGAGTATCGATGCCCTGTCTCGATAGTCCTGCGACTAGGGACCTGTATAAGGATGTGCTTATAGATTACCCAGCCCCCACTAGTGTGACTGCTATCACAACGCTGGTAATCAAGCAAAGATCCTAAGGGCTCTACTAATGTCTATAGATGATATCGCAAAATAAACACATGTACACATTGAAGTAGAAACAAACCAAGTAGCATACTACTATATTGAGCAAGATTGTTTATACAAGGTGAATATCCCAAGCTTCCATTAAGTAATATACAAACTAGTATGATACAGTAATGGCCTCTAGGGCATATACACTAACAAGTTCCCACTGTGCTTTGATTACTACCCTACCATGGCTCAAAGGAGTCGTGCAAATAGGTTTTAGTTGGGTACAGTCTCGAGCCACATGGAGGCAGTGAGCGGATCGGCAGGGGTTTCGTCTCTCCCGGTATTGGGGGTGAGATCGCGCTGTGTCTAGGAGAGCCATTACACGAATTCCTTGGCCAAGGCAAGTGAGATTTACCGGTAGATATTCTAGTAGTATCTTAGGGTGTTCTGGGCTACACTCTGACACGACTTGTACCGCTTTTAGGAGTCTGACGTTTACCAGCCCCCTAGGCCCGACATGTGATACTCATAGACGAACGGACCGGACTGTATGGATATTGTTACTGAAAGGCTCAGTAGGGTTTATGGATGAATTCGCTCATCTGTCTCCCTTTGGTCAATACCTGGGCGCCCGTTACGTACAGCTAGTACCACTGATGTGCTAGTGGTTAAATCTACAGCCAGTGTATTGACGAGTCTTTAGAGTCCCCCACAGATAGTTTTCCCAAGGTTCGGGCGAAACGTTGTATAGGCCGTATGGTTTTCTGACAAGGTTCGATCATATACGTGCACTCGTGCACGGATCATGATCGGACGGATCATACTAGTGGGCTATGGTTTAAGCCGGATCATAATATTAGATTTGTTGGATTACTTTAGTCCATTGCATTCGCATTAAGTCGGAATGCAGATGCAGGTATGTATATACAGGTGATGGGTATCCTTGTGATCCGTCACGAGTTTACTTTAGATGTTGCTATATCTTTTTATCTGTCATAAACATTTGGGTTAATGTTTATTATGGTGGATATTGTGAGCGGAAGTCATCATGAAGGGGCGTGTTCAATTTGGTGACTCATGGTCATATTTCTTGTGCAAATGTCACGTTAGTGATTGATTATTGTGTTGAAATGAGAGGTGGAAAGAGAAAAGGCAGCCATAACTCTTGGGGTTGGCTCTTGGTTTTCATTCTAGTGCTCTCATTTTTCATCTCAACACAAGAGAAAAGAAAAGCCTCTTCTTCTTCTTCTTCCTCTAGCCCACAAGTTCCACCATGGCTTCATCTTCAACCTCCATCCATACACTCTCATGTGTTGAGAATGAATGGATGCTTGAGACAAAATTATCACACACATTCTCTACATCACCTTGGACATGTCGGCTAGCAAACTTCATGTCCGAGTTGTTTCGGTTTGAAGCGGGAGCCCGTAAAAAGACTTCTTGACGTGGTGCCCTTCCGACGAGGAGACCGGAGATCGGAGATGCCGCGAGGAGCTAGGGATGGTGGCTAAAGACCGAAGGACACGGATCGATCGGTATAGCCTTTCTATCATCTTTCTAGTTAGCTAGTTTGTGTTAATGGTTCGATCCGGGTGAAAGACTACGATAGCGCCGGTTTCGTAAAAAAAATTTGTTCCACGTTTGGCCTCGGATTGACGGTCGAGACGCTACCGTAGACTTACAAGCAGTTTCCCGGTGATATGAGTACAGGTTAGTCCATTGACTTGACATCATTATTCGTCTCGGGTGTGTTCCCACTGTTCTTAGATTACTACCCTACTACGGCTCAAATGAGTCGTGCAAATAAGCAGTTGTTGGGTGCAGTCCCGAAAGACATAAAGGCAGTAGGGGATAGAAGGGATTCATCTCTTCCGGTAATGGGAGTTGATATCGCACTGTGTACGGTTAGCCAATACAAAATGTTCCTGGCCAGGGAAAGTGAGATTTACATGGTAGGTACACCAGTAGTTTCTCAGGATGTATTGGGCTCTACACCGACACGACTTATTGCGCTATTAGGTGTAACATTTCAGAAAAATAAAATATTATTTTTGGAAATTAAATAAATAAAATAATAAATTTTATGAATATTATAAAAAGTATGGAAATTAGTTTTAATGAAATGGTATGATTATCGATATAGTTTGGAAAATATTTGGAAATTAAAATGAATTATTGATTATGAAAACATTTATTTGATTTGGACATTTTATAAATTATTATACAATTATTTGTATACAAGTTCAATGCTAAACTTGATTAATATTTTACTAGTTGTGTATTAACCATGTTCATGTTTCATGACATGCAGCATAACATGTTGCAATATTTGCCCACATTTATATAACCATAGCTTCATTTGTTTTAAATGGTTTTGTTTCTATTTTTAAAGAAAAGAAAAGGAAAAGATAAAAATGGTGTGGACAAGGGACCATGGGTGAGAGAGGGAGAGAGAGAGAGAATGGGAAAGTTCTACATACTCCCCTTTGTTATCTTCATCCTTCATCTTCATTCTCTTCTTCATTCCTCATCTCTATTTTTCTCAAACTCATCCTCCACCACCTCACTACCACCATACAACCCCCTCAAATATTCAACAAAACCCCATACAACCTTCACAAAAATCATTCCTTACTTCACCACAAACACCATGGTAGGATCAAGTTGGGACTTTGAGCACTTTAGCCATCCTAGAAGTTTCTTGGGTTGCTCTTGGAAGGTAAATCCTACACTTTTAGTCAAGTATTTAGTTTCCTTAGTCTCTTATGGTAATTTACTGTTAAACTAGTGTAGGTTTATGATCTTCGAAAATTCTAAGATGAGATTTAATGGATGTTTGGAGTTGTGGAAGTGTAATTGAGGCCTAGTTAGTGACTACAACCTTTTAGTGATAAAATTTTGGAACAAACTGAGATTAGAAGTCCCAAACATGAACTTGGAATTTCCGATATCGGGTTTTGTGGAAAATGTGATGATAAAATAGGATCTGCTTTAACTCGGAGACCCTGAAAAATATTTAGCGAACAAAGAGAGATGTGCAGGTAATTAGGAACATACCCTAGAGACCAGAGCCCCCAAATCCACCATCTGGCCGCAAATAAATGTCATATGGCCGCAAATTGCAGCCTGACCTAGGTTAATGTGTCCCAGGTTTGGTCCATAGCTCCTTTATCTGGTATTTAGATCTACCACATATGCAAAATGTCCTAACTTCATCTAGGGTAAAAATCTGGGAGTGTTTTTCCAAGTTGTTGTTTTCGTTTTGCAACTTTTATTAACTTGAGTTTTTGTATTTGAGTTTTGATTCGGTTGTTTGACGTTGGTACGTCATCGTCGAGAGTTGTTTGGTTATTCTTACATGCGTAGACCATAGGTTCTAACCTATGTATGTCTCGTTTTCCATATCGGTTTTCGGATTTGATTTTGATGTCGATACGACGTGCGTTGAACTGTAAGTACCTTCGCATGGACTTTCGGGATGACAAAGGAGAGCAAGGCATCATCGACTTCGGCTAAAGTAAGGACAGTAGGTGAGTATATGTATATCTACGGGGAAAGTCGGGTGGATGGCATATAGCACCCCGCAACCATAGAATAGGATACCTATACATAATCGTATATATATTTCAATGTTGGATATGGATTCTTAGCTAACAGGGTTATAGGAGAGTGTAAGTTAGAATAAGCGTACTCGTAGAAAAGTATACCCTTAGCCTTATTTTCGTAGCCTTGAGCCTTAGGATATATGCTGTCACACACACTCGCATACACACACACTTGGTATGATATGTGTGTATGTGTGTGTGTGTGTTCATATATATATATATATATATATATATATATATATATATATATATATATATATATATATATATATATATATATATAGATAGATAGATATATATATATATAGATAGATAGATAGATAGATAGAGAGAAAGAGAGAAGTTAAAGGAGAAAAGGTGCCATATGAGGGAATTTCCTCCTATGGCGTCGGAAAAATGTGAAGGGTTGCAGCAGCGCCCTGGCCATCAAAACGCGGCCAAAATGCGGAACAAAAATTTCTAAACTGGCGCTACCGTTACCCGATTTCCGGATCGACCTTAAACCCTAATCTAGCAAGCTAACTAAGAGTTAGAATTGTTATACCGAGTTGATCCGAGTCCTTCGGTCTTCATTCCAAGCTCCTAGCGGTACTTTGATGAAGTTTGGTTGCCAGTCTTCCTCCATCTCCGATGATCCATCCGAGGGAAACGGCGCAAGCTCCAACCTCGTCGAACGAGGTAACCGATACACCAAAGTCGCTAGCGATGAAGAGTGGGGGTGTATAAAAGTGTCACTACAATTTTCCTCTCTACCCATGAGCTCAATGAGAAACTCAAGAAGAAGATGAAAGAGGTGATGAATCTTTGGCATGAGCAAGAAAAATGGCTAACTCCTTTTTGTGTGTAAGAGAAAGTGAGGAGCCTAATGTAATAATGTGATCAAAAAACAAATGAAATATGAAGCCCCCATCCAAAATGAATTGGCCGGCCCCTCCTCTCTCCTCCACACTGTTAGTGTATATGCCCTAGAGGCCATTATTGTATCATACTAGTATGTATATTACTTGATGGAAGCTTGGGATATTCACAGTTGTACAGACAATCTTGCTCAATATAGTAGTATGCTACTTGGTTCGTCTCTGCTTTAATGTGTACTTGTGTGTTTATTTATTATATCACCTATACGCATTAGTAGAGCCCTTAGGATCTTTGCTTGATTACCGGCGTTGTGATGGCGATCACACTCGTGGGGGCTGGGTAATCTACAAGCACATCCTTATACACGTCCCTGGTCATGGGAGTATCGAGATAGGGCATCGATGCTCCGGAGTAGACTAGCGTATGCGCTTCTCATCCCAGCACGGGAGACGGTCTGTGCCACAGCCGTCGGTACGTCGTACTTGAGATAGTATGCGGGTGCTCGTTAGGTTGCGAGTACACTGGACAGGACTCGTCGGGAACTGATGGTTGGTATTATACCTATCGTCAGTTATCAGTTCCCAGGTGACATGAGTACAGCTTAGTCCGCTGACTTGACACTGTCACTCCGCCTCGAGTGTGTTCCCACTGTTCTTTGATTACTACCCTACCACGGCTCTTCTGAGTCATGCAAACAGGTAGTAGTTGGGAGCAGTCCCGAAGCACTTGGAGGCAGTGACGGTTAGACAGGATTCGTCTCTCCCGGTATTAGGGGTTGACATCGCGCTGTGTCTAGGAGAGCCATCACACAAGTAGTCCCTGGCCAGGGCAAGCGAGATATACTGGTAGGTTCCAGTGCTATCTCAGGGTGTTCTGGGCTTCACTCCGACACGACTTATACCGCTATTAGGGGTCTGACGCTTGCCGCCTCCCTAGGCCCGACATGCGATGTATCAGACGAACAGACCGGACTGTATGGAGAATGTCACATTCAGACTCAGTAGGAGTTCAGATGGGTTTTACCTCGTCAGTCTTCTTATCGGCATCTACCTGGGGACCGTTACGCACAGCTAGTGCCGCTTGCGGTCTGTGGTTAAACCCACTGCCAGCGTAGTGTCGAGTCTTTAGAGTCCCACACAGAGGGCTATTCGCCTCTGGGCAAAACTGAGTAGAGGTCGCATGGTTTTGCGGCAGGGTTCGTTCTCATCCGCGCACTTGTGCACGTTTGGAGTCCGGACAGTTTATACTAGCAGGCTCTGGTTTGAGCCAGATACTGGTATATGTTTTGGGGTTGCTTTTATCTCTCAGTATTCTTGTTCCTCGGAACGAGAATGCAGGTGTGTATGCACAATTGTTTGAGGCGGAGGAAGAGGTCTTTCATTAGGGTTTCGGAACGGGTGCGTATGCACAGTTGACAGTCGTCTTTTTCCAAACCCTAATGGATTTATGAAATATCAATTAATAATAGTAATTAAATGAAATTGTGTCATGGTTGGTTTTGTTGACTTGTTGACCATGGTTGACTTGTTGACCATGGTTGAATGTTTGACCATCATCATTACTTTGCAAGGATACTCCTTGATTCTAGCTTACATTCATTTAATGAAGTGATGATAGTGGTCATTCCAAAAACAACCATCAACTATTTCATTTTGAATTATTATTATTAATTAGATAATTCTTTTTCCTTCTGTTATGGTTGCAAAAGGAAAATGAGCTCATTCTATCATATTGATTCTCTCTCCTCACTTCATCTTTTTCTTCCTCAAGCTCAAGGAGAATCCTTCTCATATGTTGAGAATCCCTCTCCTTGAAAGAGAAACACCCCATAGATACTCTCTACTCTCTCTAGGGTTCAAGGTTTAGCAAGCCGGAGATCGTAGTTCACTCTAAGTTCGAGAAAGAGCCCGAAGGTTGAACCCTCAGGTGGATCCATCTTTGACGGAAGAAGGCTACGAGGAAAGAACCATCAACCTCTACTAGGTTTCAAGAAGAAGGAGTTCAAGTTAGGTATAACCCCTAACCGAGTAGATACATCTCAAGTTAGGATGCTAGTGTATTGTTTAGCAAAGATCCGGCTTTTACGGTCCATGTTACAAAGTTTAGAAAAAAATTTGTTTTACCGTTTCCGCAACCCCGAAAGTACCGGGAGAGGTAACGTGGACCTAACAGTGGTATCAGAGCCTAACTAAACATAAACTAGCTAGGTAGTGAAGTGTAACGAAGTTCGGAACCGAAAAATCCAAAAACCAAACTTTTCAAAAACCCTAGTTTCTGTAAATTTTTTTCTGGTCAAAACAAAATTTGTTATTCACCTAAAATCGTCTCAGGGTTTTTTAAAGATAACCACCAAAAACGAGCCAGAGATCTGACCAAACGACCGCGTTTCCGCGGCAACAGCAAGTTATGTTGCCGCGAATCCACGGCCGTCTTGTCTCCTCTCTGCCTCGATTTTGGTGCAGTGTATCTCTGGATTGGTTTTAGGATTTTTGAGATATATTATATGTGCCCAGATTTTCCAGAATAGAAATTTGTTTTTGGGGGCCTATAATTCCGTATTTTTTCCGAACTTCACTACATTTTGACTATGTTGGTTATATCTGTGATGTTTGTATGTATTGAACGTCGGCTAATCGCTATAAGTCGATTAGTCGGGGTTATACATCTCTGTGATCTGTGTTTGATATTGGAATGTGTATATGAATGTGTTGGACTGTCGCGGGTGAATAGCCGGGGTGGATGTGAGATGAGCTTTTGTTTTTCTTTCATTCATTTGTAATATGTAAATTGATGTAATAATATTATTTGTATGGCCGCACAACCGGGTCGGGGTTGTAGCCGTCATTGTATAATTCTTTTTACTGTTTTTGCTCCTAGGATAGACCCATGGAGGGGTGCACAAACTACCGGGTACTTGGCGGGTAGTTTGCCGCACCCGTAGGGGTCTTGGGTGGGGTTTTGGCTATTCACCGCAACCGTGTAATCCGCTTTTCGTTGCAGGCTCGAACGGATTGCGGATTCCTAGTATATCCAATGTATTCATCTGTGATCTGTAATGTCTATCATTGCTATATTTATAACTATTTAGGCGTTGCTTATGTTTTACAGCCGCGCTAGCCCAGCCCCCGCTCTGTCGTTAGTTAAGTAACCTAACGGGTGATGACGGGGCCCAGTGGCGAATGCGATTGGCATAAGCGTACGTCATATTTTGGTTGTTTTCTGCAATGGTAGGATTTATATGATGGGACGCATTAAAAGAACTAATGCAAGAAAATAAACCTAAAAGACGTTGTTGGAACAATTTTTCAAAAAAAGCTGTTATTGCAAGGACATTCAATTTTTGTTTTGCATCGCGGTATTCGGTTATGAATGCCCAGCACCTCAGTCGACGAGGCAAGGGCCGAGATCCCTTCATCGGGAGTGACCCCTTGGACAAAAGTTTGCGTCAGGGTAATAACTTCACTATAGTCGATTATTCTTGCTTTGCATCGAGGTATTCAGTTTGGAATATCCTGCACCTCATTCGACGAGGAAAGAGCCGAGATCCCTTCACAGGGAGTGACCTCTTTAGCAAAAGTTTTCGCCACTATATTTTCAAAAAGATTACCAGGTTCCTTCAACGATATCAAGTTCATTACGTTAACGGGTTTTTCGCCAAAAGCCCAGCCGTAGCCCTCCGTCGTTTCGGATAATTAATACTTAGTATTCGTGCTGCGTTTGTTGATTATTCGTCAAGACACAGTGAACGGTAGCTGAGTAATAATTTTCTGTTGCACTGATAGATGCGATTGGTTAGGACGGTCGCATGATTTTGTTGATTATTCGTCAAGGATCATGCGGGCGGGTCTAATGCAATCCTGGATAATGACAGGTTGAACTTGACTAGGACCTTTTGATTTGTTGATTATTCGTCAAGGTCACTTGGGTCCTAGGGGCAAAAACCACATCGGGAGTTTCAAAAGTACTGAAACTTGCAGATTTAGCATACCTTCTGGAGTGTGGTGACTAGAGTGGATTCCATCTAGGTCATCACACAATAATAGTTGGATCCCGATCCCACTGATGAGTTGGATTACTTTTGGGAGATTATTTCACTAAACGATCAATGCTATAAACCTAGTAGGTGTCTAGAAAGGTGTTAGCGGGGCTACGCCCCCAGGGAAAAGAGGTTATTGAATTAAGGAACTTCGCGAAAGCATTGGAAAACCTCCCTCGAAGTACCGACACTAGCCTGGCTGAAAGGTTAAGCAAGTATTGTGACGTGAATTAAAATCCTGACTAGTTCTTCTTTTAAAAGGTTTTAAGAAGAATTTGAGTAAACAGTGGGAGACATCCTGGTTAGATAAATTAATAAACCAATCTAATCTTGCAAGAGCATACGCTGAGTGTTTCTTTTCTCTCTCTCCAGGCAGCAACCTTTTCACGCCCTAATCAAGATAATAAAATGTATCGCTTGACCGATCTGAATTCTTATTCGGGACTGGGGAAAGTTGGTTCAGCTCTAACTTGTGACAACAGTCATGAGTATGAGAATGGGAAAGGGGATTGTATGAATTTCCAGGATACCCAGTCGAAGAAGAAGCATGGTTTTGCATCTACTTCTGGTGTTCTTGTAATTGAGAACTGTTTTACGGTCAGCCCTACCTCCTGGGTACTTGATACCAGATCAGGATCTCATATCTGTAATTTATTACAGGGACTGAGAAAAAGTAGGAAAGTTGCACCGGGTGATATGTCGCTCAGAGTAGCGAACGGAGCACAAGTTAATGCGGCAGCCGTCGGTGAATATCACCTAGTATTGCCAAATGGCAAGACTATGATTTTGAATGATTGCTACTATGTACCCTCCATGGTTTGCAACATCATATCAGTTTCTTTACTCGATAAAGATGGATATAACTTTGTTCTTGAAAAGAATATCATGAACATTTACCTTCATAAGGTACTGGTTGCAGAGGGTACACTGTGTAATGGTATCTACGTTCTAAATCAGAATACAGTTCTCAATATACAAAACACACGCAAGAGGAAAAATTCAGATACGAATGAATCCTACTTGTGGCATTGTAGACTTGGTCATATCGGAGAGAAAAGACTGAGTAAGTTGCATAAAGATGGACTCTTGGATACGTTCGAGTTTTCATCTTATGAAACTTGTCAGTCTTGTCTCAAAGGGAAGATGACCAAATCTCCGTTCACCGGACATGGAGAAAGAGCAGCAGAGCTCTTGGGACTCGTACATAGTGATGTATGTGGTCCGATGTCTATACATGCAAGGGGTGGGTTCTCGTACTTCATCACATTCACTGACGATCTCTCTAGGTTCGGATATGTGTATCTGATGAAACACAAATCTGAAGCTTTTGAGAAATTCAAGGAATTCAGAAACGAAGTAGAGAACCAGGCAGGCAAAAGTATCAAGATCCTCCGGTCTGACAGGGGAGGGGAGTACTTAAGCACGGAATTCCTAGATTACTTAAAAGAGAATGGTATTCTCTCTCAGCTTACACCTCCTTATACACCACAGCACAACGGTGTATCGGAGCGGAGGAATAGTACCCTATTGGATATGGTTCGCTCCATGATGAGTAGTGCTGAGTTACCTCTTTCATTATGGGGACATGCGCTTCAGACAGCGGCATACCTTTTGAATCAAGTTCCGTCCAAATCTGTGCCTAAAACTCCGTATGAAATATGGAGCAGTAAGAAACCATGTCTGAAGTTTATTAAGATATGGGGTTGTCCGGCCTATGTGAAGACACAAAAACCGGACAAGCTAGAGGCACGATCAGTTCTGTGTAAATTTGTGGGATATCCTAAAAACTCACTGGGATATCTGTTCTACCACACTGAGGAATAGAAGGTGTTTGTATCTCGCCACGCCACCTTCTTAGAAAGGGAGTTTCTTGCAAAAGAAACTAGTAGGAGTTCGGTAAAACTGGAAGAAATTCAGCGACCACAAAATGTAACTGAAAATTTGGAGGAACCGCTAGATGCTATAATCCCAGACGAACCTCAGCCACTCCGCAGATCTGGTAGGATTTCTCATCCGCCCGAGAGATACTACGGTTTTCTCATAGACGGGGATCAAGAGGATTGCATCTTGGAAGAAGATGACCCTACCAGTTTCAGGCAGGCCATTATCAGTAGGGACTCTGATAAATGGCAGGAAGCAATGCAATCCGAAATGGAGTCCATGTACGCCAATAAAGTGTGGACCTTGGATATTGCTCCACCTGGGGTAAAACCCGTTGGATGCAAATGGATCTACAAGAGAAAACTTGGTGTAGATGGGCAGGTGGAAACCTATAAAGCTAGACTCGTTGCAAAAGGTTTTCGTCAAAGACCTGGTTTGGACTATGATGAAACTTTTTCTCCGGTGGCTATGCTCAAATCCATTCGGATCCTACTTGCCATTGCTGCCTTCCATGACTATGAAATCTGGCAGATGGATGTTAAAACGGCTTTCCTAAATGGTTGTTTGGAAGAGTGCGTTTACATGGATCAACCAGAAGGTTTCGTAGACAGTGGGAGCAGCGAAAAGGTGTGCAAGTTGCTTAAATCCATTTATGGATTAAAGCAGGCATCGCGGAGCTGGAACATCTGTTTTGATGAGGCAATCAAGGAATTTGATTTCATCAAGAACGAAGATGAACCCTGAGTGTATAAGAAGATTGTAGGACGAACTGTCGTATTCCTAGTCTTGTACGTGGACGACATTCTTTTGATAGGAAATGATATTCCTATGCTACAATCGGTCAAGCTATTTTTGTCACAAAGGTTCTCCATGAAGGACCTGGGTGATGCCTCGTACATTCTGGGGATCAAGATCTATAGAGATAGATCCAAGAAACTATTGGGACTTTCGCAGTCCAGGTACATAGAGACCGTACTAAAGAGATTTAGTATGGAGGGTTCCAAGCGCGGTAACATACCCGCATTGCACGGAATTACCCTCTCCAAGAAGATGTCTCCTAAGACTGACGAGGAGAGGGTTCGCATGAGCACTATACCCTACGCTTCGGCGGTAGGATCTATAATGTATGCGATGCTATGTACAAGACCAGATGTAGCTTACGCATTGAGCGCGGTAAGCCGGTATCAGTCAGACCCAGGGGAGGACCACTGGACAGCAGTGAAGAACATTCTCAAGTACCTGAGAAGGACTAAGGAGATGTTCCTGGTTTACGGTAATGGAGACCTCAGGGTCGAGTCCTTTACCGATTCAAGCTTCCAGAGTGACAAAGATGACAGCAAGTCTGTCTCGGGTTTTGTGTTTACCCTCAACGGAGGGGCGGTATGTTGGAGGAGTTCCAAGCAGGATACCGTCACAGACTCGACGATGGAGGCTGAATACATTGCTGCAAGCGATGCCGCAAAAGAGGCGGTCTGGATGAAGAAGTTCATTAGTGAACTTCAGGTGGTTCCGTCCATTGTTGACCCAATACCTTTGTATTGCGATAACAATGGGGCTATAGTTTTAGCGAAGGAACCAAGGTCCCATCAGAAATCCAGGCACATCTTAAGGCGGTATCACCTGATCAGGGAGATCATTGATCGCCAGGAGATCGAGGTGCGGAGAGTGGACACAAAGAACAACACTGCGGACCCATTCACGAAGGCTTTACCCCAGACTCAGTTCGAGCGGCTGATCGAGATGATAGGTCTTCGATACGCCAGTACATGGCCTTAGTGCAAGTGGGAGATTGTTAGTGTATATGCCCTAGAGGCCATTACTGTATCATACTAGTATGTATATTACTTGATGGAAGCTTGGGATATTCACAGTTGTACAGACAATCTTGCTCAATATAGTAGTATGCTACTTGGTTCGTCTCTGCTTTAATGTGTACTTGTGTGTTTATTTATTATATCACCTATACGCATTAGTAGAGCCCTTAGGATCTTTGCTTGATTACCGGCGTTGTGATGGCGATCACTCTCGTGGGGGCTGGGTAATCTACAAGCACATCCTTATACACGTCCCTGGTCGTGAGAGTATCGAAATAGGGCATCGATGCTCCAGAGTAGACTAGCGTATGCGCTTCTCATCCCAACACGGGAGACGGTCTGTCCCACAGCCGTCGGTACGTCGTACTTGAGATAGTATGCGGGTGCTCGTTAGGTTACGAGTACACTGGACAAGACTCGTCGGGAACTGATGGTTGGTATTATACCTATCGTCAGTTATCAGTTCCCAGGTGACATGAGTACAGCTTAGTCCGCTGACTTGACACTGTCACTCCGCCTCGAGTGTGTTCACACTGTTCTTTAATTACTACCCTACCACGGCTCTTCTGAGTCGTGCAAACAGGTAGTAGTTGGGAGCAGTCCCGAAGCACTTGGAGGCAGTGACGGTTAGACAGGATTCGTCTCTCCCGGTATTGGGGGTTGACATCGCGCTGTGTCTAGGAGAGCCATCACACAAGTAGTCCCTGGCCAGGGCAAGCGAGATATACTGGTAGGTTCCAGTGCTATCTCAGGGTGTTCCGGGCTTCACTCCGACACGACTTGTACCGCTATTAGGGGTCTGACGCTTGCCGCCCCCCTAGGCCCGACATGTGATGTATCAGACGAACAAACCGGACTGTACGGAGAATGTCACATTCAGACTCAGTAGGAGTTCAGATGGGTTTTACCTCGTCAGTCTTCTTATCGGCATCTACCTGGGGACCGTTACGCACAGCTAGTGCCGCTTGCGGTCTGTGGTTAAACCCACTGCCAGCGTAGTGTCGAGTCTTTAGAGTCCCACACAGAGGGCTATCCGCCTCTGGGCAAAACTGAGTAGAGGTCGCATGGTTTTGCGGCAGGGTTCGTTCTCATCCGCGCACTTGTGCACGTTTGGAGTCCGGACGGTTTATACTAGCAGGCTCTGGTTTGAGCCAGATACTGGTATATGTTTTGGGGTTGCTTTTATCTCTCAGTCTTCTTGTTCCTCGGAACGAGAATGCAGGTGTGTATGCACAGTTGTCTGAGGCGGAGGAAGAGGTCTTTCATTAGGGTTTCGGAACGGGTGCGTATGCACAGTTGACAGTCGTCTTTTTCCAAACCCTAATGGATTTATGAAATATCAATTAATAATAGTAATTAAATGAAATTGTGTCATGGTTGGTTTTGTTGACTTGTTGACCATGGTTGACTTGTTGACCATGGTTGAATGTTTGACCATCATCATTACTTTGCAAGGATACTCCTTGATTCTAGCTTACATTCATTTAATGAAGTGATGATAGTGGTCATTCCAAAAACAACCATCAACTATTTCATTTTGAATTATTATTATTAATTAGATAATTCTTTTTCCTTTTGTTATGGTTGCAAAAGGAAAATGAGCTCATTCTATCATATTGATTCTCTCTCCTCACTTCATCTTCTTCTTCCTCAAGCTCAAGGAGAATCCTTCTCATGTGTTGAGAATCCCTCTCCTTGAAAGAGAAACACCCCATAGATACTCTCTACTCTCTCTAGGGTTCAAGGTTTAGCAAGCCGGAGATCCTAGTTCACTCTAAGTTCGAGAAAGAGCCCGAATGTTGAACCCTCAGGTGGATCCATCTTTGACGGAAGAAGGCTACGAGGAAAGAACCATCAACCTCTACTAGGTTTCAAGAAGAAGGAGTTCAAGTTAGGTATAACCCTTAACCGAGTAGATACATCTCAAGTTAGGATACTAGTGTATTGTTTAGCAAAGATCCGGCTTTTACGGTCCATGTTACAAAGTTTAGAAAAAATTTTGTTTTACCGTTTCCGCAACCCCGAAAGTACCGGGAGAGGTAACGTGGACCTAACACACACAACAATGCCATTTCCTTTTTGCAAATAAACAATGTGCAAGCATGCTTCGACCCATGCACTCAACATGTCCATGACCATGCCTCCTTTTCCACCTCATTTAAAAAAAACAAATGAATTTCCATAAATGGAAAATCATATAAATGAGGTGGCATCTTCTAGAAGCTAGTTCGTATAAATACGGAATACTTCCCGGTACATGTATCGAAATACATATACGCGTATTCGTACCAAAATACGAATAGCCGAGAGAGAAAACGAATAGTGAAAAATAATACTAGAATACATATATATATAAATACATATATAAATTATTAAATCAAAACCTGATTTAATAATCTGGCTTAATCATAAGCCGCTAGTATTATCAACCGTCCGATTAAAGTCTGCGCAGCATGTGCACATATTTAACCGGACACCTGTATACACCAACATACCTCATGTACACCATATCGCCTGAACCATGAAAACCCTCTGTGTGGGACTCTAAAGACTCGTCAATACGCTGGCAGTGGGTTTAACCATAAGCACGTCAGCGGCACTAGCTGTACGTAACGACTACCTAGGTATTGAGCGAAAGGGAGGCCGACGAGCAAACTCATCCTGAACCCCTACTGAGCCTGACAGTCCGGTCTGTTTGTCTAAGAGTATCGCATATTGAGTTTAGGGGGTGGATAAAGTCAGACCCCTAACAACGCGACATTTAGTGTCGTATGATACCCATCACCTCCTGAGAAACTATCGATCCTGGATCGGTAATCCTCGTCTACCATGGCCATGGATTTGTGGTGATGGCCACCCGTACACAACGCGACATCAACCCCCAATACCGGGAGAGACGAATCCCCGACGATCCGATCACTGCCTCCATGTGACTCGGGACTGTACCCAACTAAAACCTGTTTGCACGACTTCTTTGAACCATGGTAGGGTTGTAATCAAAGCACAGTGGGAACTCACACAAGATAAATGACGATCTCAGGTCGACAGACTAACCTGTACACATATCCCCTGGGAACTGCTATCTGATGATAGGTATAATACCAACTAGCAGGTTCCCGGCGAGTCTGTCCAGTGTACTCATAACCCAATTAGCACCTGTATACTATCTTAGGTGAACAAACTAACACCAATGGCTTGTGAGACCTGGCCACCGTCCCTCGTCGGGGTCTCAATCAGTATACACTAGTCTACACTGGAGTATCGATGCCCGGTCTCGATACTCCTACGATTAGGGACATTTAAGGATGTGCTAATAGACCCCAGCTCCCACATATATGACCGCCATCATAATGCTGGCCGTCAAGCAAGAATCTTATGGGCTCTATCAACATGTACATGATGATAAAGACAAACTAGATAGTATACTATCATCTTGAGTAAGATTGTTTTATCGGTATAGGTCCTCACTCAATCATCATAATCACATGTCTGCAACTATAATAATTGCCTTGAGGGCACTATAGCCAACAATCTCCCACTTGCACTTAAGGTCAATTATTGCGATGTCGCATACTCACAGCCCGTGTGCTACTGAACACCCAACTTCTCTACTAATCAGTTTCGTAAAGTCCGTTTGCGAAAATGATTGCGTTCGAAAAATAGCCTCAGTGAGTGGATCCGCTCTAATGTTTCTTTCTGTATCTCTCTATATCTCAACTTTGCGGAGAAAACTATCTCTCGAAATGAGCAATACTTGTCTTAGAATTTGTCTGGATATCTGATGGGACCCAGTTCACAAATGAACTCCAAATCCAGCAAATCTCCTAGACTGTATCATCCACTGAATTTAATTAGTAACATGCGCAATGCCTTCCTCGGTATCCGCTTGGACCATCTGTCCAACATACCGTCCCTCAGAAGAGGGAAAACTATAACTCTGACAGTCACTCTGTCATCTAGGTCGTCTTGGAAGCCTGAAATGATAACCGTCTCGTGAAGAAGGCTGCCATTACTATATCCCAAGAACATTCACTTATGTTCATAAATTGCTTCCCTATGTTTCTCCAGAATTGGATTAATATATGTTTATTGCAGCTAGTGTAAAAATAACATCTGGTGTGGTACGTGACATTTCATGATTAACTCAATTGCCTAAGCAAGCGATATGCTAATCATGCAGATCCTTCCCATTTTTAGTCTGTAAGACACCTTTAGATAGGGTGACTCCATCTCCTGCAGGTGCACCACCATACCAGGAGTCGTCCATTCTAAAATACCTTTTAGAATAATGTCAAAATGCCCAGATTGGGATACTTCCCAAATATAGATCTAAAACCATAGATCTAGTAATCAGAAACCCTGATATTACATCTATATCCTGTGTGGAGAAACAACTTTGTGACAACCACAGTATAACCGATCGTAGTATAGGAATATCCCTTCCTATCAAGTGCATGTCATCCCAATACCTGGACATCACACCCTATTACCTTCTTACCAGATCCATCTCCTATTCTGATGAAGTCAAAGCCTATGACTGTCACATCAAAAATAGATGATCTATTTCCGCTATACCTGCTTTAGTTTGTAAATAGACATAAGCTACTTACCTACTATGCTTCCACTGCTCCCACTAACTACAACAACCCTCTGGCAGAGTCATATACACGTGCACTTCTAATACTAGTTTAGAATGACGCTATACTCTTCCTCCTGCCGGGTCTTATAGTCTAAAACAGCAGCAATGGCAAGTCTGGGTAAATAAGAACCTCCCTGTCACCATCTCTGAGAAGACCGAAGTACCTCTCGGGTGCCTGAGGTTACCCACCAAAATCTGTGGAGTGGCTAATGGAACGTCGAAACTAATTGAATCGTTAGGTTCTATTAAATCATCAGTGATCGTTTGTGGTTCTGGAATCACTTCCGGTTCTACCATGTTAGATATAGTGCCCTCATAGTCAATTATTGGATCACAGGCACGTGATTGCAATGATTGAGGGAGGACCTATGCCGGTAGAACAGTCTTACTCAAGATGATAGTATGCTATCTGGTTTATCTTTTTCATCATGTACTACTTTAGGTGACCTTACAGGTCACTTTTGCGCTTTGATAGAGCCCTTAGGATTCTTGCTTGACGGCCGGCAGTATGATGGCGATCATATATGTGGGAGCTGGGGTCTATAAGTACATCCTTAAAAGGTCTCTAGTCGTGGGAGTTTTTAAGACAGGGCATCGATACTCCAGAGTAGACTAGTGTATACAGTCGAGACCCCGATGAGGGGCGGTGGCCGGTCTCACAAGCCACTAGTGTCAGTTGGTTCCCCTAAGATGTATACAGGTGCTCATTGGGTTATGAGTACATTGGACAGGACTCTCCGGGAATATGCTAGTTGGTTTTATACCTGACGTCAGATAGCAGTTCCCTGGTGACATGTGTACAGGTTAGTTCATCGACCTGAGATCGTCATTTGTCTCGTGTGAGTTCCCACTGTACTTTGATTACTACCCTACCACGGCTCAAAGGAGTCGTGCAAACAGGTTTTAGTTGGGTACAGTCCCGAGCCACATAGAGACGGTGAGCGGATCTGCACGGGATCGTCTCTCCCGGTATTGGGGGTGAGGTCGCGCTGTGTCTAGGAGAGCCATTACATGAAGTCCTTGGCCAAGGCAGGAGATTTACTAGTAAGTATTCCAGTAGTATCTCAGGGTGTTCTGGGCTACACTCCGACACGACTTGTACCGCTTTTGGGGGTCTGACTTTTACCAACCCTCTAGACTCGACATGCGATTCTCATAGACGAACGGACCGGACTGTACGGATATTATCCCTGACAGGCTCAGTAGGGTGTCAGGATGAGTTCTCTCATCGACCTCCCTTTTGGTCAATACCTGGTAGCCCGTTACGTACGGCTAATACCTCTGACGTGCTAGTGGTTAAATCCACAGCCAAAGTATTGACGAGTCTTTAGAGTCCCCCACAGACAATTTCTCAAGTTTCGGGCGAAACGCTGCAGAGGCCGTATGGATTTATGGCAAGGTTTGAACATATGCGTGCACTTGTGCACGTGTTATGGTTCGGACGGATAACACTAGCGGGTTTTGGTTTAAGCCGGATCCTAGTATTATACAGTGTAGATTTTGTCTCATTGCATTTGTATTCGGTCGTAATACAAATGCAGGTATGTATATACAGTCGCGGGTTTTTCCTGTAATTTATTACTGGATCACCTTTTGAAGTTGCCAGTTTGCATTCCGTTTCGGCCATTTTTCCTTTGTTCCTTCTTGGCTGAAATTCCTTTGATGGGAGGAGCTTATTTGCAAATGTGCAAATTAGCAAAGTGGAGGGTGTCTTTTGTAAGTGGTTGCTTCATGATGGTTCTAGATTGAGGTTGACTCCATTGGTTCATCATTACTTGCTTGTTGGAGATGGGATTGAAAAGGATATTGGTGTGACATTTTTTCTTGATGATCACTCATTTCTCTTTTGCATTATTCTCTCCTTATGCTCACCCCACCTTGTTTGTGCTCACCTCCCTCTCTTCTCTTATGCTTGGCCGGCCACACATTTTGGGGGGCTGTCCAAATTTTTGGGGTGGGATTTGTATCTCATTTGCTTGCACAAAAATGATATAGCTCCATTTCAAAGCTCATCTCCTTCACCTCCACTCTAAAAATGGCAACTTCATTAACCGTTGAGACATAGCGTTCTACACTCAGTCTACTGCAATCTTGGATACGTCGGCTTGCCAACTTCATGTCCGAGTTACCTCGGTTCAGAGGTGGGAGCCCGTAAAAAGACTCGGTGATGTGGTGCCCTTTCCAACAAGGAGATCGAGACCGGAGATGCCGCGGGGAGATCGGGATGGCGGCCGAAGACCGAAGGACACGGATCGCTCGGTATAGCTCTCTACCCTTTCTCTAGTTAGCTAGTAGTAGGTTAATGGTCTGATCCAGGTTTATAGTTCGCGGTAGCACCGGTTTCTAGTTTTAGAAAAGTTTTTGTTTCCGCATTTTGGCTCGGACAAACGGCCGGGGCGCTACCGTAGACTTACATACCATACTCCCACCATTGTTTTTCTGAAAATATCCATTTTACTAAAACTGTGGCGAGTTAAGAACAATATAAATACTGATCTTCCTGATGGTAGAAAGGTAACCCTCATCAAAGCCCGGGATAACCCACAAACTTCCATTACTGAAACGTGCCTTGAGTTTATCCGGATTCTAGTTTTAAGCATCAGCCGGACAATTCCCTATACCTTAACATCGTTAAGATATAAATTGATTCTATATATATCTGATATAGAAACAAAAGCACTAATTTATTTTAACCAGATTCAAAATAATGCAGCTGTCTCCAGTGCATATCAACCAAATGGAAAGAGGATAATCAGCATTACTCATCTAGGAGTGCATCCATATATGAGTAACCCGAAAGAGAAGCAAGTTCTCAAAACCATTACTATCAATGGAATACCAAACACAAGTATCTAAATCTTCGAATACTTCGAAGAATCCCGATACTTCTAATAAATGGTTCTCTACTTTATTCTTATACTTATAACTTCTCAAAATCTGGACCATGCATTTCAACGAAATACTAGTCCAGAACTGGAGAAGTCACAAGTAAACAGAATATAGTATGAGTACCAACCCCATTGTCGTAATCGACACTGGACAACATACAATATTTTGTACAAGTCCACTGAGTTCAATAACTCAAACCCTGTGCGTCGTAGGTTGAAAAACTGTACTACGGTTAAGAAGAATTACACCGCTGTTGAATGCACCTTACCTAATCATCAACTGATATAGGTAAATGTCATAGACACATTATCAAAAAGTTATATCTCACTTTATAAAATAAATGTACAGATATATCGGTTTGAAATTGGTGTATAACAACGGATATTCTAAACCAAATATTTGCCATCCGGCAAAATCCAGATGATTTCCTTAAATATCACCAATTACAATGAATTCCGATATAGTGAGGATCTAATCACCCAATTCCCAATATCTTACTCCCACTCACCATCCGTAATAACATGCAGATGTGAGAAACTGATCTGGTAAATACATACCCTGGAGTTAGATTCCAATTGGGAAAACAGTTTTCAATTAACATCGCACAGTGAAACTGAAACATGAAAATGTTTCAAAAGGGGTTAACTGATATTCCTAGTAATGCCTCTTCAACTATCCTGATTCACAACAGTAACCATATACTTGCCTGCCCTCTCTGCAATCCCTTTATTATGTCTTTACTTATTACCTTCTGTACACCTCTTTTACGCTAATTGGTTTTCTTCATTCCCTACCTTTCGGCAATAGCCTAAGGTTTGGAAGAAGACTATCTAATATGCGTAATAGGTGTAATCTCCTAATCGTAGGAGCCCTCGCAACCTGAAAGAAGGTAAAGAGAAAAGATCCTATTCAATCTCTCCAGAACCAGAATCCATCCTAGAAAAGTTCCTTCGAGTTCGAATGTAACTATACGATAGATTTATCCAATGGAAGTGAATATCCGTAGTGATACGGAGTGTTCTATAGAAAAGCAAAGTGGATGTAGGAGTGGCAGGGGTATACACCGTTTTTGTCGTGAATGATGGTGATCGCAATTTCCTTTGCCATTATTCTAATCCCTTTATATGTCTTTACTTATTACCTTCTGTACACCACAGTTAAGTTTGTTGGTTTTCTTTCTTCCCTACCGTTCGGCATCTGCCTATAGTCTGGAGGAAGACTATCCAATAAGCTCAATAGGTGTACCCTCTCCTAATCCTAGGAGCCTGCTCATATCATAATATTGCAGTTTATATTCCCCAATTCTTATTCGGTTTATAATTAAACAGGTGCTTTTGACGCATGTCTGCTGCATGTTACAGTTTACTGGTTTTTGGAGCGAAAACAGTGAAAAAGACACAAGACAACAGAAAAGGGACTTTTTACTAACAAATAGAAGGATCCTAGTCAAGCCTAGACGAAGAACAGTGCAAGGTCCAAAATGTCAAGGCAAACGGTTAAAAGATCGCTACATGTTTTTCAATGAAATATCTGGAGAAGAATAAGAAGCTAAACAGAGAAATGGGATGAAGAAATAACAAGCCCAGATAACTACAAACAAGCCCAGAAAAGATGGTGAGATGATCTCACCAAAGGGCCGCGGAACCGCGGCCCAAGCCCACTAATGTCGCGGTTCCGCGGCCATTTAAAGCCCGTGTCGGTGTATTTTTTTGGTGTCGGTGCGTCGGTGTGGGGGTTTGGATTTTCTGTGGGCATATCTGTAAAATCAAGTGTGCGAGAATCTGTAACCCTAGTTTTCCTGTTTACCTATAAATTGTAACCACAGATCTGTAAAACCTATGCCTCTTTTCATTTTCACAAATTCAGATCTGTTCTGTATTCTTGCTTGGAGAGAGCCATCAATAAAAATTAGTAAGTTACTTTTAATTCTTTGTTTTAATTCTTTTTTAATTAGAATGTCTTTTAATCCCCTAATGAGCGAGTAATCTCCTCGCTTGTTAGGGTTAGCCTTAGGGAAAGGTTTGAGAGATGAGATCTCTCACCCCTTTCATGCCATTTCATACCTAAGAATTAGAACTCCATGCATGCACGCACACCCCGCTCCCTACGGCACCTTATCCCTCAAGGTAATGGTGACACCGTAGTGTAAAGGACGGGTTACGCGTATTTTCCATGGAGTTAGGGTAAGTATCGATAAAGGAAGGACAAGAATTTAGAGGAAAAATCATCTTCCCAAAAGATTCTAATCCACTTTATTGATAATTACTATAACATCTAATAGATCTAAAATAAGGCATTGAAAGCGGTGAGGGAACCTTTAATCTCCCAACTTCCCCTAAGCCTAACCCTAGCAAGACTTTAATTTAGATTAATTTAGTTTATTGATAGATCTAGGTTTTCTAGAATTAATAAATCAATCCAAACAACATTTGGAATCAACTCGTAAAAACACATTAAGAAAATTACACATCTCTGCGGATCGACCCGTATTCACCGGCTAGCTGCAAAGCGACGCCGTTTCTGATTACGGTAAACAAGTATTTTTTAGACTAATCAAATGGCGCCGTTGCCGGGGATGGCGTAAAATTTCTTTCTGTGTAATTTCGGGTTGATATAAATTTTAAAAATTATAAAAATATGAAAATAAAAAAAAAGAAATAAAAAATTATCAATTTTGATCTGTTTGAAGGGTGTATCTTTTGAATTTTGCAGGAATAGCAAAGATTCTCGGATCTGAAATTTTACAGAGGTCAAATCGGAAAAGTGAACATCAGAACAGAGGAGGAGTGGTACAAGGGTGCATCATAAAATTTTTCAGAGCCTGATCCATCCATAAGACCGCTATTCCGCCGCAAATCTGCTCCCTAGACCGCGGTTCCGCGCTCTGACTGCCTCGTCAGCGCACCAAATTTTCTGGTCTGTTTCCTCATTCTCCCCTCTGTAACCTACAATATATCCACTGTGAAAATTTTCTGCAGGAATTCTTTGCGCTAAAAATCTTCTCTCCCCTTCTAAATAACAGATTTTCTGCAGGTTTCTTTACGTCGCGCTAAAAAAAATTTGATTGCAAGTGAATTTAATGTTTTGCATAATTTAATCGGATTTTATGGGGCTAATTGACCAAACTCAGATTGGTTGGGGATTTCATCACCCTTCCCAGGACCCCAGAAAACACTTAAAGCATTTGCATTGACCACAATTAATTAAAAAATACTAGACTCAACCCTAAGGACATCGAGCTCAATAGGAAAAGGACTAGTATAGGCATCAATCGTTTATCCTAACTGACCTTGCGGTGTCTAGGCAAGTGTGTCTAGGCTAGTGGTTATTAATTAGGCCCACTACTGTGGTTCCTTCCCACTTACCTGGCACTTACCTAGCCGCAATTGTCGGTGAAGAGGCGGTTTGAGGTCCTATTTCTAGCCCTAGTTAGGAGCTGTCTAGCAGACCTAGGTGACCCTAGATCTAGGCATGATTGTGCATGTGTGGTTGATACATTTGTGTCATAAGTCTCTTTTCAAAAATCTCTTTGCAAACATTCTCACATAAATAAAATAAAAAAAAGAAAAATCTTTTCAAAACTTGCAACTTGTCGCTGAAGGAACTTGCAACTCACCTACACCACTTCTTCTCATTGACGTTATCTTACCCCCACATTCTGTTTTTTCTGACTACACTACCCTTTTAGTGTATGTCACTTTGGACTAGGGATACTAACGCCCGATTAGTCCGTGTTTCGTTGGTACCGACCGACGAACCTTTCAACACCGAAGTCGAAATTCCCTCCATTTCCTTACCTCCACCTTCAAATTCTTCTTTCGAAAGTATGTCGGGATCCAACCCCAACAATACCTTACCGACGGGAATGATTCCACCTCCGTTAGGTGCGAATAACCCGAATCTTCCGCCTGTTGTAGCGCCCCAACGAATCGCGCTCCAGGATCTCTTCTACCCCGTCCGCACTTCTTTACCTACCTGTCTTTCACCCCACCGGCAAATGGGGACAATTTTGAAATAAAACCACATTTCATCAATATGCTGCCGAAATTTCATGGTTTGGAATTTGAAGATGCATATATCTTTATCAATAAATTCCAAACTGTGTGCGCTATGATGAAAACGACCCAATTAAGTGATGACGCTATAAGGCTAAGGGTCATTCCTTTCACCTTATGTGACCTAGCCGAGAAGTGGCTATACAGCACCGCATCACATTCCATTAGAAATTGGGACGAGTTTGTGAAAGCTTTTCTAAAAAAGTTCTATCCTCATCACAAAACTGCTAGAATCCGCAATGAAATAATTCAATTTTCACAATTTCCTTCCGAACCATTTTGGAAGTGCTTCGAGAGATTTAAAGACCTACTTGTTCAATGCCCTCATCATGGGATCGAAAGTTGGCAACATTGCCAAACATTATATAAGGGATTGAACTCGGCAACGAAGCAGTTGCTAGAAACCATATGTCAAGGTCATTTTCTCTCCAAGTCTAGCGACGAAGCGTGGCAATTTCTCGAGGATCTTAGTGAACAAACAATTCAGTGGGAGAGCACAAAGACCACCTCATCTTCTTCTATTGGTCAATCTAAGGCAGGCATACATCAAGTAGATATGTCGATTGCTATGAAGGCCGAGATGGCCGCACTTATGAAAAAGCTAGAAGCCATTGAGACCAAAATCTCATCGTCTTCTCCTGCCCCTGCTTTACCCACACGAACTGTTTGTGCTTGTTGTTCGGATCCATCGCATCTAACCGAAGAGTGTCCTTATAATTCATTTACTCAAAGACAGGATCAAGTCAATGCTGCATTTCAGCAACGACAAAGAAACGATCCGTACTCTTCGACATACAATCCGGGGTGGAGGAGTCACCCAAATTTCGCTTGGAACCAAAATCAACAAGTCCAAGGAAATAACAATTTTCAAAGACCTCCTCCTCCACAACAACAACAAGCACCTTCACAAACTCAAAACCAGCAACCTTTCCAACAACAACCTTATACAAATCAAACGAACAATTTGGTTCAACCAAACGATGATAAGGTTATCTCGCTCGAAAAAAGTCTAGATGCATTTCTCAAGTAATCTACAAAATCCGCAGCAAGATTTAAAAATTATGTTCAGTCTTTGATGCATAACAATGCCTCACACGATCAAAGTATCAAATCTATCAAGGCACAAATTGCACAATTAACTGCTGCGTTGAGCGAGAGAGAAAAGGGAAAGCTTCCATCTCAACCATTGCCAAATCCTGGTCGCACACAGAACGCATATCACAATCACAATGTAAATGTGGTGACCACGTTGAGATCCGGAAGAGTGTTGCAGAATAATGTGGGTACTAGTGATGACATCCCTGCCGGTGGTTCTTCTTCTTCCTCTTCTGCTCCATCGTCATCTTCTCCTTCTTCTCCTCCTTCTTCTCCTTCTTTTTCACCCTCATCTCCTCCGCTAGAGCCTATTCTCCATTCTTCAAAAGACTCTTCTTTTTCTTCTAATCCGAACGGACCCACACTGGGATCCGTTCCTACTCCACATTCTACTCCACAGACATTTGACTCAACGAATTTTCAAAATTCTCTATTTCCAAACAGGTTGAGTCCCAATAAACCAACTGCACAAGTGGAGAAGATTATGGAGTTATTTAAGCAGATTAGCATAAATATACCTCTCTTGGATGCAATCCAACAAGTCCCTTCATACGCGAAAATCATAAAGGGCTTATGCACCTCGAAGAGAAAGTCATCTCAAGTACCCAAAAAAGTGCTAGTGGCTAGTGCAGTGAGCAATGTTATTAACCACTCTCAAACCTTACCCCAAAAACGAAAGGACCCCGGCTGTTCTACGATTTCAATCACAATTGGGGATAAGAAAATTAATCGAGCACTTTTAGATCTTGGGTCTAGTGTTAACCTGCTTCCCTACTCCGTGTACGAACAATTAGGGGTTGGAGAGTTGAAACCCACTCGTTGTACTCTCCAAATGGCTGATCGATCAATCACCCATCCAAAGGGTGAGCTAGAGGATGTGTTGATCAAAGTTGGGGAGTTCATATTCCCCGTTGATTTTATTGTTATGGATACACAACCTGTTGCTAACCCACGGAACCAAATTCCGGTGATTCTCGGTCGACCATTTTTGGCCACTTCCAATGCTGTAATAAACTGTCGCAATGGCTCCATGACTCTATCCTTTGGGAAGATGTCTAGTGAGTTCAATATTTATAATATGGGAAGTCTGCCCCCCGTGCCTAAAACTAGTACACGAGAAGTTTGCTCTATTCACGAAATCACGAAGGAGGACTGCGAGCTTGAAAGATTCTTTTTTGATGAAAACAGTTTTGACGCCACTAGTGCGTTCCTCCTTGAGCCTACCACCGTTGACACAACCGATATGGATTATGAATGTTTCACTTTTTCGGATGATGATGACTCACAGCTCGAATATGAGTCTTTTGAATTTTTGGATGAGTTAGTCGAACCATCCGAATCGGTTGTTTGCAGTGATTTCGAACCTGTGTTGGAGTCCTTTGAGTTCGAGGTAGATTCCGCAATGATTCTTTCGCCTCTGAAACTCGAACTCATGTCCTTACCGCCTCACCTTAAATATGCTTACATAGGTGAGAATGAGACTTTTCCCGTTATAATATCAGCCTCTCTAACCTTCGAGCAAGAGAACGCTATTTTAAAGGTCTTACAAGATAGGCGACAAGTTTTCGGTTGGACTATGGCGGACATCGAGGAGATCAGTTCCCTTATAATTGAATATCATATGCAATTGATGGATGATGCCAAGTCAATAGAGGACCCACAGGAACATTTTGGGGGTATTGTGGTTAGTTAACCTCCTCCTTTAGAAGTTGAACCACCCCCATTTCTTTTAATAAGCTACGAGAATGCCAACATTCCACTGATTGCAGATCGTTCGCATTCTCGTTTTGATTCATCACCACCTCCTGTCTATTCACCTCCATACCTTCCATACCACCACTTCTATCTTCCCCAATTCTTTATGGATCGCTACGACTTATTCTTCCACCAACCGATACTCTTTACTGATAAATTTTTCAACTGGTTGGTGTTAACGTTTGGTCTATGCAAGGTTTGGCAGTAATAGTTTAAATGAAGTTTGGGGGAGGGCCTTTCTGTATATATTTGTTTTTCTTAACAATAAAAAATTTTGTAAATAAATAAACAGGGGAGTGCCGACATTTTGACCCTTTTGGTTTAGCATGACAGTGAGGACACTGTCAAGTTCAAGTTTGGGGGTATGCTCGGTACGTCTTCTTCCTTCGCATTCATTTGTACATATTTTTGCATTTGCATACTTATTTGAAAACCCATAAAAAATTGAAAATTTTCAAAAATTATAAAAATTATTGTATTCAATTTTGGCTAATTGACTTGAGTTTGACAAATAAGTTAACTGGCTAGGAACAACTAGATCTTAGACTTAGTGAATTAAAAACCCTAAAAATAACCTTCCTTAAAGTTTAATGGTAGAAAGTATATGCCTTGTAGTTTATTTAGAAATAGGCAAATTTTGGGTTCACTTCTTGGGTTAAGTTAAAATGAAGGAAGAGTATTGATGTTCTTATTAGAGTATAAGTTTGAAAAATAGTTCCTAGCTTAAGTCTAGATTCTGAAAATATATACCCTACAATTTGCACAATCACACACCTTCAAACTTGGAATAGTAGAAGAGGCCTTGAAATGCTCTTGTCTAAAGTCCTTGGTACAATGGAAAAAAAAAATATATATATATATATATATATATATATATAAATGTGAATAAAGAATTAAAAAAAATGGACACAGTTTTTTGTGATTACTTAAGGCTGCAAAAATAGAAAGAATATTTAGCGAGGATGCTTCATCACCTAGTGCCTTAAACCAACTGGTTTGGGAGTCACTACTAAAGCCTTGGATGTTGCAAAACTAGGAAGTACGCTTTAAAGTGCTAACGCATCTTGTAATCGGTTGTTGGTACCTCAAGAAGTATTAACGGTCGCATGAAGGATGTGTAAGCAAATTTCATTTAAAAAATTCACTAATTAATAAGTGCTTTGGACAATGGACGAGAGTACGATTGCTTGATTTGAATTTCCAAGTGTAGAGGTGATCTATACACACACGTGGGGATATGTGATTAGAGTTTAGATAAGAGAAAGGAATGAAAGATAGAACTTGTATCTTTAATAGAGTTGATAGAAATTCCTAAATGAAGATGAAACCCTAGAAGGAAGACTTAAGAGATGCCGAAAGCTAAGTAGGTCTACATAACATATATAATCTTAAGTTAGATGATTAGGAAGTGTGAAGAATGTGGGTGGATGATTCGCGAGTCAAAAGATAATAGAATTCCTTCTTAGAAAACCTAATTGGAGAACAAAAGTCAGTGGGCTGAGTTGATAGGATTTTGTGGGTGTAATCCGCTGAAAACCCTCAGGAGACAACACTCCTCCTACTAGGGACACCTAGAGGTTTAACGGCTTATTGCACGGGCTCAGTGCAATCGCGTTTCCCTGCGAAAGTGCGGTTAGGTTTTTATTGAGAATAAAAAAAATAAGTTTGCTCGAGGACGAGCAAAAGATAAGTTTGGGGGTATTTGTTCATATCATAATATTGCAGTTTATATTCCCTAATTCTTATTCGTTTTATAATTAAACAGGTTCTTTTGACGCATGTCTGCTGCATGTTACAGTTTACTGGTTTTTGAAGCGAAAACAGTGAAAAAGACACAAGACAACAGAAAAGGGACTTTTTACCAACAAATAGAAGGATCCTAGTCAAGCCTAGACGAAGAACGGTGCAAGGTCCAAAATGTCAAGGCAAACGGTTAAAAGATCGCTATATATTTTTCACTAAAAGATCTGGAGAAGAATAAGAAGCCAAACAGAGAAATGGGATGAAGAAATAACAAGCCCAGATAACTACAAACAAGCCCAGAAAAGATGGTGAGATGATCTCACCAAAGGGCCGCGGAACCGCGGCCCAAGCCCACTAATGCCGCGGTTCCGCGGCCATTTAAAGCCCGTGTCGGTGTATTTTTTTTGTGTCGGTGCGTCGGTGCGGGGGTTTGGATTTTCCGTGGGCATATCTGTAAAATCAAGTGTGCGAGAATCTGTAACCCTAGTTTTCCTGTTTACCTATAAATTGTAATCACAGATCTGTAAAACCTATGCCTCTTTTCATTTTCACAAATTCAGATCTGTTCTGTATTCTTGCTTGAAGAGAGCCATCAATAAAAATTAGTAAGTTACTTTTAATTCTTTGTTTTAATTCTTTTTTAATTAGAATGTGTTTTAATCTCCTAAGGAGCGAGTAATCTCCTCGCTTGTTAGGGTTAGCCTTAGGGAAAGATTTGAGAGATGAGATCTCTCACCCCTTTCATGCCATTTCATACCTAAGAATTAGAACTCCATGCATGCACGCACACCCCGCTCCCTACGGCACCTTATCCCTCGAGGTAATGGTGACACCGTAGTGTAAAGGACCGATTGCGCGTGTTTTCCATGGAGGTTAGGGTAAGTATCGATAAAGGAAGGACAAGAATTTAGAGGAAGAAACATCTTCCCAAAAGATTCTAATCCACTTTATTGATAATTACTATAACATCTAATAGATCTAAAATAAGGCATTGAAAGCGATGAGGGAACCTTTAATCTCCCAACTTCCCCTAAGCCTAACCCTAGCAAGACTTTAATTTAGATTAATTTAGTTTATTGATAGATCTAGGTTTTCTAGAATTAATAAATCAATCCAAACAACATTTGGAATCAACTCGTAAAAACACATTAAGAAAATTACATATCTCTGTGGATCGACCCGTATTCACCGGCTAGCTGCAAAGCGACACCGTTTCTGATTACAGTTAACAAGTATTTTTTGGACTAATCAGAGCCCTCACAACCTGAGAAAAGGTAAAGAGAAAATACAACCGAATAATCATATTCAATCTCTCCACAACCAGAATCCATCCTCGAAAAAGTTCCTTCGAGTTCGTATGTAACTATACGATGGATTTATCCAATGGAAGTGGATCTTTATAATAATACGGGGTGTTCTGGAGAAATACAAAGGTGATATAGAAGTGGCAATCATATATGCGACACTGTGACAGTCCAAAAGCCAATGTGTTTTAAGAAGATTCGGTTAACTTGGTTACATGAGTTTTAGTCAAAGGTCGGGTCATAGTCGCAGCCAGAGAGAGAGAGAAAAGAAACACTCAGCATGCACTCTAACCTAGATTAGAATGGTCAATCATTTTATCTAATCTGGATGACTCGCACTTTTACCTCGAATTCTCCTCCAAACCCAAAAGGAGAATTAGTCGGAATCACCCGAGGAGTAATGCTACTCATCAGTGGGAATCGGGATCCAACTATCATCGCATGATAACTTGATGGAAGCCACTCAAGTTACCACACTCCAGAAGGTATGCGCAAACCTGACAAGTTTCTTGTATGTTTGAAACTCCCGATGTGATTTTTACCCCTAACGACCTATAACCTTGACGCTTGCCAACAAGTTATAGGCCACTAGTCAAGTTCAACCCGTCATTGTCCTGGATTAACTCGAACCCACCCGCACAAGCCCTTGACGCTTGCCAACAAAGTTGTACGACTGTCCCGATCAATCGCATATCCATGCTACAAATAAGTATTATTCAGCTACCGTACACTATGCCTTGACGCTTGCCAACAAACATAGCACGAATACCAAATAGTACTTATAAGAAATGACGGAGGGCTACGGCTGGTTTTTGGCGAAAAACCATTAACGTAATGAACTTGATATCGTTGAAGGAATCCAAGTGGTTTTATAAATATATAGTGGCGAAAACTTTTACTAAAGAGGTCACTCCCGGTGAAGGGATCTCGCTCTTTCCATGTCGAATAGGGTGCAGGATATCCCAAGATGAATACCACGATGCAAAGCAAAAATAATCGACTATAGAAAAGTTATTACGTTGACGCAAACTTTTACCCAAGGGGTCACTCCCGATGAAGGGATCTCAGCCCTTGCCTCGTCAAATGAGGTGCAGGATATTCCAAACTGAATACCACTGTGCAAAGCAAAAGAGAACATCTGTAATGTCAGTTTTTAAAAAAAACTTGGTTGCAACAACATCATATACAGGTTTGTTTTATCTTTACATTGATAAGAATCAATGGAGTCCCATCAATTAATCACACCAGAAAAGAACGAAAATAAAATGTATGTATATACCATCCGCATTCGCCACTGGGTCCCGTCATCACCCGTTAGGTTACTTAACTAACGACAGAGCGGGGACTGGGCTAGCGCGGGTGCAAAACATTACAACATCTACTAGTATATATAAATATATATATAACATTCGTCCCAGGCATGATATAAAGCAACATCACAGAAACATCACAGAAGCAACACAGAATGGTAGAAAATCTGGAGCCCCGAGTTTCACTTGAGCCGCAAGTGAGACCCGACGTTCCCTGTCATGTGGATAGCATGTGCAATGAAACCTAGACCCCTATAAGCTTAGCAAGTTACCCGCCAAAACCAGAAGTGAGGCAGCCCCCTTCAACAACATGAATGGGCCACCCGACACTTCTCGGAATCTGGTAACTTGAGCGCCCCTCCGTAGGTCATACCTATACCCCCTACGAGTGCGGCGAATAGCCCGCCAATTCTAGAGTAAGGTCCCCTCCGTCCCAACACCATGAGATGTGGACCAGTTGCCCTCTAGAATCTGGCTATTCGTGCACTCCTCCGCGGGGTAATCCAAGTACAGAAAAGAAAATAATATACAAAGGTGACATCGACCTCAACCTAGTCGTGCCCCAAAAGAATAATATACAAACTGGCAGTGACGGCAGTCCACATGTCGGACGCTCGCCCCGCAATATCAAATGTACAAATGAAAATAAACTGTACTAACATTGCACCATAGCTATCCATCACGACGATCCAACCAACATCACGGCACAACACAGAACATCAATGTGAATGTCACGTTCGCAAACCCGTCTAAAGGAACATATAGCTGTTAGACAGGTTTACCGATCAAATAACATTCACGGTCGCAGATTATAATGTATGTACTGATAAACGCGCACTTAAAATATCGATCAACTAATTTCCAAATTGGCCCCAATAGCAAAACCAACACTTCACAGAAACCTGGGCCAAAACAGGATATTACAAAAATCACAATTCCAAATCAGGGGGCTACTGGAAAAATTTCGAAGCCCGTCGCCACTAAATGGCCATGGATCCGCTGCCAATAAGGGGTAAGTGCGGCGGTTCCGCGGCGATTTGGAGGAATCAGAAGCCCAAATTTTTTCTGTACCCATAAAATCGCCTGCACGGATTTTTAAGCCACTGGAAAATATTTTTTGAACACTTTTGAAAATCGACAGAGAACAGAAAAATGGAATCGTGATTTTGGAAATTTTCGTCGATCAATCTTTCAAGCACGTTTAAACAAGCTAGTAAGGGGTTTAAAGAGTGGCTCTGATACCATGATGGGTTGCGGCAGCGCCCCGGCCATCAAAACGCAGCCAAAATGCGGAACAAAAATTTCTAAACTGGCGCTACCGTTACCCGATTTCCGAATCGACCTTAAACCCTAATCTAGTAAGCTAACTAAGAGTTAGAATTGTTATACCGAGTTGATCCGAGTCCTTCGGTCTTCATTCCAAGCTCCTAGCGGTACTTTGACAAAATTTGGTTGCCGGTCTTCCTCCATCTCCGATGATCCACCCGAAGGAAACGGCGCAAGCTCCAACCTCGTCGAACGAGGTAACCGATGCTCCAAAGTCGCTAGCGATGGAGAGTGGGGGTGTATGAAAGTGTCACTACAATTTACCTCTCTACCCATGAGCTCAATGAGAAACTCAAGAAGAAGATGACAGAGGTGATGAAGCTTTGGCATGAGCAAGAAAAATGGCTAACTCCTTTTTGTGTGTATGAGAAAGTGAGGAGCCCAATGTAATAATGTGATCAAAAAACAAATGAAAAATGAAGCCCCCATCCAAAATGAATTGGCTGGCCCCTCCTCTCTCCTCCACACAAAAATGTCATTTCCTTTTTGCAAATAAACAATGTGCAACCATGCTTTGACCCATGCCACTCAACATGTCCATGACCATGCCTCCTTTTCCACCTCATTTATAAAAAAACAAATGAATTTCCATAAATGGAAATCATATAAAAGAGGTGGCATCTTCTAGAAGCTAGTCCATATAAAATACGGAATACTTCCCGGTACGTGTATCGAAATATATATACGCGTATTCGTACCAAAATACGAATAGCCGAGAGAGAAAACGAATAGTGAAAAATAATACTAGAATACATATATATAAATACATATGTAAATTATTAAATCAAAACCTGATTTAATAATCTGTCTTAATCCTAAGCCGCTAGTATTATCAACTGCCCGATTAAAGTCTGCGCAGCATGTGCATATATTTAACCGGACACCTGTATGTACCAACATACCTCATGTATACCATATCGCCTGAACCATGAAAACCCTCAGTGTGGGACTCTAAAGACTCATCAATACGCTGGCAGTGGGTTTAACCACAAGCACGTCAGCGGCACTAGCTGTACGTAACGGCTACTCAGGTATTGAGCGAAAGGGAGGCCGACGAACAAACTCATCCTAAACCTTTACTGAGCCTGACAGTGACAATATCCATACAGTCCGTTCTGTTCGTCTAAGAGTATCGCATATCGAGTTTAGGAGGGTGGATAAAGTCAGACCCCTAACAACGCGACATTTAGTGTCGGCATGATACCCATCACCTCCTGAGAAACTATCGATCTTGGATCGGTAATCCTCTTCTACCATGGCCATGGATTTGTGGTGATGGCCACCCATACAAAACGCGACATCAACCCCCAATACCGGGAGAGATGAATCCCCGACGATCCGATCACTGCCTCCATGTGGCTCGGGACTGTACCCAACTGAAACCTGTTTGCACGACTCCTTTGAGCCGTGGTAGGGTAGTAATCAAAGAACAGTGGGAACTCACACGAGACAAATGACGATCTCACGTCGACAGACTAACCTGTACACATGTCACCTGGGAACTGCTATCTGACGATAGGTATAATACCAACTAGCAGGTTCCCGGCGAGTCCGTCCAGTGTACTCATAACCTAATGAGCACCTGTGTACTATCTTAAGTGAACAAACTAACACCAATGGCTTGTGAGACCTGGCCACCGCCCCTCGTCGGGGTATCGATCAGTATACACTAGTCTACACTGGAGTATCGATGCCCGGTCTCGATACTCCTACGACTAGAGACATTTAAGGATGTGCTTATAGACCCCAGCTCCCACATATATGATCGCCATCATAATGCTGGCAGTCAAGCAAGAATCCTATGGGCTCTATCAACATATACATGATGATAAAGACAAACCAGATAGCATACTATCATCTTGAGTAAGACTATTTTATCGGTATAGGTCCTCACTCAATCATCATAATCATAAGTCCGCAACTATGATAATTGCCTTGAGGGCACTATAGCCAACAAAATGCACCCTCCATGATTTTTTTCGACGATCGGCATACATCACGTCCATCTTTATCATCTAAGATGTGGATACACCAAATTTCATGTGATTATACCATTTTTTCATCGTTGAGTTGGTGCAAAATTAATTGTTTATTGAGGATAGAACTTTTACATTGCTAATTCAACGGTGAAAAAGTGGTGGAATCACATGAAATTTGGTGTATGCACATCTTAGATGATAACGATGATGATGATGGATGCCGATCGTCGGAAAAAATGGCGGAGGTTGTATTTTTTCGACGCCATAGGAGGAAATCCCCTCCTATGGCCACTTTCCTCCATTATTCAATGGAGGAAAGTGGCCATAGGAGGGGATTTCCTCCTATGGCGTCGAAAAAATACAACCTCCGCCATTTTTTCCGACGATCGGCATCCATCATCATCATCGTTATCATCTAAGATGTGCATACACCAAATTTCATGTGATTCCACCACTTTTTCACCGTTGAATTAGCAATGTAAAAGTTCTATTGTCGGTAAACCATTATTTTTTCATTAACTAAATCAACGGTGAAAAAATGGTATAATCACATGAAATTTGGTGTATCCACATCTTAGATGATAAAGATGGAGGTGATGTATGCATATTGTCAAAAAAAATCATGGAGAATGTATTTTTCCGACGCCATAGGAGGAAATTCCCTCTTATGGCTCCTTTCCTCCACTAACCTCAAATATATATATATATATATATATATATATATATATACACGTGTAAGATGAGGATATGATATGTTAGAAGAATATGAGTCGATATGATTGGACATGATGTCACGAGGTTATGATATATGAATTGAGATCGAAACACCATGTTATGACATGAAATATTACATGATCATTGGGCGATATGCATATAGCATGCGACGACAAATGACTAGATGAGATGATAGAATGTACGTGACCATAGATCCGTACCCTTGAATTATGATATCATACGACGGATGATACCGTATAAGATATGATATATATGATGATTGATCCGCACTCTTAACTTGAGGATGCTGTATGAGGAACTATACCGTACGTGATATTATAAGGCTGGATCGCCGACTGATAGATGTATCGACTCGGAAATGTTATAGATTTTCTATCACTTTCAACTCGGGATTAGTTTAGTCTTTAATCACTTAAGTAGGTATTAGAGTATAATTTGAGTCATACCTATTTTCAAAACTAACGGATCGTTATGCATTTTCAAAGACAACCCGAGGGACGCTACGAATTTTCAAATGATATCTTTTTCTCAAAAACACCAAAGCCCCTATTTTCTAAAAACGATGATTCATACTATTTTAAATACTATAACTATATAGCTCGTATCTAGCTATATATTTTATATTGTTGCGTTTACTGTTTACTTTCCTGCTATGCTCATATTATTCTCATTGCATTTTATATATACATGTTCTTTTCATTAGTTGTTATGACGTCGTCTGCTAAGACACATGTACCATTACCGATGATGCGCATGTTGCACGTACACATACTTGCCGGCCCATACACTCATCATCGGTAATTGCCATGCCACGTACATATTAAAAACCGTTACTTCACTCGTACAACCTGATAACTTGTAGCTTAATAGTATTGCTTAGCATTCATAATATCACATGCTTGTTAATATATTGCATTTCTTACTTAGGTGCCACATTCATTTAGATATACATTCTGGTTATGCACTGTAGATTGGCCTGTGCCGGTATTCATTGTTTCATTATTGGCTCATGTTTATGAGATTTTGGTTTTCATGAGATTTCTGGATTTGGAAAACCGAATGTGAATTTTGAAAACTTATAATCATTTTGAAAAGAAAAATGCGGTTTTCCTTGATATGATGTGTGGCGTCCACCATGAGTTTTCTCGGTTCTGAGCTATATGTATAGCCGATTCGAGGAGAGAGGAGGCACCGTCTGCAGGTACATGGTGGACTCGGTGCGGTACCTCGGGGCAAGAAAATCGTATAGAGAGACGTTGAGCCCAGCAGGGGATCACTACCGACCGGTGATAGTTTGGCTCGGCAAATATCCGGAGGATACCGACCGGAGTTGTAAGATCAGATGGATATGAGGGCCGATCCGATGAGACGGCGCCCGAAATATGAGGATTATGTGTCGCTGCTGGACACGGTTTTTATGATATTTTTGAGTGTCGATATTGGGCACTCAGGTTTTATCATGATTTGGTATGTCATTGATGGACACACGTTGGATGATACATTTATACTCACACATATTTACACATGACATGGTACTACCTTATGACACGGACACGAGTGCATTGGTATTATACTTATGCTTATACTACAACCCTGGTACCACTCAACGTCACTATATTATTATATTACTGTATGACCTAGGAGATCGTCATACATTCGATTTCTACACGGTGATGTCTTATACTCACGACTTGGCAACTCACCCCCGTTGTGCCACAGTTTTCTTACAGGTTTGACCGCACGGATTCAGTTGCGGCTTGCTGGTACATAACTTCTTCCGGGTGATTTGTTTTGGTAGGTGGGGTACACTTACATCATGACCACCATTTGTACTTGTATATTTATTCAGTTGTATCTAGTTAAAAGCTCCATCCACCAGACTATGTATATTTGGTAGACATAGAAACCGCATGATTGTATATTATTTCGGACTTAGAGTTACGCTTATGTATCTATTCTTATTTCTAGTTTTCTTGATGATGTTTTGGTTTCTTTATTTTCTTTCTGTGATTGATCTTCGCCTTTGGCGTCGTATACCTGTATTTGTGTGTTGTTTCTGCCAATTTGGCGAAGAGCTAGCTCCCGCTTGGGGATGCCTATTATTATTGCTTGTATTGCTTTCGGATTAAAGTTTACAAAGAAGGTGCTGGCTAAATTTCAAATGACGAAAATGTTTTAACTACGGTATATAATCCACTTGTGTTTCATATAATATTACTTATGTTTTTAAAGAAAGAAGCTAATTTCATTAAACTTTTATTTCAAAACTTCACCTCCACTATTTTCCCTAAAGGTTTAGATTTCTGGACTTTTGGCTTACTTGGATTAGGTAGGGACCTATAGACTTCACGTGATTCAAGTGCCAGTCACATGTCTTTTCCGGATCGTGACAAAGTTCGTATTAGAATATTAGGTTTAACCTTGGTTCGAGTCTAGGTTTGACTATGCGGAGTCTAGGGCGTATATATATTTCGAAATCTAAGCTTGACCTTATGGAACTTAGACTTGACTAAGAGGGTATTAGACCTGAACTTTCGTCACGTAGGTTGACCTTGGTTGATGGAGTAAGTAACTTAAGTAGAGTGACATACCGTGTGTATGTTCCGCGGCATACTTATGATACGCTACTCCGCTTAAGTAGCCTTAGGATGTACATTTCTTAGGCACTGCAATTCTATTCATTCCTATGATCTATCCTCATCAATTTTATATTGTGATTTCCATTACCTTAGCTACATAAGCAGAGAGAGTTGCAGCTAGAGATATGGTCAGAGCGAGCTCGTCATGGACGAGGACTGACCAGGATGTATTCCAGTGATGTACGAACGCATTGATTTATTGTTTTACTAGGATTTATCATTGACGCGAACGTTAGGGATCTGCACCAGATAATTGGGTCATTGCTAGAGGCCAGCCAAATTGTGAAGACTGTTGAAGTACCATATACTCCAGAATATTTATGTGTTATTTACCGTGCGGACAGATAAACCAGCTAGTGCTGAGATTGACCAGATATCGCCTCCAGAGCTTGTATAGCTGAGACCACATAAGTTTGCGGACATGGATGTGACAAAAGAGCACTAGTCACCGTGGGTAAGTGATTAGGACATTTTGTTGGTTTAGATGCTCCGATGCAAGATCATTAAGTTGACTAGTTTCAGTTAGAAGGAGACCTCACTCAGACGTGTTATGAGTCAATCGAGAAAGGGCGAGCAAAAGCATATTCCTCCGATGATTTGGACAAGTTCCCGAGGACGTAATTGTCCAGCGGTCTTCTATAGAGTATTGGAGATGCCGAGTTCATAGCTTTGATTCCTTACAAGGAGACTCTGGATATGACTATAGCCAAATTGGAGCGCAGTCCACACAGCTATGAAGAGATGGTTCCGAACTATTCCATATTCAAGGGAAGCGGAGTAAGAGGTTTGTGCAAAATCTTAACGAGTTGTTGTTATACTCCGTTGATGTCAGAGGGTTGCTATGTATGCAGAAGCATTGGATGCAGCCATATTTTTAGAGGAAGGTCGTGATGGGAATGCAGATGTCCCGGAACGAGAAACGGATTAAGTGAAGAGTTCCAACTTTCGAGCAGTCCAGCAGAGACGAGATTAGGAGAGACCTTGGCAGGATCTTTCTGGAATGTTACAGGATCGATACTTGGATCCAGGATCGATTGTATCACACACCCTCAGTGGGCCAGAGGCTGCCCTCTTTGATGTGCCACATTACAAGTGGCTATGTTAATTGGCCCGGAGAGGTTCAGAGAAGTGTCTGAATGGGACTGTTCCGTCGTTACTCCTAACCGGGCTGTCGAGCCGAGGAGACGTGCAAATGGTGATCCACAGAGAGAAACGGGGACCTAAGAGTAGAGGATGCCAGACCGTGGGCAGGAGGCAAGTAGATATCCTTGCTCTGCCAGCCTTGGGTGCATCGGCACTTTTCGACATTAAAGGATGTATACCTGTATGTCAGTTATTTACGAATTCCATCTTGGTGACTCGGATATCACATCCGGGTTGAGATTGTAGCCATCATTGTATTATTTCATTTACTTTTTCTTGCACCTAGGATAGACCCAAGGTGGGGTGCACAAACTACCGGGTTCTTGAAGTGCCGAGTAGCTTACTCATCTCATTGAGGGAGGTTGCTTCACTTCGGGGATTTGGCGGGTAGTTTGCCGCACCTGTAGGGGTCTAGGGTGAGGGTATGGCTATTCATCACGACCGTGAAATCCGCTTTTCGTTCTAGGCTAAAATGAAACAAGGAAATCCTAGTATATCCAATATATTCATCTGTGTTACTTGTGCTGTAATCTGTGATCTGGAATGGCTATTATTACGTGAGACGAATGGGTATATATATAGATTATATATAATAAACATTGCTTATGTTTTGCACCCGCGCTAGCCCTGTCCTCGCTCTACCGTTAGTTAACTAACCTAACAGTGCATGATGGGGTCCCGTAGCGAATGCAGATGGCATAAGCGTACATTCTATTTTCGTTTCTTTCTACAATGATAGGGTTAAATGATTGGACAACATTAATAATGTTTAATGCAAAGAAAACAATCCAAAGTTAAATCGTTAGAACAATTTCAAAACCACTCGATTTTCTTTAAAAATAACTTTTAATTGTGGAGTCTAAACTACTCCTTTTAAAAGCTATCATGGTTCCTTCGACAATATCAAGTTCATTACGTTCACGGTTTTCGCCAAAACCAGCCGTAGCCCTCTATCATTTCAGATAGGTATTCAGTAGTATTCAAGCTATATATTTTAACCTTCACCAAGGCATAGTGATTGGCAGCTGCTGGGTATTCATCTGTAGCATAGATAGATGCATTAATCTGGGACAAGCGTACAGCTATTTTGGCCTTCGTTAAGGGTTTGTACGAATGGGTTCAGATTAATCTGAACAATGACGGGTAGAACTTGACTTGAGTCTTATGACATTTTGGCCTTCGTCAAGTTCATAAGCACCTGGGGCAAAAATCCACATCGGGAGTTTCAAACGAAAAGGGAACTTGCTAGTTTTGTATACCATCTAGAGTATGATGATTTTAGTAGGATTCCTTCAAAGTTGTCACACAATGATAGTTGGATCCCGATCCCGCTGTGAGTTTTATTACTCCTCGACAGAATTTTTCACTTTGCAATTAATGCTATAAACTAAGTAGATGTCTAGAACGGTGTTAGTAGGGCTACGCCTCCAGGGAAAAGAATTTATTTAATTAAGGAACTTCTCGAAAGCGTTGTAAAAGCTCCCTCGAGGTATCGACACTGGCCTAGACGAAAGGTTAAGCAAGAATTGTAGAGTGCGATTAATCCCGACTAATTCTTCTTTTATGGTTTGAAGGAGGATTTGAGGAAACAGTGGGAGTCATCCTGTTTAGATAAACTAATAACCAATCTAAACTTGTAAGAGAATCATGTTGAGTGTTTCTTTTCTCTCTCCTAATTGCAGAGACCAAGATGACCGGGCTTAACTTACTACTAGATAAAAATATATTGATGGGGCCAAACTATAAAGATTGGCTAAGGTATGTCCAGATGGCCATTACCTATGACAAGCTAGGCTACCTCCTTACTACTAAAGCCCCCGTCGTCCTTGGTCCAGATTCCACCGTCGCGGATATTGAAATCCGTAAGACATGGGAAATAGACTGTGCGAAATCTAAGTGCCTCGTGCTGGCCTCAATGGATAATGAACACCAGAGGCGGCATGAGAAGATGGACTTAGCTTCCATCTTCCTCCATACCAAAAATTTATATGGAGAGCAATCTCGTATTGCAAGATACAAGACCTCGAAGAAATTATTTCAGGCGAGGTTGGTTATCGGGTCATCTATAGGGGACCACGTCTTTAAGATGATCAGCTATATTGAAGAGCTCGCGGACCTTGGGACCACATTGGAGAACGAGTTGTATAGGGACTTGATTCTACAGTCCCTCCCCTTTACCTATGCCCAGTTTATATTGAATTTCAATATTCAAGGGAAGGAAGTTACACTTCCAGAACTCCTTAATATGTTGAGGAGTGCAGAGAGCACCCTAAAGAAAACCAGAGAGACACCCGCTCTGCTTATTGAGAAATATTCTTCCTTTAGATCTAAGGCGAAAGCCAAGGGGAAGAAGAAGAAGGCCCCCACAAAGCCGAAAGGTAGTGTTAATAAGGTACAGGAAAAGGGCAAGGCAAAAGTTTTAGGGCCGACAGTAGGGAAAGAGGAATGTTTCTATTGTCACAGGAAAGGTCATTGGAAGATGGACTGTAGGGCTTGGAAAGCCAAGAATCAGGATTCGAAATAAGTTGTGGTTTCGGCTTTAGATGTATTTATGATTGAAAACTGTATGTCAATCAACTCTACTTCCTGGGTATTGGATACCGGTTCAGGATCTCATATCTGTAATTCATTACAGGCACTGAGAAACCGTAGAGTTATAAAGGCAGGTAATATGACCCTCAAGGTTGCTAACGGAGCGAGCGTGGATGTTGTTTCCGTAAGGGAATATCACCTAGGATTGACAAGTGGACACATTTTGGTTTTGCATGATGTTTTTGTGTACCTAGTTTGACATGTAATATCATCTTTATATCTTTATTATCTAAAGAAGGTTATGATTTTACAATTGTAAGCGATGTTGTAAACATTCACCTTAATCATGATTTGATTGGGTCAGGTACACTAGACAAAGGTATATACGTATTAAATCAACACTAAGTTTTCAATGTCCAGAACACACTCAAAAGAAAGTCTCCGGAATTAAATCAAACTTTCTTATAGCATTGTAGACTAGGTCACATTAATGAAACACGGTTGACGAAATTACATAGAGAGGGATATTTGGATCCGTTTGAATATCTGTCTTATGCAACTTGTCAATCATGTCTCAAAGGAAAGATGACAAAGACTCCGTTCACTGGACATGGAGTAAGAGCCACCGAGCTCTTGGGACTCATACACAGGGATGTGTGTGGTCTAATGTCTACACATGTAAGAAGTGTTTATTCCTACTTCATTACTTTTACGGATGATTTCTCAAAATATGGACATGTATTCTTAATGAAACATAAATCCGAGGCCTTTGAGAAATTCTAAGAATACAAGAATGAAGTGGAAAAACAATAAGGCAAAAGTATCAAAACACTTCGATCTGATTGAGATGGTGAATACCTAAGTGCCGAGTTCCTGGATTACTTAAAAGAGAATGGAATTCTCTCTCAGCTTACTCCTCCGTACACACCTCAACACAACGGTGTATTGGAAAGGCGGAACCGCACCTTATTAGATATAGTACGTTCCATGATGAGTAATGCTGAATTACCGCAATTCTTCTAAGGTTATGCACCATAATCTGCTGCATAATTTTTGAACAAAGTTCCTACAAAGTCAGTGTCTACCACACCATATGAAATGTGGAGTAGGAAAAAACCCTATCTTAAGTATCTTAAGATACGGAGATGTCCAGCTTTTGTCAAAAAGCAGCATGCGGACAAGCTCGAGGCACGATCAGTACTGTGTAAGTTTGTGGGATACCCAAAGAACTCCAAGGAGTATCTTTTCTATTACGCAGAGAAACAAAAGGTTTTTGTTTCTCGGCATGCCCACTTTCTGGAGACTTAATTTCTTGAAAAAGAAATAAGTGGGAGCGCAATAGAACTGGAAGAAAATCCAGAATCACAAACTATTACTGAAAGCATGGTGGAACCAGAAGTTTCAAAAGAACCGGACGTCCCTGCGCCACTCCGCGGATCTAGTAGGCAGTACTATCCGCCCGAGAGATACTACGATTTTCTTGTAGACGGGGATAGAGAGGATTGCATCATCAATGATGATGAGCCGACTAGTTTCCAGCAGGCCATTACGAGCAGAGACACAGTAAAGTGGTTAGGTGCAATGCGACCGAAATGGAATCCATGTACACTAACAAAGTTTGAAGTTTAGACATTGCACCTCAAGGGATAAAACCCGTAGGCTATAAATGGATCTTCAGAAAGAAGATTGGTGCAGATGGACAAGTAGCAAAAGGTTTTCGTCAAAGACCTGGCTTGGACTATGATGAAACCTTTTCTCCAGTGGCTATGCTTAAATCCAATCAGATCCTACTTGCCATTGCTGCCTTCCATGATTATGAAATTTAGCAGATGGACGTAAAGACCACTTTTCTGAATGGAAATTTAGAAGAGTGTGTTTATATAGATCAGCCAGAGGGTTTCATAGAAAGTGGGAGAAGCGGAAGAGTGTGCAAGTTGGTTAAATCCGTTTAAGGATTAAAGCAGGCATCACGGAGTTGGAATATCTGCTTTGATGAGATGGTCAAAGAATTTGACTTTATTAAAAATCCAGATGAACCGTGTATTTATAGTAAGATTGTAGAGAACTGTGGTATTTCTCGTCTTGTACGTAGATGACATTCTCCTGATAGGAAATAATATTACTATGCTACAATCAAGCAAGGGATTCATGTCATAGAAGTTCTCCATGAAAGACGTGGATGATGCCTCGTACATTCTGGGGATCCAGATCTATCGTGATAGATCTAAGAGGATGTTGGGACTTTCACGGTTCAGGTACATTGACACCATACTGAAAAGATTCAATATGGAAGATTCTAAGTCCGGTAATCTACCGGCTTGTCACGGGATCACTCTCTCTAAAGAGATGTCTTCCAAGCCTGATTTAGAAAGGGATCGCATGAGTATTATATCCTACGCTTCTGCGGTAGGATCTATAATGTATGCGATGTTATGTACCAGACCAGATGTTACTTACACACTGAGCGTGGTAAGTAGGTATCAGTCAAACCCTATGGAGAAGCACTGGATAGCAGTAAAGAACATTCTCAAGTATCTGAGAAGGACTAAGGAGATGTTCTTGGTGTACGGCAGTAAAAACCTCCAGATCGAGGCATTCGCTAACTCCGGCTTCTAGAGTGATAAGGATGACTACAAATCCATGTCAGGTTATGTCTTCACCCTCAATGGAGGGGCGGTCTGTTGGAAGACCTCCAAACAGGATACCGTTGCTGACTCAACAATGGAGGCAGAGTATATCGTTGCATGTGACGCCACGAAAGAAGCAGTCTGGATGAGGAAGTTCATTACAGAACTTCAGGTGGTTCCATCCATTGTTGACCCAATTCCTTTATATTGTAACAACAACGGGGTTATAAGTTTAGCGAAGGAACTAAGGTCCCATCAGAAGTCCAAACATATCTTAAGGCGGTATCACCTAATCAGGGAGATCATGGATCGCCGGGAGATCGAGATGCGGAGAGTAGACATGGAGAACAACACTGCAGATCCACTCATAAAGGACATCCCTCAGACGTAGTTTGAGAGTCTATTCGAGATGTTAGGTCTGCGATATGCCAATACATGGCCTTAGTGTAAATGGGAGATTGTTAGTGATATATGCCCTAAAGGCCATTATTGTATAGTATTGGATTATATATTACATTTTGGAAGTTTGGGATATACAAAGATATAATAACAGTCTTGCTCAATATGATAGTATGCTATCCGGTTTGATTCTATCTTAACATGTGTAAATATTTCTTTTAACGTATCGCTAATACATGTTGATAGAGCCCTTAGGATCTTTGCTTGACTACCGGCGTTGTGATGGAAGTCACGCTAGTGGGAGCTGGGTAGTTTATAAGCACATCCTTAAACTTGTCCCTAGTCATAGGATTATCGAGACCGGGCATCGATACTCCAGAGTAGACTAGTGTATACGTTTCTTATCCCCGTCAGAGGAGGTGACCTGTCCCGCAGCCATTGGTATACAGTACCAAAGATAGTATACAGGTGCTCATTGGGTTAAGAGTTACACTGGACGGACTCGCTGGGAACTGGTGGTTGGTATTATACCTATCGTCAGTTAGCAGTTCCCCGGTGACATGAGTACAGGTTAGTCCGTTGACTTGACATCACTATTCGTCTTGAGTGTGTTCCCATTGTACTTAGATTATTACCCTACCACGGCTCAAATGAGTCACGCAAACAGGTAGTAGTTGGGTGCAGTCCCGAAGCACTTGGAGGCAGTAGGGGATAAAAGGGATTCGTCTCTCCCAGTATTGGGAGTTGATATCGCACTGTGTACGGTTAGCCAATACACAAAGTCCCTGGTCAGGGCAAGTGAGATTTACTGGTAGGTACACCAGTAGTTTCTCAGGGTGCATTGGGCTTTACACCGACACGACTTATTGCGCTATTAGGGGTCTGACATTTACCACCCCCTAGGCCCGATATGCGATACTCTTAGATGAACAGACCGGACTGTATGGAGATTGTCGCCTATAGGCTCAATAGGGTTTTCGGACGAGTTATCGTTTCAATCTTCCTTTCGACAGATACCTGGATAGCCGTTACGTACAGCTAGTGTCACTGACGTGCTTATGGTTAAACCCACTGCCAGCATATTGTCGAGTCTTTGGAGTCCGACACATAGGGTTTCCCGGTTCAGGAGAAACGGTGTAGTTTGCATATGGTTTTATGCAGGGGTGTTCAATTGAACACGTGTATTTATGCACATGCTTTAATCGGACGGTTTGGTAGTACTAGCAAGTTTGAAAGACAGTCAGTTTTGATGCTAGTACTATATTTCTCTCTTTTGGGTATTGTATTTTAACACGAATACGGTATTTATACGAATACGTATATTTGTATAAATACGGGTATTTGTGCTTTGATACAAATACATGTATTTCTTTTTAAATATGAATACACATATTTTGTATTTTCAGTACAAATACGGTATTCGTATTTTGGTATAAATACGGTATACGTATTTATACGGGTTTGAGTATACTTGTTTATATACATGTATTTGTATTTATTTATAGGTGTATGTGTATGTATACTTGTGAGGTGTCTACACTCTCTCACTTATCTCCTCGCTATTTAACATGGAAGTGTGTAGGCTTATAACTCACTCCAGTGAGTCACCAAGCCCACCCACTTCTTTTGTTTGTGATGAATAGATAAGATGAGAGTGAGAGAGATATTTTTCAAGTGATGGTTGATATTTTTCAAGTGAGAAAATTCTCTAGTTGCCATCCTCTTCATCTTCTTCCTCATTTTCTTCTCTTGATCTCTGAGGATTAAAAGAGAGCATTTTTTCATAAACTATATCACTCTAAGCATCTTATCTTAGCAAGACTTGATGTTTAGTTGTTTCGGACGAAACTATCGTTTGAATCGGCATCCTCGGGTGGATCTTCTTTGACACGGAAGATCGGCTTCGAGAGCTCGTTCCATCAACCCAAGGAGCTTGAGGAGTCAACTTTCAAGATCCAAAGGACCGTCTATAAAGGTTGTAATTTCAACCAATTAGCTAAAACTCTAGTTAGGGTTTTTTTAGTATAGTGTTTAGGCTTATATCCTGAGAATTTTAGTGTATTGTGCTCAAGTTTTAAAGTTTTTGATTCCGCATAGCTGTAGTTGACACGGCAAAGAGAACATATACACTTACAGGAATTAGCACGTGACCGGTACTTGAATCACGTGAAATCTATAGGACCCTACCGTAATCCAAGTAAGCCGAAGGTCCGGAAATCTAAACCTTTTTTAGGAAAATAATAGAGGTGAAGTTTTGAAATAAAAGTATAATGAATTCAATTTCTTTAAAAGTATAAGTAATGTTATATGAAAATATAAGTGAGTTGTATATTATAGTTGAAAACACTTTCGTCATTTGAAATTTGGACAGCACCTCCTTTGTAAATTTTGATCCAAAACCAATACAAAAAATAATATATGCATCCCCAAGAGGGAGCTAACTCTTCACTAATTGGCGGAATCACAACCACAAAAATAAAAATATATGACGCACAAGGCGAATATCAATACAAAAAAGAATGTAAAGAAAACCAAAATATCATCAAACCCAGAATAAGGAATAATGCACACATCTCGCTCTAAATCTGAAAGAATATACAAGTCTTTGTTTTCTAAGTCTACCAAATATACATAGTATGGTTGATGGAGCTTTTAACTAGATACAAATGAATAATAAATGCATACAAGGGTGGTTATGCTTTGAATTGTAAACCACCTACCAAATGCAATCACCTAGAAAGGAGCAATGTGCCAGCAAACCGTTACTGAATCCTAGCGGTCGATCCTGTAAGAAAACTGTGGTATAACGGGGGTGAGTTGCCAACTCGTGAGTAGAAGACATCATCGGGTAGAAATCGAATGTATGACAATCTCTTAGGTCATACAGTAATATAATAATATAATACTATGTGGTAACAAGGGTGATCGTATATACATAAGTATGATAAGTATATATAAGGTCAAGTGGTAACGAGGGTGGTAATGTAAACATAAGTATAATAATAATAATAATATCGTGCCCGTGTCATAATGCGGTACCGTGTCATCTGTATCATATATATGTATATATGTATATCATCCAACGTGTGTCCATCAACGACACATCAAATTATCATAAAAACCTGAGTGCCCAGTATCGACACTCGAAAATATCATAAAACCCGTGTCCATCATCGACACGTAAATCCTCAGGCGCCGTCTCATCAGATCGGCCCTCATATCCATCTTTCTCGAATCTCTCCGGTCAGTATCCTTAGGATATCCACCGAGTCCAGTACTGTCATCGGTAGGTAGTGTTCCCCTGCCAGGCTCAACATCTCTCTATACGATCTTCTTGCTCCGGGGTACTATACCGGGTCCACCATGTACCGCAGACGGTGCCTCCTCTCTCCTCGAATCGGGTATACACATAACTCAGAACCGAGAAAACTCATGATGGATGCCAAACATCATATCAAGAGAAACCATGTTTTTAAAACAATCATAAGTTTTCAAAATGCATCTGCGGTTTATTAAATTCAAAAATCTTATGAAAACCGAATCTCATAAGCATGTAGCAATAATGAAACAATATGTACAGGCACATAACAAATCTGTAATGCATAACCAGTGTGTTTATATGAGTGTGGCATTTAACTAGGTAAGGAAATGCAATAACTGAACTAGTAAGTGTGGTCCGGGTACTAAACAATAACAAAAATGCTACCGGTTATAAGGTGATACGGTGACATAGCGATTTCTAATGTGTACGTGGCATGGCAATTACTGATGATGAGTGTGTTAGCCGGCGAGTATGTGTACGTGCAACATGTGCATCATCGGTATTGGTGCATGTGTCCTAGAAGACGAAGTCATATAGGGATAAGGAAAAGGAATGTAGTATGTATGCCGCAATGAAAATAATACGAGCATAACAGAAAGAGGAAGGTGTAAACGCAAACAGTATAAAATACATAACTACATATGAGCCATACAGTTATAGTTTAAAATAAATACAAATCGTTGTTTTTAGAAAAATAGGGGTTACGGTGTTTTTGAGAAAAAGATACCATTTGAAAATCCGTAGCGTCTCTTGAGGTTGTCATTTAAAAGTGCATAACAATTCGTTAGTTTTGAAAATAGGTATGGCTCTAAATATATCCTAATATCTACTTAAGTGATTAAAAACAATATGTTTCCGAGTCGATACATAAATAAGTCGGCGTTCCATCCTCATAGTATCATGTACGGTATAATCCATTGTACGGTATCATCAAATCAAGAATACGGATCTATCATCATATACATCATATCACGTACGGTATAATCCATCATACGATATCATCAATCAAGAATACGGATCTATCGTCATGTACATCATATCACGTATGGTATAATCCATCGTGCGATATCATCAATTAAGAGTATGGATCTATCGTCATGTACATCATATCACATACGGTATAATCCATCGTACAATATCATCAATCAAGGGTACGGATCTATGGTTATGTACATCATATCATCTCATCTTGTCATATATCATCACATGCCATATCATCTCGTATCGCAACATAGATATATATATCGCTTAATCTTCATATAATATCATATCGACTCGTGTCATCATAGTATATCATATCCTCAATCATAGCATATCATATCCTCATCTTATGATATTGTATCGAAATTTTCCTCAATATTACATGTGTGTGTGTATACCTATATATGTATATACCTATATATGTATATACCTATATACGTATATACGTATATATGTATATATCTATGTGTATATGTGTAGAAGCATATATACATATAGCTCAAGGCATAAGAAAGATTAGAACTAAGGATATTCCTCCCTACGAGTATGCTTACTGTTGCTTATAGTATCCTAGAACCCTATTACCTAAGTTTACATATCTAATATTTATATATATAACTATATACCTAGTATCCTAATACTATGGTTACGGGGGCGCTATACGCTATCTACCCGATTTTCTCCGTAGATATACATCTACTCACCTACTGTTCTCGCTCTAACTGAAGTCGATGAACGCCTTGCTCTCCTTCGTCGCCCCGGAAGTTCACGCGAATGTACCTACAAATCAATGCATATCGTATCGATATCAAAATCAAGTCTGAAAACCGATACGGAAAGCGAAATGCACATAAGTTAGAACCTATGGTCCACGCATACAAAAATCACAAAACAACCCCCGATGTTGACGTACGAACGTCAAACGACTGAGTCAAAACTCAAATATCAAAAACCAAGTTTTCAAAAGTCGTAAAATATCGACAAATAACAAGTAAAATGACTCCAGATTCTACCTAAGGTGAAATTAAACTTTTTTGCATATAGGGTAGGCCTAGTTATCTAATGAGTGAGCTACAGACCAAGTTTCAGACCCTAACTCCAAAATTGGGTAGAAAATTGTGGCCAAATTGAATAAAACGGCGGCCTTAACATAGGGGTTTGGGCTCGGGTTTCTAGGGTGGCTTCCTATTTGTCTGCATATCTCACTGTATTTTCTAATAAATTTTCAGAGTTCTGGAGTCATCCCAGATTCCATTTGAATATCAAAAGTTAATGAAAAACCGATGTCGGAAAATTCTAAGTTCGACTTTGAACATTCTAAACTCATTTTAATCAAGGCCACCATCATTACTAGGCCACTAGTCACTCTTTATATCCTCTACTACACCTCCACTACAAGTTCTATCCACTAATTATCACCCTAGAATTTTCCAAGTTCACTTAACATAACATATTCAACTCTAAATTATAAAAGGAGGTTATGAAACTAAATAGTTGAAGAAAGGTGTGTGTTTTACTTCAAAGGAGTAACTCAAGAAAATTCCTAGATCGTCCAAAGTGCTCAATACTCTAATTTGATCCCACCATGATACTTGTAATAAGCTTAAGAATAATTTTTATGAAGGTTGTATGTAGTTTTGATGAGATTTTGAGGGTGTTTTGTGGTGGTAGAATGGATGGTAGTGAGGGTTTGGAGAGGAAGAATGAGGAGAAAATGAAGGAGATATAAAAGAATGAGGTGAAGAAATTGAAAGGAATGGCTAGCAACCCTAACACCCCCTTCCCCACTCTCTCCTTGCCCATTCTTCCTTGTCCCTCTCATCATTTTATTCTATTTTTTTTCTTTTATTTTGAAAATACAAAACCATAATATACAAAAATACAAAAATGTTGGCATGTCAATAACACATCATGACACTTAAACACAGTTTAACAAAATGAACTTGGTTTAATTCATAATTAGGAGAATACTAATCAAGTTTAACATTAAACTTGTATGTAAATAATTATATATTAATTTATAAAAAGCCCAAATCAAATAAATACTTCCATAAATGATAATTCATTTTAAATTCCAATTATTTCCAAAAATATAGATATATAATTATACCATTCTTCTAAAACTCATTTCCATATTTATATAATATTCATAAAATTTATTATTTTATTATTTAAATTCCAAAAATAATATTTTCTATTTTCTGAAATACTACAACCGTATACTATCCATGGGTCACCTATGACAAAAGTGGTAAATGATGATGCCATCAAAGGAGGAAGGTGCAGATCATGGCGAAGAATTATGTTTCTTAAGGATCGTGATTTGAGTCGATAGTGGCGACAATGCCAATGTCCTTCTCAGATCAAAATTCTGAAAGTTATGAACAATCCGTCGGTCCGAACTTAGTAGTGTACTCTACACTACTTAAACCGCGTATATACCTATGTAGGCAAAGTAGTGGGGGTCATTTGTTCCCGCCTAAAATTTAGGCATTCATGTCAAGCACAATCACAACATACAAGTAAAAGATCACAAAAAACACCCGAAGTATCAAGTGGCCTCAATATTTAAAGGAATGTAAAGCAGTTTTTTCCAAACTATATTTCGCCGTACTTCGAAATGAGAATCAGGTAGTTTATAATGTCATCAAAAATGTCTCGAAAAGAATTTCGATTTGATATATTATGGGCATCATAACTCTTCCGGAATCAAAAGTTACGAGCAAGCATGTGATGCAAGTATAGCTTAAGCAAACCTCTTTCACAGGAGAGAATGTGTTTTAGTCCTATATCGGCCACACCAAAGAATTGAAACGTGTTTATGTAACACTTATATCTTTTATTGTATTAAAACCAATGAAAGAGGATATGGTGAAACCACATGCACGCCGCCGCCGCCGTGCCAAGCCGAGCGAGCCACGTGTGCCTGCACCTGTAGACACGAATGCCGCTCTGATTTCAGTTCACGAAATCTCGAATATTCATTTTACAGAAAATTATATTAATTTTGCAAATTGTTTTATTAAAATATTTTAAGTGCGCACATGGTCTCTACCATGAAACATGCGAAGGTGCGCACCTATAACAATGGCCAAGTGACTCAAATGCGCACCTATTAATGAATCAACAGGTGAGCATGAGATGGCAGTGATACGTGCAATGCACGTGTGCACTATCTTAAAGTGTGCTGCTGCCCAAGAGAAGCAGATACTTCCAAATGAAGAAACAAAATCATCTTCGTTAAAATAAATTTAACAAATCAAACTAAATTGATACGAGATCAAAAGATCCGACGGTGCGCATGCACTGGGGATAAATCCAACGGTGCGCATGCACCGGGGATCAATCCAACGGTGCGCACTTGCCTCGTAATTGATATGAATCAATTAAAATTAAATTAAATCTAAATCAAATTAAAATCAAAACCAATCTAATTGTTGGGAATAAACACCAATAAACCGTAATTTCTTCTCTCCTATAAATAGGAGCCTCATTCACTGAAATCGCAACCGCAGACCCTCCATAAGCTCAAGAAAAAAAAGAATTCTCATCTTCTACCTCCCAAAGCAAGGTAGAAGAAGAAGAAGAAGAAGAAGACTTATCCTATCACAAAAAGCTATGGCTTTTACATAAAATAATAAAGTTTTTGCTTTACACGGAAATCTTTGCCTCTTTTAATGAATCCATCGATTCACCATGAAAATGGCCATGAGATCTTAGGGTTGATCACTCTTTTTACAAAATTTTCAATTTTTGTGAGAGATTAATCCTATGTTTTAAGAAAAATCCCCATCAAAGATGCCTAGGCATCATAAAAACTGAAGCTTCTGCTTCTGGAGGGAAAAGAAGGAAAAGAAAAGAAAAATTAAAGAACCGAAACCATTGCTTCTTCTTGAAAGCCTTTTCTTTCTGTTCAAGATATGTGCACCCCAATACCAAGTGCGCACTTGATAGAAATCATACATACTTGTGCATCACGTGATACACACATGTGTGCAAGGAAAATAATGACCTTGGAGATGTACGCATCACGTAATATGCACGCATGCGCACTCAATGAATACCGCCTATAAAGGCATGCGCATCACATAATATCCATGTGGGTGCAGAAGAAAATGCTACCCAATGAATGCATGTGCATCACATGACAAGCACATGCGCGCAAGTCAAAGACGTTAACTTAGTCAGATGTACACATATATATGTTCGCACATTGAAGTTCGACTCGACAACAAGTGCGCATCACGTGATACACACGTGCGCACCCTTTTCAAAAGAATAAATATACGTACGCATCCCATACGTGCTTGCGCACTTGAAACAGAAAGCCATTTCTTGATCACTTGGTCAAAAATAAACTAAGTACAGAAACTTTTGCTTCTCATATATAATCCACTGATCAAAACATCAATAAATATAAGTTGATCTTAGTCTCAAAGATGACTAACGGTCCTTATATCGATATATTTTAAGTCGATCTTAATCTAAAACAAAATTAACGATCCTTAAACTTTTGAACTGATGGCAGAAAATATCTAAATTAATCCCAAATCTAAGATTTACGGATTTGGACTAATCCGCGCCCTACGGGCGATAAAATATCTCCGTATACAATCCAAGGGCAATTCCAAAATAAACAATACATAACACGACATGAAGTGATATTCATGGAGCAGGAGAAAGTTTTTATCGCTTTGCGATAACGTAATTAACTGCAGGGGTTTGCACCTGCAGAAAAAAGCGTCCCCATAATAAAAAAAACCTCACATATGAGGGGGAATCTGATAAATCTGGTATATTAGTCGTATCCATCCAAATCTCAGATAAACGATGCCATAAATCAACTTGGTATCTTCGGAGAGATAGACGAATATGTTACATATAGCATCTTCCTCCAAATTCAGGCAAGACATTCTATCCCAGTTCATCTCTGTTTTCGGAGGTAAACAATCCCACTATTACAGACCGTTGGATTGGAATCTCGAAACGAGTTAACGCACTAGGCGAGACGAACTGAAGCGAGTCAGCGAGGCTATAACATTTCAGAAATATAAAATATTATTTTTGGAATTAAAATAATAAAATAATATATTTCATGAAAAACTATTCGATTTGAGAATAGGGTTTTCCGTAAAATGGTATAATTATATACCAATATTTGGAAAATTATTAGAGATTAATATGGTTTATTTATTTAAAAGATATTTATTGGTATTTGGAACTTTATAAATAATTATGCAATTAATTATATGCGGGTTTAAATTAAACTTGATTAGTGCACTACTAATCACGATTAGGCCATATCCGTATTTTTAAACATCCATGGCTAGTGCACCATAACATATTGTATTTTGTTGCATGTTTGTTTGATTTGCATTGTTGATAGTAGGTTCTTTTTTTATAAAAGAAAGAAAAGAAATCAAAAGAAAACAAAAGTCAAAAAGAGAATGGAGGCATGGGCATGAGAGTGAGAGAGAGAGGAGTTATCTTGGCATGGCACCCCCACCATCTTTTTCTTCACTTCATTTCTCAACTTCTTCTTCTTCCTCTCAAGTTCCTCCACCTTCTCTACCTCCTCCACAAACAGCCCAAATCATCACCAAAACCCCACACTCCTTTCACAAAAGTTGATTCACACCTCATCCTACACCCTATAGTGGAATCAAGTTTGGATTTTGAGCACTTTGGGCAACCCAAGAATTTTCTTGAATTGCCAAAGAAGGTATATTTCTACTCTTTTTGTTAAGTTTTTAGTATCTTTGCGTCCTATAGTAGTTTAGAGCTAACTAGTGCAGTTTGTGATCTTTGAATATTCTTAGATGAGGTTTAGGGTATGAGTTGAGTTGTGATGGTGTATTTAAGATGTAGTGTGTGTTTTACTTGACCTTGGTGATGTTTAATGGCCTAGACCGGAGATTAGAACCCGATACACAAACTTAGAATTTTCCCATGTCGGTTCTGTAAAGTTTTAAGGACTATATGGTATCTGTTGCAACTTGGAGTGTTTATAAGAAAATCAAACAAGTACCTAAACCTAGTTAGACCACTAAAAGACCATAGATGAAGAACGAGACACCAATTCCTAGGTTTGGCCGACAATGCCGGGTAATTTGGGTATCTTTCCAGGCCAGTGTTGGCTATTGGTATTAGGGTTTTGCCTGTAGCTCATACACCTTATAAGCCAATCCCTGTATTGTTAGTTTTATCCCTATCTATCTGTGCAAGAATCTGTGAGTGATTTCCTCAGTTGTCGTATTATGTTTTTGTAGGGTTGCTAGGCACACGCACAAGGGTCAACGAGGCATCAACCATGCCCGATTTAAAATTTAGCCGTGCCGAACAACCCAAAGCCGGATCTTTAAACTAGAGATTAGGCGAAAACAAGCATGTTAAACACTTTAACACTAAGTGAGAGGGATTACAACCTTTGTAGATCCGGTCCTTCACTTCTAAAGCTCCGTGTTGAGGTCCTTTCGCTGCGATCATCGTGTTCCGGACTCTCGAGAGGTTCCACGAAGAGAAAGATGCAGTCTTGCTTCCGATCTTTGATAACAAAGATGATCTATCTTGAAGTTTCATTAACACAAGCTAACACTCACTAAATGAAGTGAACACTCTCATTTAAAGGGCAATGGTAGATGAGGATGATGAAGTAGGATTTTTGTTCTCATTTGTTTTCAATTTCCCACTCATTTTCATCACTTGGATCAAAGCTAGAAAGCTTTACTAAGCAAAAGGAAGAAGAAGAAGAATAGTCATCCATTTGTGATGAATAATGAAAATTATGATAAGCTTAGAAATGCAACCATGGTTCAAGTAACCATTGTAGATATTTTACTAGGGTTAAGGGTTTGGGTTGAGTTAAAGAAATATCTTGCAAAATATCTTTTCCAAAAACAAAAATGAAAGCTTCTAGAAATTTCTAGAAATGATTAACCCAAATCAAACCCTAACCATGTTTAATCTCCACTAAACATGTTGCATTAATAATCATATCATGTTACAATATTATATATTGTAGGGTTCCTAGGCATGCTAATGAGGTCTCACAAGGCATCAACCATGCCAATTTCAAATTTTGCGAGTGCCGAGAAACCCTAATACGGATCGTTAACTAGATATTTAGGCGAAACAAGCAACTAGTTAACAAATTAACTAAAAGAACGGAAATACAACCTTTGTAGATCCTGTCCTCCACCTCCATAGCTCTGCAATGAAGTCTCCTCGCTGTCCAAATGGAAACCCGGGCTCTAGCGTCGGCTTCATCGGAGAAATGGGCGGGCAAGGTCGTCGGCTTCGTGCCGAAGATGATCTACGTCGAGGCATCACTAGATCAAGCTCCCACTTCACCAAGTCATGAAAACTTGTGAAGAAAATGTTAGTTGTATGTATGCCCTAGAGGCCAGTATTGTACAGATGATGTATATTATATTGGATGCTTGGACATATATAGAGATGACTTTCTTGCTCGATATGATAGTATGCTATCTGGTTGCTCTTTATCTTAACATGTACACTTGTCTCTTTAAACTGTCTTATAGTTACATGTTGATAAAGCCCTTAGAATGTGTACTTGACTACCTGGACTATGATGCAGATCATTCTAGTAGGGACATGGTAGTCCATAAGTACATCCTTCAAGGTCCCTAGTCATGGGTGTATCGAGACAGGGTATCGATATACCAATGTAGACTAGCGTATACGCTTCTCGACCCATGAGATGGGCGATGGATGATCCCATATCCATTGGTGTTTGACATCAGAGATGGTGTACGGGTGCTCAGTGGAGACTGGGTACACTGGACGGACTCGCCGAGAACTCCCAGATGGTATTATACCTCACGTCAGATGGCAGTTCTCAGGTGACACTTGTGTAGGTTAGTCTGTAGACCCGAGATCGTCATAGAGTCTTGTGTGATTCCCACTGTGCTTTGATCTCCACCTCACCACGTCCATGAGGGCGTGCAAAACGGTGGTCTTTGGGTACAGTCCCGAGTCACATGGAGGCAATGAGCGATAGGAGGGGTTTCGTCTCTCCCGGTATTGGGGGTTAATGTTGCGCTGTGCTCGATTGGCCGTAACAGGGAAGTCCCTGGCCAGGGCTGATCAGAGATTTGCTGGTAAGTGTTACCGGTAGTTTCTCGACCTGTTATGAGCCTCATATCGGCATGACTTATCGGTTATTGGGATCTGACGTTTACCACCCCTAGACTTGATATGCGACATATCAGACGAACAGACCGGACTGTACGGTAAGTGTTACTGGTTGGATTCACAGGAGTGTGAGCGGGCTAGCTCGTCGATCTTCTGATCGCTCAATACCCAGATGGCCGTTACGTTTAGCAGACCGCTTGCGGCTTGTGGGTGCTTGATATGATCATCATCTGCTACCGGCGTATTGACGAGTCTTTAGAGTCCTACACAGAGGTTTCCTGGCTCAAGCGAAACGAAATAGGAGCGCATATGAGATATGTGCAGGACCGAGAATAATGCGTGTATGTGATACCGTATTCCATTCTCGCGATGAATATATCGATTGGTTATATTCGATATAACCTAGTTATCGAATCATTGATTCGATAAATCGATACATTGTATGATAGTCGGTTATGTGCGACATGACCGGATCATTGAATCAAGTGTTGATTTAATGATTTAATGTATAATTATATATTTGATATATTATTTTGCATTAACTAGTATTGGTTCACTTTAAATGGATTTTCTCACTTGATGTGCAAGTTGTATATGTGATATACTTTTGTGCACATCTTTGTATCATGTTTGATGATGCTTGCTCATTTGGTTAAGTGTAAAGAATTAAACCTAGGTTAAGAAAGTGATTAGGGTTTTAATTATCCATTCTTTTTCTTTATTGATTTTGGAAAAAGAATGGGATAAGAATACAAAATGGTTGCTTCCATTCTTGAACCTTTGTGAAGCTTCATGAAGCTTTGACCAAAGTGACCAATTTGTCTTCATGCTTAACCCTAACCACTCTTCTAACCTTGGTCAATTCTCTACACCTAACCATGGTTCCTATTATGATAAGTATTCATTTCTTTTTCATTTTTGATTAACTTATCATAATATTTCCTTCTTCTTGATCTTCTTCTTCAAGAAAGAAAGCTTGATGCCATCAATGGCAACTTGAGTTCTAAAGTGAGAAATCCAATTCTAAAGTGAACCCACCTCCTATTTCTTCACCCTCTACCTCTTGCCAAGTTGTTTTGGGTGTTTTCTTCACAAGTTTCATAAATTTGTGAAGTCGGAGCTTGAACTTGTGATGCCTCGACGTAGATCATCTTCGGCACGAAGCCGACGACCTAGTCCGCCCATTTCTCCGATCAAGCCGACGATTGAGTCCGGGATTCGAGATGGAAAGCGAGAGGACGCCTACGTGGAGCCAAGGAAGTGGATATCTGGATCTACAAAGGTTGTAGCTTCTTATCCTTAGTTAAGTTGTTAACTAGATTCGTATTTCGCCTAAACTTCTAGTCAACGATCCGTATTAGGGTTTCTCGGCACCCGTAAAATTTGAAATTGGCATGGTTGATACCTTGTGAGACTTCATTAGCATGCTTAGGAACCCTACAGTGGTATCAGAGCCTAGCTAGAGCCTTAGGCGATGTGTAGACGGAGTTAGAAGTCCGATCGAACCGAAACCCTAATTCAAAACATGCTCTCTGTACTTTTTTGAAAATCGAGGAATTTTGTAAATTAAAAATATGCAGAAGAATCAGCAGGAATATCTAAGAGTTACTGTGAAATTCGACAACCCAATTCCATCAACCCACCGCGGAACCGCGGCAGAAGCATGGCTTCTGCGGCGGTTCCACGGCCGTATGGTCACAATGCCCTATAATTTTTGCAAAGTAATTCCTCTTTTCTGATGCTGGATTTTCTGGGAATTTTTAAATATCACTCAAGAGTTGAGTTTTCTGGGTTGTATTAGGGACTCGGTATTTCGATCGGATTGTCAAACTTTGTCTTTGTGTTTTCGAGATATTTTTGAATATGTTAAAAAGTTCGACCGGATGTAAATACCCAATCTTTTCCCAGCCCGGAAATTTCCAATTGTTGGACTTTTCCGTAGTTTAAAGACGTTCTAAGTAGTGCAAGTAACGCGATGGTCCCTCTAGAAGACAACAAACCTTAACTCGATTATGTGACCGTCTTGAACTGCCCTTTGAACCTTCGGGTTTGGGGCAGTACGGCGTGCCACATGTGAGGCGTTGGCTTGACCCTTCTACGGCTGGACCGTTGGTACTGAGGCATGAAGTGAATATCTTTGAACTTATTTCATTGGTTGATCGGTTTCGGGAAAACTTGGGTGTTCGAATGTTCGATCGGAAAGTTTAATATATTCTATTTATCCGGAATGGGATACAATAATTGGAATTCACAAACAGTTATGAGATAACTGAATGAATGTTATAAATCTAGCAGTTTAGTTTCATTTGATATTGAAAAGAGTTTTCGATAATGGGACTAAAATGCGGGGTTTATAATTGTTAGGCATGTGATGTCTAAGTATTTCATTTGATTAGGCATGCGATGTCTAAAGAGGTTACGGATTCCAATTGTTGTAGTTTTACACTTTCTTTTCTGTGACCGTAAGTGTAATATGTGATATCGCCGGTTTCGTTGCTATATGTCAACGACAATTGGGATGCGCATATTTACTTACGTTGATGACATGTGATGTTATGTGTTGCTAGATATGTTATATTGGATTGTCGTGTTTGAATAGCCGGGGGTTTTTATGTGAGATGAGTGTTTTTCATTTTCATTCATGTAAAAGCTTGTATGTAATATTCTTTTATTTGGGGCACTTCCAGGTTGCGAAAGTTGTCACCCTTTATATATTATTTACTTTTCTGCACTAGGATAGACCCAAGCAGGGGAGCACAAGTAACCGGGTTCTAGGGTCCAGTGGGAGACCATCTCGAGGAGTCGAGTCCGGGTCTCCTAACCCTAGAATTGGTAGGGTTGCTTGCCGCTCTCGAAGGGGTCTAGGGGTGTGGGATTGGCTATTCATCACGACCGTGGAATCCGTGTTTTATACTCGCTCGTATTGAAAACACGGACGTCCTAGTATATCCAATATTTCATATGTTTCTTCTGCTGCGATATCTGTGATGTGATCATGTGTTGTTCTGTGATAGATACAGTATATAGTATATATGATATATTATATAGACGTTACTTATGTTTTACACCCGCGCTAGCCCTGCCCTGCTCTGTCGTTAGTTACCTAACCTAACGGTGCACGAGGGGACATCGAGGCGAATGCGGATGGTATAAGTGTACGTTGTATTTATCTGTGATGTTTGGGTATTTAAATGATGGGACTTCATTAATGTGATTAATGAAAGAAAAGAAACCTAAGATGTTGTATAATCAAATTTTAAACAAAAACAGGTAGCTACAGTTCTTGCTTTGCATAGCGGTATATGTGATAGACCCTGCACCTTATTCGATGAGGAAAGGACCGAGATCCCTTCACCGGGAGTGACTCCTTTAGCAATAACTGGCAGATGCTACACACTCGGTTTGACTTTTGATTGCTTCTATAGTTTCTGCTTTGCACAGTGATATATATGATATATCCCGCACCTCATTCGACGAGGAAAGGGCCGACGATCCCTTCACCGGGAGTGACCCCTTTAGCAAAACTAGAAAAGCCTCAAAATCACTCCATTTCAAAACTGAGTTTGATTCTACAACGATATCAAGTTCATTACGCAATAGGTTTTCAGAAAAACCTGTCGTAGCCCTCCGTCATTTCAGATAAGTACTAGTTAGTATTCGTGCTACGTTTGTTGACTATGTTAAGGCGTAGTGTGCGGTAGCTAATTAGTGCTTATCTGCATAAGCATATGATGCGATTGGATTAGGGTAGTCGTGCGACTTTGTTGACTATGTTAAGGGTCGTGCGGGTGAGTTTAATTCAATCAGGAAATGACGGGTTGAACTTGACTAGCACTTATGATTTGTTGACTATGTTAAGGTCATATAGCTGCTAGAGGCAAAATATTATCGGGAATTTCAAGTGTTGAAATTTGCAATGAGATTGCATACCTTCTATGAGATAGTTGGATCCCGATACCCACTGCGAGTAAGAGTTACTCCTGGGAGAGTTTTACACATTGCAATTAGCTGATCAAGTAGGTGTCTAGAAAGGTGTCAACGGGGTTACGCCTCTGGGAAAACGAGGTTTACATTAATTAGGTTCGTGCGAAAGCACGGGGGAGCTCCCTCAAAGTACCGACACTGGCCTGACTGAAAGATTGGCGAACTTGTAGTGTGTAATTAATCCCGGCTAGTCTTTCCTTTTAGGGTTTGAAGGAAGATTTGATAAAAACCAGTGGGAGCCATCCTGATTAGATAAGATAAAAACCAATCTGATCTTGCAAGAGCATACGCTAAAGTGTTTTCTTCTCTCTCTCTCCAGGTAGCGACCATTTCATGCCCTAATAAAGATAATAATATGGATGTATTGACCGAACCCGCATGTTATACTGTGTCGGGGAACGTTGGTTCCATTCTTACCTATAAGAGTTATAGGACTGAACAGGATATAGGGGAATACCAGGATTCCCATGCCACCCGAATGAAGAAAGTACATGATGATGCATTTTCTTCGGGTGTGTTCGTTACAGAGAACTGTTTCTCCATTTGCTCTACGTCCTGGGTATTAGATACCGGGTCAGGATCCCATATATGTAATCAGTTACATGGGCTTAGGAAAGGTAGAGAACTTGGAGAAGGTGATAAAGACATTAGAGTTGGAAATGGTGCAATTGTTGCAGCTAAGACTGTCGGGGAATATCACCTTGTATTACCAACTGGTAATACATTGGTTCTGAACGAATGCTATTACATGCCGAACCTGATATGCAACATTATATCGGTTTCTTTATTAAGCAAAGAGGGATATAATTTTGTATTACAGGACAATGTTATGAACATTTTCCGTAACCAAAAGTTGGTTGGATCAGGCACGTTGTGCAATGGCATTTATGTTCTAAACCAATCAACAGTTCTGAGCATAACAAACACACACAAGAGGAAGAGTTCAGAACTGAACGAATCCTTCTTGTGGCATTGTAGACTGGGTCACATCAATGCGACACGACTGGCTAAGTTGCATAAGGATGGATATTTGAAACCATTCGAATTTTCATCTTATGACACTTGCCAGTCATGTCTCAAAGGCAAGATGACCAAAACTCCGTTTACGGGACACGGAGAAAGAGTTACCGAACTCTTGGGACTGATACATAGTGATGTATGCGGTCCCATGTCTACACATGCCAGGGATGGTTCTTCGTACTTTATTACATTCACTGACGATCTCTCTAGATTCGGATATGTGTTCCTGATGAAACACAAATCAGAAGCTTTTGAGAAATTTAGAGAATATAAACAAGAAGTCGAAAACCAAACCGGAAAAAGTATTAAAGTCCTTCGATCTGATCAAGGAGGTGAATACTTGAGCAATGAATTCCTAAACTTCCTAAAAGAGAATGGGATTCTCTCTCAGCTGACTCCTCCATATACACCACAGCACAATGGTGTATCAGAACGGAGGAACCGCACCCTATTAGATATGGTGCGCTCTATGATGAGCACAGCTGAGTTACCTATTTCCTTCTGGGGATATGCGCTGGAGACAGCAACATACCTATTGAATCAAGTTCCATCTAAATCTGTACCTACCACACCATATGAGATATGGAGTAGGAAGAGACCATATTTTAAACAAGTTAAGATATGGGGTTGTCCGGCCTATGTCAAAAGGCAAAATCCAGACAAACTCGAGGCACGGTCAGTTCTTTGCAAGTTTGTGGGATATCCTAAGAATTCACAAGGATATTTTTTCTACCATGCTGAAGAACAAAAGGTGTTTGTTTCTCAATATGCCACCTTTTTAGAAAAGGAATTCCTTGAAAAAGAAATTAGTGGCAAAGTGGTAGAGCTGGAAGAAGTTCCAGATACACAAACCGTAACTGAAGATTTAGTGGAACCAGAAGATTCAGTAGCTCCAAATGAACCTCAGCCTCTCCGCCGATCTAGTAGGGTTCCTCGCCAACCTGAGAGATACTATGGTTTTCTCATGGATAGTGGAAGCGAGGATTGCATCATGGAGGATGATGACCCAACTAGCTTCGAGCAGGCCATCACGAGTGGGGACTCAGTGAAATGGCTGGATGCTATGCGGTCCGAGATGGAATCCATGTACACCAACAAAGTATGGACTTTGGAAGTTGCTCCTGAAGGGGTAAAGCCCATTAGGAGCAAGTGGATCTTCAAGAAGAAACTTGGTGTAGATAGGAAAGTGGAGACTTTCAAAGCTAGACTTGTTGCAAAAGGTTTTCGTCAAAGACCAGGTGTGGACTATAACGAAACCTTTTCTCCAGTGGCTATGCTTAAATCCATCCGGATCATGCTTGCCATCGCTGCATATCATGATTACGAAATCTGGCAAATGGATGTTAAGACTGCCTTTCTAAATGGTGATTTAGAAGAGTGCGTGTACATGACTCAGCCAGAGGGCTTCGTAGACAGTGGGAGCAGCGGGAAGGTGTGCAAGCTGCTTAAATCCATTTATGGATTAAAGCAAGCATCGCGGAGTTGGAACATCTGCTTTGACGTCGTTATCAAAGAGTTTGATTTCGTCAAAAATCCAGATGAACCTTGTATCTACAAGAAGGTGGCAGAGAGTAAGGTTGTCTTCCTCGTATTGTACGTGGACGACATACTCTTGATAGGAAATGATATTCCTATGCTGCAATCGGTCAAGCTCTTCTTATCACAAAGATTCTCGATGAAAGATCTTGGTGATGCCTCCTGCATATTGGGAATCAGGATCTATAGAGATAGATCCAAAAGGATATTGGGATTGTCCTAATCCAGGTACATTGACACCATACTAAAGAGGTTTAGTATGGAAGAATCCAAGCGTGGGAACTTGCCCACGATCTCTGGAGTCACTCTCTCCAAAGAGATGTCTCCCAAGACTGATTTGGAGAAAGCTCGCATGCAAGGGATACCCTATGCTTCGGCTGTAGGCTCTATCATGTATGTGATGCTATGTACCAGACCCGATGTAGCATACTCACTAAGTATAGTGAGCAGGTATTAAGATGATCCTGGAGAGAGTCACTGGACAGCTGTGAAGAGCATTCTCAAGTACTTACGAAGGACTAAAGAGATGCTCTTGGTGTATGGTAATGGAGAACTCCAAGTGGAGTCTTTTACCGATTCGAGCTTCCAGAGTGATAAGGACGACTCTAAGTCGCAGTCGGGATTTGTCTTTACCCTTTACGGAGGGGCGGTTAGCTGGAAGAGTTCCAAGCAGGAAACCGTGGCAGACTCGACGATGGAGGCTGAATACATCGCTGCCAACGATGCTGCCAAAGAGGCTGTCTGGATCAAGAAGTTCATTACTGAACTTGGAGTGGTTCCATCCATTGAGCATCCAATACCTTTGTATTGTGATAACAATAGAGCGGTGGCTTTGGCCAAGGAACCCAGGTCCCATCAGCGATCCAGGCATATTCTGAGGCGGTATCACCTGATCCGGGAGATAGTTGATCACCGGGAGATCGAGGTCAGGAGGGTTGACACGAAGAACAACACGGCGGATCCACTCACGAAGGCCATTCCCCAGATACAGTTTGAGAGACTCTTCGGGATGCTCGGTATGCGATACTACAGCAGCTGGCCCCAGTGCAAGTGGGAGATTGTTAGTTGTATGTATGCCCTAGAGGCCAGTATTGTACAGATGATGCATATTATATTGGATGCTTGGACATATATAGAGATGACTTTCTTGCTCGATATGATAGTATGCTATCTGGTTACTCTTTATCTTAACATGTACACTTGTCTCTTTAAACTGTCTTATAGTTACATGTTGATAAAGCCCTTAGGATGTGTACTTGACTACCTGGACTATGATGCAGATCATACTAGTGGGGACATGGTAGTCCATAAGTACAACCTTCAAGGTCCCTAGTTGTGGGTGTATCGAGACAGGGCATCGATATACCAGTGTAGACTAGCGTATACGCTTCTCGACCCATGAGATGGGCGATGGATGATCCCATATCCATTGGTGTTTGACATCAGAGATGGTGTACGGGTGCTCAGTGGAGACTGGGTACACTGGACGGACTCGCCGAGAACTCCCAGATGGTATTATACCTCACGTTAGATGGCAGTTCTCAGGTGACACTTGTGCAGGTTAGTCTGTAGACCCGAGATCGTCATAGAGTCTTGTGTGATTCCCACTGTGCTTTGATCTCCACCTTACCACGTCCATGAGGGCGTGCAAAACGGTGGTCTTTGGGTACAGTCCCGAGTCACATGGAGGCAATGAGTGATAGGAGGGGTTTCGTCTATCCCGGTATTGGGGGTTAATGCTGCGCTGTGCTCGATTGGCCGTAACAGGGAAGTCCCTGGCCAGGGCTGATCAGAGATTTGCTGGTAAGTGTTACCAGTAGTTTCTCGACCCGTTATGAGCCTCATATCGGCACGACTTATCGGTTATTGGGGTCTGACGTTTACCACCCCTAGACTTGATATGCGGCATATCAGACGAACAGACCGGACTGTACGGTAAGTGTTACTGGTTGGATTCAAAGGAGTGTGAGCGGGCTAGCTCATCGATCATCTGATCGCTCAATACCCGGATGGCCGTTACGTTTAGCAAACCGCTTGCGGCTTATGGGTGCTTGATATGATCATCATCTGCTACCGGCGTATTGACGAGTCTTTAGAGTCCTACACAGAGGTTTCCTGGCTGAAGCGAAACGAAATAGGAGCGCATATGAGATATGTGCAGGACCGAGAATAATGCGTGTATGTGATACCGTATTCCATTCTCGCGATGAATATATCGATTGGTTATATTCGATATAACCTTGTTATCGAATCATTGATTCGATAAATCGATACATTGTATACTAGTCGGTTATGTGCGACATGACCGGATCATTGAATCAAGTGTTGATTTAATGATTTAATGTATAATTATATATTTGATATATTATTTTGCATTAACTAGTATTGGTTCACTTTAAATGGATTTTCTCACTTGATGTGCAAGTTGTATATGTGATATACTTTTGTGCACATCTTTGTATCATGTTTGATGATGCTTGCTCATTTGGTTAAGTGTAAAGAATTAAACCTAGGTTAAGAAAGTGATTAGGGTTTTAATTATCCATTCTTTTTCTTTATTGATTTTGGAAAAAGAATGGGATAAGAATACAAAATGGTTGCTTTCATTCTTGAACCTTTGTGAAGCTTCATGAAGCTTTGACCAAAGTGACCAATTTGTCTTCATGCTTAACCCTAACCACTCTTCTAACCTTGGTCAATTCTCTACACCTAACCATGGTTCCTATTATGATAAGTATTCATTTCTTTTTCATTTTTGATTAACTTATCATAATATTTCCTTCTTCTTGATCTTCTTCTTCAAGAAAGAAAGCTTGATGCCATCAATGGCAACTTGAGTTGTAAAGTGAGAAATCCAATTCTAAAGTGAACCCACCTCCTATTTCTTCACCCTCTACCTCTTGCCAAGTTGTTTTGGGTGTTTTCTTCACAAGTATCACAAATTTGTGAAGTCGGAGCTTGAACTTGTGATGCCTCGACGTAGATCATCTTCGGCACGAAGCCGACGACCTAGTCCGCCCATTTCTCCGATCAAGCCGACGATTGAGTCCGGGATTCGAGATGGACAGCGAGAGGACGCCTACGTGGAGCCAAGGAAGTGGATATCCGGATCTACAAAGGTTGTAGCTTCTTATCCTTAGTTAAGTTGTTAACTAGATTCGTATTTCGCCTAAACTTCTAGTCAACGATCCGTATTAGGGTTTCTCGGCACCCGTAAAATTTGAAATTGGCATGGTTGATGCCTTGTGAGACTTCATTAGCGTGCCTAGGAACCCTACAGAGAACACCCTATACTACTTGGCAAGAGGTAGAGGATGAAGAAATAGGAAGTGGGTTCACTTTAGAATTGGATTTCTCACTTGTTTTCTCAAGTTGCCATTGTTGTAGCAAGCTTTCTTCATGTGATGAAGAAGAAGAAGATGAAAGAATGAATATGATAAGTCAATTTGAATTGAAAAGAAAAATGAATACTTATCATAATCAAACCATGGACAAGTGTAGAGAATGAATCATGGTTAAGTGGAATGGTTAGGGTTAAGCATGAGACAAAATGGTCACTTAGTCAAAGCTTCATGAAGTTTCAACAACAAACAAAGTTAGCCACCATTTTTCTCTTTATGCTTTTCATTTTCCAAAAAGAATAAATAAATAAATAAATATATAAGAAAATGAAAACCCTAACCATTACACAACCATGGTTTAATCTTTACACAAACCCAAGTTAGCATGCATCATCAAACATGATACAAACTTGTGCACAAAAACATATCACATATATAATGTGCACAAACAAGTGAGAAAATCCATTTAAAGTGAAGCAATACTAGTTAATGCAAAGTAATATATCAAATATATAATTATGCATTAAATCATTAAATCAACACTTGATTTAACGATCCGGTCATATCACATATAACCGACTAATATCAAATGTATCGGCTTATCGAATCAATCCTTGATTCGATAACTAGGTTATATCGCATACAACCATTCGATACATTCATCGTGAGAATGAAATACGGTATCACATACACGCATTATTCTCGGTCCCGCACATATCTCATATGCGCTCCTATTTCGTTTCGCTTGAGCCAGGAAACCTCTGTGTAGGACTCTAAAGACTCGTCAATACACCGGCAGCAGGTGATGATCATATCAAACACCCACAAGCCGCAAGCGGTCTGCTAAACGTAACGGCCACCCGAGTATTGAGCGATCAGAAGATCGACGAGCAAGCCCGCTCACACTCCTATGAATCTAACCAGTAACACTTACCGTACAGTCCGGTCTGATCGTCTGATATGTCGCATATCTCGCCTAGGGGTGGTAAACGTCAGACCCCAATAGCTCGATAAGTCATGTCAATATGAGGTCTATAACAGTTCGAGAAACTACTGATAACACTTACCAGTAAATCTCAGCAACCCTGGCCAGGGATTTCCGGTTATAGCCAATCGAACACAGCGCAACATCAACTTCCTATACCGGGAGAGACGAATCCCCTCCTATCGCTCATTGCCTCCATGTGATTCGGGACTGTACCCAAAAACTACCATTTTGCACGCCCTCTTGGACGTGGTAAGATGGAAATCAAAGCACAGTGGGAACCACACAAGACTCTATGACGATCTCGGGTCAACAGACTACTCTGTACCAGTGTCATCTGAGAACTGCCATCTGACGTTAGGTATAATACCATCTGGGAGTTCTCGGCAAGTCCGTCCAGTGTACCCAGTCACCACTGAGCACCCATATATCATCTCTGATGTCAAACACCAATGGATATGGGATCATCCATCGCCCATCTGTATGGGTCGAGAAGGTATACGCTAGTCTACTCTGGTATATCGATGCCCCGTCTCGATATACCCACGACTAGGGACTTTGAAGGATGTACTTATGGACTACCATGTCCCCACTAGTATGATCCGCATCATAGTCCAGGTAGTCAAGTACTCATCCTAAGGGCTTTACCAACATGTAACAGAGAGACTATCAGTGTATACGTTAAGGTAAAGATCAACCAGATAGCATACTATCATGTCGAGCAAGAAATTCCTCCCTATATATGTCCAAGCATCCACTACAATATACATCCTATGTATAGTAATGGCCTCTAGGGCATACATATAACTAACAATCTCCCACTTGCACTAGGGCCATCTGTAGCAGTGGTTGCAGTATCTCATACTCAACCATCCCATAAAAATCTCTCTCTGGGAATAGGCCTTCGTGAGTGGATCCGCCGTGTTGTCCTCTGAGTCTACTCTTCTAACCTCGATCAATCTGGAGATCAACCATCTCCATGATCAGGTGATACTGCCTTAGAATATGTCTGGATCACTGATGGGACCTGCATTCCTCGGCATAAGCCACAACTCCATTGTCTCACAATGGTAGGAACGTAGTTCATCTCATGAACCAATATACATCCAGACAGCCTCTTTGGTAGCATCTTAAGTAGCAATATATCCAGCCTTTATCGTCTAGTATGTCACGGTATCTAGCTTGGAACTCTTCCAACATACCGTCCCTTTACTGAGGGTAAAGACAATGCCTGCGACTGACATTCAGTCGTCTTTATCACTCTGGAACCCTTCCAGTGATTCTCCCCAGGATCGATTGATACCATCTCACTACAACTAGTAAGAATCCTAACATCCAATTAGATTTATCTCATAGATCCAAACCCAGGATTTAGGAGGTATCACTTTGATCCTTTATGGAGAATCATTGTGATAAGCGGAGATTGACCGAGCGTAGCATAGGAAACTCCTTCCCTATCAAGAGTATGTCATCCACGTACTCTACGAGAATCATCACCATACTCCCTACTACCTTTTTGTATATACATGGTTCATCTACCATTATGATGATGTCAAACTCTTTGACTAACACATCAAAACAGATGTTCCAACTCCGCGATACCTGCTTTATCCTATAAAGCATCTTGTACACGTTTCCGCTGCTCCCACTGTCTACGAAGCCCTCTGGCTGTGTACTTATAGACGCTCTCTTCCAAACATTATTTAGAAAAGGGGTCATGACACCCAACCGCCAGATATCGTAGTCATGGTATGTAGCCGTGGCAAGTAGGATCTGGATGGACTTAAGCATAGCCACTGAAAAAGGATTCATCATTATCCACGCCAGGTTGATGATGAAAACCTTTAACATGTCTAGCTTTGAAAGTCTTAACCTTTCCAAGTACACCAAGTAATCTTCTCAAGATATACTTGCTTCTGATGGGGATTTAACCCTTCAGATTTAGCAACTAAAGTCCATACTTTGTTGGTGTACATGGATTCCATCTCAGATCACTAAGCATCCAGCCATTCTTACAGAGTCTCACTCCTGATGGCCAGCTCGAAACTAGTTGGGTCATCATCCCATGATGCAATCCTCGCTCCCACTGTCATAGAGTAACCGAAGTATCTCTCAGGTGGGTGAGGAACCCTACTAGATCGGCGGAGAGGCTGAGGTTCGTTGGAATCTACTGAATCCTTTGGTTCTATCAGCTGCAGTTTGTATAGCTGGAACATTTCCAGTTCTACATAACAGACCTTGCCTCGAGCTTGTCCGGATTATGCTTTTAGACATAGCCCGGACAACCCCAAATCTTAACCAACTTAAGATATGGGCTCTTCCCTTTCCATATCACATATGAAGTGGTAGGCAACTGATTTGATTTGAACCCTATTCAATAGGTATGCAGCTTCTCAAGTGCATAACTCCCAAAAAGGAAATAGGTAACTCAGTAGTACTCATCATAGAGCACACCTTATCACATAAGGTGTGATTGCTCCGCCCCGATATACCATCGTGCTATGGTGTATACGGAGGAGTAATGCTGAGAGAGAATCCCATTCTCCTTTAGAATAGTCCAGGAATTCCGTGCTCAAGTATTCTCCTCCTTGATCAAATCAAAGGACATAATACTTATACCCGTATTGGTTCTCTACTTCTAACTTATATTCTGTGAATATCTCAAAAGGTTCGGACTTGTGTTTCAACAGGAACATAGGTCTGAATCTCGAAAGATCATCAGAGAATGTAATGAAGTACAAGGAACCGGTCTTGGCATATGTAGACAGGGGACCTTACATACATCAACATGTATCAATCCCAAGAGTTCACTAACTCTTTCTCTGTTTCCAGTAAACGGAGCTATGGTCATCTTATCTCTGTGACATGACTGGCAAGTTTCATAAGATGCAAATTCAAACTGATTTAAATATGCATCTAAAATGTAACTTCAGCCAGTCGGATCGCATTGATATGACCCAGTCTACAATGCCTCAAGAAGGATTCGTTCATTTCTGAACTCTTCCTCTTGTGTGTGTTCCGTATACTAAAGAACTGTAGTTTGATTTAGAACATCAATGCTTTTAGATAACGTGCCTGAACCGATCAACTTTTGATATAGGAAATGTTCAAACATAATCCAACAATACAAAATTTTATCATTTCTTTAATAATAAAGAGATTGATATGATTTTGTATATCAGGTTCGATATCTAATAACATTTGTTCAGAATCAATGTATTGGTAATACAGGGTGACAGTGACCAACAGACTTGGCTGCAACACTTGCCCCGTTTTCTGCCTCATGAAACTTATCACCCGTTCTCAGATTTTCTACCTTTTTGCAGCCCTATGTAACAGATTACATATATGGGATCCTGATCCGGTATCATATACCCAGGATGCGGAGGATACTGAGAAACAGTTCTTTGTAATGAACACACCCGAAGATGATGCATCAGCATGCACTCTCTTCGTTTGGGCGGCACGGGAATTCTGGTAATCCCCAATTTCCTGCTCTGTCTTATAACAATTATAAGTTGGAGCGGGACCAACGTTCCCCAGCTCAGTATAACAAGCGGGTTCGGTCAAATATCGGTATTATTATCTTGATTAAGGCGTGATATGGTCGCTACCTGGAGAGAGAGAAGAAAAACACTCAGCGTGCGCTCTAGCAAGAATAGATTGGTTATTATTTTATCTAATCAGGATGGCTCCCACTGTTTTTATCAAATCTTCCTTCAAACCCTAAAAGGAAAAGACTAGCCGGGATTAATTACACGCTACAAGTTCGCCAATCTTTCAGCCAGGCCAGTGTCGGTACTTTGAGAGAGGTCCCCCGTGCTTTCGCACGAACCTAATTAATGTAAACCTCGTTTTCCCAGAGGCCTAACCTCGTTAACACCTTTCTAGACACCTATTTGATCGGCTAATTGTAATGTGTAAAACTCTCCCAGGAGTAACTCTTACTCGCAGCGGGTATCGGGATCCAACTATCTCATAGAAGGTATGCAATCTCATTGCAAATTTCAACACTTGAAATTCCCGATAATTTTGCCCCAAGCGATCTATGACCTTGACTGAGTCAACAAATCATAGACCACAAGTAAAGTTCAACCCGTCATTTCTCGATTGAATTAAACCCACCCGCACGACCCTTGACTGAGTCAACAAGGCCACACGACTACCCTAATCCAATCGCATCATATGCTTTGCAGATAAGCACTAATCAGCTACCGCACACTACGCCTTGACTGATTCAACAAACGCAGCACGAATAATAACTAGGACTTATCTGAAATGACGGAGGGCTATGTCAGGTTTTTAAGAAAACCTTTTGCGTAATGAACTTTATATCGTTGTAGAATCAAATGATTTTAAAATGGAGTGTTTTTGAAGCTTTCCTAGTTTTGCTAAAGGAGTCACTCCCGTTGAAGGGATCGTCGGTCTTTTCCTCGTCGAATGAGGTGCGGGATATATCATATATATCACTGTGCAAAGCAAAAACTCTTAAAAGCAATCAAAAGACAAACCGAGTGTGTAGCATTTGCCAGTTATTGCTAAAGGAGTCACTCCCTGTGAAGGGATCTGTAAGTGCACGGCGGCGCCCCGGCCGTCAATCCGACGGCCAAATGCGGAAGCGGTGAAAAACTTAAATTTTTGCGGACTTAGCAAACCGGCACCACCGCGCACTAAACATCCGGATCGTAACCATTAACAAGTCTAAGCTAACTAGAAGATGGGTTAGAGATATACCGACGATCCAAGTCCTCCGGTCTTCTCGCCATCGTCCCGATCTCCTGCGGAAAAGTCCCGTCTCCTCCTCGTCGCCGGGAGTGCACCACATCGCCTACTTTGTTTACGGGCTCCCACCTCAATGCCGAGGCAACTCGGGCACGAAGCCGGCTACTCGTCGTGCCCAAGATTCGTTGTAGAATATCTAGAGAAGAAGTCTCATTTGGGGTTTTGGAGCTTTGCCATTTTGGTGGAGGAAGAGAGAGGATTTTTGGAGAGGAACAAGAGAGCTCTTTTCTTTGCACAATATGAACCAAAAATGCCACACCAAATGAATCAATCAACCACCCTACAAAAGTGGCCAGCCCCCCATTTATCTTGTGTGATTGGAGAGAGGGAAAAGTCAAAGGGGAGGTGACCATATGAATCAAGCAAGAGAGAGAGAGAGGAATGGTTATCAAAAACAACCATGATCACAAAACTAAGCCAACACTCCACACAACCATCAACTCATGAAGTCCAACTATCATGAACCATGATGACTCAAAAAGTCATGCCATCATGAAGAAATCAAGTCAAAGGATGGTGCACATCATGAAAGCCATCATGATGCAACAAGATGCAAAGAACCCCTTTCCACTAATGCCTATTTGCAACAATGCAAATAAACCCTCCTCCACCAATCTTCGGCCAATGAACGGAACAATGGAAATCGGCCGAAACGGAAAGCAAACTGGCAACTCCAGAAAACTGGTCCCATAATAAATTACAGGAAAACCCCGATACTGTGCATACACACCCGCATCTGTATTTCGACCGAAATACAAATGCAATGAGACAAAATCTCCACTGTACTATACTAGGATCCGGCTTATACCAAAACCGGCTAGTAATATCCGTTCGATCCTGATCCGTGCAATACCGCACGTATCTGATCAAACCCTGCCATATAACCATACGGCCTATAGTACAGACTGTCCGATCCTGATCCGTGCAATACCGCACGTATCTGATCGGACCTTGCCATATCTCCATACGGCCTCTACAACCTTTCGCCCGAAAGCTGAGTAACTGAAATGTGGGGGACTCTAAAGACTCATCAACACCTTGGTTGTGGATTTAACCACTAGCACGTCAGAGGTATAAGCCAATACGTAACGGGCTACCAGGTACTGACTAAAAGGGACGTCTGTGAGCGAACTCAGCCTGACTCCCTACTGAGCCTGTCAGTGACAATATCCGTACAGTCCGGTCCGTTCGTCTATGAGTATCGCATGGCGGGCCTAGGGGGTTGGTAAAAGTCAGACCCCCAAAAGCGGTACAAGTCGTGTCGGAGTGTAGCCCAGAACACCCTGAGATACTACTGGAATACCTACCAGTAAATCTCCTTGCCTTGGCCAAGGACTTTGTGTAATGGCTCTCCTAGACACAGCACGACCTCACCCCCAATACCGGGAGAGACGAACCCCTGAAGATACGCTCACTGCCTCCATGTGGCTCGGGACTGTACCCAACTAAAACCTGTTTGCACGACTCCTTTGAGCCGTGGTAGGGTAGTAATCAAAGTACAGTGGGAACTCACACGAGACAAATGACGATCCCCAGGTCGATGAACTAACCTGCACACATGTCACCAGGGAACTGCCATCTGACGTCTGGTATATGACCAACTAGCATGTTCCCGGCGAGTCCTGTCCGGTGTACTCATAACCCAATGAGCACCTGTATACATCTTAGGTGATCCAACTGACACCAGTGGCTCGTGAGACCGGCCACCGCCCCTCGTCGGGGTCTCGACTGTATACACTAGTCTACTAATGGAGTATCGATGCCCGGTCTCGAAACTCCCACGACTAGGGACCTTTTAAGGATATGCTTGTACACCCCCAGCTCCCACTTATATGATCGCCCTCATACTGCTGGTGGTCAAGCAAGAATCCTAGGGGCTCTATCAACGTGTAATAGCGACGTGTCAGGTCACCTAAAACAGTACATGATGATAAAGGTAAACCAGATAGCATACTATCATCTCGAGTAAGACTGTCCTACCGGGATAGGTCCTCCCTCAATCATTACAATCACGTACCTGTGACCTAATAATTGACTCTGAGGGCACTATCTCCAACAATCTCCCACTTGCACTCAAGGCTAATTATTGCGATGTCGCATACTCACAGCCCGTGTGATACCGAACACCCAACTCCTCTACTAGTCAGTCTCACAAAGCTCGTTTGCAAAAATATTGCGTTCGAGGAATAGCCTCAGTGAGTGGATCCACTTAGTTGTTTCTTTCTATGTCTCTCTATATCTCAAGTTTGCGGAGAAAGCCATCTCCCGAAAAGAGCAATACCTGTCTCAGAATATGTCTGGATGTCTGATGGGACCTAGCTCATAAATGAACTCCAAATCCAAACTTCTTAGACTGTATCGTCAACTGAACTTAATCAGTATCCTGCGCGCCATGCCTCCCTCAGTATTGCCTTGGACCACCTGTCCAAAATACTGCCCCTCATCAGAAGGAAAACTATAACTCTGACAACCTCCTTGTCGTCCATGTCACCTTGGAAGCCTGGAATGATAACTGTCTCCCGAATGAGGCTGTCGTTATCATCTCCCTAGAACATCCACTTATGTTCTAAAACTGCTTCCGACTGTTTCTCCAGGATTGGATTAATGTCAACTTATTGCATCTAGTGCAAGAACAACATCTGGTGTGGTACTTGACATCTCACGATTGACTCAATTGCCTGAGCAAGTGATCTGCCAATCATGCCCGTCCCTCTCCCCTTTAGTCTGTAAGACACCTTTGGAGAGGGTGACTCCATTACCTGCAGGTACACTACCGTGCCAGGAGTCGTCCATCATAAATACTCTTAGAATGTTGTCAAGTACCCTGATTGGGAAACCACCCAAATCTAGATCTAAGACCATAGATCTAGTAACCAGTATGTCTGATATAATGTCCAAGTCCTGTGTGGAGAAACCACTGTGTGACGACCAAAGTATAACCGATCGTAGTATAGGAGTTTCCTTTCCTACTTTGTGTATGTCATCCAAATACCAGGATATCACACCCTACTACCTTCTCAACAGATCCATCCCCTATTCTGATGAAGTCAAACCTATGACTGTCACGTCAGAAATAGATGATCTATCTCCGCTACTGGTGCTTCAGTCTGTAAATAGACATATGCTACCTGTCCACCAATGCTTCCGCTGCTCCCACAGACTACGACAACCCTCTAGCAGAGTCATATAGACGTACACTTCTAAAACTGGTTTAGAACGACGCTATACCCATCCTCCCGCCGGGTCTCGTAACCTGGAACAACAGCAATGGTAATTGTGGGTAAACAAGAACTTCCCTGTCACCGTCCTTGAGGCTACCGTAGTGCCTCTCGGGTGCCTGAAGTTACCCACCTCATCTGCGGAGTGGCCAATGGAATGTCAATCCAGATTGAATCTTTAGGTTCCTTATCAAATCTTCAGTAATCGTTTGTGGTTCTGGAATTACTTCCAGTTCTACCATACTCCCACTACTGTTTTCTGAAAAAATCCATTTTTAATAAAACTGTGGCGAGTCTAGAACAATATCACTATTGATCTTTCTTATGGTAGAAAGTCAACCCTCGTCATAGCCTGGGTCAACCCACAAACAGCCATTACAGAAACATGCCTTGAGTTGTCCAGTGTCTGGTTTTAATCATAAACCGGACAACTCCCCGTACCTTAACATCGTTAAGATATGAACTGTTCTATATCCAATATAGAAACAGAGGCACTGATTTAATTGAACCAGATTCAAATCATGCAGCTGTCCCCAGCGCATGTCAACTAAATGGAAGGAGGCCGATCAGCGTTACTCAACTTAGGAATACTTCCAATTATGAGTAACCTGAAAGAGAAGCAAGATCTCTTTATCATTACTATCAACTGAATACCATACACAAGTATCTACATCTTCGATCACTTTGAAGAATCCCGATACTTGCTACACCTGGTTCTCTACTCTATTCAAATACCTATAACTCCTCAAAACTTAGACCCTGTGTTTCTACGAAACACATGTCTAAGAACTAGAGAAGTTAAAAGTAAACAGAATATAGTATGAGGACCAACCCCTTTGTCCTGATGGACCCTGGACAACATACAATACTCTGTATAAGTCCCTTGAGTTTGATAACTCATTTACTGTGTGTCGTAGGTTGAAAACTGTACTTATGGTTAAGAAGAATTACACCGCTGTTTAATGCTCCTTACCTAACCATCCACTGATATAGGTAAATGTCGTAGACATAATTTCAGAAAGGTATATCTCACTCTATGAAAATAGACGTACAGATATATCAATTTGAAATTGGTGCATAACAGCGGATATTCAAAACCAAATATTTGCCGACCGGCAAACAGCCCAGGTGATTTCCTCAAATATCACTGATTACAACGAATCCCGATATAATGAGGATAATCACCCAATTCCCAATAACTTACTCCCACTCATCATCTGTAAAACCATACAGATGTGAGAATCGTACCTGGTAAATACATACCCTGGAGTAAGTATCTAATCGGGAAATCAGTTTTCCTTTAACATTACACAGTGAAACTGAAACATTGAAATGTTCCGATGGGGTATTCTGGTATTCTTAGTAATGCCTCTTCCAGATTCACGACTGTAACCGTATAGTTCTTTGCCACCTCTCCAAATCCCTTCATATGTCTTTAGTCTTTACCTTCTGCACACCCTTTTAGGCCAAATGGTTTTCTTCCTTCCCTACCGTTCGGCACCAGCCTATGGTTTAGAAGAAGACTATCCAATAAGCATAATGGGTGTACTGTCCCAATCCTAGGAACACTCGCAATGAGAGAGGGTGAAGATAAAAGACAACCGAATAAACCTTATTCCTATTTCTCCTGAACCAGAATCCATCCCCGAACTGGAACAAGTTCCATTCGAGTTCGTATATAACCATACGATGGAGTATCCAAATAAACTGTGGATCTTCGTAGTGATACGGAGTGTCCTGGAGAAATACAAAGGTGATGTGGGAGTGGTAACGAAATATTTGGTTTGGTCGTGAATATCTGTTGCAATTTACTTTGCCCTCTTACTAATCCCTTGCTTTGTCTGAACTTAATACCTTCTGCACACCATCGTTATGCTAATTGGTTTTCTTCATTCCCTACCGGTTGGCACCAGCCTAAGGTTTGGAAGAAGACAATCCAATTTGCGTAATAGGTGTACTACCCCTAAACCAAGGAGTACTCGTAACCTGAGAGAGGGTAAAAGGAAAAGACAACTGAATAATCCTATCCGTTTTCTCCAGAACCTGAAACCATCCTCGAATAAATTCTTTCGAGTTCGTATCTAACCATACGATGGTTTTGTCCAATGGAAGTGGACGTTCGTAGTAAAACGGGGTGTCCTGGAGAAAAGGGTAAAAGTAGGAGTGGCAATGAGGTTTGCAACTCTGACAATCCAAAAGCCAGTGTTTAAGAAGGTTCGGTCAACTTGGTCACTAAGTCATAGTCTTAGGGTCGGGTCAAATGGTCGCTGCCAGAGAGAGAGAGAAAAGAAATACTCAGCGTGCACTCTAACCTAGATCAGAATGGTTACCAATTTATCTAATCTGGAATCCTCCCACTGTACCTCAAATTCTCCTCCAAACCTGAAAGAAGAATTAGTCGGGGTCACCCGAGGAGTAAACTAACTCATCAGTGGGAATCGGGATCCAACTATCATTGCATGATAACGTGACGGAATCCGCTCACGTCATCACACTCCAGAAGGTATGCGCATATCTGGCAAGTTTCAGTTCTTTTGAAACTCCCGATGTGATTTCTGCCCCATGCTCTTATGACCTTGACTTTGGCCAACAAATCATAAGTCACATGTCAAGTTCTACCCGTCATTCTCCAGGTTGATTCGAATCCACCCGCACAAGCCCTTGACTTTGGCCAACAAGGCTATACGACTGTTCCAAACCAACGCATCTATCTATGCTGCATATGAATAACCAACAGCTACCAAACACTGTACCTTGACTTTGGCCAACAAACACAGCTTGAATACTATTGACTACCCATATGAAACGACGGAGGGCTACGAATGGTTTCTGGCGAAAACCTTTAACGTAATGAACTTGATATCGTTGAAGGAACGGATAGCTTTTTAGAAATATAGTGACGACAACTTCCGCTAAAGAGGTCACTCCCGGTGAAGGGATCTCGGCTCTTTCCCCGTAGAATGGGGTGCGGGATATTCCAACTGAATACCACGGTGCAAAGCAAAAGTAATCGGCTATAGTGAAGTTAATGCCCTGACGCAAACTTCTGTCCAAGGGGTCACTCCCGGTGAAGGGATCTCGGCCCTTGCCTCGTCGACTGAGGAGCAGGATATTCCAACTGAATACCACGATGCAAAACAAAAGTGAACGTCCTTGCAATAACAGCTTTTTGAAAAGTGTTCCAACAACATCAGATTAGGTTTGTTTTTAACTTGCATTGATCCGAATTAATGCAGTCCCATCAATTGATCACACCAAAAAGAACGAAAATATACTGATGTACGTATATGCCATCCGCATTCGCCACTGGGTCCCGTCATTACCCGTTAGGTTAGCTTACTAACGACAGAGCGGGGACTGGACTAGCGCGGATGCAAAACATATACGACATCTACTAATATATATGCCAATATATTATATTCGCTCAAGGCGTGAATAAAATGCAACATCACAGAGAATGAACAGCATCACAGAAACAATACAGATATCTGGGATCCCCGGGTTTCACAGAGCCACTACTGAAACCCGACGTTCCCCTGGTCGTGTGGATAGCCTGTGCAACGAAATCCTAGACCCCTACGGGCGCGGCAAGTTACCCGCCAAAACCTGAAGCGAGGCAGCCCCCTTCAGCAACGTGAATGGACCACCCAGCACTTCACGGAATCCGGTAACTTGGGCACCCCTCCTGGGTCAACCTGTACCCCCTACGAGTGCGGCGAATAGCCCGCCAACCCTAGAGTGAAGCCCCCTCCGTCTCAATGCCATGAGATGCGGGCTTGTTGCCCTCTAGAACCCGGCTACCCGTGCACCCCTCCGCGGGGTAATCCTAGTACAGAAAGTAAAATATACATACACCGGGTACATCGACCGCAACCAGGTCGTGCCCCAAAATAATAATACAATCAGGCAGTGACGGCAGTCCACATGTCGGACGCTCGCCCCGCAATATCAAATGTACATAATACAACAGAACTGTACTAGCATTGCATCCAGGCTATCCCCCACGACCGATCCGCAACATCACAGCAAAAACAAAACATCAACGTGAAAGTCACGTTCGCAAATCCGTCTAACCGGGCTATAGCAGTTAGACCGGATTTACCGATCAAGTGACATTCACGGTCGTAGATATAATATAAATACTGTGAAAAATGTGTTTAAAATATCCGATCGATCAAAAATTAACAAGTGGGCCCCCAATCAAAACTGTAGCACTCACAGAAATCCTGGGCCCAATTTTAATATTCCAAAAACCCTATTTTCTCCCCAGAAGCCCACTGTAAAAATCCAACCCAATGATTCTTCCATACTTCGGCGGAAGCGCGGCCAGAAGTGGGTTTTGGCCGCCCTTCCGCGCTCTGGTTGGAAGATCATTGTCTCGAATTTGAACAGTGGTCTTATAATTTTTAGTACATCAATATTTTAGAACCTGAAAAATTTTTAGAGACTGAAAAATTTCAACAGAAACTGATGTGGGCAAATACGGGTTTTTGAACATTTCGATCGATCGGAACAGAAAAACACATTACACAAAGCTAGACTAAGTTAATGGGGAGGCTCTGATACCACTGTAAGTGCACGGCGGCGCCCCGGCCGTCAATCCGACGGCCAAATGCGGAAGCGGTGAAAAACTTAAATTTTTGCGGACTTAGCAAACCGGCACCACCGCGCACTAAACATCCGGATCGTAACCATTAACAAGTCTAAGCTAACTAGAAGATGGGTTAGAGATATACCGACGATCCAAGTCCTCCGGTCTTCTCGCCATCGTCCCGATCTCCTGCGGAAAAGTCCCGTCTCCTCCTCGTCGCCGGGAGTGCACCACATCGCCTACTTTGTTTACGGGCTCCCACCTCAATGCCGAGGCAACTCGGGCACGAAGCCGGCTACTCGTCGTGCCCAAGATTCGTTGTAGAATATCTAGAGAAGAAGTCTCATTTGGGGTTTTGGAGCTTTGCCATTTTGGTGGAGGAAGAGAGAGGATTTTTGGAGAGGAACAAGAGAGCTCTTTTCTTTGCACAATATGAACCAAAAATGCCACACCAAATGAATCAATCAACCACCCTACAAAAGTGGCCGGCCCCCCATTTATCTTGTGTGATTGGAGAGAGGGAAAAGTCAAAGGGGAGGTGACCATATGAATCAAGCAAGAGAGAGAGAGGAATGGTTATCAAAAACAACCATGATCACAAAACTAAGCCAACACTCCACACAACCATCAACTCATGAAGTCCAACTATCATGAACCATGATGACTCAAAAAGAAATACCATCATGAAGAAATCAAGTCAAAGGATGGTGCACATCATGAAAGCCATCATGATGCAACAAGATGCAAAGAACCCCTTTCCACTAATGCCTATTTGCAACAATGCAAATAAACCCTCCTCCACCAATCTTCGGCCAATGAACGGAACAATGGAAATCGGCCGAAACGGAAAGCAAACTGGCAACTCCAGAAAACTGGTCCCGTAATAAATTACAGGAAAACCCCGATACTATGCATACACACCCGCATCTGTATTTCGACCGAAATACAAATGCAATGAGACAAAATCTCCACTGTACTATACTAGGATCCGGCTTATACCAAAACCGGCTAGTAATATCCGTTCGATCCTGATCCGTGCAATACCGCACGTATCTGATCAAACCCTGCCATATAACCATACGGCCTATAGTACAGACTGTCCGATCCTGATCCGTGCAATACCGCACGTATCTGATCGGACCTTGCCATATCTCCATACGGCCTCTACAACCTTTCGCCCGAAAGCTGAGTAACTGAAATGTGGGGGACTCTAAAGACTCATCAACACCTTGGTTGTGGATTTAACCACTAGCACGTCAGAGGTATAAGCCAATACGTAACGGGCTACCAGGTACTGACTAAAAGGGACGTCTGTGAGCGAACTCAGCCTGACTCCCTACTGAGCCTGTCAGTGACAATATCCGTACAGTCCGGTCCGTTTGTCTATGAGTATCGCATGGCGGGCCTAGGGGGTTGGTAAAAGTCAGACCCCCAAAAGCGGTACAAGTCGTGTCGGAGTGTAGCCCAGAACACCCTGAGATACTACTGGAATACCTACCAGTAAATCTCCTTGCCTTGGCCAAGGACTTTGTGTAATGGCTCTCCTAGACACAGCACGACCTCACCCCCAATACCGGGAGAGACGAACCCCTGAAGATACGCTCACTGCCTCCATGTGGCTTGGGACTGTACCCAACTAAAACCTGTTTGCACGACTCCTTTGAGCCGTGGTAGGGTAGTAATCAAAGTACAGTGGGAACTCACACGAGACAAATGACGATCCCCAGGTCGATGAACTAACCTGCACACATGTCACCAGGGAACTGCCATCTGACGTCTGGTATATGACCAACTAGCATGTTCCCGGCGAGTCCTGTCCGGTGTACTCATAACCCAATGAGCACCTGTATACATCTTAGGTGATCCAACTGACACCAGTGGCTCGTGAGACCGGCCACCGCCCCTCGTCGGGGTCTCGACTGTATACACTAGTCTACTAATGGAGTATCGATGCCCGGTCTCGAAACTCCCACGACTAGGGACCTTTTAAGGATATGCTTGTAGACCCCCAGCTCCCACTTATATGATCGCCCTCATACTGCTGGTGGTCAAGCAAGAATCCTAGGGGCTCTATCAACGTGTAATAGCGACGTGTCAGGTCACCTAAAACAGTACACGATGATAAAGGTAAACCAGATAGCATACTATCATCTCGAGTAAGACTGTCTAACCGGGATAGGTCCTCCCTCAATCATTACAATCACGTACCTGTGACCTAATAATTGACTCTGAGGGCACTATCTCCAACAGGATCTCGGTCCTTTCCTCATCGAATAAGGTGCAGGATATATCATATATACCGCTGTGCAAAGCAAGAACTGTAGCTACCCTTTTTATTTTGTTTTGAAATTCGATTCTACAACATCTTAGGTTTCTTTTATTTCATTAATCACATTAATGAAGTCCCATCATTTAAAGTACCTAAACATCACAGATAAATACGACGTACACTTATGCCATCCGTGTTCGCCTCGATGTCCCCTCGTGCACCGTTAGGTTAGGTAACTAACGGCAGAGCGGGGCAGGGCTAGCGCGGGTGTAAAACATAAGTAACGCCTATATAATATATCATATATACTATATACTGTATCTATCACAGAACATCACATGATCACATCACAGATATCGCAGCAGAAGAATCATATGAAATATTGGATATACTAGGACGTCCGTGTTTTCAATACGAGCCAGTATAAAACACGGATTCCACGGTCGCGATGAATAGCCAAACCCACACCCCTAGACCCCTACGAGAGCGGCAAGCAACCCTACCAATTCTAGAGTTAGGAGACCCGGACTCGACTCCTCGAGTTGGTCTCCCACTGGTCTCCAGAACCCGGTCACTTGTGCTCCCCTCCTTGGGTCTATCCTAGTGCGGAAAAGTAAATAATATACAAAGGGTGACATCTTCCGCAACCTGGAAGTGCCCCAATAAAAGAATATTACATACAAGTTTTTACATGAATGAAAAAGAAAAACACTCATCTCACATAAAAAAAACTCCGGCTATTCAAACACGACGATCCAATATAACATATCCAGCAACACATAACATCACATGTCATCAACGTAAGTAAATATGCGCATCCCAATTGTCGTTGACATATAGCAACGAAATCGGCGATATCACATATTACACTTACGGTCACAGAAAAGAAAGTGTAAAACTACAACAGTTGGAATCTGCAATCCGCACAGACATCGCATACCTAATCAAATGAATACCTTAGACATCACATGCCTAACAATTATAAACCCCGCATTTTAATCTCAAAATCGAAAACACTTTTCAATATCAAGTCGGGCAATTCAACAAGATTCCCGACATCCTGATCGAATGCTCGTCGCAAACTTCAGTAGACGGCAGCACCCCCGATACCGTCGACGAAGTGCACCAAGGCGGAACACCGCTACCGGGAGCACCCAAACGGATGCTTTCGGCGACGGGGTTCTCCTACAGTCACTTGGTCGGGGCTATGGAGTGAGGTTGTCTATTAAGTTTACCCGGCGAGTATCCGCGTACGCTACGTGATTGCGACGGACTTTTGATCACATCAAAATTCCGTGGCAACCGATCAAGTGAGACTAAACCACTAGATTTATAACATTCATTCAGTTATCTCATAACTACTTGTGGATTTCAAGTATTGTATCACATTCCGGATAAATAGAAAATGTTAAACTTTTCGATCGAACATTCAAACACCCAAGTTTTCCCGATACAGATCAACACATGAAACAAGTCTAAAAACATTCAGTTCGTGCCTCAGTACCAACGGTCCAGCCGTAGAAGGGTCAAGCCAACGCCTCACATGTGGCACGCCGTACTGCCCCAAACCCGAAGGTTCAAAGGGCAGTTCAAGACGGTCACATAATCGAGTTAAGGTTTGTTGTCTTCTAGAGGGACCATCGCGTTACTTGCACTACTTAGAACGTCTTTAAACCACGGAAAGATCCAACACTTGGAAATTTCCCGACAGGGGAAAAGTTGGGTATTTATATCCGGTCGAACTTTTTAACATATTCTAAAATTTCCGGAAAGCCACATAGACAAAGTTAGACAATCCGATCGAAACACCGAGTCCCCAATACAACCCAGAAAACTCAACTCTTGAGTTCAGAAAAAAATATATCCCAGGAAAACCAGCACTGCAAAATAGGAATTACTGTGCAAAATTCAATGGGAGAAGAGACAAAATGGCCGCGGAACAGCCGCATTAGCACGCTAATGCTGCGGTTCCGCCGCACTTTAGAAAGATCATTAGGTAATTTTTGCACCGTAATTCTTAGAATTTCCTGCTGAATTTTCTGCATATTTTTAATCTGGAAAAAACCCAATTTTTGGAAAAAGTCCAGAGAGCAAATTTGTGTTAGGGTTTCGGTTTAATCGGACTTCAAACTCCGTCTACGCATCGCCTAAGGCTCTAGCTAGGCTCTGATACCACTGTAGGGTTCCTAGGCACGCTAATGAGGTCTCACAAGGCATCAACCATGCCAATTTCAAATTTTGCGAGTACCGAGAAACCCTAATACGGATCGTTAACTAGATATTTAGGCGAAACAAGCAACTAGTTAACAAATTAACTAAAAGAACGGAAATACAACCTTTGTAGATCCGGTCCTCCACCTCCATAGCTCCGCAATGAAGTCTCCTCGCTGTCCAAATGGAAATCCGGGCTCTAGCGTCGGCTTCATCGGAGAAATGGGCGGGCAAGGTCGTCGGCTTCGTGCCGAAGATGATCTACGTCGAGGCATCACTAGATCATGCTCCCACTTCACCAAGTCATGAAAACTTGTGAAGAAAACACCCTATACTACTTGGCAAGAGGTAGAGGATGAAGAAATAGGAAGTGGGTTCACTTTAGAATTGGATTTCTCACTTGTTTTCTCAAGTTGCCATTGTTGTAGCAAGCTTTCTTCATGTGATGAAGAAGAAGAAGAAGAAAGAATGAATATGATAAGTCAATTTGAATTGAAAAGAAAAATGAATACTTATCATAATCAAACCATGGTCAAGTGTAGAGAATGAATCATGGTTAAGTGGAATGGTTAGGGTTAAGCATGAGACAAAGTGGTCACTTAGTCAAAACTTCATGAAGTTTCAACAACAAACAAAGTTAGCCACCATTTTTCTCTTTATGCTTTTCATTTTCCAAAAAGAATAAATAAATAAATAAATATATAAGAAAATGAAAACCCTAACCATTACACAACCATGGTTTAATCTTTACACAAACCCAAGTTAGCATGCATCATCAAACATGATACAAACTTGTGCACAAAAACATATCACATATATAATGTGCACAAACAAGTGAGAAAATCCATTTAAAGTGAACCAATACTAGTTAATGAAAAGTAATATATCAAATATATAATTATGCATTAAATCATTAAATCAACACTTGATTTAACGATCCGGTCATATCACATATAACCGACTAATATCAAATGTATCGGCTTATCGAATCAATCCTTGATTCGATAACTAGGTTATATCGCATACAACCATTCGATACATTCATCGTGAGAATGAAATACGGTATCACATACACGCATTATTCTCGGTCCCGCACATATCTCATATGCGCTCCTATTTCGTTTCGCTTGAGCCAGGAAACCTCTGTGTAGGACTCTAAAGACTCGTCAATACGCCGGCAGCAGGTGATGATCATATCAAACACCCACAAGCCGCAAGCGGTCTGCTAAACGTAACGGCCAACCGGGTATTGAGCGATCAGAAGATCGACGAGCAAGCCCGCTCACACTCCTATGAATCCAACCAGTAACACTTACCGTACAGTCCGGTCTGATCGTCTGATATGTCGCATATCTCGCCTAGGGGTGGTAAACGTCAGACCCCAATAGCTCGATAAGTCGTGTCGATATGAGGTCTATAACAGTTCGAGAAACTACTGGTAACACTTACCAGTAAATCTCAGCAACCCTGGCCAGGGATTTCGGGTTATAGCCAATCGAACACAGCGCAACATCAACTCCCTATACCGGGAGAGACGAATCCCCTCCTATCGCTCATTGCCTCCATGTGATTCGGGACTGTACCCAAAAACCACCGTTTTGCACGCCCTCTTGGACATGGTAAGATGGAAATCAAAGCACAGTGGGAACCACACAAGACTCTATGACGATCTCGGGTCAACAGACTACTCTGTACCAGTGTCACCTGAGAACTGCCATCTGACGTAAGGTATAATACCATCTGGGAGTTCTCGGCGAGTCCGTCCAGTGTACCCAGTCTCCACTGAGCACCCGTATATCATCTATGATGTCAAACACCAATGGATATGGGATCATCCATCGCCCATCTGTATGGGTCGAGAAGGTATACGCTAGTCTACTCTGATATATCGATGCCCCGTCTCGATATACCCACGACTAGGGACTTTGAAGGATGTACTTATGGACTACCATGTCCCCACTAGTATGATCCGCATCATAGTCCAGGTAGTCAAGTACTCATCCTAAGGGCTTTACCAACATGTAACAGAGAGACTATCAGTGTATACGTTAAGGTAAAGATCAACCAGATAGCATATTATCATGTCGAGCAAGAAAGTCCTCCCTATATATGTCCAAGCATCCACTACAATATACATCCTATGTATAGTAATGGCCTCTAGGGCAAACATATAACTAACATATATCACATATATAATATTTATTATAACAAAATAAAATAATACAATTAACATATATCGCAAATATATCAATGTATTACCCGAGTGAGAAAAAGAACCATTTAGTGAGCTAATATTAGTTAATGTAATTTAATATATCATATATATTATTATACATTAAATTATCGAATCAACACTTGATCCGACAATCCGGCTATATCGCATACAATCGACTAATATCTCATTTTACCGATTCATCGAATCAACACTTGATCCAATGACCCGGCTGATATCAAATACCGCGAGAATAGAATGCGGTATCACATATCACATTATCCTCAGTCCTGCACATATCACATATGTGCCCCTACTCCATTTTTCCTGATTCAAGAAATCTCTGTGTAGGACTCTAAAGAATCGTCAATACGCCGGCAGTAGCTGATGATCATATCAAACACCTACAAGCTGCAAGCGGTCAGCTAAATGTAATAGCCATCCAGGTATTGAGCGCTCAGAAGATCAACAAGCAAGCCTGTACATTCTCCTGTGAATCCAATCAGTAACACTCCCGTACAGTCCGGTCTCGTCATCTGACATGTCGCATATCTCGCCTACGGGTGGTAAACGTCAGACCCCGGTAGCTCGATAAGTCGTGTCAATATGAGGTCTATAACAGTTCGAGAAACTACTGATAACACTTACCAGTAAATCTCAGCAACCCTGGCCAGGGATTTCCAGTTATAGCCAATCGAACACAGCACAACATCAGTTCCCTATACCGGGAGAGACGAATCCCCTTCTATCGCTCATTACCTCCATGTGATTCGGGATTGTACCCAAAAGCCATCTTTTTGCACGCCCTCTTGGACGTGGTATAATGGAAATCAAAGCACAGTGGGAATCACACAAGACTCTATGACGATCTCGAGTCAACAGACTACTCTGTACCAGTGTCACCGAAGAACTGCCATCTGACGTGAGGTATAATACCATCTGGGAGTTCTCGGCGAGTCCGTCCAGTGTACCCAGTCTTCACTGAGCACCCGTACACCATCCTTGATGTCAAACACCGATGGATATGGGATCATCCATCGCCCATCATATGGGTCAAGATGCGTATACGCTAGTCTACTCTGGTGTATCGATGCCCTGTCTCGATACACCCTCGACTAGGAACAGTTATAGGATGTACTCATCGACTACCGTGGCCCCACTAGTATGATCTCATCATAGTCCCAGTAGTCGAGTACTGATCCTAAGGGCTTTATCAACATGTAACATAGAGACAATCAGAGTACACGTTAAGATAAAGTACAACCAGATAGCATATTATCATGTCGAGCAAGAAAATCCTCCCTATATATGTCCAAGCATCCATTACAATATACATCGTATGTACAGTAATGGCCTCTAAGGCATACATATAACTAACAATCTCCCACTTGCACTAGGGCTATCTGTTGTGGTATCGCATACCCAACAATTAGCTGCGGTTGAAGTATCTCATACTCAACCATTCCATAAAAGTCTCTACTGGGAAAAAGGCCTTCGTGAGTGGATCCGCGCTGTTGTCCTCTGTGTCTACTCTCCTAACCTCGATCTCCCTGGAGATCAACCATCTCTATGATCAAGTGATACTGCCTAAGAATTATATCCGTATTTCTGATGGGACGGGGGTTCCTTGGCATAAGCCACAACTCCATTGTCACACAATGGGAGGAACGAAGTTCATCTCATGAACTTATATCTATCCAGACTGCCTCTTTAGTAGCATCCTTGGTAACGATGTATCTTGGCTTTAATCGTCTAGTAAGTCACGGTATCTAGCTTGGAAGTCTTCGAACATACCCCCCCCCTCTACTGAGGGTAAAGACAATGCCTGCGACTGACATTCAATCATCCTTATCACCCTGGAACCTTTCCAGTGATTCTCCCGAGGATCGATTGATACCATCTCACTACAACTAGTGAGAATCCTAACATCCAATCAGATCTATCTCATAGATCCAAAACCCAGGATTTAGGAGGTATCATTTTGATCCTATATGGAGAATCCTTGTGATAAGCAGAGATTGACCGACCGTAGCATAGGAAATTCCTTCCCTATCAAGAGTATGACATCCACGTACTCTACGAGGATCACCACCATGCTCCCTACTACCTTTTTGTATATACAAGGTTCATCTACCATTTTGATGAAGTCAAACTCTTTGACTACCACATCAAAACAGATGTTCCAACTCCGCGATGCCTGCTTTATCACATAAAACATCTTGCACACGCTTCCGCTGCTCCTACTGTCTACGAAGCCTTCTGGCTGTGTACATATAGACGTTCTCTTCCAAATCATTATTTAGAAAAGCAGTCATGACACCCAACCGCCAGATATCGTAGTCATGGTATGTAGCCGTGGCAAGTAGGATCTGGATGGACTTAAGCATAGCTTTGAAAGTCTCAACTTTTCCATGTACACCAAGTAATCTTCTCAAAATATACTTGCTCCTGATGGGGATTTAACCCTTCAGATAAGGCAACCAAAGTCCATACTTTGTTGGTGTATAAGGATTCCCTCTTAGATCACTAAGCATCCAGCCATTCTTACAGGGTCCCACTCCTGATGGCCAGCTCGAAAATAGTTGGGTCATCATCTCATGATGCAATCCTCGCTCCCACTGTCATAGAGAAACCGAAGTATCTCTCAGATGGGTGAGGAACCCTACTAGATCGACGGAGAGGCTGAGGTTCGTTAGAATCTGTTGAATCCTTTGGTTCTATCAAATCATCTGTTGTAGTTTATATAGCTGGAACTCTTTCCAGTTCTACCTCATGACCACTGATTTTTCCACAAAAAATTCCCTTTCATAAAAGTGGCATGCTGAGAAACAAAACATCTTTTGTTCCTCGATTTGGTAGAAGATATTCCTTTGCGAATGCTTGGGATATCCAACAAACTTCTACAGATCTGTCTTTGCCTCGAGCTTGTCAGGATTTTGCTTTTAGACATAGGCCGGACAACCCCAAATCTTAACAAACTTAAGATATGGGCTCTTCTCTTTCCATATCACATATGAAGTGGTAGGTAACTGATTTGATTTGAACCCTATTCAATAGGTATGCAGCTTCTCAAGTGCATAACTCCCAAAAGGAAATAGGAAACTCAGTAGTACTCATCATAGAGCACACCATATCACATAGGGTGTGATAGCTCCGTCCCGATACACCGATGTGCTGTGGTGTATACGGAGGAGTAATGCTAAGAGAGAATCCCATTCTCCTTTAGAATAGTCCAGGATTTCCGTGCTCTAGTATTCTCCTCCTTGATCTCATCAAAGGACATAATACTTATACCCGTTTTTGGTTCTCTACTTCTAACTTATATTCTGTGAATATCTCAAAAGCTTCGGACTTGTGTTTCAACAGGAACATATGTCTGAATCTTGAGAGATCATCAGAGAATGTAATGAAGTACAAAGAACCGATCTTGGCATGTGTAGACAGGGGACCTTCATACATCAGCATATATCAATCCCAAGAGTGCACTAACTCTTTCTCTGTTTCTAATAAACAGAGCTATGGTCATCTTATCTTTGTGACATGACCGGCAAGTTTCATAAGATGTAAATTCAAACTAATTTAAATATACATCTAAATGTAACTTGGCTAGTCGGGTCGCATTGATATGACCTAGTCTACAATACCTCAAGAAGGATTCGTTCATTTCTGAACTATTCCTCTTGTGTGTGTTCTGTATACTAAGAACTGTAGTTTGATTTAGAACGTCAATGTTTTTAGATAACGTGCCTGAACCGATCAACTCTTGATATAGGAAATGTTCAAAACATTATCCAACAATACAAAATTATATCCTTTCTTTACTAATAAAGAGACTGATATGATGTTGTATATCAAGTTCGGTATCTAATAACATTCGTTCAGAATCAATGTATTCTGGTAATACAGGGTGATAGTGACCAACAGACTTGGCTGCAACACTTGCACCGTTTCTATCTCATGAAACTTATCACCCGTTCTCAGTTCTCTACCTATTTGTAGCCCATGTAACAAATTACATATGTGGGATCCTGATCCGGTATCAAATACCCAGGACGTAAAGGATACTGAGAAACAGTTCTATGTAATGAACACACCCGAAGATGATGCATCAGCATGCACTTTCTTTATTTGGGCGGCACGGGAAATCTGGTATTCCCCAATTTCCTGCTCTGTCTTATAACAATTATAAGTTGGAGTGGGACTAACGTTCCCTAACGCAGTATAACAAGCGGGTTCGGTCAATACATCCGTATTATTATCTTGATTAAGGCGTGACATAATCGCAACCAAGAGAGAGAGAGAAGAAACACTCAGCGTGCTCTTTTACAAGATTAGATTGGTTATCAATTTATCTAATCAGGATGTCTCCCACTGTTTTAGTCAAATCTTCCTTCAAACCCTAAAAGGAAAGACTAGCCGGGATTAATTACACTCTACAAGTTCGCCAATCTTTAAGCCAGGCCAGTGCCCGTACTTTGAGGGAGGTTCCCCATGCTTTCGCACGGACCTAATTAAAGTAAACCTCGTTTTTCCAGGTGCGTAACCCCGTTGACACCTTTCTAGACACCTACTTGATCGGCTAATTGTAATGTGTAAAACTCTCCCAGAAGTAACTCTTGCTCGCAGCGGGTATCGGGACCCAACTATCTCATAGAAGGTATGCAATCTCATTGCAAATTTCAACACTTGAAATTCCTGATAATATTTTACCCCTAACGTCCTATGACCTTGACAGAGGTCAACAAACCATAGACTGCTAGTCAAGTTCAACCCGTCATTTCCTAATTGAAGTAAACCCACCCGTACGACTCTTGACAGAGGTCAACAAGGTCGCGCGACTACCCTAAATCAATCACATCATATGCTTATACAGATAAGCACTAATCAGCTACCGCACACTACGTCTTGACAGAGGTCAATAAACGCAGCACGAATACTAACTATTACTTATCTGAAATGACGGAGGGCTACGACAGGTTTTTAAGAAAACCCTTTGCGTAATGAACTTGATATCGTCGTAGAATCGAGTGATTTTTAAATGGAGTGTTTTTGAGACTTTTCTAGTTTTGCTAAAGGGATCACTCCCAGTGAAGGGATCGTCGGCCCTTTCCTCATCGAATAAGGTGCAGGGTGTATCATATATACCACTATGCAAAGCAAGAACTATAGAAGCAATCAAAAGACAGACCGAGTTTGTAGTATCTTCTAGTTTCACTAAAGAGGTCACTCCCGGTGAAGAGATCTCGGCTCTTTCCTTATCGAATAAGGTGTTGGATGTTCTACAAGGAACACCGCTATGCAAAGCAAGAACTAGAGCTACCAGTTTTTAAACAAGTTTCTACAACATCTTAGGTTTCTTTTAGTTTCATTAATCTCATTAATGAAGTCCTATTTTATTATGCTTCACAAGTATCACATTTGAAACGAAATCTGCAATATAACATATATCTCATATATATAATATAAACATTCGTCTCAGGTAGTAATATGATCTCATCACAGAACATTGCAGCAAAAGAACATATATGAAATATTGGATATAGTAGGACGTCAGTGTTTTAATATGAGCCTGTATAAAACACGGATTCCACGGTCGTGATGAATAGCCAAACCCACATCTCTAGACCCCTACGAGAGTGGCAAGCAACACTGCCAATTCTGGGGTTAGGAGACCCGGTCTCGACTCCTCGAGATGGTCTCCCACTGGACCCTAGAACCCGGTTACTTGTGCTCCCCGCCTTGGGTCTACCTAATGCGGAAAAGTAAATAATATACAATGGTGACATCATCCTCAACCCGGAAGTGCCCCAATAAAAGAATATTACATAGAAATGAATTTTACATGAATGAAAAAGAAAAAACTCTCATCTCACATAAAATCCCCGGCTATTCAGAATGCGACGATCCAATATAACATATCACAGCAACACATAATATCTCATATCATCAACGTAAAAAAGTATGTGTATCCCGATTGTCGTTGATGTATAGCAACGAAGCCGGCGATACACCACATACTACGTTTACGGTCACAGAAAAGAAAGTGTAAAACTATAACAGTTGGAATCCGCAATCTCCTTAGACATCGCATGCCTAACCAAATGAATTCCTTAGACATCGCATGTCTAACAATTATAAATCCCGCATTTTAGTCTCATTATCGAAAACTGTTCATACGATAATATTGCATTATTATATTCCCCATTCTTATTCTTTTTACAAATAAACAGGTGCTTTTGACGCATGTCTGCTACATGTTACAGTTTACAGGTTCTTAGACAGAAAACAGTGAAAACGATGTAAAGACGATAAAAAAGTGGACTTTGACCAACAAATAGAAGACTCTTGATCAAGCCTACATCAAAGATAAAATTCACAAAGTACAAGGCAATGCAAGGTCCAAGATTACAAAGTGAACGGTTAAAAGTCCACCGCAATTATTCACTGGAGATCTGGAAGAAATAGAAAAGCCAAATTGAATAAAGATCCAAAGAAATAAAAAGCCCAAGAAGCCCAGAATTAGTTCCAAAATTTCCAGACATAAAATTTTACCAAAGCTTGAAGTCTACTTTGACTAGGTCTTCCTAAGGATATTTTGGTAAATGTAGACATGCAAATCAATTGTAACCTAGGGTTTCCTATTCTCTATAAATAGGAACTCTACTCATTGTAATTTCTTATGCCTCCTTTTAATAATAAATTTTAGAATTCTTTTGGAGAGCATCGGTGTTTCTTTTCAATTCATGAATTCAGATCTGACAACCTTGTGTTGATGATTGGAGAGATGCATCTGTAAGTAGATTTAATTCCTTGCTCTAGTTTAGATTTCAATTCTTGCCCTAGGTAATTTTTATTCTCTGCCCTAGATAGATGTTTTTAAATTCCTCAATGAGCGAGTAGTTTCCTCGCTTGTTAGGGTTAGGAATGGGGAAGGATTTGAGAGACGAAGATCTCTCATCTCTTTTCTTTGACAATCTTTTATGAAAATTAGAACTCCATGCATACCTTCTTATTCCGCTCCCTACGGCACCCTATCCCTCGAGGTAGCGGTGATATCGTAGTCTAAAGGCCCGGATTTTAAGGTTTTCCATGGAGGTTAGGGTAAAGATTAAGAAAGGAAGGACAAGGATCTAGAGGAAGAATCAATCTTCCCAATCATCCTAATCCCCTTTGTTAAGATTTACCATAACACTAATATGATATCTTTAATTAAAGGCAATGGAAAGAGATGTAGATCTTTGTTTACCAAATTTTCCCTAAACCTAATCCTAGCAAGTTTCTAATCCTAGTATCATACAACTTCAATTTTTAGATTTAATAATCAATCCGAACACCCTTCGGAATTAACTCGTTAGCGCGATTAGGAAATTCACAACATCCCTGTGGACCGACCCGTACTCACCGGCTAGCTGCAAAGCGACGCCGTTCTTGATTGCGGTTACAAATATTTTTGATCTATCTTTTAGAAAGCGCAAGCACGCTAAATCTCTTCAATCAAATGGCGCCGTTGCCGGGGATGGCGTAGAATTTTCTTTTCGCAATTTCGGGTTAATCATAAAAAAAATCATAAAAATCTGAAAAATCAAAAAAATATTAAAATATATATAATCTGTTATTTTTGGAAGGGATACTGTGTTGTTTGAATTTTTGCAGGATATACAGAATCGGATCTGGAAAATTCCAGAAGGCGAAACAGAAATCAGAAGATCGAAACAGAAGGGGAATTAAATAACAGAACAGAGCAATTTTTCTGCACACCTAATTCCACCACCAAGCCGCGATTCCGCGGCCAAAACCCATCTTAGGCCGCGGAACCGCGGCCTTCCTGTCGAATCGCCGCACCAAAATTTTTCTGGGGATCCAAACAGTTCAGGGGACCGCGGAACCGCGGTGTTAGAGCGCATTTGCCGCGGAATCGCGGCTATCTCGAGGCTTCATCTTGAAAAAAAAAATTCTGTAAGCCTCACTGTTTCTTCTCTGTACATTTTGAAATATCTTTTCTGAAAATTCCTGCAGGATTCCGTGCGCTATAAAAATATTTCCGCTTCCAAATAACAATTTTGTGCAGGATTTTTTGGGCCCCGCTCAAAATAGAAATTGATTGCAAGTAATCTTTTTTGTTGCATATATTTTCTCGAATATCTTTTTGCAACAATTTTTTCCAAATAAAGATTCTTGTGATATGCTTAAAACAATAACCAATTGCAAGTAATATTTTGCTGTTGCATATCTTTTCTATAAAATATTTTGCCGTTGCATATCTTTTCTTTAAAATCTTTTTGCAACAAAATTTTTCCAAATAGAGAAAGAAAAAAATTAATGAAAAATGAAAATAAAAAGGACAAACATTTTATAGAACTTGCAAAATTTTTTAGCCCCAAATAAATCCTTACACCATCCAACCTTCCTTTTTGTCACCTTTCTTCTTCTAACATGGGTACCCCATATAAAAAATCATTAGCCGAACTTTGGTATCCCGAACCTAATTTTGCGTCATATGTCAATGTGTTCGGTCAATTTAAAGACGATCCTTCCATGCCTAAAAAATCTTTGAAAGATCACATAGAGGAGTCTAGGAGAAACAGTTTGACTTTTCAACCCACTTTGTGTCAACCAAGTCAACCTTCACCACCTTCCTATGTTGACACCACTTCTTTAAGTCCTTCTGTCACTCCTAGGCCGATGTCCATTGCTGATCATATTGCTCAATCTCGTAGCCGATCTTTCACCCCTCTCCACACATCCAGTTCTAGGGATCAACACGACTATTCACCTTTTTATCCATATGTTGACCCTACCCTTGCCCAACCACCCACTTCCTACAAGTCATACCCGACCTTCCCACCTTCACTAGACACTGCTTCTACACAGCCTTTTGGGAGTTTCACATATCCAAACAATTTCGAATCTTTTCCCGAAACCCCCTTACCACCAAAGTCTAGTTTGGAAGAGGCGTTGGAGGCATATATCGCAGCAACAAACAAAATGGTTAGGAATGTGGAAGCGTCCGTGGCCGCCCTTATGCAACCTACTGAACCGGTAGCTAGTTTCCAACTAGCTCCAAATTTTCCAATGTATGAGGAGGCGGTTGGACAGAGAGAGAATGTGAGAGGATTTCCAAATCAAACCTACCCATACCCTATTGAATCCAACAACTCCAATTTTCAAACATGTGTCCAAAATGATGAGTTGTGTGATTTTGTAGTGCTTGATTTTCCAGATTGTGAAGAACCCCTTTCGAGTGAAACCGCACCTAATCCGTTTGACCTTTACACTTCCACTCTAGAACCTACATTGATAAACATCCATGCTTTTGAGGAGGTGTCTAAAGAAATTGACTTGCACTTGATTGAGGATATAGACGCCGGGAATATTTCGGATGATGAACCTGTTGATTTAATTGAAATTTTATGTTCAAATCATCATCCCGAGTTAATAAATGTTTCTCCCGAATCTCATATGCGTCTTGATTTTGATGATAATGGCATGGATGAGTTGAATATTGAGGAGAATAGTGAGAATCATATTGAGGTTGAACCATTTTTCTTTGATGTGTCGGGTTTTCCATTTCATCCTCTTGAACCATTACCTAAATCACCTTCCCTCTTTTCCATCGTTCCGACCACTCCTCATTTCACGCTTGACGACTATGAGCTTGAAAACTTTTCCTTTGAATCTGACACAGTTCTCACAGCCTATGACACGTACGAGTGTTTCACTTTTTCGGACGATGTTGAAGTCTCACCGCCCGAGTTTGAGTCCTTTGCATTTTCAGATGAGTTAGTTAATCCATCAGACTCGGTTGCTTACAGTCGTTTCGAACCATTGATGGATTCTTTCCAGCTCGACACAGTTTACTACGGTGAGAATGAGACTATCCCTGATTCACTCCCTTTCGTCTCTCCTATTGTCCCGACCGTACAAATGACCGTTACGCTTTCATCTCCGATACCAAGTTCGGCGTACCCATGTTTTCTTGCGAATCTTGAGAGATTTGATCCCATTTCTCGACGAGTAGATAGGTTAGCGCAATCGCTTATAACATATCGGTCATCACATATTGCGCTAATTTATTCACTCAATTTACACCCTCAAGATCGTACTCCACTTCCTTCTTCTTTTCGCCATTCTTCTCCCCCACCGAGACCATATTCTACCATTCTTCTTTCCACACGGTCTCGCGTGCTTCTCATTTTCTTGCACCAACTATACCATTTCCACGATAAGATTTTTGAATGGTTGGTGCTAATCTTTGGCTTGTGTAAGGCCAAGCTTAAGTTTGGGGGAATCTTTGTATATATGTATATATTTTTTGTTTTCTTTTCTATAAAAAAAATAAAAAAAAATTTCAAAACATTAAAAATAAAAAAAAAAATTATAAATAAATAAACAGTGGAGTGCCGACAATTTTGACCCTCTTGGTTTAGCATGACAGTGAGGACACTGTCAAGTTCAAGTTTGGGGGTATACTCGGTACGTCTTCTTCCTTCGCATTCATTTGTACATATTTTTTTTGCATTTGCATACTTATTTGAAAACCCATAAAAATTTGAAAAATTTCAAAAATTATAAAAATTACTGTATTCAATTTTGGCTAATTGACTTGAGTTTGACAGATAGGTTAACTAGCTAGGAACAACTAGATCTTTGACTTAGTAAATTAAAAAGCCTAAAAATAAGCTTCCTTAAAGTTTAACGGTAGAAAGTATATGCCTTGCAGTTTATTTAGAAATAGGCAAATTTTGGGTTCACTTCTTGGGCTAAGTTGAAACAAAGGAAGAGTATTGATGTTCTTATTAGAGTATAAGTTTGAAAAATAGTTCCTAGCGTAAGTCTAGATTCTGAAAATGTATACCCTACAACTTGCACAATCACGCACCTTGAAACTTGGAATAGTAGAGGAGACCTTGAAATGAAAGGTTCCTAAGCACTCTAGTAAGGTCTCACAAGGCATCGAACATGCCAATTTAAAACTTTTTGTGCCGAGAAACCCTAGACTACGGATCTTAAACTAGATGTTTAGGCGAAATATAAAGCTAGTTAACACTTAACTACTTGGATACGGAAATTACAACCTTTGTAGATTCGGATATCCACCTCCACGGCTCCGCAACGAAGTCTTCTCGCTGTACATCATGAATCCTAGACTCCTCCGTCGGCTTCATCGGGAAAACGTGCGGAATAGGTCGTCGGCTTCGTATCAAAGACGATCTACGTCGAGGTTGCACAAACTCAAGCTCTGACTTCACAAACTTGTGAAACTTGTGAAGTAAACACCCAAAACAACTTGGCAAGAGGTAGAGGGTGAAGAAATAGGAGGTGGGTTCACTTTAGAATTGGATTTATCTCACTAGATCTCAAGTTGCCATTGTTGTAGCAAGCTTGAAGAAGAAGAAGAAGATGAGCTCAAGAAAAGAATATGATAAGTCTTGTGATAAAAATAAATTTAAATCAAATACTTATCATAACTTGAACTAGGGTTAAGTGTAGAGAATTAACCATGGTCACTTGGATGGGTTAGGGTTAAGCATGAAGATAAGGATGGTTAGCAAAGTCAAAGCTTCATGAAGCTTCAATATAAAACAAACTTAGCCACCATTCTTATCATAACTCATTTCAAATAAATAAATAAACAAATAAATAAATAAATGAATATGCAAAACCCTAATTATCAAATTAACCATGGATTAATTCTATAAACTTAACTATATGATCAAGTATCATCAAACATGATACAAAGTAGTGCACTAAAGCATATCACATATACAATGTGCATCAAGTGAGAAAAATCCGTTTAAAGTGAACCAACACTAGTTAATGCAATTCAATATATCAAATATATAATTATGCATTAAATCATTAAATCAACATTTGATTCAATGATCCGGTCATGTCGCACATGACCGACTAGTATGTAATGTATCGATTTATCGAATCAATGATTCGATAACTAGGTCATATCGAATATAACCAATCGAAACATATATCGCGAGAATGAAATGCGGTATCACATACACGCATTATTCTCGGTCCCACACATATCTCATTTGCGCTCCTATTTCGTTTCGCTTGAGCCAGGAAACCTCTGTGTAGGACTCTAAAGACTCGTCAATACGCCGGTAGCAGATGATGATCATATCAAGCACCCACAAGCCGCAAGCGGTATGCTAAACGTAACGGCCACCCGGGTATTGAGCGATCAGAAGATCGACGAGATAGCCCGCTCACACTCCTGCGAATCCGACCAGTAACACTTACCATACAGTCCGGTCTCTTCGTCTGATACGTCGCATATCAAGTCTAGGGGTGGTAAACGTCAGACCCCAATAACCCGATAAGTCGTGCCGATGTGAGGCTCGTAACGGGTCGAGAAACTACTGGTAACACTTACCAGTAAATCTCTGATCAGCCCTGGCCAGGGACTTCCTTGTTACGGCCAATCGAGCACAGCGCAACATCAACCCCCAATACCGGGAGAGACGAAACCCCTCCTATCGCTCATTGCCTCCATGTGACTCGGGACTGTACCCAAAGACCACCGTTTTGCACGCCCTCATGGACGTGGTAAGGTGGAGATCAAAGCACAGTGGGAATCATACAAGACTCTATGACGATCTCGGGTCTACAGACTAACCTGTACAAGTGTCACCTGAGAACTGCCATCTGACGTGAGGTATAATACCATTTGGGAGTTCTCGGCGAGTCCGTCCAGTGTACCCAGTCTCCACTGAGCACCCGTATACCATCTCTGATGTCAAACACCAATGGATATGGGATCATCCATCGCCCATCTCATGGGTCGAGAAGCGTATACGCTAGTCTACTCTGGTATATCGATGCCCCGTCTCGATACACCCACGACTAGGGACCTTGAAGGATGTACTTATGGACTACCATGTCCCCACTAGTATGATCTGCATCATAGTCCAGGTAGTCAAGTATAAATCCTAAGGGCTTTACCAACATGTAACTATAAGACAGTATAAAGAGACTAGTGTACATGTTAAGATAAAGAGTAACCAGATAGCATACTATCATGTCGAGCAAGAAAGACATCTCTATATATGTCCAAGCATCCAATATAATATACATAATCTGTACAATACTGGCCTCTAGGGCATACATACAACTAACAATCTCCCACTTGCACTAGGGCCAGCTGCTGTAGTATCTCATACCGAGCATCCCGAAGAGTCTCTCAAACTGTATCTGGGGAATGGCCTTCGTGAGTGGATCCGCCGTATTGTTCTTTGTGTCAACTCTCCTGACCTCGATCTCCCGGCGATCAACTATCTCCCGGATCAGGTGATACCGCCTCAGAATATGCCTGGACCGCTGATGGGACCTGGGTTCCTTGGCCAAAGCCACCGCTCCATTGTTATCGCAATACAAAGGTATTGGACGCTCAATGGATGGAACCACTCCAAGTTCAGAAATGAACTTCTTGATCCAGACAGCCTCTTTGGCAGCATCGTTGGCAGCGATGTATTCAGCCTCCATCGTCGAGTCTGCCACGGTTTCCTGCTTGGAACTCTTCCAGCTAACCGCCCCTCCGTAAAGGGTAAAGACAAAGCCCGACTGCGACTTTGAGTCGTCCTTATCACTCTGGAAGCTGGAATCGGTAAAGGACTCCACTTGGAGTTCTCCGTTACCATACACCAAGAACATATCTCTAGTCCTTCGCAAGTACTTGAGAATGCTCTTCACAGCTGTCCAGTGACTCTCTCCAGGATCAGCTTGATACCTACTCACTACACTTAGTGAGTATGCTACATCGGGTCTGGTACATAGCATCGCATACATGATAGAGCCTACTGCCGAAGCATAGGGTATCCCTTGCATGCGAGCTCTCTCCAAATCAGTCTTGGGAGACATCTCTTTGGAGAGAGTGACTCCAGAGATCATGGGCAAGTTCCCACGCTTGGACTCTTCCATACTAAACCTCTTTAGTATGGTGTCAATGTACCTGGATTGGGACAATCCCAAAATCCGTTTGGATCTATCTCTATAGATCCTGATCCCCAATATGCAGGAGGCATCACCAAGATCTTTCATTGAGAATCTTTGTGATAAGAAGAGCTTGACCGATTGCAGCATAGGAATATCATTTCCTATCAAGAGTATGTCGTCCACGTACAATACGAGGAAGACAACCTTACTCTCTGCCACCTTCTTGTAGATACAAGGTTCATCTGGATTTTTGACGAAATCAAACTCTTTGATAACGACGTCAAAGCAGATGTTCCAACTCCGCGATGCTTGCTTTAATCCATAAATGGATTTAAGCAGCTTGCACACCTTCCCGCTGCTCCCACTGTCTACGAAGCCCTCTGGCTGAGTCATGTACACGCACTCTTCTAAATCACCATTTAGAAAGGCGGTCTTAACATCCATTTGCCAGATTTCGTAGTCATGAAAGGCAGCAATGGCAAGCATGATCCGGATGGATTTAAGCATAGCTACTGGAGAAAAGGTCTCGTCATAGTCCACACCTGGTCTTTGACGAAAACCCTTTGCTACAAGTCTAGCTTTGAAAGTCTCCACTTTCCCATCTACACCAAGTTTTTTCTTGAAGATCCACTTGCTCCCAATGGGTTTTACCCCTTCAGGAGCAACTTCCAAAGTCCATACTTTGTTGGTGTACATGGAATCCATCTCGGACCGCATAGCATCCAGCCATTTCACTGAGTCCCCACTCGTGATGGCCTGCTCGAAGCTAGTTGGGTCATCATCCTCCATGATGCAATCCTCACTACCACCATCAATGAGAAAACCATAGTATCTCTCAGGTGGACGAGAAACCCTACTAGATCGGCGGAGAGGCTGGGGTTCGTCGGGAACTACGGAATCCTCTGGTTCCACCAGATCTTCTGTTGTAGCTTCTGCAGCTGGAACCTCTTCCAGTTCTACCTCATGACCACTAATCTCTTTTTCAAGAAATTCCTTTTCTAAAAAGGTGGCATGCCGAGAAACAAACACTCTTTGTTCCTCAGGGTGGTAGAAGATATACCCTTGAGAATTCTTGGGATATCCTACAAATTTGCATAGAACAGACCGTGCCTCGAGTTTGTCCGGATTTTGTCGTTTGACATAGGCTGGACAACCCCATATCTTAACATAGTTAAGACTTGGTCTCTTCCCTTTCCATATCTCATATGGAGTGGTAGGCACAGATTTGGTGGGGACCATATTCAATAGATGTATGGCTGTCTCAAGCGCATACCCCCAGAAGGAAATAGGTAACTCAGCTGTGCTCATCATAGAGCGCACCATATCTAATAAGGTGCGGTTCCTCCGTTCTGATACACCGTTGTGCTGTGGTGTATATGGAGGAGTCAGCTGAGAGAGAATCCCATTCTCTTTTAGGAATTCCAGGAATTCATTGCTCAAGTATTCACCTCCTCGATCAGATCGAAGGATTTTAATACTTTTTCCGGTTTGGTTTTCGACTTCTTGTTTATATTCTCTAAATTTCTCAAAAGCTTCAGACTTGTGTCTTATCAAGTACACATGTCCGTATCTTGAGAGATCGTCAGTGAATGTAATGAAGTACGAAGAACCATCCCTGGCATGTGTAGACATGGGACCACATACATCACTATGTATCAGTCCTAAGAGTTCGGTAACTCTTTCTCCGTGTCCCGTAAACGGAGTCTTGGTCATCTTGCCTTTGAGACATGACTGGCAAGTGTCATAAGATGAAAATTCGAAAGGTTTCAAATATCCATCTTTATGCAACTTAGCCAGTCATGTCACATTGATGTGACCCAGTCTACAATGCCACAAGAAGGATTCGTTGAGTTCAGAACTCTTCCTCTTGTGTGTGTTTGTTATGCTCAGAACTGTTGATTGATTTAGAACATAAATGCCATTGCACAACGTGCCTGATCCAACCAACTTTTGGTCACGGAAAATGTTCATAACATTGTCCTGTAATACAAAATTATATCCCTCTTTACTTAATAAAGAAACCGATATAATGTTGCATATCAGGTTCGGCATGTAATAGCATTCGTTCAGAACCAATGTATTACCAGTTGGTAATTCAAGGTGATATTCCCCGACAGTCTTAGCTGCAACAATTGCACCATTTCCAACTCTAATGTCTTTATCACCTTCTCCAAGTTCTCTACCTTTCTTAAGCCCATGTAACTGATTACATATATGGGATCCTGACCCGGTATCCAATACCCAGGACGTAGAGCAAATGGAGAAACAGTTCTCTGTAACGAACACACCCGAAGAAAATGCATCAACATGTACTTTCTTCATTCGGGTGGCATGGGAATCCTGGTATTCCCCTATTTCCTGTTCATTCCTATAACTCTTACAGGAAAGAACGGAACCAACGTTCCCCAGCACAGTATAACATGCGGGTTCGGTCAATACATCCATATTATTATCTTGATTAAGGCATGAACTGGTCGCTACCTGGAGAGAGAGAGAAGAAAACACTTTAGCGTATGCTCGTGCAAGATCAGATTGGTTATTATCTTATCTAATCAGGATGGCTCCCACTGCTTTTGATCAAATCTTCCTCCAAACCCTAAAAGGAAAGACTAGCCGGGATTAATTACACATTACAAGTTCGCCAATCTTTCAGCCAGGCCAGTGTCGGTACTTTGAGGGAGGTCCCCCGTGCTTTCGCACGAACCTAATTAATGTAAACCTCGTTTTCCCAGAGGCGTAACCTCGTTAACACCTTTCTAGACACCTACTTGATCGGCTAATTGCAGTGTGTAAAACTCTCCCAGGAGTAACTCTTACTCGCAGTGGGTATCGGGATCCAACTATCTCATAGAAGGTATGCAATCTTATTGCAAATTTCAACACTTGAAATTCCCGATAATACTTTTGCCACTAGCGTGCTATGACCTTGACGAAAGCCAACAAACCACAGCCCGCTAGTCAAGTTCAACCCGTACATTTCTTGACTGAATTAAACCCACCCGCACGACCCTTGACGAAAGCCAACAAAGCCGTACGACTACCCTAATCCAGTCGCATCATATGCAGCAGATAAACAGCACATAGCTACCGCACACTACACCTTGACGAAAGCCAACAAATGTAGCACGAATACTATATGTAACCTATCTGAAATGACGGAGGGCTACGCAGGTTTTTCTGAAAACCTATTGCGTAATGAACTTGATATCGTTGTAGAATCAAATGAAGTTTTAAAAATAGAGTGATTTTGAGGCTTTTCTAGTTTTGCTAAAGGAGTCACTCCCGGTGAAGGGATCTCGGTCCTTTCCTCGTCGAATGAGGTGCGGGATATATCATATATATAGTTGTGCAAAGCAAAAACACAAAAGCAGTCAAAAGCAAACCGAGTGTGTAGCATCTGCCAGTTATTGCTAAAGGAGTCACTCCCGGTGAAGGGATCTCGGTCCTTTCCTCATCGAATAAGGTGCGGGGTATATCATATATACCGCTATGCAAAGCAAGAACTGTAGCTACCTGTTTTATTTTAAAATTCGATTCTACAACATCTTAGGTTTCTTATCTTTCATTAATCACATTAATGAAGTCCCATCATTTAAATACCTAAACATCACAGATAGATATGACGTACACTTATGCCATCCGCATTCGCCTCGATGTCCCTTCGTGCACCGTTAGGTTAGGTAACTAACGACAGAGCAGGGCAGGGCTAGCGCGGGTGTAAAACATAAGTAACGTCTATATAATATATCATATATACTATATACTATATCCATCACAGAATCACATCACAGATATCGCAGCAGAATAAACATATGAAATATTGGATATACTAGGACGTCCGTGTTTTCAATACGAGCCAGTATAAAACACGGATTCCACGGTCGTGATGAATAGCCAATCCCACACCCCTAGACCCCTACGAGAGCGGCAAGCAACTCTGCCAATTCTAGGGTTAGGAGACCCGGACTCGACTCCTCGAGTTGGTCTCCCACTGGACCCCAGAACCCGGTTACTTGTGCTCCCCTCCTTGGGTCTATCCTAATGCGGAAAAGTAAATAATATACAAAGGGTGACAGCTTCCGCAACCTGGAAGTGCCCCAAATAAAAGAATATTACATACAAGTTTTTACCTGAATGAAAATGAAAAACACTCATCTCACATAAAAAAAACCCGGCTATTCGAACACGACGATCCAATATAACATATCCAGCAACACATAACATCACATGTCATCAACGTAAGTAAGTATGCATACCCCAATTGTCGTTGACGTATAGCAACGAAACCGGCGATATGAACATACTACACTTACGGTCACAGAAAAGAAAGTGTAAAACTACAACAATTGGAATCCGCAACGGCTTTAGACATCACATGCCTAATCAGATATAAATCCCGTATTTTAGTCTCATTATCGAAAACTCTTTTCAATATCATATGGGACTAAATTGCTAGATTTATAACATTCATTCAGTTATCTCATAACTACTTGTGAATTCCAATTATTGTATCACATTCCAGATAAACAGAAAATGTTAAACTTTCCGATCGAACAATCGAACACCCAAGTTTTCCCAATACAGATCAACACATGAAATAAGTCTAACAACATTCAGTTCGTACCTCAGTACCAACGGTCCAGCCGTAGAAGGGTCAAGCCAACGCCTCACATGTGGCACGCCGTACTGCCCCAAACCCGAAGGTTCAAAGGGCAGTTCAAGACGGTCACATAATCGAGTTAAGGTTTGTTGTCTTCTAGAGGGACCATCGAGTTACTTGCACTACTTAGAACGTCGTTAAACTACGGAAAAATCCAACACTTGGAAATTTCCCGACAGGGGAAAAATTGGGTATTTATATCCGGTCGAACTTTTTAACATATTCTAAAATTTATCCGGAAAGCCAAATAGACAAAATTTGATACCCCGATCGAAACACCGAATCCCCAAAACAATTGCAGAAAATTCAACTCTTGAATCAATATTAAAAATTCCCAGAAAACTCAGCAGAATTTATCAGGAGTTACTGTGCAAACAAAGTGGGCTGACGTCACCAATTGGCCGCTGATCAGCCGCAGAAGCCATGCTTCTGCCGCTGATCCGCCGCGAAAAACACTGTTCACCAGAAACTTTTTGCACCGTAATTCTTATTTTTTCCTGCTGAATTTTTTAGCAATTTTTAATTTGGAAAAATCCACTGTTTTCAAAAAAGTACAGAGAGCATATTTTGGGTTTCGGTTTTGGGTCGTTCGGACTTCAAATTCCGTCTACGCTTCGCCTAAGGCTCTAGCTAGGCTCTGATACCAGTGAAAGGTTCCTAGGCACTCTAGTAAGGTCTCACAAGGCATCGAACATGCCAATTTAAAATTTTTTTGTGCCGAGAAACCGTAGACTACGGATCTTAAACTAGATGTTTAGGCGAAATATAAAGCTAGTTAACACTTAACTACTTGGATACGGAAATTACAACCTTTGTAGATCCGGATATCCACCTCCACGGCTCCGCAACGAAGTCTTCTCGCTGTACATCATGAATCCTAGACTCCTCCGTCGGCTTCATCGGGAAAACGTGCGGAATAGGTCGTCGGCTTCGTGTCAAAGACGATCTACGTCAAGGTTGCACAAACTCAAGCTCTGACTTCACAAACTTGTGAAACTTGTGAAGTAAACACCCAAAACAACTTGGCAAGAGGTAGAGTGTGAAGAAATAGGAGGTGGGTTCACTTTAGAATTGGATTTATCTCACTAGATCTCAAGTTGCCATTGTTGTAGCAAGCTTGAAGAAGAAGAAGAAGATGAGCTCAAGAAAAGAATATGATAAGTCTTGTGATAAAAATAAATTTAAATCAAATACTTATCATAACTTGAACTAGGGTTAAGTGTAGAGAATTAACCATGGTCACTTGGATGGGTTAGGGTTAAGCATGAAGATAAGGATGGTTAGCAAAGTCAAAGCTTCATGAAGCTTCAATATAAAACAAACTTAGCCACCATTCTTATCATAACTCATTTCAAATAAATAAATAAACAAATAAATAAATAAATGAATATGAAAAACCCTAATTATCAAATTAACCATGGATTAATTCTATAAACTTAACTATATGATCAAGTATCATCAAACATGATACAAAGTAGTGCACTAAAGCATATCACATATACAATGTGCATCAAGTGAGAAAAATCCGTTTAAAGTGAACCAACACTAGTTAATGCAATGCAATATATCAAATATATAATTATGCATTAAATCATTAAATCAACATTTGATTCAATGATCCGGTCATGTCGCACATGACCGACTAGTATGTAATGTATCGATTTATCGAATCAATGATTCGATAACTAGGTCATATCGAATATAACCAATCGAAACATATATCGCGAGAATGAAATGCGGTATCACATACACGCATTATTCTCGGTCCCGCACATATCTCATATGCGCTCCTATTTCGTTTCGCTTGAGCCAGGAAACCTCTGTGTAGGACTCTAAAGACTCGTCAATACGCCGGTAGCAGATGATGATCATATCAAGCACCCACAAGCCGCAAGCGGTCTGCTAAACGTAACGGCCACCCGGGTATTGAGCGATCAGAAGATCGACGAGATAGCCCGCTCACACTCCTGCGAATCCGACCAGTAACACTTACCATACAGTCCGGTCTCTTCGTCTGATACGTCGCATATCAAGTCTAGGGGTGGTAAACGTCAGACCCCAATAACCCGATAAGTCGTGCCGATGTGAGGCTCGTAACGGGTCGAGAAACTACTGGTAACACTTACCAGCAAATCTCTGATCAGCCCTGGCCAGGGACTTCCCTGTTACGGCCAATCGAGCACAGCGCAACATCAACCCCCAATACCGGGAGAGACGAAACCCCTCCTATCGCTCATTGCCTCCATGTGACTCGGGACTGTACCCAAAGACCACCGTTTTGCATGCCCTCATGGACGTGGTAAGGTGGAGATCAAAGCACAGTGGGAATCATACAAGACTCTATGACGATCTCGGGTCTACAGACTAACCTGTACAAGTGTCACCTGAGAACTGCCATCTGACGTGAGGTATAATACCATCTGGGAGTTCTCGGCGAGTCCGTCCAGTATACCCAGTCTCCACTGAGCACCCGTATACCATCTCTGATGTCAAACACCAATGGATATGGGATCATCCATCGCCCATCTCATGGGTCGAGAAGCGTATACGCTAGTCTACTCTGGTATATCGATGCCCCGTCTCGATACACCCACGACTAGGGACCTTGAAGGATGTACTTATGGACTACCATGTCCCCACTAGTATGATCTGCATCATAGTCCAGGTAGTCAAGTACAAATCCTAAGGGCTTTACCAACATGTAACTATAAGACAGTATAAAGAGACTAGTGTACATGTTAAGATAAAGAGTAACCAGATAGCATACTATCATGTCGAGCAAGAAAGTCATCTCTATATATGTCCAAGCATCCAATATAATATACATAATCTGTACAATACTGGCCTTTAGGGCATACATACAACTAACATGAAATGCTCTTGTCTAAAGTCCTTAGTACGATGAAAATAAAAAAAAATGTGAATGAAGAATAAAAAAATGGACACTGGTTTTTGTGATTACTTAAGGCTGCAAAAATAGAAAAATATTTAGCGAGGGTGCTTCATCACCTAGTGCCTTAGACCAACTGGTTTGGGGTCACTGCTAAAGCCTTGGGTGTTGCAAAACTAGGAAATACGCTTTAAAGTGCTAACGCATCTAGTAATCGGTTGTTGGTACCTCAAGAAGTATTAACGGTCGCATGAAGGATGTGTAAAAAAAAAATTCAATTAAAAATTCACCTACTAATAAGTACTTTGGACAACGGACAAGAGTATGATTGCTTGATTTGAATTTCCAAGTGTAGGGGTGATATTTACACACACGTGGGGATATGTGATTGGAGTTTAGATGAGAGAAAAGAATGAAGAATAAAACTTGTATCTTTAGTAGGGTTGATAGAAATTCCTAAGTGGAGATGGAACCCTAGAAGGAAAACTTAGGAAATGCCGAAAGCTAAGTAGATCTGCAAGATATATATAATCTTAAGTTAGATGATAAGGAAGTGTGAAGAATATGGGTGGACAATTTACGGGTCGACGATAATAGAATTCCTTGTTAGAAAACCTAATTGGAGAACAAAGGTCGAAAAGCCAAATTGATAGGATTTTGTGGGTGTAATCCGCTGAAAACCCTCAGGAGACAACACTCCTCCTACTAGGGACACCTAGAGGTTTAACGGCTTGTTGCACGAGCTCAGTGCAATCACGTTTCCCTACGAAAGTGCGGTTAGGATTTTAGTGAATAAAAATAAGTTTGCTCGAGGACGAGCAAAAGATAAATTTGGGGGTATTTGTTCATACGATAATATTGCATTATTATATTCCCCATTCTTATTCTTTTTACAAATAAACAGGTGCTTTTGACGCATGTCTGCTACATGTTACAGTTTACAGGTTCTTAGACAGAAAACAGTGAAAACGATGTAAAGACGATAAAAAAAGTGGACTTTGACCAACAAATAGAAGACTCTTGATCAAGCCTACATCAAAGATAAAATTCACAAAGTACAAGGCAATGCAAGGTCCAAGATTACAAAGTGAACGGTTAAAAGTCCACCGCAATTATTCACTGGAGATCTGGAAGAAATAGAAAAGCCAAATTGAATAAAGATCCAAAGAAATAAAAAGCCCAAGAAGCCCAGAATTAGTTCCAAAATTTCCAGACATAAAATTTTACCAAAGCTTGAAGTCTACTTTGACTAGGTCTTCCTAAGGATATTTTGGTAAATGTAGACATGCAAATCAATTGTAACCTACGGTTTCCTATTCTCTATAAATAGGAACTCTACTCATTGTAATTTCTTATGCCTCCTTTTAATAATAAATTTTAGAATTCTTTTGGAGAGCATCGGTGTTTCTTTTCAATTCATAAATTCAGATCTGACAACCATGTGTTGATGATTGGAGAGATGCATCTGTAAGTAGATTTAATTCCTTGCTCTAGTTTAGATTTCAATTCTTGCCCTAGGTAATTTTTATTCTCTGCCCTAGATAGATGTTTTTAAATTCCTCAATGAGCGAGTAGTTTCCTCGCTTGTTAGGGTTAGGAATGGGGAAGGATTTGAGAGACGAAGATCTCTCATCTCTTTTCTTTGCCAATCTTTTATGAAAATTAGAACTCCATGCATACCTTCTTATTCCGCTCCCTACGGCACCCTATCCCTCGAGGTAGCGGTGATATCGTAGTCTAAAGGCCCGGATTTTAAGGTTTTCCATGGAGGTTAGGGTAAAGATTAAGAAAGGAAGGACAAGGATCTAGAGGAAGAATCAATCTTCCCAATCATCCTAATCCCCTTTGTTAAGATTTACCATAACACTAATATGATATCTTTAATTAAAGGCAATGGAAAGAGATGTAGATCTTTGTTTACCAAATTTTCCCTAAACCTAATCCTAGCAAGTTTCTAATCCTAGTATCATACAACTTCAATTTTTAGATTTAATAATCAATCCGAACACCCTTCGGAATTAACTCGTTAGCGCGATTAGGAAATTCACAACATCCCTGTGGACCGACCCGTACTCACCGGCTAGCTGCAAAGCGACGCCGTTCTTGATTGCGGTTATAAATATTTTTTATCTATCTTTTAGAAAGCGCAAGCACGCTAAAAATCAATCAATCAAAAACTCTTTTCAATATCAAGTCGGGCAATTCAACAAGATTCCCGACATCCTGATCGAATGCTCGTCGCAAACTTTAGTAGACGGCCGCACCCCCGATGCCGTCGACGAAGTGCACTAAGGCGGAACACCGCTACCGCGAGCACCCGAACGGATGCTTTTGGCGACGGGATTCTCCTACAGTCACTTGGTCGGGGCTATAGGGCTTGGTTGTCTATTAAGTTTACCCGACGAGTATCCGCGTACGCTACGTGATTGCGACGGACTTTTGATCGCATCAAAATCCCGTGGCAACCGATCATCTGAGACTGAACTGCTAGATTTATAACATTCAAATTAGTTATCTCATAACTACATGTGGATTCCAAATATTGTATCACATTCTAGATAAAAAGACAGTGTTAAACTTTCCGATCGAATAAGCAAACACCCAAGATTTCCCTTTAAGTTCTCAACACTTGAAATTAGTTCAAAAACATTCATCATGTGCCATAGTACCAATGGTCCAGCCGTAGAAGGGTCAAGCCAACGCCTCACATGTGGCACGCCGTACTGCTACAAACCCTAAGGTTTAGAGGCAGTTCAAGACAGTCACATAATCGAGTTAAGGTTTGTTGTCTTCTAGAGGGTCCACCGCGTTACTTGCATGACGTAGAATGTTCTTAAACAACGGAAAAATCCAACTTTTGAAAAAATTTCCGACAGGGGAAAAAGTGAGTTATTGATATCCGTTCGAACTTTTTAACAGTTTCTAAAATTATCTGGAAAAACTTAAACGAAGTTAAATTATCCGATCGAATCAACGAGTCCCCAATACAACCCAGAAAACTCAACACTTGAGTGGAATTAAAAATTCCCAGAAGACTGCAAAAGAACCCAGAAAAGTTACTGTGAAGTAGTGGGCCCCATAATCACTGTTCCGCCGCGTAACCGCGGCCACGTGCGTTGTTTGGCCGCGGTTCCGCGGTCACGTGCGATTTAGGAGACCGTACTTCCCAGTAATTCTTATATTCTCCTGCTTGTTTTTCTGAGTATTTTTAATTCATAAAAAATCACATTTTGGAAAAATTTCCAGAAACTAGGGTATATCGGGTTTTCCGGGTTCGATCGGAATTTAAACTTCGCCTAGACTTCGCCTAAAGCTCTAGCTTGGCTCTGATACCACTGTAAGGTTGCTAGACACATGCACAAGGGTCTACGAGGTATCAACCATGCCCGATTTAAAATTTAGCCGTGCCGAACAACCCAAAGCCGGATCTTTAAACTAGAGATTAGGCGAAAACAAGCATGTTAAACACTTTAACACTAAGTGAGAGGAATTACAACCTTTGTAGATCCGGTCCTTCACTTCTAAAGCTCTGTGTTGAGGTCCCTTCGCTGTGATCATCGTGTTCCGGACTCTCGAGAGGTTCCACGAAGAGAAAGATGCAGTCTTGCTTCCGATCTTCGTTAACAAAGATGATCTACCTTGAAGTTTCATTAACACAAACTAACACTCACTAAATGAAGTGAACACTCTCATCTAAAGGGCAAGGGTGGATGAGGATGATGAAGTAGGATTTTTGCTCTCATTTGTTTTCTATTTCTCACTCATTTTCATCACTTGGATCAAAACTAGAAAGCTTTACTAAGCAAAAGGAAGAAGAAGAAGAACAGGCATCCATTTGTGATGAATAATGAAAATTATGATAAGCTTAGAAATGCAACCATGGTTCAAGTAACCATTGTAGATATTTTACTAGGGTTAAGGGTTTGGGTTGAGTTAAAGAAATATCTTGCAAAATATATTTTCCAAAAACAAAAATGAAAGCTTCTAGAAATTTCTAGAAATGATTAACCCAAATCAAACCCTAACCATGTTTAATCTCCACTAAACATGTTGCATTAATAATCATATCATGTTAAAATATTATATATCACATATATAATATTTATTGTAACAAAATAAAATAATACAATTAACATATATCGCATATATATCAATGTATTACCCGAGTGAGAAAAAGAATCTTTTAGTGAGCTAATATTAGTTAATGTAATTTAATATATCATATATATTATTATACATTAAATTATCGAATCAACACTTGATTCGACAATCGGCTATATCACATACAACCGACTAATATCACATTTTACCGATTCATCGAATCAATACTTGATCCGATGACCCGGCTGATATCAAATATCGTGAGAATAGAATACGGTATCACATATCGCATTATCCTCGGTCCTGCACATATCACATATGTGCCACTACTCCGTTTTTCCTGAGTCAAGAAACCTCTGTGTAGGACTCTAAAGAATCGTTAATACGCCGGTAGTAGGTGATGATCATATCAAACACCCACAAGCTGCAAGCGGTCAACTAAACGTAACAGCCACCCAGGTATTGAGCGCTCAGAAGATCAACAAGCAAGCCTGTACATTCTCCTGTGAATCCAATCAGTAACACTCCCGTACAGTCCGGTCTCGTCGTCTGGTATGTCGCATATCTCGCCTAGGGGTGGTAAACGTCAGACCCCAGTAGCTCGATAAGTCGTGTCGATATGAGGTCTATAACAGTTCGAGAAACTACTGATAACACTTACCAGTAAATCTCAGCAACCCTGGCCAGGGATTTCTAGTTATAGCCAATCGAACACAGCACAACATCAGCTCCCTATACCGGGAGAGACGAATCCCCTCCTATCGCTCATTGCCTCCATGTGATTCGGGACTGTACCCAAAAGCCACCTTTTTGCACGCCCTCTTGGACGTGGTATGATGGAAATCAAAGCATAGTAGGAATCACACAAGACTTTATGACGATCTCGGGTCAACAGACTACTCTGTACCAGTGTCACCGGAGAACTGCCATCTGACGTGAGGTATAATACCATCTGGGAGTTCTCGGTGAGTCCGTCCAGTGTACCCAGTCTCCACTGAGCACCCAAACAACATCCTTGATGTCAAACACCGATGGATATGGGATCATCCATCGCCCATCATATGGGTCAAGATGCGTATACGCTAGTCTACTCTGGTGTATCGATGCCCTATCTCAATACACCCTCGACTTGGAACAGTTATAGGATGTACTCGTCGACTACCGTGGCCCCACTAGTATGATCTCATCATAGTCCCAGTAGTCGAGTACAGATCCTATGGGCTTTATCAACATGTAACATAGAGACAATCAGAGTACATGTTAAGATAAAGTACAACCAGATAGCATACTATCATGTCGAGCAAGAAAATCCTCCCTATATATGTCCAAGCATCCATTACAATATACATCGTATGTACAGTAATGGCCTCTAGGGCATACATATAACTAACAGTATTCCAATATTTGAAACTGGGATTTATAAATTTCTTGATGTGATTCGGTCGTTGGACGTTTGTACGTCAATGATGAGGGTTATTTGGTTGTTTTTGCATGCATAAGCTATATATTCTAACCTATAAGAAATTCGTGTACCGTATCGGTTTTCGTACTGGATTTTAATCGCATTTCGATTGTGTGTTGATATGTAGGTACCTTCGCGTGGACTTCCGAGACGACGAAGCACATCGACTTCGACTAAGCGAGGATTTGGCAGGTGAGTAGATTTATATCAACGGGGGAAGTCGGGTGGATGGCGTATAGCACCCTCGCAACCTTTGATTTGGAAAATTGATATATAAATTATATTTGGAGAAAAGATATGCTACAAACTTACGGATATGATTAAAGGCTTACGGATAGATGATATGAGATTTTACATACATACAAATGAGAATGTGATGTATATGCAAGATGACTTGATGTGAGATATTATTATGATGAAAAGAGAATGTGATGAGATAAGATGATTTGGCTTAATATGTCGATATATGGATGTGAGACATGATATGAGTTTGATATAGATGTGACTTGAGCTATATACGTACGTACGTACGTACATACATACATACATATATATATATGAGAATAAAGAGTGATGTGTTGTACGTGGCCTTAGATCCGTACCCTTGTTTATGATATCGTACGACGGATCATACCATACGAATTATGATATATGATATTTGATACGTACCCTCGATTTTAAGGAGGCTGTAAGACGAACTATACTGTACGAGAAGTATACATGATGATTGATCCGTACTTTTGACTCGGGATTAGTTTAGCCTTTTAGTCTTTTAATTAGTTAAGTAGATGATTAGAATAGGGTTCGAGTCATACTTATTTTCAAAACTAACGAATCGTATACATTTCAAAGGATAAACCGAGGGACGTTACGGATTTCAAACGTATTGCTTTTCTTTAAAAACACCGTAGTCCCTACTTTTCAAAAAAATAAAGATTCGTGCTATTTTAGATACGATATTGTATGGCTTATATATCGAGGTATATCTTAGCTTGTTGCGTCACTAGTTACCTTTCTGCTATGTTCATTTTACCCTCATTGCATTATATATATGCGCACACACACACACATGCGCTTTCATTAGTTGTTATAATATCATCTGCTAGTACACCTGCACAATTATCGATGATGCGCACGTTACACTTACACAGATTTGCTGGCTCACACACATTCATCATCGGTAATTGCCATGCCACTTGCATAGTAGAACTTCCATATCATGATATTATTCATAACCGTAAAATACATTCATTGTTCAGTACTATCATTTGATATGCTTGCATGATATACTTGATATGCTCATATTACTATTCTATGTTTGCATACATCGTACTTATGGTTATATGCAATGAGATACTGTTTTCATGAGATTTCTGGATTTGAGAACCACGGATATATTTCAAAGGAAATTATAAATTGTTTTTAAAATGCGGTTTCTCGTGATGTGATTTCGATACGTCCATCATGAGTTTTCTCGGTTCTGAGATTATTTTCGAGACCCGATTCGAGGAGTTGGACGAACTGTTTGCGGGTACATGGTGGACCCGGTAAGATATCCCGGGGCAAGAAGATTGTGGGGATAACGTTGAGCCTGGCAGGAAGGAGCACTACCTATCGGTGATAGTTTGGACCCGGCGGTTATCCGGAGGATACCGACCGGAGTCGTGAGATGGATATGGGCCGATCCGGACTGACAAAGCCCATAGGCCGATCCGGACTGACAAAGCCCATAGGCCGATCCGAACTGACGGAGCACGAGATATGAGGATTTACATGTCGATGCTGGACACTGGTTTCATGATGTTTCGAATGTCGATGTTGGACACTCAGGTTCCATGATTTTGATGGGTCGTTGATGGACACATGTTGGTTGATATCCTTATACATACAGGCATATGTTTTCATAATGATTTGAGTGTCGATGTTGAACACTCAGGTTCTATGATATTGATTGTGTCATTGATAGACACACGTGGATGATAGACACATGCATACAGGTATATGATTTCAGATGTTTATTTGTATATGTCGTTGGCTTTGACTCTATTGTTGACATATATGCATACATGATCACCCTAGAGATCATAGTATTACCTTCATGATACAGTATGACTTAGAAATCATTGTTTATTCAATTTCTACCTGCTGATGTTTTCTACTCATGAGTTGCAACTCACCCCTATTGTGCCACAGTTTTCTTGCAGGTCCGACCGCTTGGATCAGTAGCGGTATCACTGGCACACAGTTCCTTCAGGGTGTTTGCTTGAGTAGATGGGACACATTGGATCGTCCCCATTTTTATATTATTATTCCTATTGTATCTAGATAAACTCCATCAGTTAGAAACTAAAATTTGTATATTGGTAGATCTAGTCAGACTTGTATTTGCGAGACTTAGAGCGATGGGTGTATGTTCGCTTCTTTGAAATGATGATGTCTTGCCTTATTTATTCTTTCTGTGTTTGATCTTCACCGTAGGGCATCGTATATATGCTTATTTCATGGTTGTGATTCCGCCAATTGGCGAAGAGCTAGCTCCTGTTTAGGGATACCTATATATATTACTTGTATGTGGTTTTGTATCAAAATATAAAAGGGAGGTGCTGCCCAAATTTTTAAAGACGAAAAATGTTTTCAACTATAGTATAATCCACTTGCACTTTTATGTATCATACCTTTACTTTAAAAACTTCACCTCTATTATTTCCCTAAAAAGATTTAGATTTCTGGGTTTTGGCTTACTTGAATTAGGTTTGGTCCTATAAACTTCATATGATTCAAGTGCCAGTCACGTGCCTTTTTCCGTGTCGTGACAGAGGCGGGGCAGGTCCAGGCGAGTCCGCTCACGAGTTGGCAATGCGAGGGGTGAGTTAGGTGAGACGAACTGGAGCGAGGCAACATCGAGAAATTTGTAAACCGATCCGCTTCCCCAACTCGGCTAGATGAGGCGAGTCGACTCGCTCAAGTCGAGGCGAATAAAATTCTCCTTGTTGCGAAGCGAGACGAGTTGTCGTCGACTCGTCTCATTTGCCAAGCCTAGGGTAGAGGAAGGAGAAAGAGGATCAAGAAAAAACAAAAAACAAGATAAATATAGCAGTTTTACTGATAAATGTAGTAGTCTTGTAAATAGATACAGCAGTTTTACTATAAATATAATACTTTATACATAAATATAGTAGTTTCAGTATAAATGTAGTAGTTTCCATATAAATATAGTAGTTTTACTATAAAAGGTAGTAATTTATGAAATAATTGTGGTAGTTTCAATAAAAGGCGGAATTGGAATTAAAAGGATTAGGGAGTTAAATTAAGAAATCTTTAAAATTAAGGAGTTTTTAACAAGTCCTTTTTACATAGAGTTTTAGATACATTTTCCCCAAATTTTATTCTTATTCAAATTGTCATATATATCTTTTCTTCATATTATATATATATATATATATATATATATATATATAAAAAGGCCATAGGAGGGAATTTCCTCCTATGGCATTACACCTTCCCTCATTTTTTTCCGACGATCGGCATCCATCATCTTCATCATTATCATCTAAGATGTGGGTACACCAAATTTCATTTGATTCTACAATATTTTCACTGTTGATTTAGTGGGTTCAAATTCAATGGTTTACCGACAACATAACTTTTTATATTACTAAATCAACGGTGAAAAATTTGTAGAATCATATGAAATTTGGTGTACCCACATCTTAGATGATAACGATGAAGATAATGGATGTCGATCGCCAAAAAAAATGAGAGAGGACGTACTTTTTCGACACCATAGGAGGAAATTCCCTCATATGGCATCTTTCCTCCATTATTCTTTATATATATATATATATATATATATAGATATATATATATAAAGAGAGAATAATGTAGGAAAGAGGCCATAGGAGAGAATTCCCTCCTATGACGTCGAAAAAATACACCATTTTATCCGACGATCGGCACCCATCATCTTCATTCTTATCATTGAAGATGTGGATACACCAAATTTCATGCGATTCTACCGCTTTTTCACTGTTGATTTCGTGGGCGCAAAATTAACGGATTATGGATGATAAAACTTTTTATATTGCTAATTCAATGATGAAAAAGTGACACAATCATATAAAATTTGGTGTATCCACATTTTATATGATAAAGATGAAAATGATGGGTGCCGATCATAGGATAAAATCCTGGAGAGTGTATTTTTTGGCAACATAGGATGAAATTCCATCCCCATGCCACATTTCCTCCATTATATATATATATATATATATATATATATAGAGAGAGAGAGAGAGAGAGAGAGAAAGAGAGATAAGATTCTTAAAGTGAGATGGAAAAATCCAACCATCATCCATCAATCAAAATCAAAATGACGATCAGTTCCATACATCTTGTTTCACATGTCAATCAATTTACGTGTACAAAAATTTAGATGATTTAGACACTTCTAAGGCTTGGATATAACGGTCGCAAATGGATGGTTGTTAAAGCATCGTAAAAATTGCATAACATTGCACACCCTTGATGCATGACTTACAAGCCTTTAATTGTCTAATTTTTTATACATACATATATTTTGACGTGTAGAACATGATGTAAAAATTCGATCGTCAATCCAACAGTCAGATTATTCCATCTCATTTTAAAAATCTCATCTCACCATCTCACGCTATCACTACCCTATCCTATGTGTGTGTGTGTAAGAGAGAGAGAGAGAGAGAATAATGAAGAAAAAAGGCCCTTGGAGGCTTTTTCGTTAGGGTGCGTCCAAAATATATATCCTCCACGATTTTTTCGACGAGGCATCCATCATCATCATATTTATCATGTAAGATGTGGATACACCAAATTTCACGTGATTCCGCCACTTTTTCACATTGAATTAGCTATGTAAAAAGTTCTGCTGTCGATAAATCGTTAATTTTGCACCCACTAAATCAACGGCGAAAAAGTGATGGAATCACATGAAATTTGGTATCCACATCTTACATGATAAAGATGATGATGATGGGTGTCGATAGTTGAAAAAGACCATGATGGGTGTATTTTTTCGACGCCATAAGAGGAAATTCACTTCTATGGCATCTTTCCTCCATTATCCTTATATATATAGAGAGAGTTGATCCTATTAGATCCGACATCGTTCTTATTTTGAGGTTTACTTCTCAAACACATAACCCGTCGTGTTTTTCACCGTTCCAAACCAGTCATCGTGATCTACGTGTTTTAGATAGGTTATGTATCAAATTTTACTAGATTTAAAAACCTCTAACACATCCATCAAGCCATCTTGTTTTTCATACGTCGCAAAGCCGTAGGTTTTTTTAGTCTGTTTGATAGATTAGTTAGAAGTCTTTAAATCTCATAAAATTTGATGCATGACCTATCTAATATGTAGATGACGATGACGAGTTCGGATCGGTGAAAAACACGATGGATTGTATTTGACAAGTTGACCTCAAAATAAAAAATAAGGCTGAGACTCGTAGGATCACCCTATATATATATAGAGAGGGGGGGAGGGGTTTCTACGACACTAAATCAATGTTGAGCTATATAAATAGCTTGGAACACATCGGATCATCTCTCTCTCTCTCTCTCTCTCTCTCTATATATATATATATATATATATATATATGGAGAATGAAGGAAAGGTTCCTCTAATAGCGTCGAAAAAATAAATTCTTCATGATCTTTTTCGACGATCGGCGCACATCATCATCTTTATCTTGTAAGATGTGGATACATCAAATTTCATGTGATTCCATCACATTTTCACCGTTGATTTAGTGGGTGCAAAATTAACGATTTACCGACAATAGAACATTTTACATAGCTAATTCAATGGTGAAAAAATGGTGGAATCACGTGAAATTTGGTGTATCCATATCTTACATGATAAATATGATGATGATGGACGCCTCATCGAAAAAAATCATGAAGAATATAGATTTTTGATGCAACCTAATGAAAATGCTTCATAGAACCTCCTTTTTCATTATATATATGTATGAGAATAATGGAGAAAAGAGACCCTAGAAGGTTTTTTCGTTATGTGGCATCGAAATCTACATCCTCCACTTACTAAATCAATGGTGGAAATGTTTTAAAATCACATGTAAGTTGGTGTATCGGCATATTAGACGATGAAGTTCAAGATGGACGGTGCCGATCATCGAATAAAATGGTGGAGGACAGAGATTTCGACACCACTTAACGAAAAAACCTCCTAAGGCCTCTTTCCCCTCCCCTCCTCCTCCTCCTCTCTCTCTCTCTCCCTCTCTCCTCTCTCTCTGTATGTATGTATGTATATTAGAATAATGGAGAAAATGTGCCATAAGAAAGAATTTACTTCTATGGTGTCGAAAAAATACTTTCCACGATTTTATCCGACGATCGGCACCCATCATCTTCATTCTTAGATGATACACCAAATTTCATGTGATTCTACCACCATTTCACTGTTGAATTAACAATGTAAAAAGTTCTATTGTCGGTAAACCGTTAATTTTGCACCCACGAAATCAACGGTGAAAAAATGGTAGAATCATATGAAATTTGGTGTATCCACATCTTAGATGATAAGGATGAAACTGATGGGTGCCGATCATCGGAAAATTGGTAGAGGGTGTATTTTTTCGACGCCGAAGGAGGAAATTCCCTCCTACGGCATCTTTCCTACATTACTCTCTCTCTCTCTCTGTGTGTGTGTATATATATATATATATATATATATATATATATATATATAGAAAGAGAGACAGAGATGAGTGATCCATTGCAAACCGGTCCGTATTGTTTTAAAACGGAAACTCTCGATCCACGACATATTTGAACGATCTGAAACGTTCATGTTGAACACCTTACCCTCAAATGTATGTGTACGAAAAATCAAAGGATTTGAAGACATCTAGCTATGCATCGGATGAACTTTATGTTGCATTATCGAAAGACGTTCATTTTTGCACCCATCGATCCATGGCTAGAGGGCTTCAAATCATTTGATTTTTCATACACATATATGTGATCAGCTTGAACAGATCGGATCATTAAAATATGTCGTAAATCAGGAGTTTCCATTTTTAAAAAACGCGAACGCGGGAACTCTCGTTCTACGATATATTTTAACGATCCGATCTGTTCAAGTTGATTATCATACCCTCAAATGTATGTGCATGCAAATTCAAAGTATTTAAAGATTTTTAACCTATGCATCGGATGAAGTTTATATTGCATAATCGAAAAACATTCATTTTTGCACCCATCGGTGCATAGATTAAAGGTCATTAAATCATTTGATTTTTCATGCATATACATTAGAGGGTATGTAGATCAACTTAAACGGATCAGATAAAATATGCCGTAGATCGAGAGTTTCCGTTTTTAAAAAACGCAGACCGGTTTGCAATAGATCATTCCTCTCTCTCTCTCTCTCTATATATATATATATAACATTGTTTGGATAACTAAATTGATTCCGGAGGCAATTGCAAATTGCCAAGTTGGCTCTCATATAATTTAATCAACAATCAGAGAATGAATTGTACAATGCTTTTCATGAAAACTTACGATGGCATTTTCTATACATTCAAAAAAAATTTAAAAAGGAGATTTTCAAATAAACCTACACCTTAAAAACGGAAAATTGCTAGGAAATTTTGCAGATTAACTCCATGAATTTAGATTGCGTCTGAAAAAATTATTATGCATAAAGCATATAGTTTCCATAAAATCAAATTTATATAACAATAAAAAAAGTAGCTCTAAACAACCATAACTAATCATCCATGCTTCATTAGTAATAATTTAACTAAAAGATGGAAATTCCAGAAGGTAGCTCAAAGCAATTAATTATCTCTAAGATCCCTAACAAAAAATTCTAAAGCAATCAAGACATTAGACCTCTCAATCCTTACCTTAAAAATATATCATATATGAACCCTACAAACTACCCTGAACTCTTCTTTGCCATCTCTTGTTCCTCTTCTTTTTCCTCATCGACAAAACAAATTGTTTAGCAATTCACCTTCCAATCAACTGGCCGTTCGTAGGATACATTCCTTGCATCTTCCTTCAATCCGACCATCTCCATGACTAGTGCACCAATGTGCTCTGCGTCAGTTATTACACCTAAATCTTCAAAGGCCAAAATCGCTACGACAGCTTTTTGAATATAATAATTGCATTCCTCAGCACTCACATAACTTCGGAGTAATGGTGCAGCAGCAGCAGAGACATGAAAACCTAAATAAAGAAAGTAGTTGAAAACCTAAATAAAGAATCAGACTTAACATATTAAGCCCAGTTTCGTATCTGCAGGCATGGATTAGTACATGGTCCTCACTTGGTAACCATCAAATTGATACGACTAATTTATCAGTAAATAAAAATAACTATTTACATATAATATTAATGCATTTTCAGGAATCTGATGACTTTATCAAGCTATGGACTAAAGTAATTGTTTGCATCAAAGACTTCATGTTCAGATTTTTCCAAATGGAACCTTGTTTTCTTCACCCAAGGAGGAGTCTCAGATTGTTCCTTCTTGGCTAACTTTGCCAGACTTGCCTCCAAATTATTATAACAAGGACATGTTGAAATCTATAGTGAAGCCAATAGGCTCCTTGCTCTTTAATAGATCCGGCTACTGCTTCATGTTCAAGAACTGATAGAGCACGAGTATGTGTTGAATTGGATTTAACTAAACCATTGCATGAAAAGTTTTGGATTGGTACTTCTACAAGCAAGAGAAATTACTCAGAATTTAAATTCAGATCAAGATTCTTTGCAGGAGAATAAAGGAAAATCTGCCATTATTGATGTCTCTCCTCAAAGTAAGATGAATTCAGTGAAAAAACAGTTGAGTGCTCTGAATCTGAAACCAAGACCCTTTAATTAAGGAAAGCTGGTATAAATATAGGAAAGGATCAGAATGTGGCCATTCAAATGCAAGAGATTGCTCAGGAATTGGATCAAATTCATCAGCAACAAGCTCAGTTTCAAGCTCATCTGAATCATACTATGACAACTGATAAGAAACAATAAGTAAACTCGATCAATCTTATTAAGAGATAAATCATCTCAATTTATACACCTAATAACATAACTAACTGATAATTAATAATCATAACAATCTAACACACTAATTATAATCCCAACAATATAAATCAAAACTTATCTGATTTATGATAACCATAATATCTAATACATTTATATTCAACGGCCTCCTTCAAACTCACAGTGGTTAACCGAGTTTGAATAATATCTTAAACCAAAATATGCAACTTGTACAACGACGGAGAAGAACGGATCTAAAGCATCAAGCATGCCGAATAATCTGTGGTCTCTAAAGTGGAAGTGCTAAAGGACGAAGATCATGCTAGTAGAAGCCGTGATAAGAAAAAGAATAGCTGAATTGGACGGAAGAAGATCATGCTGCTAGAAGACGTCATAAAAAAAGAATAGATAAGATAATAAAATCTGTGTTGCTCAGATTTGATCTCAATGGAGGCTGATGATGATGATCCATAGATAAAGATAAAACCTATAACCGGATATTGTTGTAGAATTTATTTATTTTGGATCAATAGACTAAAAATATAATGAACGGTAAATTTTGGATCGAGCCATTAGCTCTAATACCGTGATAAGAAAGCAAAAAGCTCGATCAAATGTTATTAAGAGATAAATCTTCTCAATTTATATACCTCATAACATAACTAACTGATAACTAATAATCCTCACGATCTAACACACTAATCAAAATCTCAACAATATAAATCAGAACATATCTGATTTATGATAACCATAATATCTAATACAGTTATATTCAAATATCTCATAATCTAACAACAATTGCTGACAATATGCTCTTGGGACAAATTCAATTTTCTGATCAAACTCCAGCTCAGCAGCAAGAACATCATGCTCAGCTGACACCAGATGCAGGCAATCTCATTTCATCATCAGAGAAACAATCTAAAAGTCTCTAAAAATCAGTTGAGAATCTCAAAAAGAGTGGAATTCAAAGCTACATCTATCTCTAATGAGGAAGCAAAAGATGCACATTATCCTTTTTTCTCATTTGAACACATGATCTCTCTAAAAGATCAATTCCTGAAAGAAGGAAAAGAAGTTATCCAGAAAACAAACAAATATCTTGATCAGATTAAGAGGAAAATATCCTGTGATTCTCAGCAAGGTGATATAAACACTGATTTGGATAAAAGGCCTGTTAAGCCCAAAAAGCAGCAAATGCTAGTTGCTCCAAAAAGAACTAGCCTAAGACCTCTTAAGGTCCCAAAAAAGTTCTATGATTCTTCTTAACTCATGTCATGATGAACCTCTGCTTTTGGAATTTGAAAGGAATAGCTAACCCCCAAACTCAGCATAGGTTTCTCACTCAAGAAAACTAGATTTCTGACTTCTGTGTCATTAGAACCTCTAACAGATTTTTCCCAAGCTATTTATATAGCTCAGCATTTGATATGCGACGGATTATGTGTTTGAGAAGTGGACCTCAAAATAAAAAATGAGGCCGGACCTCATAGAATCACTCCCATATATAGGGAGTTGATCCTGTTAGGTCTAACCTCATTCTTATTTTGAGGTCCGGTTCTCAAACACACAATCTGTTGTGTTTTTCACCGATCCGAACTAGCTATCGTGATCTACATATGTTAGATAGGTTATATATCAAATTTTACGAGATTTAAGGCCGGTTTGGATGAGCTTATTTTAAGTGATTATTTGCCAAGTGATTATGACAAATAAGTTTGGTGTTTGGATGATTTTGTATGAAAAGTGATAGATAAGTGATTATTGAGTGTAAAATGACCAAAAGGGCGTATCATTAATACCATTTTGAAATTTGGATGAAAATATAAGGGGTATTATGGTTTATTATTTGGTCAACTTTGCAATTCCATAATCGCTTATGAAATAAGCTATGCATCCTAGCTTATTTTAAGTGGGAAAAGATGTCATTTTTAAGTGAAAACACATAATTCAAGACAATAATCACCTATCTCAAAGATGCATCCAAACAAACTTATTGATGCGGGACCCACATTGATGGAAAAAATAAGTGATTTTGTTGACCAAATTTTTTTGTATCCAAACATAAAAACAAGATGGCTTGATTGATGTGCTAGAGTTCTCTAAATCTCATAAAATTTGATACATAACCTATCTAACACACGTAGATCATGATGACTGGTTCAGATCGCTGAAAAACACAACGGGTTGTGTGTTTGAGAAGTGGACCTTAAAATAAAAATAAGATCGGACCTAATAGGATCAGCTCCCTATATATAGAGAGTGAGAATAATGAAGAAAAGGCCATAGGAGGCTTTTTTGTTAGGTGGCGTCAAAAATCTACATCCTTCCCGATTTTTTTGGACGATCCATCATCATCATCGTTATCATGTAAGATGCAGATACACCAAATTTCATGTGATTCCACCACTTTTCACCGTTCAATTAGTAATGTAAAAAGTTCTATTGCCGGTAAACCGTTAATTTTGCACCCACTAAATCAACGATGAAGTGAAGGAATCACATAAAATTTGGTGTATCCACATCTTACATGATAAAGATGACGAAGATGGGAGGTGATCGTCGAAAAAACTCGTGGGGTGTATTTTTTCAACGCCATAGGAGGAAATTCCCTCTTACAACACCTTTCCTCCATTATCCTTTTTACATATGTGTGTGAGAATAATGAAAAAAGAGGCCCCAGAAGGATTTTTCGTTAGGTGGCGTCAAATATCTATACCCTCCATTATTTTTCTCGACGATAGGCGTCCATCATCATTTTTATCATGTAATATGTGGATACACCAAATTTCATATGATTCCACAACTTTTTCACCATTGAATTATCAATGTAAAAAGTTATATTGTCGGTAAACCGTTAATTTTACACCCATTAAATCATCAGCAAAAAAGTGATGGAATCACATGAAATTTGGTGTATTCATATTTTATATGATAAAGATGATGATGAGTGCTGATCGCCAAAAAAAAAAGTCACGGAGGGTGTACTTTTTCGACGCAAAAAAAGGAAATTCTCTTCTATGGCACCTTTTCTTCATTATCCTATATATATATATATATATATATATATATATATATATATATATATATAATCGACGATCGCCACCCATCATCGTCATCTTTATTATATAAGATGTGGATAAACCAAATTTCATATGATTCCATCACTTTTTCAAAGTTGATTTAGTGGATGCAAATTAACAGTTTACTGACAATAGAACTTTTTACATTACTAATTCAACGATGAAAAGTAGTAGAATCACATAAAATTTGGTGTATCCACATCTTACATGATAACGATGATGATAGGTGCCGATCGTCGGAAAAACTCGTGGAGGATATAAATATTTGACGCCACCTAACGAAAAATTCTCGTAAGGCCTTTTTTCTTCATCATTCTCTCTCTACACACACCGACATTCATATCTCAACCTGGTTTCAGGTACATCCTCGATGTCCTCACCTTCGACTCCACAAACGTCAACTACGTTTTCAACACAAACTTCTCTAACAACCTCAAAGGCGATGACTTCTCTGAGATATTTGATTTCCTCGGCGCTGGAATCATCAACTCCGATCAAAAATCATGGAGATTTCAAAGAAAGAAAGCTCACAACTTAATGTTCACACCAAAATTCCATTCATTTGAAGTCGATGCAAGAAAAATCAAGATTGACAAGCCTAAACCCAAACTAAGATGAAAATAATAAATCCTTGGACCTTCAAGATGCCCTTTTGAGAAAAGTTTTGATATAACTTGCATATTGGTTTTTGGTTTGGATCCGGGTTAACTTTCTACCAAGTTTGAACCCGTAAGAACTCTGTAGACACTATAAGCTCAGCATTAACTTGGTTCTTCTACTTGGTATCCACGACCCCTAATGTTGAGACCAAGATCCTACATGAACTAAAAACACAAGGCTCCACCAATCTCAACAATCTCACCAACCTGCATGCATCATTTCTTGAATCATAAAAGCTCTATCCTTCAGTGGCCCAGTCCCATTTGAACACAAAGGAGACTTGAAGCCCGACATTTTACTAAGTGGGGTATTATAGTTCATGATAAGAGAATGATATTGCCCTCTTATTACACCAGGCTAAAATGGAAGGGATCTAGGGTAAAGGATGCTTGCAGTTCGAACCTGAAAGATGGATTTCTTTGGATTCCGATAGGATTCAGATTCGACATGAACCATCGTATAAGTTGTTTGCATTTAACACAGGGTCGAAAACTTGTTTGGGGAAGGAGATTGCATTTACGCAGCTAAAGGTGATCGATACAACAATGACGAGTAGATTCGGTGTTAGGGTTGATGAACACTTTGTCGCTCACCTGAAGATGTCTATAATTTCGCATATGAACGATGGGTTCATGGTGAAGGTTATGAAAAGGGACGATTAGCTCAGTTGTTAAAGAAATGATAATTAACAAATTAATCATAGTTGTCTACTTCTAACTTCTTAGGCCTTGTTTGGTCACGGAGTTACGGTTTTCTAAACCATGGTTTCGTTGGGTTTTGAGGCTAAACTCTAAATATTGTAACCGAGGTCCGTTTGGCAACCAAAATAGAGCTTCTCAAACTGCAATTTCAAAGGTCTCGAACCCTTTGTTTACAACTCCAAAATGACCGGAGTTTCGCAAAGTTTCAAGATGCTCTCTTTTATAAACGAAACTTTGGTTTAAGACTACATTGCCAAACGACCCTAAGCATTGCTAAACTCCATTTCTACGAAACTACGGTTTGCACCGTTTAACTTAAACCAAACCGGAGTTTCAGAAACCTTGTGGCCTAACTAGGCCTTAAAAGATGCACTCATTTCTTATTTATCTTTTAGTATAATTTCCCTCAACCAACTCAACATTTGCATTTCAGATGAAAACAAATTGTACATTTCAATCATTCAATAGCCAATTTAAAATGCAACTAACTACAATCCACATGACATGAATAAAAATCCAAACTTTGGCCATGCATTTAATAGAATTCAAATGATAAATATCAATTTGTTGTTTTTTTTATAAAAAAAAGGAAGAAAAGAACTCGAAATAAACAAAGACACCTCAAGTTCTTCTTCCGCTCTACTCATCCAACTGCTTGAGCTCGGCCTTCAGCTGCTCCATCTTCAACCCCATCGATCGCCGCAAAGCCATCCTCTCCTTCTCCTCCAACTTCTCCAGCAGCCCATCAAACTTCTTCAGCACATCATTCACCGCCTCTCGAGCGCACTCCGCCTCCTCATCGAAGTAAACGGTCTCCTTCGACTCCAAAGCGGCATCGATCTCCTCTCGAGCATCGGCGAACTTGAGGTTGATCTCGTCGATCTCGTTGTTGTGGTCGACGCTGGTGGCGAAATCGCGGCGGGTTTTGTTGATGAATTGGATTGAAGCTATCGAGGGGGAAAGGGGCGAAAGATGGGATCTTGATGAAAAAGTTGTGGGTTCTGGGTGAGATTGGGAGATGATGAGGTTTAGGGATTTGGGGATTTTGGAGATGAGATTGAGGGATCGAGCGATTCCTCGCATCATTTTTGGGAGCTGCCTGCGTTTGTGTATTTTTGGTTTTGTTGAGGTTATTTGTGGGGGATTAATGGGCTGAGCCTTTACCTTTAAAAACAGCACATCTCACATAAGGGTACAGAGAATTAGGCCCAGTTTGCCAGCTAGTTTCCAAACCCCAGATTCACACGTGTGGGCCGAATGAAAATTTCGAAAAAAATAGGGGGCTCCGTAAAGTTTTCTCAGCATTTAGAGAGGTGAAGAGAGGGCCAGATGCAAATTTACATAAATCCAGGGGTGGAGCTAAATTTGCAGGGATCTTTTCCGCCTGTATTCTAAGTTAGAAGGGCAAATACACATTAATTTAGAACCCGGAGCCTGAGGCTAATTTTTAGCGCTAAACAACAAAAAATTACCGGATCTGGAGACATGCGGACAGCTTTCTTAATATATATAATAAAAGAAGGCTAAATTGCAGTAAATAGGCTTTAACTTTACCACTAATTTCGAACAGTAAATACCTTTTACTTTTTAAAACCAGCACTTTTACCCTCCTCAATTTCAATTTATTTCCATAAATCTCTCAATTTAATTATTTATTTTTTAAATAGCTTTTTCTCATTTTCCGTATTTAATTAGCTACATCTTCATCATTTCTACTTTCACTTGAACCGCTACTTCTTTTCTTTTCATTCTCAACATTTATAAATTCAAGAGAGAACTCATATTAGGCATGCTTCGAAAATATCTTGATAAAGATTGCACTGTATTATTTTTTCTTTTTCGGCTTCATAATGGATCTGGAACAAAAAAAATTGAGATGTAAAATGATTTTTTTCTTTTGCGAAAATAATGATTTTTCAAGATGAAGCTATTGTCAGTATTTTATCCACATTTAATTAAACAAAATGTATTTTGGAAACACTGTGGATAATTGTGAATTAAATAAATAAAAATGAGATTTTTTTAAAACTAAATATATTAATGAAGGGCGTTTTGGGAATCAATTATAGATAGGGGAAATGCCAATTTTAGAATGTTACGGGTCCCACTATTGAAGCTAAAGTTAAAGGTATTCCTATAATTTAGCCTTATCTAAAGCACTCTGCAAAATGAAAATGAGTAAAAGTTTAGGTATTCCACTTTTGTTTTGCAAGCTCCTTAATTTAAATTTTATTCTCTAATACAATTAAAAACCTATTTATCTGAAGTGAATTTGATTCAGAAGTAGAGTGGTAATAGCATGTATGTCTTTTTTTTTAATGTATATTTAACTGCATTTATTTTCTCCAATGCATTTAATAAAATATGCTATAGTCCTTTTTATATGCTCACCCTTAATTATTTTAGTATTATTTGTTATATTATATTATTATGGTTGTAATAGTGGAATTAGTACAAAAAAGTGGTATTAGCGAAATAAATAATAGAATTTTATAGAATTTTTGTTATTATCTAATTTAACGTATATGTCTATATTTACGGTCTGTAGTACTCTACTAAGCTAGGTAAGAAACAACTTTTAGTAGCTTTTTTTTTATATGCACACCCAATTAGCTTATTCTACTCTTCATATTAGATATAGCAGAAATGGGTTGTGATGATGCTCGATATCGGTGATCTCCCAGATCATAACACGTGGCAGATGATGTGTCCCAGGGCATGCAAGAAATGACCTACAGTGGCCGACCAGACCACTCCTGTGGTCGTCCCACAAACAGGCGCTGGCTCACCTCCGAGCCCTCAGCACAATTGGCATCCTCGGCCTCACAACTCGTCTCCGGGCTACTACGGAACCAAGATATCTCGGCTTTCCCGCTCGTTCGCGAGCTCTCCCGTCGAGGTCATCTTCCTCGGTCTCATCTGTAGGGTTCCTAGACACCCTAATGAGGTCTCACAAGGCATCAACCATGCCAATTTCAAATTTTAACGGTGCCGAGAAACTCTAGAACGGATCGTTGGCTAGATTTCTAGGCGAAACAAAAACCTAGTTAACACTTAACTACAAGTAAACGGAAATACAACCTTTGTAGATCCGGTGCTCCACCTCCATAGCTCCGCAACGAAGTCCCCTCACTGTCCAAATGAATTCCCGGGCTCTAGCGTCGGCTTTGTCGGAGAAATGGCGAGCTAGGTCGTCGATGTCCATGCCGAAGATGATCTACGTCGAGGCATCGCTAGATCAAGCTCCAACTTCACCAAGTCAAGAAACTTGTGAAGAAAACACACTCTACTACTTGGCAAGAGGTAGAGGATGAAGAAATAGGAAGTGGGTAGACTTTAGAATTGGATTTCTCACTCTTTTTTCTCACTTTGCCATTAAAGCTTTCAAGCTTTTTGTTGAAGTGAAGAAGAAGAAGAAGAAGAAGATGAAGAATATGATAAGTGTTTTTTTTTAAAAACAAAAGTAAATCAATACTTATCATAATCATAACCATGGTCAAGTGTAGAGAATAAACTAGGGTTAGTGGGAATGGTTAGGGTTAAGCATGAGACAAAATGGTCACTTGGTCAAAGTCTTCAAGAAGCTTCAATATGAAACAAAATTAGCCACCATTTTCTCTTTATGCCTTTTCTAATTATTTCCAAAATGAATAAATAGATAAATAAATAAGAAAAGGAAATAAAACCCTAATCATAAGTTTAACCATGGTTTAATTCTTTAGACTTAACCAAGTAAACATGTATCATCAAACATGATACAATAATATGCACAAAAAGTATATCACATATACAACTTGTACATCCAAGTGAGAAAATCCTTTAAAGTGAACCAATACTAGTTAATGCAAAGTAATATATCTAATATATAATTATACATTGAATCATTAAATCAACACTTGATTTAACGATCCGGTCATATCGCATATAACCGACTAGTATCCTATGTATCGGCTTATCGAATCAATACTTGATTCGATAACTAGGTTATATCGCATACAACCATTCGACACATTGTTCGCGAGAATGAAATACGGTATCACATACATGTATTATTCTCGGTCCCGCACATATCTCATATGCGCTCCTATTTCGTTTCGCTTGAGCCAGGAAACCTCTGTGTAGGACTCTAAAGACTCGTCAATACGCCGGCAGCGGATGATGATCATATCAAACACCCACAAGCCGCAAGCGGTCTGCTAAACGTAACGGCCACCCGGGTATTGAGCGATCTGAAGATCGACGAGCAAGCCCGCTCATACTCCAGTGAATCCAACCAGTAACACTACCGTACAGTCCGGTCTGATCGTCTGATATGTCGCATATCTTGCCTAGGGGTGGTATACGTCAGACCCCAATAGCTCGATAAGTCGTGTCGATATGAGGTCTATAACAATTCGAGAAACTACTGGTAACACTTACCAGTAAATCTCAGCAACCCTGGCCAGGGATTTCCGGTTATAGCCAATCGAACACAGCGCAACATCAACCCCCTATACCGGGAGAGACGAATCCCCTCCTATCGCTCATTGCCTCCATGTGACTCGGGACTGTACCCAAAAACCACCGTTTTGCACGCCCTCTTCGACGTGGTAAGATGGAAATCAAAGCACAGTGGGAACCACACAAGACTCTATGACGATCTCGGGTCAACAGACTACTCTGTACCAGTGTCACCAGAGAACTGCCATCTGACGTAAGGTATAATACCATCTGGGAGTTCTCGGCGAGTCCGTCCAGTGTACCCAGTCTCTACTGAGCACCCGTATATCATCTCCGATGTCAAACACCAATGGATATGGGATCATCCATCGCCCATCTGTATGGGTCGAGAAGGTACACGTTAGTCTACTCTGGTATATCGATGCCCCGTCTCGATACACCCTCGACTAGGGACTTTGAAGGATGTACTTATGGACTACCATGTCCCCACTAGTATGATCCGCATCATAGTCCAGGTAGTCAAGTACACATCCTAAGGGCTTTACCAACATGTAACAGAGAGACAATCAGTATACACGTTAAGGTAAAGAGCAACCAGATAGTATACTATCATGTCGAGCAAGAAAGTCCTCCCTATATATGTCCCAGCATCCACTACAATATACATCCTATATACAGTAATGGCCTCTAGGGCATACATATAACTAACAATCTCCCACTTGCACTAGGGCCATCTGTAGCAGTGGTTGTAGTATCTCATACTCAACCATCCCATAAAAATCTCTCTCTGGGAATAGGCCTTTGTGAGTGGATCCGCTGTGTTGTCCTCTGAGTCTACTCTCCTGTCCTCGATCCCCTGGAGATCAACCATCTCCATGATCAGGTGATACTGCCTTAGAATATATCTGGATCACTGATGGGACCTGCGTTCCTTAGCATAAGCCACAACTCCATTGTCACACAATGGGAGGAACATAGTTCATCTCATGAACCAATATACACCCAAACAGCCTCTTTGGTAGCATCTTAAGTAGCGATGTATCCAGCCTTTATCGTCTAGTGTGTCACGGTATCTTGTTTGGAACTCTTCCAACATACCGTCCCTTTACTGAGGGTAAAGACAATGCCTGTGACTGACATTCAGTCGTCTTTATCACCCTGGAATCATTCCAGTGATTCTCCCCAGGGTCGATTGATACCATCTCACTACAGCTAGTGAGAATCCTAACATCCAATTAAATCTATCTCATAGATCCAAAATCCAGGATTTAGTAGGTATCACTTTGATCCTATATGGAGAATCCTAGTGATAAGCGGAGATTGACCGAGCGTAGCATAAGAAACTCTTTTCTTATCAAGAGTATGTCATCCACGTACTCTATGAGGATCACTACCATACTCCCTACTACCTTTTTGTATATACAAGGTTCATCTACCATTTTGATGATGTCAACTTCTTTGACTAATCCATCAAAACAGATGTTCCAACTCCGCGATGCCTGCTTTATCCTATAAAGCATCTTGCACACGTTTCCGTTGCTCCCACTGTCTACGAGGCCCTCTGGCTGTGTACTTATAGACGCACTCTTCTAAAACATCATTTAGAAAAGCTGTCATGACACCCAACCACCAGATATCGTAGTCATGGTATGTAGCCGTGGTAAGTAGGATCTGAATGGACTTAAGCATAGCCACTGGAAAAGGTTTCATCATTATCCAAGCCTGGTCGATGACGAAAACCCTTAACAAGTCTAGCTTTGAAAGTCTCAACTTTTCCATGTACACCAAGTAATCTTCTCAAGATATACTTGCTCCTGATGGGGATTTAACCCTTCAGATATAGCAACTAAAGTCCATACTTTGTTGGTGTATAAGGATTCCATCTCAGATCACTAAGCATCCAGCCATTCTTACAGAGTCCCACTCCTGATGGCCAGCTCGAAACTAGTTGGGTCATCATCTTATGATGCAATCCTCGCTCCCACTGTCATAGAGAAACCGAAGTATCTCTCAGGTGGGTGAGGAACCCTACTAGATCGGCGGAGAGGCTGAGGTTCGTTGGAATCTACTGAATCCTTTGGTTCTACCAAATCATCTGCTGTTGTTTGTATAGCTGGAACCTTTCCAGTTGTACATAACAGATCTTGCCTCGAGCTTGTCCGGATTTTTCTTTTCAGATATAGGCTGGACAACCCCAAATCTCAACTAACTTGAGAGATGGGCTCTTCCCTTATCATATCAAATATGAAGTGGTAGGCAACTGATTTGATTTGAACCCTATTCAATAGGTATGCAGCTTCTCAAGTGCATAACTCCCAATAAGGAAACAGGTAACTCAGTATTACTCATCATAGAGCACACCTTATCATATAGGGTGTGATTGCTCCACCCCGATTTACCATCATGCTATGGTGTATACGGAGGAGTAATGCTGAGAGAGAATCTCATTCTCCTTTAGAATAATCCAGGATTTCCGTGCTTAAGTATTCTCCTTCTTGATCGCATCAAAGGACATAATACTTATACCCGTATTTTGGTTCTCTACTTCTAACTTATATTCTGTGAATATCTCAAAAGGTTCGGACTCATGTTTCAACAGGAACATATGACTGCATCTTGAGAGATTATCAGAGAATATAATGAAGTATAAAGAACCAGTCCTGGCATTTGTAGACTGGGGACCTACATACATCAACATGTATCATCCCAAGAGTTCACTAACTCTTTCTCTGTTTCCAGTAAACGGAGCTATGGTCATCTTATCTTTGTGACATGACAGGCAAGTTTCATAAGATGTAAATTCAAACAGATTTAAATATGCATCTAAATGTAACTTCAGCTAGTCGGGTCGCATTGATATGACCTAGTCTACAATGCCTCAAGAAGGATTCGTTCATTTCTGAACTCTTCCTCTTGTGTGTGATCCGTATACTAAGAACTGTAGTTTGATTTAGAACATCAATGCTTTTAGATAACGTGCCTGAACCGATCAACTTTTGATATAGGAAATGTTCAAAACATTATCCAACAATACAAAATTTTATCGTTTCTTTACTAATAAAGAGACAGATATGATTTTGTATATCAGGTTCGGTATCTAATAACATTCGTTCAGAATCAATGTATTGGTAATACAGGGTGACAGTGACCAACAGACCTGGCTGCAACACTTGCCCCGTTTTCTGCCTCATGAAACTTATCACCCGTTCTCAGTTCTCTACCTTTCTGTAGCCCTATGTAACAGATTACATATCTGGGATCCTGATCCGGTATCATATACCCAGGACGTAAAGGATACTGAGAAACAGTTCTGTATAATGAACAAACCCGAAGATGATGCATCAGCATGCACTCTCTTCGTTTGGGCGGCACGGGAATTCTTGTAATCCCCAATTTCCTGCTCTGTCTTATAACAATTATAAGTTGGAGCGGGACCAACGTTCCCCAGCTCAGTATAACAAGCGGGTTCGGTCAATAATCCGTATTATTATCTTGATTAAGGCGTGATATGGTCGCTACCTGGAGAGAGAGAGAAGAAAACACTCAGCGTGCGCTCTTGCAAGAATAGATTGGTTTTTATTTTATCTAATCAGGATGGCTCCCACTGCTTTTTATCAAATCTTCCTTCAAACCCTAAAAGGAAAGACTAGCCGGGATTAATTACACACTACAAGTTCGCCAATCTTTCAGCCAGGCCAGTGTCGGTACTTTGAGGGAGGTCCCCCGTGCTTTCGCACGAACCTAATTACTGTAAACCTCGTTTTCCCAGAGGCGTAACCCCGTTGACACCTTTCTAGACACCTACTTGATCGGCTAATTGTAATGTATAAAACTCTCCCAGGAGTAACTCTTACTCGCAGCGGGTATCGGGATCCAACTATCTCATAGAAGGTATGCAATCTCATTGCAAATTTCAACACTTGAAATTCCCGATAATATTTTGCCCCTAGCTCGCTATGACCTTGACGGAGGCCAAACAACCCATAGTCCGCTAGTCAAGTTCAACCCGTCATTTCCTTATTGAATTAAACCCACCCGCACGACCCTTGACGGAGGCCAAACAACGCCGTACGAATACCCTAATCCAATCGCATCATATGCTAGCAGATAAGCACTAGTTAGCTACCGTACACTACGCCTTGACGGAGGCCAAACAACCGCAGCACGAATACTAACTAGTACGTATCTGAAATGACGGAGGGCTACGTCAGGTTTTTCTGAAAACCTATTGCGTAATGAACTTGATATCGTTGTAGAATCAAATAATTTTAAAATGGAGTGCTTTTGAGGCTTTTCTAGTTTTGCTAAAGGAGTCACTCCCGGTGAAGGGATCGTCGGTCCTTTTCTCGTCGAATGAGGTGCGGGATATATCACATATATCACTGTGCAAAGCAAAAACTCTTAAAAGCAATCAAAAGACAAACCGAGTGTGTAGCATCTGCCAGTTATTGCTAAAGGAGTCACTCCCGGTGAAGGGATCTCGGTCCTTTCCTCATCGAATAAGGTGCAGGATATATCACATATACCGCTGTGCAAAGCAAGAACTGTAGCTACCTGTTTTATTTTGAAATTCGATTCTACAACATCTTAGGTTTCTTTTATTTCATTAATCACATTAATGAAATCCCATCAATTAAGTACCTAAACATCACAGATAAATACGACGTACACTTATGCCATCCGCATTCGCCTCGATGTCCCCTCGTGCACCGTTAGGTTAGGTAACTAACGGCAGAGCGGGGCAGGGCTAGCGCGGGTGTAAAACATAAGTAACGCCTATATAATATATCATATATACTATATACTGTATCTATCACAGAACATCACATGATCACATCACAGATATCGCAGCAGAAGAAACATATGAAATATTGGATATACTAGGACGTCCGTGTTTTCAATACGAGCCAGTATAAAACACGGATTCCACGGTCGCGATGAATAGCCAAACCCACACCCCTAGACCCCTACGAGAGCGGCAAGCAACCCTACCAATTCTGGAGTTAGGAGACCCGGACTCGACTCCTCGAGTTGGTCTCCCACTGGACTCCAGAACCCGGTTACTTGTGCTCCCCTCCTTGGGTCTATCCTAGTGCGGAAAAGTAAATAATATACAAAGGGTGACAACTTCCGCAACCTGGAAGTGCCCCAATAAAAGAATATTACATACAAGTTTTTACATGAATGAAAATGAAAAACACTCATCTCACATAAAAACCCCCGGCTATTCAAACACGACGATCCAATATAACATATCCAGCAACACATAACATCACATGTCATCAACGTAAATAAACATGCGTATCCCAATTGTCGTTGACATATAGCAACGAAACCGGCGATATCACATATTACACTTACGGTCACAGAAAAAAAAGTGTAAAACTACAACAGTTGGAATCCGCAACCACCTCAGACATCGCATGCCTGACCAAATGAATTTCTTTAGATATCGCATGCCTAACAATTATAAACCCCGCATTTTAGTCTCTTTATCGAAAACACTTTTAAATACCAAGTTGGGCAATTCAACAGGATTCCCGACAGCCTGATCGAATGCTCGTCGCAAACTTTAGTAGGCGGCTTCACCCCCGATACCGTCGACGAAGTGCACCAAGGCGGAACACCGCTACCGCGAGCACCCGAACGGATGCTTTCGGCGACGGGGTTCTCCTACAGTCACTTGGTCGGGGCTATGGAGTGAGGCTGTCTATTAAGTTTACCCGGCGAGTATCCGCGTACGCTACGTGATTGCGACGGACTTTTGATCACATCAAAATTCTGTGGCAACCGATCAAGTGAGACTAAACTGCTATGTTTATAACATTCATTCAGTTATCTCATAACTTCTTGTGAATTCCAATTATTGTATCCCATTCCAGATAAATAGAAAATGTTAAACTTTTCGATCGAACAGTCAAACACCCAAGTTTTCCCGATACAGATCAACACATGAAATAAGTCTAACAACATTCAGTTCGTGCCTCAGTACCAACGGTCCAGCCGTAGAAGGGTCAAGCCAACGCCTCACATGTGGCACGCCGTACTGCCCCAAACCCGAAGGTTCAAAGGGCAGTTCAAGACGGTCACATAATCGAGTTAAGGTTTGTTGTCTTCTAGAGGGACCATCATGTTACTTGCACTACTTAGAACGTCGTTAAACTACGGAAAAATCCAACACTTGGAAATTTCCCGACAGGGAAAAAATTGGGTATTTATATCCGGTCGAACTTTTTAACATATTCTAAAAATTATCCGGAAAGCCACATAGACAAAATCTGATACTCCAATCGAAACACCGAATCCCCAAAACAACTACAGAAAATTCAACTCTTGAATAAATATTAAAAATTCCCAGAAACACCAGAAATAATATATAAGAATTACTGTGCAGATAAAAGTGACTGAAGAGTCAAACCTGCCGCGGAACCGCCGCATTAGGCATGCATATGCGGCGGTTCCGCCGCACTATTAACGATTCAGAGCCCCCGTTTTAAACAGTAATTCTTAGATTATTTTACTGAGTTTTCTGAATATTTTTAATCTGGAAAAATCCCAGTTTTTCAAAATTGTCCAGAGAGCAAATTTGGGTTTGGGTTTTCGGGTCGTTCGGACTTCAAACTCCGTCTAGACTTCGCCAAAGGCTCTAGCTAGGCTCTGATACCACTGTAAGGTTCCTAGGCACCCTAATGAGGTCTCACAAGGCATCAACCATGCCAATTTCAAATTTTAACGGTGCCGAGAAACTCTAGAACGGATCGTTGGCTAGATTTCTAGGCGAAACAAAAACCTAGTTAACACTTAACTACAAGTAAACGGAAATACAACCTTTGTAGATCCGGTGCTCCACCTCCATAGCTCTGCAACGAAGTCCCCTCGCTGTCTAAATGAATTCCCGGGCTCTAGCGTCGGCTTCGTCGGAGAAATGGCGAGCTAGGTCGTCGATGTCCATGCCGAAGATGATCTACGTCGAGGCATCGCTAGATCAAGCTCCAACTTCACCAAGTCAAGAAACTTGTGAAGAAAACACACTCTACTACTTAGCAAGAGGTAGAGGATGAAGAAATAGGAAGTGGGTAGACTTTAGAATTGGATTTCTCACTCTTTTTTCTCACTTTGCCATTAAAGCTTTCAAGCTTTTTGTTGAAGTGAAGAAGAAGAAGAAGATGAAGAATATGATAAGTGTTTTTTTTTAAAAACAAAAGTAAATCAATACTTATCATAATCATAATCATGGTCAAGTGTAGAGAATAAACTAGGGTTAGTGGGAATGGTTAGGGTTAAGCATGAGACAAAATGGTCACTTGGTCAAAGTCTTCAAGAAGCTTCAATATGAAACAAAATTAGCCACCATTTTCTCTTTATGCCTTTTCTAATTATTTCCAAAATGAATAAATAGATAAATAAATAAGAAAAGGAAATAAAACCCTAATCATAAGTTTAACCATGGTTTAATTCTTTACACTTAACCAAGTAAACATGTATCATCAAACATGATACAATAATATGCACAAAAAGTATATCACATATACAACTTGTACATCCAAGTGAGAAAATCCTTTAAAGTGAACCAATACTAGTTAATGCAAAGTAATATATCTAATATATAATTAGACATTGAATCATTAAATCAACACTTGATTTAACGATCCGGTCATATCGCATATAACCGACTAGTATCCAATGTATCGGCTTATCGAATCAATACTTGATTCGATAACTAGGTTATATCGCATACAACCATTCGACACATTGTTCGCGAGAATGAAATACGGTATCACATACATGTATTATTCTCGGTCCCGCACATATCTCATATGCGCTCCTATTTCGTTTCTCTTGAGCCAGGAAACCTCTGTGTAGGACTCTAAAGACTCGTCAATACGCCGGCAGCGGATGATGATCATATCAAACACCCACAAGCCACAAGCGGTCTGCTGAACGTAACGGCCACCCGGGTATTGAGCGATCTGAAGATCGACGAGCAAGCCCGCTCACACTCCAGTGAATCCAACCAGTAACACTACCGTACAGTCCGGTCTGATCGTCTGATATGTCGCATATCTTGCCTAGGGGTGGTATACGTCAGACCCCAATAGCTCGATAAGTCGTGTCGATATGAGGTCTATAACAATTCGAGAAACTACTGGTAACACTTACCAGTAAATCTCAGCAACCCTGGCCAGGGATTTCCGGTTATATCCAATCGAACACAGCGCAACATCAACCCCCTATACCGAGAGAGACGAATCCCCTCCTATCGCTCATTGCCTCCATGTGACTCGGGACTGTACCCAAAAACCACCGTTTTACACGCCCTCTTGGACGTGGTAAGATGGAAATCAAAGCACAGTGGGAACCACACAAGACTCTATGACGATCTCGGGTCAACAGACTACTCTGTACCAGTGTCACCAGAGAACTGCCATCTGACGTAAGGTATAATACCATCTGGGAGTTCTCGGCGAGTCCGTCCAGTGTACCCAGTCTCTACTGAGCACCCGTATATCATCTCCGATGTCAAACACCAATGGATATGGGATCATCCATCGCCCATCTGTATGGGTCGAGAAGGTACACGCTAGTCTACTCTGGTATATCGATGCCCTGTCTCGATACACCCTCGACTAGGGACTTTGAAGGATGTACTTATGGACTACCATGTCCCCACTAGTATGATCCGCATCATAGTCCAGGTAGTCAAGTACACATCCTAAGGGCTTTACCAACATGTAACAGAGAGACAATCAGTATACACGTTAAGGTAAAGAGCAACCAGATAGCATACTATCATGTCGAGCAAGAAAGTCCTCCCTATATATGTCCCAGCATCCACTACAATATACATCCTATGTACAGTAATGGCCTCTAGGGCATACATATAACTAACATCATCGACCGACCAACGGCACCGCTCACAGGCGCAATCGCCATCCTGCGAATCTCGCCATACGTGAGATATCCGCCAGCCACATCCCACGTTCCACGCCATCACAATCCCCCCTTAACGAGCCTGTCTCGCCATTAATGGGAGATCCTGCTCATCACACGGGCGTGACGTCGGGAGCGTAACGGCCGGCGTGATTCTCGTGCCTGCCCTGCCTGCTACCATTGCTATATAAACCCCTTCTTTAGACTGTCGAAGTAAACCATTTTTACTCCACTAAGCCGTTACTCTGCTCGGATTTCCTCTCTAACTTGACCGTCGGAGGGTCCTCGGTGGTACAACCACCCCGGGACTTCCTTGCAGGTAGCTCAGCGCAAACAACCTTAAACCCATTGAGATCCACACGCCTCAGGAGCCAGCCTCCAGATCAAATCTCAGCCGTCCATCGCCGCCATTAGCAGACCAACGGAAGGTAACATCTTGGCGCGGATCCGTCCCGCGTCAGCTGGCGCCGTCTGTGGGAAAACTTGATTCCACAAAACAAAAGTTCATCTTCCGATCTTAATCTAATGGCGAGCGATCATCACGACGATCCCAGCACCAGCCGCCGCCTCCCCCTCAACGGAGGCGCCAAAGAACCTCCTCCGCCGAATGCCATTAACGCCCTTGCCGGCCGGATAGACTGACTCGCGTCTGTCGTGGAGGCGCTCATCCGTGTCCAAACGGCAGGGCAAGTTCCCCAGGTCGCCGCTCCTCTGCCTCGAGACCGGGACCCCTACAGGGGGAGAGAAGACTCTGCATGAGTCGGCATTGCTGACCACTGCCTCGCTACCTCCCATGGCCGCAGATCTACCTGGCCAATACCTTCTGCCACTCGCTGGGCGCCCCACAGTTCAACACCGAGGTCCGTCGCCAGAGTACCTCGCTCCGAACCTCTTCGCGACCCTTTCCCTCCCGAGGAGATGTCAGTCAGTTTGCCTGTTCCCAGGCATGACCAACACCCCCTCCCTCAATGGGGTCGCGCGGACGGGGCTCGCCACGGCAGCTCGAAGACCACCTCGCCAGGGGATCTGAGGAACCTCATTGAGCGGAACCGAGGCCGCTCCCGGTCGCAGGTCTCCAACAGCAGAGGCCGGGGATCAGAATGTGCCGAATCGTCGGGATACCACGGCAGACTCGACGTCCTCGAGAAGAAGATCGAGGGTATGCATTGGGAAGGTCACCGCTCGAGCGACGGGGCTAAATACGCCGCCGACTCGCTCACCAAGCCATTCACCGAGGAGCTGCTCGCCGTCCACGTCTCCTCCCGCAACAAGCCCCCAAAGGTCTCTCTCTTCGACGGTAAATCTAACCCGAAAGACCATTTGGATGCGTTCACCGTGGGAATGAGCTTCCAAGATAACTCTGATGCCACCCAGTGCCGAGCCTTCCCGACCACTCTCATCCGCTCCGGAAGAGACTGGTTCCGAGGACTCGAACCTCGCTCGATCTCAACTTTCGATGAGCTGGCCACCCAATTCCTCGGCCACTTCATTGGGAACAGGCGGCAAAAACGCACAATCGACCATCTCTTCACAATCAAGAGCGGGTACAAGGAGACGTTCAAAGCATACGTCACCCGCTTCTACAACGCCCTTCTCGAGGTCCCAGAGCACCGGGACGAAACCGTCACCGCAGCACTCAGGTCTGGTCTTAGGCACAAGGAGTGGTTACGCTCCTTTGGATTAGCACTACCTAAGACCATGGCTGAGGTAAAAGCCTGGACCGAGCGCGAGATCCAACTCGAATCTGAGGTGAATGTAAATCTCCCCTGGGCAGAGCAAGCCGACCATAAGAAAAGGGCAAGGGAAGAGAGAAGGGGACCTGAGCGGGCAAAGCCCTATCTCCCGAAGTTTCAGGAATACACCCCGCTCAACGTCTCCCAGACAGTGCTACTAGAGGAAGCCAAGGGCGAGGGATTCTTCAAGCTTCCCCCGATCTCGCGAATGGCCTCAAAACGAACCCGGGGCCCCTACTGCGGTTTCCAAAGGTCACTAGGCCACTCCACGGAGAGCTGCAAGCAGCTCTGTGACTACATTGAGGAGCTCATCTGTTCGAGGCACCTCACAGCATACTTGAGGGACAAGCGACAAGTTGACCGCGAGCAAGAGCAGCGTCCCCCTTCCGCCGAGCTGACCATCGGCCAAATCATGGTCGTGTCAGCGGAGGATACGTCTGGCACCAACGAAGCTCGGTACCCTATGCCGGGCATAGATGCCAATAGATATCCGAGGGGATCGAGCTGCACGAATAAGAACATCTACTAGAATGTATTTTCTTTCCAAAGCAATGTACACCTTTCTTGAGATCTTTTCATTCATATAATAAAAGGGATTAATAAAGCATTGCAGAAAAGAAAAAGAATCTTATTCATTCAAAAGGTACTGTGGGCTCCTCAGCCGTACATCAAAAAAAAAGAAGAAGAAAATTTTTTTACAATAGCGGGGGAATGGGATGCAGAGAACACTGCTCATGGTACTCTGACGATATTTCCGCCAACCGAGCCTTCGCAGCATCTAACCTCTGCCTTCGATGCCCCTCGCTAGCGTCGTCATCGAGTCTCAATTGGTAACACTCAAGGATGAGCGCCTCCGAGCGGTTTGGCCGACTCGCAGAGATCAGGCCAAAGCGCCTCAGGGACCTTAGCTTGCCGACAGCCTCGTCTTTCAGCTGTTCGGACACGGGGTTGTAGAGCCCTGGTGACGCCCTTCAGATAGAGTACATCAACAGCTGAAGCAGGGGGAGCGCCGGGGGAGCAATCGGCCAAAATGATCCTCGATGCGGCCTATCACCAACTGCACCGTGTCCTAAGTACAGTACTAATCGTAGAGGTACACGTCCTCGAAGTTTATGATCTTAGGGATGGTGAAAGGGAAGTCCTCCATTCTTATGTTTTGGGTGTGAAGAAAGGAGTGATCAACGCTCTCTCTGCTTTATAGCCTGTCGCGCCCTCAAGAATCCAACAGTCGCCCGTTTCACCCATAACTGTACCGCTACGCGGCAAACCTCAAGCCTTTCTTGACGAAATCGAAACGACGCGGCCCCGTCGATTCGCTTCCCCCACGCGTTCAATACGCGTATTGCCCGTGACTGTCACTATTCCCCATACTTACACCGGGAAGGTCGGACATAACCTCACGAAGAGGCAGCTGAGCGGCTACCCTGCTCGGCCATCCCTGGCTGGTAGCTCCCCTACCCCACAACGCCAGGGATCTAAGCCCTTACGAAGAGGCAGCCGAGTGGCTACCCTGCTCGGCTATCCCTGACTGGTATCTCCCTACCTCACAATGCCAGGGATCAAAGCCCTCGCCAAGAGGCAACTGAGCAGCTTCACTTCTCGGTCAATCCTTAGCAGGCCTCCCATGGCCCCTCTAGCGCTAAGGATCAAAGCCCTCACCAAGAGGCAGCCAAGCGGCTACCCTGCTTGGCCATCCCTGGCTGGTATCTCCCCTACCCCACAACGCCAGGGATCAAAGCCCTCGCCAAGAGGGAACTGAGCAGCTTCACTGCTCGGTCGATCCTTAGCAGGCCTCCCATGGCCCCTCCAGCGCTAAGGATTTAAGCCCTCACCAAGAGGCAGCCGAGTGGCTACCCTGCTCGGCTATCCCAGGCTGGTATCTCCCCTAACCCACAACGCCAGGGATCAAAGCCCTTGCTAAGATGCAACTGAGAAGCTTCATTGCTCGGCCGATCCTTAGCAGGCCTCCCATGGCCCCTCCAGCACTAAGGATATAAGCCCTCACCAAGAGGCAGCCGAGCGGCTACCCTGCTCGGCCATCCCTGGCTGGTAGCTCCTTACCCCACAATGCTAGGGATCAAAGCCCTCGCCAAGAGGCAACTGAGCAGCTTCACTGCTCGGTCAATCCTTAGCAGGCCTCCCATGGCCCCTCCAGCGCTAAGGATCTAAGCCCTCACCAAGAGGCAGCCGAGAGGCTACCCTGCTCGCCATCCTTGGCTGGTAGCTCCCCTACCCCACAACACCAGGGATCTAAGCCCTCACGAAGAGGCAGCCGAGCAGCTAGCCAGCTCGGCCATCCCTGTCTGGTAGCTCCCCTACCCCATAATGCCAGGGATCTAAGCCCTTACAACGAGGCAGCCGAGCGGCTACTCTTCTCGGCTATCCCTGGCTGGTAGCTCCCCTACTCCGCAATGCCAGGGATCGAAGCCCTCACTAAGAGGCAGCCGAGCGGCTACCCCGCTCGGCTATCCCTGGCTGGTAGCTCCCCTACCCTACAACGCCAGGGATCGAAGCCCTCACTAAGAGGCAGCCGAACGGCTACCCAGCTCGGCTATCCCTGGCTGGTAGCTCCCCTACCCTACAACGCCAGGGATCGAAGCCCTCACTAAGAGGCAGCCGAGCGGCTACCCCGCTCGGCTATCCCTAGCTGGTAGCTCCCCTACCCCACAACGCCAGGGATCAAAGCCCTCACCAAGAGGCACCGAGCAATAACCCTTCTCGACCATCCTTAAGGATCAAAGCCCTTGCCAAGAGGCACCGGGCAGCAACCCTGCTCGGCCATCCTTAGTAGGCCTTTTACGGCCCCTCCCGCGCTAAGGATAAAAAGCCCTCGCAAGAGGCAACAGGGCCCACCCTTGCTCGGTTATCCCTGGCTAGTAGCTCCCTACCCCAACACGCCAGGGATCAAAGCCCTCGCCAAGAGGCACCGGGCAGCAACCCTGCTCGGCCATCCTTAAGGATCAAAGCCCTCACCAAGAGGCATCGAGCAGCAACCCTGCTCGGCCATCCTTAGTAGGCCTCTTACGGCCCCTCCAGCGCTAAGGATAAAAAGCCCTCGCAAGAGGCAACCGGGCCCACTTTTGCTCAGTTATCCCTGGCTGGTAGCTCCCTATCCCAATACACCAAGAATCAAAGCCCACGCCAAGAGGCACCGGGCAGCAACCCTGCTCGGCTATCCTTAAGGATCAAAGCCCTCACCAAGAGGCACCAGGCAGCAACTCTGCTCGGCCATCCTTAGTAGGCCTCTTACAGCCCCTCCCGCGCTAAGGATAAAATGTCCTCGCAAGAGGCAACCGGGCCCGCCCTTGCTCGGTTATTCCGGACTGGTAGCTCCCTACCCCAACACACCAGGGATCAAATCCCTCGCCAAGAGGCACCGGGCAGCAACCCTTCCTGGCCCATCCTTAAGGATCAAAGCCCTCGCCAAGAGGCACCGGGCAGTAACCCTGCTCAGCCCATCCTTAGTAGGCTACTTACGGCCCCTCCCGCGCTAAGGATCCAAAGCCCTCGAAAGAGGCAACCGGGACCGCCCTTGCTCGGTTATCCCTAGCTGGTAGTTCCCTACCCCAACACACCAGGGATCAAAGCCCTCACCATGAGGCACCGAGCAGCTACCATGCTCGGCCCCTCCTTGGTAGGCCACTTACAGCCCCTCCCGCGCTAAGGATCAAAAGCCCTCGAAAGAGGCAACCGGGCCCGCCCTTGCTCTGTTATCCCTAGCTGTTAGCTTCCTACCCTAACACACCAGGGATTAAATCCCTCACCATAAGGCACCGGGCAGCTACCCTGCTCGACCCGTCCTTGGTAGGCTACTAACGGCCCATCTCGCGCTAAGGATCAAAGCCCTCACCAAGAGGCACCAAGCAGCCACCCTGCTCGGCCCCGTCCTTAGCATACCTCTCCAAGCCTCCCACGCTAAGGAACATGACCTCACCATAAGGTATCCAATCTGTCTACGTCTGAGCGATCTACACCTCGACTTCGGGGCCATGGAGATACCGTTATTGCATACTGGGAACAGATTCAACTCGATACGTAATCGCTAGACGAAGAACGGACATAACAAAAAGGCAGTACTATGCAACTACAAGTGTTTACCGACAAAGGAAAATACGCGCGCAAATACTACTGCAAAAATTCTTTATTCACAAATCCAAAGTCTTTACAAGGGTATTGGGGGCTCCCCAGCCTTACAAAATGCCCGGAGGCCTACAAAATTCCCGATACAACAAAGAAATGAAACAAGAAGACGAGGGGCTTCAGGCCTCAGGGTCAGGCGCAGCCTCTGGAAGCTCAGCGCCCATCATAGGAGCCTCGGCGTCGCCCTCGCCGGGAATCTCTTCCTCGGTCTCGCCCCCGGGGCCGCCCCCTGCTCGTCATCCCCGCGAGGATATTCAGCTCGAAGCTCGTCGTCAACGAACTCCGACATCCGAGCCTTGATGGCATCGAGGGCTTCGTGCCAGATGGCGGTAGTGGCCGAGGCTAGGACGGTGTAAAAATGTTCCGACTTCTGGAAGTTCTCCACCGCCTTCGCCACTCTGAGGTCGGCTCGCTTCACCCCCTTGTTCTCCTCCAAACACAGAGACGCGACCACGTAGGTTCGTCTTGCCTGAATTTGGGGGCAGATGCTAATTGGTGATATCCGTCCACCTCTCTGAAGATGCCAAGTTGATTTATGACACCATGTATCAAAGGTTTAAATGGATGCGGCTGATGTAGCAGACTTCGTCAGATTCCCCCTCATTGAGGGGTTTTTGATTGTGGGGGCGCTCTTTCCTGCAGGCGTAAGCCTCTGCAGTTAATTATGCTACCGCATCGCGGTAACAACTTTCTCCTTCTGCAGATGGTCACTTCGTGTCGTGAGTGTTTGTTTTGTTTTTGGTTGCCCGTGGATTGTATACGGAGACTAATTTATGTTGTCGCCCGTAGGGCGTGGATTAGTCCAAATCCGTATTTTCTTAGATTTGGGTTTTGGGTTGGGTTTAAGGATACGTTAGTCTCATTTGAGACTAAGATCAACTTAAACGTTCATTAAGGATACGTTAGTATAATTTTAGACTAAGATCAACTCAACGGGATCATTTAGATCCAACAAAAGAGCATTTGGACTCTATTGTTTAGTTTAGGGATATTGCGGTCGATTACCAGTTTAAGGACATGGTGGTCCAAGGTTTAGGACATCATAGTCCATGGGTTTAAAGGATCCCACAGTCCGAGGTTAAGGACATCATAGTCCATGGGTTTAAAGGACCCCACAGTCTGAGATTAAGGACATCATAGTCCATGGGTTTAAAAGACCCCACAGTCCATGAAATGATTGGCTATTGGGACCCGTCACCTCTCTGAAGACGTTGAAGGATTGCAACGACAAATATCAAATGAGTGAAGAGATGTACCCTTGAACCAATGTTGATTGGGAAATCTGTAGTCCAATTTGGGACTAATATCAATTAATTGGATTATGAGCACATGGGCTCAGTTAAATCTGAATTAAGGACTTATGGCCAACTTGGGCTAAGTCCAATTAGGTTTGAAATGTTGGACCTTTGTTTGGACTGTTGAACATTTGTCTGGATTCATCCCCCCATTATTTAGCAATGCTAAACAGGGGTTTGGGGCTCTGACAACATTTTGTCTTTTACTGGGCACTGACCATTCATCATGGCTCTGGGTTTTTTTTATTTATTTTGAATGTCATATGAAATGATCGAGTTTGGAAGAATGTAGTTGGGGTTCAATCAAAGGGGAGATCTTGTCTCTGGAAAAACTTAGCTGATTTTGGGCTAAGACTGGTTTGAAAATAGTGTTAAATACTAACACATATTTGGCGATCACGTTTTCCCACGTGATGCACTTAAAATAATGTTAAACACTAGGAACAAAATGCTCAAAATAGTGTTAAACACTAGAAATGAGGTGGTCACGTGGGGTCATGTGAGGCGCCTGAGAATTGGGCCAAACCTCCTTTATTTTACTCTCAAAATCTGCAAATAAGTGTTAAACACATAGCCTCTGTAATCATCACGTGTGGACACGTGATAGTGCCCATGTATTGGGTATTAATTCCTCTGTTTCCCCTCTTTTGCCCTTTTAAAAGGTGTTTGTCAGGGGTCACATGGGAGCACGTGAGGCATTGCCTCCAAGCTTGTTCTTTCTCATTTTGAGGAGTCTGTTTAAGGGTCACGTGGGGGCACGTGACCTAGTCTTGTTCATTCTTTTCTGATCATTAAAAGGAGGGTCACGTGTTTCCACGTGATCAGGTTTACGTGCATGGAGAGTTTAAGTCCTTTGGTTGAGAATTAAATTCTTTTATAGGGTTAAACCCTAATTTTGTTTAGAGGAATTAAATTCATATGTATATAGAAGAATTAAATTCTTTAAACCCTAGTTCTCCCTCTAAGTTTTGGATTTGCATGGCAGAATCTCCACGATGAGAATTAAATTCTCAACTTATGGGGAGATCTGCTTCTGCAGATCTTCAACCATGAAGAAGAACTAAGTTCTTGTTTTAAGGGTTAAACCCTGTCTTTGTTGGAGGAATTAAATTCCTAAGTATTTGGAGGAATTAAATTCCTTAGCATTTGGAAGAATTAAATTCTTTTAAACTCAATTCTTCCTCTACGTTTTGGATCTGCATGACAGAATCTCCCCGATGAGAATTAAATTCTCAACTTATGAGGAGATCTGCTTCTGCAGACCTTTACCCAAAGGAAAAACTAAGTCTTATTCAGAAGAGTTAAACTCTTAATTTCAGAATTAAATTCTCTTTTTGTTTTATGAAGCTTAGATCTCTTTCCCTTTCTCACCTAGGGTTTCTTTCTCTTTTGAGGGAATCTTGTTTTCTCTCTGGAGAATTAAATTCTCTTCTTTTTTTTGTTGTTGTATCTCTCCAGAAAAATCCTCCTCCTCTTCTCTTCTTGGCTCCTATTTATAGGAGAAAGAAAAGAACCAGTTTGTTTTATCAATCTTTCATTGAAAGATTTTAATTGATTTTGTAACCAACATGATCTTTTAGATCACTCAGTGAATTTTATTCACCATTGGATTTTTAATCCAAAAGATATTCTGTCTGTTATTCTTGGTAAATTTCAGGAAAACATTCCTTGTATAGAATCTTTCTATAAATTGATGATTTTTAATCACCATTGGATTTTTAATCCAACGGTGCTCCGCTTTACAGAGCACAATCTTTTTTGTTTGGAAAGATTTAGAGAAATATTTTTCCAGTTAGTGTTCTCGATTCCCTCTTAATTAGAATTTAATTCTATTAGTTCAGAAGGCTTAAGAGCCTGTCACGGTTGGCACGTGACTTTCTGATTGACCATTTGATTAGAATTCAATGCTATTATTTCAGAGATCTTAGGATCCCATCACGTGTTGACACGTGACCCCCTGATAAACATTTGAACCATTAATTCTGTTATTTTAAAGAGCTCAGGAATTATCACGTATCAACACGTGACCGTTGGTCACGTGTGGGCACGTGACACCCCATTGGGGTTTTTTCCTGTTGTTTTATTATACCTTTTCCGGTAGGTTTAAAGGCCCGTCACGTGTGGGCACGTGACCCCATTTGAAGTTGTGTATCTCAGCGCCTATAACTTTGCCCATAGAAGGTCACGTGTCCCCACGTGATGCCCGATCACGTATGGACACGTGATACTTCTCTTGTGTATTTCTTTGCTACTTTATTCAGTTCCCATGAGGGAACAAATACCCCCACAGCGTTGTTCTCACGTGTTTGCACATGAGTGCAACGCTGTCATCTTTTGTGGCCGTTGGATCTGCCTAGGGAAGGGGGTAGATGAACCGTTTTCCATCACATCCTATAAATGCAGGGGTCTCTTCATAAGCGCCTCCACTCTTTCATCTTCTTCCTTGTTCTTACCTTGAGAATTTAATTCTCCTTCTCAGAGCTCAGTTCTCTGTTCCAAAATTTTTTAGAGTTTAACTCTGTCAAAAGATTTCCTTTTTCAGGTAAGGATCTTGAACGGCTGAGGAACTTCTTATAGAAATTTTCTTTGGATTTTAAATCCACACCAAGGGTTTTCCCCTTTAATAAAAACCCATCTTTCCAAGTTCTTTAAGAATGTCCGATCTTTGAATAATAAACCCCTTTCGCTAGGGTTTCTCTGATTTTAGGGGACTGATGATGATACTTGTCCTCCCTCTGGAATTTAAGTCCATTCTAAAGAGCTTAGCTTTGAAATTTTTTCTGGGAATTTAATTTCTTTGTTCAAAAGGAATTTAATTCCTCTAAAGAACTTAGTTCTAACAAGAAGACTTCTTGAGATTCCTATCCTCAGTTGTTCTTGGCAACAAAATTTTAGGAGAGCTCTTTTTTTTAGATTTCTTTTGACCTGTCTATTGAACTTTCGCTAATTTTCATTTCCAGGTGCCATGGCCGCTCATCTGTATGACCTTAACGAAATTATTTCTTATGGGGACATTCGCGCATTAGGCCGCTGCCAAAATCAGGAGTTCACCAACGCTCAGTGCGCCGAAATCATGCGTCGCTTTAATGAATACAATGGTCGACTGCTTCCTCATCGTTCTGCTCTTTTGAAGCTCATTGTGAGGGCGATCTGGGAAGCACTTCCTTTATTCTATGCAGGCATGCCGCTTAAAGTATTGGATGATGCCGAAGATAAGGTACACTCAGTGTATCTGATGGGCCTAATCTCAAAGAAAAGGCGAGACAATCTCGTTGATATTCTGCATCAAACTTTCCAACAGGCGACAATAATCGCTGCCTATCGAAGGACAGAGGACATCAATGAAGATCCCGACGCTTGTGAGCATGAGAGGAAGCATACGAGAATGGTCAGAGAGGCCAGAAACATTTTAGATGGCCTTACTTTTGAATTTCTCAACCCATGTCCTTGATTTGATGTCTTACCATTGTACACATTTTCTTTTATTTTTGTATTAATTTTCAGAGTATGAATGACAAAACTTTCCCTCTTTTGTGTTTGTATGCCTTCCTTATGAAATTTTGTCATATTGTTGTTGATGCTCACGTGTTTGACACGTGAGGCACTATTGGGAATTTCAATCTCACATTGGCGCCTACTCACACGTTATGCACGAGCGATGCTGTTTTTAATTTCCAATAAGGATCAAGGTCGGTGCTCACGTGCTATGCACGCGGGGCTCTATTGATGGGGTCGTTTCGTTTCCCCACACTGATTCCAATGAGTCATCTCTTTTGGGCAAGGTTAATGTAATTTGCCTTCTCCTCACGGCATTATTATTATTTCATATACTGATACCGATGTCTTCTGCAGTTCTGCAAGCCGATGACGAAGTTGAGATTCTTGACGGGCCTGGAGATCCTTCAGACCCTTCTTGCATGACTGTGGGTAAGTAAAGTTTCGACGTTGTTCCACCTACTCTTTGCTTGCAAGTCTCGCTGATTTCTTTTTATGAATCTTAACAGCTTTGTCAGTTCTTACCACGCTGGAATCTCTCATCGTTATGCCGCCCGGCCCCTATGCTCTACGTGCCTCAGAACGGATGGCAAAGCTAAGCCTTCAATTTTTGTCAGCTCTGATCGAAGACCTTCGTGCTGGTGATTTGATTACGGCCGAAGAATTTGCCGCCGAAGCCAACAGTTCTCTCCCCTTCCTTGCTGCTTACCATAGTGAAACATTGGTGCAAGTCTGGGTTGCGTTTTGTCGTCGGGTGGAGGCTTGCTTGCATATTCTTGAATGTACGCGCCATTCTTCAGATGTTGTGGCCGCAAAGGCAAGCTTGCGGGGGCTAATCGAACGGTGCGCCGCAAATATGCTGTCATGCGAGAAGAGGCTCAGCCGAAAATTTTCAGAGAGGGAGCTGGTTTCAACGGCGCTGGGGGAACTTCAAGCTAACCTTACGGCCAAGACCACTCGGGCGTATGAACTTTGGCGAGGGCTTCAAGAAGCTATCAGGGAGGTGGTAGCCATTGATAAAGCCTTCATTTTTACTCGTGAAATGGTAGAAGCCCATAAAGTTACCGAAAAGGAGCTTGAAAGTCGGCTTGCCTCGTACCAGGCTCAACAGTCTCTAGCGGAGACCCGTCTCTTAGCGATAATGAATCATGAAGCCAAGGCCCAGCGGAAAAAGGATGAACTAGAAAATCTATTAAATTTTCCGCCGACTTGAAGAATTGTGTGTGTGTGTGTATATATATATTCTTCTTTTGTACATACTCCTGAATGAGGGTATTTTTTGATTCTTTCATAAATTGTACTTTGTATTCATTTTAATTCATGAATAAAAGACGTATTTTGCTTCATGGTGGTGTGTCCCTTTTAGTAAATGCATTTTGTGGATAATCTATTTTGATCTCCTTGTAGGACAGCGATGGCTTAGGAGTCAGGTTCAGATCTGCCTCCTAAGGCTTTCCAACTTTATGAGCCATGAGGGTCTCATAAAAGTATTTCTCCTTACGAGTCGTGAGGATCTCGTAAGTGTGTTTTCTCTTGAGAGTTGACAAGAGAGTTTTTCTTGCTTACAAGTCGGAGGACCCGTAAGTGATTATTTCTTTTCTTGTCGGAGAGTGTGGCCTGTAGAAAATCTACCCTGACCTCTCTGCGAAGCAACGATAGCTTGGGAGACAGGGTTAGGATCTGCCTCCTAAGACTTTTCAACTTTATGAGCCGTGAGGGTCTCATAAAGAATTTTCTCCCTACAGGTCGAGAGGATCCCGTAGGTGTATCTTCTCCTTAGGAATTGTGAGGATTCCCAAGTGTTCTTTCTCCTGAGAGTTGTAAGGATCTCACAAGAGAATTTTCCCTCTTACAAGTCGAGAGGACTCGTAAGTGGTTGTTTCCCTCCTTGTCGAGATTCGACTTTGTAGAGTGTGGTCCGTGAATAGTATGCAAGAGTCCATTTTGGACCGACTTGCAGGGCCCCAGTGCTTAGGAAACAGGTTTTTTAATCCCCACTGCCTAAGGCTTTTCCCTACGAGTCGAGATGAATCAAGAAGTTCTCGCAAGGATGTCCTAACGTCACAGTTAACCTCTGCTCTTTACGACAGAGGTCTGTTAGGGTCTGTAGTACTAGGGTTTTTCCTATCATACCGTCACGTTGGCTGATATATCCCTCGATAGGCAATCTTGCTGTTCGAGTAGCCTTGCGACTGCCGTGTCTCTGATCCCTTTAGGGGCTGGACAAGACATCTTCAAGCAATCTTCTTAGGCAGTTTGACCGTCGGAAGAGCAAGCGTTTAGGAATTTTGCCATACCGCTTTTTACTTGAGGTTAGACTCAGTTTGGGGAGCCCCGATGAGTCATAACCACTCCGCGCTGGTGTGGGATGATCTCCGATAGTCTTTCAGGTTTTATATGAGTTACCGTCAAGACCCTGAAGTTAGGAATTTGGCCTTTGCTTCGTTTGCCGGCATTGCGTCTGCTGTATCGAGACGAATGTCGCGGTTGCCTCTAGGTTTTTGGTGAACCGTCGAGGTTTGGAACTAGGGATTTTGCTGTGGCTCCGTTGTTTGATTGTCGTGTCTGAATCCTGCTGGAGGAAGAATGCTGGGGTGACATCTCGTCTGCTGTATCGAGACGAACGTCGAGGTGGTGACAACTCCGCGCTGGTATGGGATGATCTCCGATAGTCTTTCAGGTTTCATATAAGTTGCCGTCAAGACCTTGAAGCTAGGAATATTGCCTTTGCTTCGTTGTTTTGGCGCGTCCGAATCCTGTTAGAGGAAGAACGCTGGGGTGACATCGCGTCTGCTGTAACGAGACGAACGTCGAGATGGTGACCACTCCGCGCTGGTGTGGGATGACCTCCGATAGTCTTTCAAGTTTTATATGAGTTGCCGTCAAGACCTTGAAGCTATGAATATTGGCCTTTGCTTCGTTTGCTCGCATTGCGTCTGCTGTATCGAGACGAATGTCGCGGTTGTCTCTAGGTTGTTGGTGAACCGTCGTGTAACATTTTAAAAATAATTAAATAATTAATTAAATAAAGAAAATCGTTTAAGTGAATTTTATAATTTTCGGTAAAGTAAAACGTAGTTTTCATAAAACAAAACCGTAATTATTTTTCACTATAAATTTAAAAATACCTATTTTAATTATGTTATTATTAGTAAATGGTGTTTATTTAGCCACTTATAAATTTTTAGTTTAATTAAATATTTTTCTTAAATTAATTATTTTAAATATTAACATAAGCTTTATTTTTCCACTAAATTAGTGTAAATTACAAATTTAAATGGGTTTAATTAGCAAAAGTGAACCATTACATATTAGAATCAAGTGTGTTTCATGCAAAATTTATTTTCAAAATTTTACAATGGTTCTAGACCATTCTAGGTCAAATGGAGTGAAGAAAATAAAGAATTTTTAAATAAATTCATGAAAAGACTTAATTGTGTGATATTTTTGTGAAACCTTCTACACTTTTCTTCACCTTTTCTCACTCTCCTCTCTTTTCCTCACCTCATGGCCGGCCTCACCACCATGGGCAGGCCCAAAATTTCCCCCCCATCATTTTTGTATTAAAAATCATCAAAATTCATCAAAAATTCAATAAAAAACCCACAAAATCCTAATTAATTCCTACCCTCTATTCTTTGCTCATCTTTACATGGATTTTGGAGATGGAAAGCATTCATTTTGGAGGCTTATTTTCATGTTTAGATTTCATGTTGTGTAGGTATAAATCTTCTTCTTTTGATTTATTGTTATTAGATGTTTCATTTAAGCATAATTAGATTTAATAAATAATTTCTATCTACAAGTTTTAAAATTCAAGTTAGGTTTTATAAAATTAAGTTATGGTTTTTATTAATTAAGTAGGGTTATAATAACTAGTTTAACATTTTTAGAAGTGGAAAATCTTGTATGGATGATATATTGTAAATTGTTTATCCAAAATTGTTTAAATTAATCCATTTTGCAAACTAGATTTCTATATATTGTATATATTGGTGAGATAAAATTCCAATTAATATTTGTAACACTAGATTATGGTTTTAATGAGGATATTAACTTGTTAGTGGAATGAAAAACTCAAATTGGTTACTAGTTTCTATTGATAATTGAAAAATACTAATAAAAATGCTATTTTTGCTAACTAGATTTTGGAAATTCTTAAATAAATGAGGTTTCAAATCTAAATTATGATTTCATTATATTATTATCATCATTAATTGTAGTTTAATGCATTAATTCATGCAAAATCCAGTTTAGATGTGATATTGTGAAATTTTCCTTAAAAGTATCGAAATCGGGCAAGTTTGCAAACTAGAATTTTCAAACTAATATAAATTAGGGTGTTAAAAATATAGTGATGGTTTATATAGTCTAGTTATGCTAATTAATGAATACTATGACCATTAGTTTCTTTTAAATATCAAGTTTTGAAGTAAAACGGTAAATTGGTGTTTTCAGGTTTTACGGAATCGGACGATTTGATCGATTTTTAGGGTTTCGATGAATTAAATCATATTTTATATTATAAGTAATGAGTTTTATAACTATGATTAGTTTGTTGATACTTATCTTGATCAATCGGCGTTTGTACGCCGATATCGAGCGATATTTGGTTCTTTTGTATGAGCGGGACATAGGTTTTAATCTATGCGCGTTTCGTGCATCGTTTTGATGTTGTCCGTGATTCAGTTTACGATATTATATGTGTTGGCGTATAGGTACCCCTCACGTGGACTGCGGGCGATGAAGAAGAGGATGGCGACACCGTCTTCGGCAGACAAGGACCAGGTGAGTAGATGTATATCTACGGGGGGAAGTCGGGTGGATGGCGTTTAGCACCCCCGCAAACGTAGAATAGGGATAGTACTTATTGTCATTAGGAAGCCAGACGTGACCTTAGAATTTTAGTGAGTAGGACCCTAGTAGTGACCTTAGGTTGGACTAGATTGATTTAGAAAGACCTTACTCGAGGATGATTATCTTGGAGGAGATTCGTAGGTTTCAGGTAGATACACACACGCACACACTGAGACTCGACGTGGTGTATACGTGTATGTGTATATATATATAGGACTAGGTATAGGTATATATATATATACACAATACGTATATGTGATACAAGGATGTGATATGATACACGGGGATGAAACAATATAACCGGGCTTGATGCCGTGATTCTTGGATTTACGGTCGTGTTATGATGTTAGCGGATCATTAGGAAATGAGATAATAAATAGGTATACATAAATAATAAAGGGTGGTGATGATATTAAAGTATATGGGACTCTAAAATAGAACCCGGACCGTAACCTGTGCCTGAAATTCTGATATGATATCATATAGGTGCGACTTGATTACGACATCATATAGGTGTGACTTGATTTCGATATCATATATGTGTGACTTGATTACGATATCATATATGTGGACTCTTATTTCTTATTGACTAGTTTCTTAGGTTTAGTTCCTTAGGAGGTTAGATGGACACTAGTTTAGGCTCGAGTCATATAGTTGTAGTTATACTTGTATATCACAGATGAGTGGTTATTACACATCCGTCTTTACATTCATACTGTAATCATAATGGTGCATGTTCATTCATATGTTTCTATAATCAGAATAAAACTTTGCCTGTTAGGACACCAGCACCATTAACGATGATGCGCATATTCCACGCACACTTATTTGCCGACTCACACACATCATCATCGGTAATTGCTATGTCACGTACACTTTAGATCATATTATCTTTTATTGATACAATCAGCTAACAGCTAGATCGATATAATATTGTGATTACTCTCTGGTGTTAGTATAGACATGGTATTTATTACTTAGACATTTCATGCATTTGCATTTTCATATTTTCATGCAGTATTATGGGGCATATGCCGACACTTATCATATACTTACTCATGATTTTGGGATTTTGGATTTCTATGAGATTTCTGGATTTTTGGGGAAAACCGCAAGAATATATAAAAACTTCTCTCTCTCTCCTCCTCTCTTTTTAAAACATAAGATGCGGTTTTCTCGTGATGTATGTGTCGTCCACCATGAGATTTCATGTTTTATATTGGATTTCGAGACCCGATTCGAGGAGTGGATGAACCGTCTCGGGTACATGGTGGGCCCGGTATGGTACTCCGGGGCAAGCAAATCGAGTTGTAGACGATGAGCCTGGCAGGGGAGGACTACCTACCGGTGATGTCTGGCACGGCGGATATCCGGAGGATACCGACCGTTGTCGTGAGATTTGATGATATGGGCCGATCCGGACTGACGGAGCCCGAGATATTGAGACTATGAGACATTGAGATTATGAGGTATTGAAACTTGAGATTTACATGTTTTGTGTCGATGCTTGACATGGATTTCCATAGATTTCATCGTTGATATTTCAGATTTCTATACACATTTTACCGTGATAAAAGTTAAAGATTTCTTATACAGATATATCTAGATTTTAGGATTGGTTATTTCATATTCATGGTGCATGCATACTCATTCACATGACATAGTTCTATATGAGGCACTGATACGAGCACGGAGCATTTGCACTTACACGTCGCTTATTATCCTGTCTTTACTTGATGACTAGTAGTATATTAGTATATTATTATGACCTAGGACAGCGTCGTGCATTCGATTTCTTTTCGCAGATATCTTCTACTCACGAGTTGGCAACTCACCCCCGTTGTGCCAAATTTTATTACAGGTTCGATGTACAGGTTTTCCTGGCAGCTTGCTGGCACATCTTTTCACTCAGGGTGATTTGCACGGTAGGTTGATTCACTTGTATCTGGACCGCCATTGTACTTTTATTATTTCATTTGTATCTAGAGAGCTCCATCAACCAAACTTGTATTACTTGATAGTTTACTGGATCAGTTGTTTATTTCGACCTTAGAGCCGCGCTTGTATTATTATGATATTTGGTGGTTTTGTTTTCTTTTGAGTTTTGAGTCTCGCCCTTTGGCGTTGTATACTATTGTGCATTGATGTGGTTGTTTCCGCCTTTTGGCGTAGAGCTAGCTCCCGTTTGGGGATGCTTTTTATTGTTTGTATATATATTATTCTTGTTTGTACCCATTTGGGTTCAGTTTTTACAAAGGAGACTCTGCCGAAATTTTTGAGAAAATTGGATGTTGCTTTTAAACTTGTTTTCTACCTGTTTTCCTTTACTTCTTCTTCTTTTTATGGTTTAGATTTTTGGGCTTCGGCTTACTTAGGTTACGTTGCGCCTCTAGACGCTTCGTAATCTAAGTGCCGGTCACATTCCGTACTTTCGGGTCATGACAAAGTTGGTATCAGAGCGCTAGGTTTAACCTTGTATATGTCTAGGGTGACCCTTGGTTGATGGAGTAGGCGACTTAGGTAGAGTGACGTACCGTGGGTATGATCCGCGGCATACTTACGATACGCTACTCTTCTTAAGTAGCCTTAGGATGTACATTTGTTTACACCGCATTTCATTCGTTCCTTTGATCTATCTTCGTCGATATCGAAAGGTGGTTTCTGTTACCACGGGCGCACGGGCAAAAGGAGCTGTGGCTCGAATGCGATAACCATTAGGGTATCGGTTATTCTTAAGGATTGAAGCATTGTTTAGCGTGCGGGAGAAGGGTATTCACATGCCGTCCAGACGAAGTTAAAGGATTCGAACGATTGTCAGAAACCCATTTTCCCAAGTTTAAAGTATTCGGAAGAACATGCAGGTATTTCGATGGACCCTCTAGAAGAATGAAACCCTAACTCGACATAATGACCACGAGAACGCCCTTGAACCTTAAGGTTTATGGAAGTTCCATGGTGCCATTAGTGAGGTTTGGGTTTGCCCTTCTACGGCTGGACCATCGATGCTGGGGTATGTACCGGATATTTTTAAACTGTACTTGAGTGTTGAGCTCTCGGGGAATTATGGGATTTTGATGGATCGATCGAAAAGTTTAATGTAGTCCGGATATCAGGTGAAGGGATCGACTACGTGGGAGACTTTAGATATGAGTATTGCCGTTGGTAGCGCAGTCAGCACACCTATGAAGAGACAAGTTCGAAGCAGTCGACACCATAGGAAAGGGGGAAAGAGGCGCACATTAACGATAGTGTTTACGATTGTGATTTGGTGATTTGAATTTCATATTTCTGTTGATTGGATCTTTTTTTGGTATTTTGAGGATTTTTTTCTACGATTGGTATTTCTTATGTGTGCATTCATTACATTCTATTCGTGCTTCATATATCAGTTGTATTGATGTTGTTTTGTACATACCCAGTACACTCGATTTGGTTTTATACATTTTGATATTTTGATTTGATTTCGTGCATATGGGTTACACATGATTTTGACATATGCTTCGACCTAGTTTTCATGCATTTTCGTACTGTGATTTCGATTTTGATATTCGGTGTATGTTTTCGTGCACCATGTGCACCTGATTGAGATTCTTGCGCACATTCGGTGCACCTGATACGATTTGTGCACACCAGATGCACTAAATCGTGGTTTTGTGTAGATTAGATGCACATGATATTAGAGTCGTGAACGCCCGTTACACTTGACAGATGTTTTTGGTGCACACATGTTGCACTCAGTTTTGTTTTTGTGTGAATTCGTGGCATCTGTATTTGGTTTCGATTTCAGTGCGCACCGGACGCACATGATATTTTTATGATGTGTTGGGATTGATTTCAGTTTGATCAATATGTTTTTGTAATCATTACTATTGATTTGGTAACCAGGCAGGACGTGTATGTTAAATAAAAGATATATATATATATATATATATAGCTATTTTTTTAAAAATAAACGTCCGCTACTTATGCCGTGGCACGTGCATCACACGGCGATTTTCAAAAGGGGTTCTTGCATGCTTCTTTATCCAGATGTTTGGACAATTTTTCTATGATGCGCACAATATATAAGTTGTAGTTTTGATGTATATTATGTTGGTTTTCGTATTGGGTTTTGGTATTTTATTTTCGCCATAACTCCGATGATTGTGTTATGCTTGACGGAGTTGATTTTAGTTATGTATTGATGATTTCGGAGTCCCGACGATTTGAGTGTTTTGGCTGAATGTTTTAGTAATTGGGGGGAGTTTTAATTTAAATTCGGGGACCGAATTTCTTAAAGGGGGAAGATTGTAACATTTTAAAAATAATTAAATAATTAATTAAATAAAGAAAATCGTTTAAGTGAATTTTATAATTTTCGGTAAAGTAAAACGTAGTTTTCATAAAACTAAACCGTAATTATTTTTCACTATAAATTTAAAAATACCTATTTTAATTATGTTATTACTAGTAAATGTTGTTTATTTAGCCACTTATAAATTTTTAGTTTAATTAAATATTTTTCTTAAATTAATTATTTTAAATATTAACATAAGCTTTATTTTTACACTAAATTAGTGTAAATTACAAATTTGAATGGGTTTAATTAGAAAAAGTGAACCATTACATATTAGAATCAAGTGTGTTTCATGCAAAATTTATTTTCAAAATTTTATAATGGTTCTAGACAATTCTAGGTCAAATGGAGTGAAGAAAATAAAGAATTTTTAAATAAATTCATGAAAAGACTTAATTGTGTGATATTTTTGTGAAACCTTCTACACTTTTCTTCACCTTTTCTCACTCCCCTCTCTTTTCCTCACCTCATGGCCGGCCTCACCACCATGGGCAGGCCCAAAAATTTCCCCCCATCATTTTTGTATTAAAAATCATCAAAATTCATCAAAAATTCAATAAAAAACCCACAAAATCCTAATTAATTCCTACCCTCTATTCTTTGCTCATCTTTACATGGATTTTGGAGATGGAAAGCATTCATTTTGGAGGCTTATTTTCATGTTTGGATTTCATGTTGTGGAGGTATAAATCTTCTTCTTTTGATTTATTGTTATTAGATGTTTCATTTAAGCATAATTAGATTTAATAAATAATTTCTATCTACAAGTTTTAAAATTCAAGTTAGGGTTTATAAAATTAAGTTATGGTTTTTATTAATTAAGTAGGGTTATAATAACTAGTTTAACATTTTTAGAAGTGGAAAATCTTGTATGGATGATATATTGTAAATTGTTTATCCAAAATTGTTTAAATTAATCCATTTTGCAAACTAGATTTCTATATATTGTATATATTGGTGAGATAAAATTCCAATTAATATTTATAACACTATATTGTGGTTTTAATGAGGATATTAACTTGTTAGTGGAATGAAAAACTCAAATTGGTTACTAGTTTCTATTGATAATTGAAAAATACTAATAAAAATGCTATTTTTGCTAACTAGATTTTGGAAATTCTTAAATAAATGAGATTTCAAATCTAAATTATGATTTCATTATATTATTATCATCATTAATTGTAGTTTAATGCATTAATTCATGCAAAATCCAGTTTAGATGTGATATTGTGAAATTTTCCTTAAAAATATCGAAATCGGGCAAGTTTGCAAACTAGAATTTTCAAACTAATATAAATTAGGGTGTTAAAAATATAGTGATGGTTTATATAGTCTAGTTATGCTAATTAATGAATACTATGACCATTAGTTTCTTTTAAATATCAAGTTTTGAAGTAAAACGGTAAATTGGTGTTTTCAGGTTTTGACGGAATCGGACGATTTGATCGATTTTTAGGGTTTCGATGAATTAAATCATGTTTTATATTATAAGTAATGAGTTTTATAACTATGATTTCTTTGTTGATACTTATCTCGATCAATCGGCGTTTGTATGCCGATATCGAGCGATATTTGGTTCTTTTGCATGAGCGGGACATAGGTTTTAACCTATGCGCGTTTCTTGCGTCGTTTTGATGTTGTCCGTGATTCAGTTTACGATATTATATGTGTTGGCGTATAGGTACCCCTCACGTGGACTGCGGGTGATGAAGAAGAGGATGGCGACACCGTCTTCGGCAGATAAGGACCAGGTGAGTAGATGTATATCTACGGGGGGAAGTCGGGTGGATGGCGTTTAGCACCCCCGCAAACGTAGAATAGGTATAGTACTTATTATCATTAGGAAGCCAGACGTGACCTTAGAATTTCGGTGAGTAGGACCCTAGTAGTGACCTTAGGTTGGACTAGATTGATTTAGAAAGACCTTACCCGAGGATGAATATCTTGGAGGAGATTCGTAGGTTTCAGGTAGATACACACACGCACACACTGAGACTCGACGTGGTGTATACGTGTATGTGTATATATATATAAGACTAGGTGTAGGTATATATATATATATATATATATATATATATATATATATATATATATATATATACACAATACGTATATGTGATACAAGGATGTGATATGATACACGAGGATGAAACAATATAACTGGGCTTGATGCCGTGATTCTTGGCTTTACGGTCGTGTTATGATGTTAGCGGATCATTAGGAAATGAGATAATGAATAGGTATACATAAATAATAAAGGGTGGTGATGATATTGAAGTATATGGGACTCTAAAATAGAACCCGGACCGTAACCTGTGCCTGAAATTCTGATATGATATCATATAGGTGTGACTTGATTACGACATCATATAGGTGTGACTTGATTTCGATATCATATATGTGTGACTTGATTACAATATCATATAGGTGGACTCTTATTTCTTATTGACTAGTTTCTTAGATTTAGTTCCTTAGGAGGTTAGATGGACTCTAGTTTAGGCTCGAGTCATATAATTGTAGTTATACTTGTATATCACAGATGAGTGGTTATTATACATCCGTCTTTACATTCATACCTTAATCATAATGGTGCATGTTCATTCATATGTTTTTATAATCAAAATAAAACTATGCCTGTTAGGACACCAGCACCATTACCGATGATGCGCATATTCCACGCACACTTATTTGCCGGCTCACACACATCATCATCGGTAATTGCTATGTCATGTACACTTTAGATCATATTATCTTTTATTAATACAATCAGCTAACAGCTAGATCGATATAATATTGTGATTACTCTCTGGTGTTAGTATAGACATGGTATTTATTACTTAGACATTTCATGCATTCGCATTTTCATGTTATCATGCAGTATTATGGGGCATATGCCGACACTTATCATATACTTACTCATGATTTTGGGATTTTGGATTTCTATGAGATTTCTGGATTTTTAGGGAAAACCGCAAGAATATATAAAAACTTTTCTCTCTCTCTCCTCCTCTCTTTTTAAAACATAAGATGCGGTTTTCTCGTGATGTATGTGTCGTCCACCATGAGATTTCATGTTTTCTGTTGGATTTCGAGACCCGATTCGAGGAGTGGATAAACCGTCTCGGGTACATGGTGGGCCCGGTATGATACCCCGGGGCAAGAAGATCGAGTTGTAGACGATGAGCCTGGCAGGGGAGGACTACCTACCGGTGATGTCTGACACGGCGGATATCCGGAGGATACCGACCGTTGTCGTGAGATTTGATGATATGGGCCGATCCGGACTGACGGAGCCCGAGATATTGAGACTATGAGACATTGAGATTATGAGGTATTGAGACTTGAGATTTACATGTTTTGTGTCGATACTTGACACGGATTTCCATGGATTTCATCGTTGATATTTCAGATTTCTATAAACATTTTACCATGATGAAAGTTAAAGATTTCTTATACAGATATATCTAGATTTCAGGATTGATTATTTCACATTCATGGTGCATGCACACTCATTCACATGACATAGTTCTATATGAGGCACTGATACGAGCACGGAGCATTTGCACTTACACGTAGCTTATTATCCTATCTTTACTTGATGACTAGTAGTATATTAGTATATTATTATGACCTAGGACAGCGTCGTGCATTCGATTTCTTTTCGCAGATATCTTCTACTCACGAGTTGGCAACTCACCCCCGTTGTGCTAAATTTTATTACAGGTTCGATGTACAGGTTTTCCTGGCAGCTTGCTGGCACATCTCTTCACTCAGGGTGATTTGCACGGTAGGTTGGTTCACTTGTATCTGGACCGCCATTGTACTTTTATTATTTCATTTGTATCTAGAAAGCTCCATCAACCAAACTTGTATTACTTGATAGTTTACTGGATCAGTTGTTTATTTTGACCTTAGAGCCGCGCTTGTATTATTATGATATTTGGTGGTTTTGTTTTCTTTTGAGTTTTGAGCCTCGCCCTTTGGCGTTGTATACTATTGTGCATTGATGTGGTTGTTTCCGCCTTTTGGGGTAGAGTTAGCTCCCGTTTGGGGATGCTTTTTATTGTTTGTATATATATTATTCTTGTTTGTACCCGTTTGGGGCCAGTTTTTACAAAGGAGGCTCTGCCGAAATTTTTGAGAAAATTGGATGTTGCTTTTAAACTTGTTTTCTACATGTTTTCCTTTACCTCTTCTTCTTTTTATGGTTTAGATTTCTGGGTTTCGGCTTACTTAGGTTACGTTGCGCCTCTAGATGCTTCGTAATCTAAGTGCCGGTCATGTTCCGTACTTTCGGGTCGTGACACGTCGAGGCTTGGAACTAGGGATTTTGCCGTGGCTCCGTTGTTTGATTATCGCGTCTGAATCCTGCTGGAGGAAGAACGCTAGGGTGACATCTCATCTGCTGTATTGAGACGAACGTCGAGGTGGTGACCACTCCGCGCCGGTGTGGGATGATCTCCGATAGTCTTTTAGGTATTATATGAGTTGCCGTCAAGACCTTAAAGCTAGGAATTTGGCCTTTGTTTCGTTTGCTGGCATTGCGTTTGCTGTATTGAGACAAATGTCACGGTTGTCTTTAGGTTTCGTGCGAACCATCGAGGCTTGGAACTAGGGATTTTGCCATGGCTTCGCTTTGCTGACGTTGCGTCTACTGTAACGAGACTGATGTCGAGGTGATCTCTAGGTTGTCTGTGAACTGTCGAGATCTGGCTCTCTCTCTGATGGAGCCTGGTGGGATGATATGATTCCCTCTTTGTTTGTGCCCCTGAATTGTATACAGGGATCGATGTGATCTCATCTATAGGGCAAAAAGTTTCATTTTATATATTTTTTCTTTTTTCTTTCCGCGATGCTCTATCATTTCAGCTTTTATATCGCGAAAGTCGCGATTGCCCAATCATTTTGGCTATTTTTCGCGGTGCCCAATCATTTCGGCTATTTGTTTTATTTATTCGCTGCTTTTTATTGTGAGTTGCCCAACCATTTCGTCTATTTGTTTTATTTACTCGCTGCTTTTTATTGTGAGTTGCCCAACCATTTCGGCTATTTTGTATGCATATATTTCTTTACTTGCTGATTTTGTTGCAAGTTGCCCCATCATTTCGGCTATTTCATATGCATTTTTGGCTCGCTGATTTTCTATCGCGAGTGTAGAACTTAGAATCTGGTGCCAATCTTAGCATCAGCATCACTGCGACTGGAATATTGACAGGAGCGAATCATCATTTGCCATGAAAGGACTTGGAATTTGATGCTGATTCAGGCATCAGCATCGCTACTACTGAGACATTGCTAGGAGCGAATCATCATTTGCCATTGTCGATGTCGAACAAAGGTGGCTTAGCGAACAGGGTTAGGATCCTGTTGACTAAGGCTTTTAACTTCATGAGCCGTAAGGGTCTCATGAAGGTATTCCTCCCTACGAGTCGTGAGGATCTCGTAGGTGTGTTTTCTCTTTAGGAATCGTGAGGATTCTTAAGTGTGTTTTCTCTTATAAGTCGTAAGGATCTTACAAGAGTGTTTTCTCTTTATAAGTCGAGAGGACTTACAAGGGTTGTTCACCGTGTGAGCATATCCCTAGTCACTGGTGGGACTTTGTTAGGGAAATGTTTACTCGCACCTGTGGATTGTATATAAGGTTAATATTGAACCGCTTGTAGGGCAGCATTGGAGGTTGCGATGGCTTAAGAACAGGTTTAGATCCCTGTAGCTTAAGGATTTTGAATCTTATGAGCCGTGAGGGTCTCATAAGAGGGTTCACCTTACAAGTCGTGAGGATCTCGCAAGTGTAATTTCTCCTTAGAAATCGTGGGGATCCCTAAGTGTGTTTCTCCTTTGTGAGTCGTAAGGATCTCACGCAGGTGGTTTCTCTTTACTGGGTCGAGAGGATCTTGCAAGTGTCTTTTAACGAGATTGCGCCCTTTCAGATTTTCACAAAACTCGCCGGTAGTCCTGCTATTTTTACTCACGGAGCCCTTTCGGGTTTTCATCCGTGCCCATCTCGCTTATGAACATACCCTTTTTTTTGTCAGCCTTGGGATGCTGCGGTCCGTAGTAGTTTATAGACATCTCGGTCAATTGCATGTTTTAGGACATTGCGGTCCATCGTTAGTTTGGGGACATTTCGGTCTGTTGCAAGTTTTAGGACATTGCGGTCCATCATTGCCATATTTGAGGCAAATTTCTAGTTTACGGACTTTTCGGTCCAAGCGGCTTTCTCTATGAATGAGCACGATGCCCCCAGCATGTCCATCTTTTTCGGATCATGTGCTTATGGAGGGTTCATCTTCCATTTTTCAGACAGCGCCAATTTTCCCTATTGGTATTAGTCCTCAACCCAGCCTTTGAAGACAAAGCAAACTTCGATTGGATGGCTTACTGCTTGGTGGTAAGGGCAGTAATTAGGATTGTTGACATCGCCTGGCTGCAACGGACATTTTGGATTCAGCAGATTGATGAGTCTGTTGCGCACTGCCAGCTCGAACAGTCTCCTCATTTTATCCCGGGGAAACGAGTAAGGACATCCCAGTCTCTCCTCGAGGGATGGGTGTGGACGCACGTTGTTTTGGCAAACAACCGGCTTTAAGTTGCTCGGCTGTTGTTGAGTATTGGCGACGAAGGTCACTTTCCCCTTCCCTTTTTCGTTTCGAGGCTCCGACTTCGAAGAGGAAGGCCTGTGGTCCATCTGGTCCATTTAGGTCAGCTTGTCAATCAGGGCCTGGAAAGTGGTCGGCTTGAAAAACATCATGAATTGGGAAATGGTCGCCTGAGGGTCGAGAGTACCCATGAACATGCCTACCGCAGGCGCCTCTTCGATGCGCCGCTCGCACTTCGACCACAGATTCCGCCACCGTATCGCATACTGCACCCATGTCTCTCCAGGCTTCACCATGGCATTGATCAATGCTGTGATTGGGGTATGTTCACTAGCGCTCGCAAAATGTTGGGTGAACAGCAATTCCATCTCTGTAAAAGTTTTGACGGAGTCATTGGGCAGCTCCGAATACCACTCAGAGGCCATTTCCGCCAAGCTGCCGACGAACTGACGAAGTAAGAATTTGTCGTCACCTCCGGTATTGCCGTAAAGAGCTCTGAACTGAGCGACATGTTGATGGGGATTGCCTGTCTCCTTGTATATGTGAAACTTAGGAATCGTGTATCCTGGTGGATACTTGATCTGATCGTACCATCCTGGATATGGTGGCCCAGTTCTGATGACTTGTCCAGTTGCTTCATTTGTTTGATGAACTCGTATCTGCTGAGCGATATAATCATCCAGGGCAGCTTTTGAGATGGTCTCCTCCTTGGCTGCTGAACAAGCCGGAAGAGGGTTTGACGTCTCCACTCTGTCGTCTTCGAGGATAATCGAAGGATCTTCAGCTGGAGGGTGCGGCTGGATCATCATGCCCACCATATCTTGGAATAGATGGGCCATTTGTTTTATATTGGCTGCTTGTTCCGCGGGCTCTTTGTCCTTCTTCTCAAGCATTCTCCGAAGGAATTCAGCATCATTTTCTTGTTCTTGACGTTGCTCCGAAGATGTCTCCTGGCCTGCCTTCGTCCCTGTGAGTGTAGCCATAGCTGTTAACATCTCTTGGAGCTTTTGTTGTTCCTGCTCCTGAGCCTTAGTCACTAATCGCGTAAGTGGTCGATGACCTGTGGAGATACGGTTGTCCTCTTTTTCGGATGCCATATAGATGGTATGCACCACCATGCCCCCAGCCTTGGAGCGTTTGGGTTCAGTGGTCTTGCGATTCGTTGCGGACTCAGGGATTTTCTCCGGCCATCTCCTCTTGTAGGCGGTCGAAGTTGAGGGGGCCATTACAGTGGGCACTCCAGTAGCTATCGCCTTCTGTGGCTTGATAGGGTAATCCTTCTCTTGCCGAACCTTCATCTTCTTCGGTCGGCGGGAGTAACCTTGATCAATCACCGAGTCTTGGACTTGACGCCAGACTTTGTAAATTTTAGAGGACAACCCTTGAGGGGGCTGCTCCGGCTTCGCCTTTGTGATCTTTTCAACAGGCGGAGGAGACCTTTTTAGCACGGCAGTTGGCGAATTTGTGCGCACCCTGTTAAGTAGTTCAAAGTTGTTCCCAGTTGGAACAGCAGCATTAACTTCTACCATTGGAGCTGGCGGAGTCAGTCCAGAAGGGGAATTGCCCCCGGCTTTCCTCACTCGGCGCTAGTGGCGACGTCGAGCATGTCGTGCGGCCGGGATCACCTCCACTGTTGGATCAGCTTTTCCATGCCCCATGTTCTGATGAGAGTTTGCTGTTGGCGCCGGCCTGTCAAAGACAGATGCTCGCTGAGAGGGAATGGCCAATCTTGAAAAGGCCGATTTTCGTGCAGGGGAAACGGCCTTGGTTACTTCACCCGGAGTAGGAGCTGAAACGGCCAGTCTTATGAAGACCGACCCCTTAGCCGGAGAAGCCATCTTGGGGACTTCAGGAGTAGGGATGGCTATCCGCTTCGGAATAACGCCTTCTGGTATTACGGGCTTCTTCACGGGCTCGTTGGATCTTTTGGCCCAGTCTGCCGAAAACTGAGGCGCTTGGTTTGGGCGACCCGTTAAGAGGGACCGCAGTAGTGGTAACCGATCAAAGACCGACTTCTTCTGAGTTTCTTGCAATGGTACAGGGGCGTTGAAGCTCATCGGTGGGAGCATGGTCCCGAAGAATAGCCCAGTGGTGGCTTGGGTCACTTGTTCCACCGGCATTGTGAAAAGGGAGTCCTCTTGGGGCCCGTAGGTCACTCCTCCAGATGAGACGGAACGAGAGTTGCAGTTGGAACAGTTAGATGCCATTTCTTTTTTTTCTCTGCACGAGAGCAAAACCAAATCTTAGTACCTCGAACCCAATGGCAACCATATTAAACCGCAATTCGTTCACGAACACGACACACGAAGTGTGGAGTGGAAAGAGGAAGAGGTCCCACCGGGCGTGCCGGAATCTTTTCTCCTCCGAACACAGAGACGCGACCGCGTAGGTTCTTCTTGCCTGAATTTGGGGGCGGATGCTAATTGGTGCTATCCGTCCACCTCTCCGAAAATGCCAAGTTGATTTATGATACCATGTATCGAAGGTTTAAACGGATGCGGCCGATGTAGCAGACTTTGTCAGATTCCCCCTCATTGAGCGGTTTTTGATTGTGGGGACGCTCTTCCCTGCAGGCGCACGCCCCTGCAGTTAATTACGCTACCGCATCGCGGTAACAATTTTCTCCTTCTTCAGATGGTCACTTCGTGTCGTGGGTGTTTGTTTTGTTTTTGGTTGCCCGTGGATTGTATACGGAGACTAATTTATGTTGTTGCCCGTAGGGCGTGGATTAGTCTAAATCCGTATTTTCTTAGATTTGGGTTTTGGGTTGGGTTTAAGGATACGTTAGTCTCATTTGAGACTAAGATCGACTTAAACGTTCATTGAGGATACGTTAGTCTAATTTTAGACTAAGATCAACTCAACGGGATCGTTTAGATCCAACAAAAGAGCATTTGGACTCTATTGTTTAGTTTATGGACGTTGCGGTCGATTACCGGTTTAAGGACATGGTGGTCCAAGGTTTAGGACAACATAGTCCATGGGTTTAAAGGACCCCACAGTCCGAGGTTAAGGACATCATAGTCCATGGGTTTAAAGGACCCCACAGTCCATGGAATGATTGGCTATCGGGACCCATCACCTCTCCGAAGACGTTGAAGGATTACAACGACAAATATCAAAGGAGTGAAGAGATGTACCCTTGAACCAATGTTGATTGGAAAATCTGTAGTCCAATTTGGGACTAAGATCAATTTATTGGATTATGAGCACATGGGCTCAGTTAAATCTGAATTGAGGACTTATGGCCAACTTAGGCTAAGTCTAATTAGGTTTGAAATGTTGGACTTTTATTTGGACTGTTGAACATTTGTCTGGGTTCAGCCCCCCATTATTTAGCAATGCTAAACAGGGGTTTGGGGCCCTGACAACATTTTGTCTTTTACTGGGCACATTCATCATGACTCTGGGTTTTTTTTATTTTGAATGTCATATGAAATGATCGAGTTTGGAAGAATGTAGTTGGGGTTCAATCAAAGGGGAGACCTTGTCTCTGGAAAAACTTAGCTGATTTTGGGCTAAGACTGGTTTGAAAACAGTGTTAAACACTAACACATATTTGGCGATCACGTGTTCCCACATGATGCACTTAAAATAGTGTTAAACACTAGAGACGAAACGCTCAAAATAGTGTTAAACACTAGAAATGAGCTGGTCACGTGGGGTCATGTGAGGCGCCTGAGAATTAGGCCAAACCTCCTTTATTTTACTCTCAAAATATGCAAATAAGTGTTAAACACTTAGCCTCTGTAATCATCACGTGTGGACACGTCATAGTGCCCATGTATTGAGTATTAATTTCTTTTTCCCTTTTAAAAGGTGTTTGTCAGGGGTCATGTGGGAGCACGTGAGGCATTGCCTTCAAGCTTGTTCTTTCTCATTTTGAGGAGTCTATTTAAGGGTCACGTGGGGGCACATGAACTAGTCTTGTTCGTTCTTTTCTGATCATTGAAGGGAGGTTCACATGTTGCCACGTGATCAGGTTTACGTGCATGGTTAAGTCCTTTGTTTGAGAATTAAATTTTTTTGTTGGGTTAAACCCTAATTTTCTTTAAAGGAATTAAATTCCTATGTATATAGAAGAATTAAATTCTTTAAACCCTAGTTCTCCCTCTAAGTTTTGGATCTACATGGCAGAATCTCCCCGATGAGAATTAAATTCTCAACTTATGGAGAGATCTGCTTCTGCAGATCTTCAACCATGAACAAGAACTAAGTTCTTGTTTTAAGGGTTAAACCTTGTATCTGTTGGAGGAATTAAATTCCTAAGTATTTGGAGGAATTAAATTCCTTAGCATTTGGATGAATTAAATTCATTTAAACTCAATTCCCCCTCTAGGTTTTGGATCTGCATGACAGAATCTCCCTGATGAGAATTAAATTCTCAACTTATGGGGAGATCTGCTTCTGCAGACCTTTAACCAAAGGAAGAACTAAGTTCTTATTCAGAAGAGTTAAACTCTTAATTTGAGAATTAAATTCTCCTTTTGTTTTATGAAGCTTAGATCTCTTTCCCTTTCTCGCCTAGGGTTTCTTTCTCTTTTGAGAGAATCTTGTTTTCTATCTGGAGAATTAAATTCTCTTCTTTTTTTTGTTGTTGTATTTCTCCAGAAAAATCCTCCTCCTCTTCTCTTCTTGGCTCCTATTTATAGGAGAAAGAAAAGAACCAGTTTGTTTTATCAATCTTTCATTACAAGATTTTAATTGATTTTGTAACCAACATGATCTTTTAGATCACTCAGTGAATTTTATTCATCATTGGATTTTTAATCCAAAAGACATTCTGTCTGTTATTCTTGGTAAATTTTAGGGAAATCTTTCCTTGTATAGTATCTTTCTATAAATTGGTGATTTTTAATCACAATTGGATTTTTAATCCAACGATGCTCCACTTTACAGAGCACAATCTTTTTTGTTTGGAAAGATTTAGAGAAATATTTTTCCAGTTAGGGTTCTCGATTCCCTCTTAATTAGAATTTAATTCTATTAGTTCAGAAGGCTTAAGAGCCTGTCACGTGTTGGCATGTGATCTTTTGATTGACCATTTAATTAGAATTTAATTCCATTATTTCAGAGATCTTTGGATCCCATCACGTGTTGACACGTGACCCCCTGATAAACATTTAAACCAGAATTTAATTCTGTTATTTTAAAGAGCTCAGGAATTATCACATGTCAACACGTGACCCTTGGTCACGTGTGGGCACGTGACGCCCCATTGGGGTTTTTCCCTGTTGTTTTATTATACCTTTTCCGGTGGGTTTAAAGGCCCGTCACGTGTGGGCACGTGACCCCATTTGAAGTTGTGTATCTCAGTGCCTATAACTTTGCCCATAGAAGGTCGTGTCCCCACATGATGCCCGATCATGTGATGCTTCTCTTGTGTATTTCTTTGCTGCTTTATTCAGTTCCCATGCGGGAACACCCCTCTACCGCCGCCTCCAGCTCCTTCCGGAGGGTGCTCGTCGACTTCTTCATGGTGCCGACGAGCACCTTAGAGTCCTGAAGCTTGGCCTCGGCGGCCTGGGCGGCCTCGCGATACCTGGCTGTCTCCTGCTTCACGGCCGCCACCTCCTACTTCACGGCCGTCATTTTCTGCTTCCCAGCCGCCACTTCTCCCTCCAAGGCAGCGACCCTCGCCATCGCCGCCTCCAGCTCCTGCTTTATGCTCTCCTCCGGCGAGGAGAGCTCGCCCGCGGCTCACACCGTCGGGTTAATTTCCTCGTCCTCCATATGGATGACGAAGGCGACGTGCTGGAGAACCTGAAGAAGTCAGAGGGGGGTCAAAAAGAAAGGAGAGGCACCTAATCTCACGAATGGTAAGAAGCTGAAACAAAAGTCAAGTAAGGTACGGGCACTAACCTGTATGGCCTCTTGGGCGATTGCCGCCATCTGTACCCTGAGAGTCCCCCGAGGGATCTTATGTTGGTAATAATGCCCTCAAGGCAATTATCATAGTCGCGGACTTGTGATTATGATGATTGAGGTAGGACCTATACCGATAAAACAGTCTTACTCAAGATGATAGTACGCTATCTGGTTTGTCTTTATCATCATGTACATGTTGATAGAGCCCATAGGATTCTTGCTTGACTGCCAGTATTATGATGGCGATCATATATGTGGGAGTTGGGGTCTATAAGCACATCCTTAAATGTCCCTGGTCATAGGAGTATCGAGACCGGGCATCGATACTCCAGTGTAGACTAGTGTATACTGATCGAGACCCCGACGAGGGGCGGTGGCCAGGTCTCACAAGCCATTGGTGTTAGTTTGTTCACCTAAGATAGTATATAGGTGCTCATTGAGTTATGAGTACACTGGACGGACTCGCCGGGAACCTGCTAGTTGGTATTATACCTATTGTCAGATAGCAGTTCCCAGGTGACATATGTACAGGTTAGTCTATCGACCTGAGATCGTCATTTGTCTCGTGTGAGTTCACACTGTGCTTTGATTACTACCCTACCACGGCTCAAAGGAGTCGTGCAAACAGGTTTTAGTTGGGTACAGTCCCGAGCCACATGGAGGCAGTGATCGGATCGTCGGGGATTTGTCTCTCCCGGTATTGGGGGTTGATGTCGCGTTGTGTATGGATGACCATCACCAAAAATCCGTAGCCACGGTGGACGAGAATTATCGATTCAGGATCGATAGTTTCTCAGGTGGTGATGGGGTTTCATACTGACACTAAATGTCGCGTTGTTAGGGGTCTGACTTTATCCACCCCCTTAGACTCGATATGCGATACTCTTAGACGAACAGATCGGACTGTACGGATATTGTCACTGTCAGGCTCAGTAGGGGTTCAGGATGAGTTTGCTCGTCGGCCTCCCTTTCGCTCAATACACCGTTACGTACAGCTAGTGCCGCTGACGTGCTTATGGTTAAACCCACTACCAGCGTATTGACGAGTATTTAGAGTCCCACACAGAGGGTTTTCATGGTTCAGGCGATATGGTGTACATGGCGTATGTTGATACATACAGGTGTCCGATTAAATATGTGCATGTGCTGCGCAGACTTTAATCGGACGGTTGATAATACTAGCGGCTTAGGATTAAGCCGGATTATTAAATTGGGTTTTGATTTAATAATTTATATATGTATTTTTATATACGTATTCTAGTATTATTTTTCGCTATTTATTTTCTCTCTTGGCTATTTGTATTTTTGTACGAATACGCGTATGTGTATTTCGATACATGTACCGGGAAGTATTCCGTATTTTATACGGAATAGCTTCTAGAAGATGCCACCTCATTTATATGATTTTCCATTTATGGAAATTCATTTGTTTTATTAATGAGGTGGAAAAGGTGACATGACTTTGGGCATGAGTTTGTGCATGTAGGATGGTATGGTCTCATTTGTTTATTGGTTAATTTGGAAATGATATTTTTTTGGAGAATGAGAGAGGAGGGGGGCCGGCCACATATTTGTAGGGATGGGGAGATTATTTCATTTGGTTCCTCATTACATTACACATTACACTAGCTCTCTCTCACTCTCTCATGCTTCAAAAAAGAACTTAGCCATTTTAGCTCATGCCAAGTCTTCATCACCTCCATTCATCTTCTATGAATGCTCTCTTGAGCTCAAGGATAGAGAGAAAATTATAGTGACACTTTCATACACCCCCACTCTCCATCGCTAGCGACTTTGGAGCGTCGGTTGCCTCGTTCGACGAGGTTGGAGCTTGTGCCGTTTCTCTCGGGTGGATCATCGGAGATGGAGGAAGACCGGCAACCAAACATCGTCAAAGGATCACTAGGAGCTTGGAATGAAGACCGTAGGACACGGATCAACTCAGTATAACGATTCTAACTCTTAGTTAGTTTGCTAGTTTAGGGTTTAAGGTCGATCCGTAAATCGGGTAATGGTAGCGCCGGTTTAGAAATTTTTGTTCCGCATTTTGGCCGTGTTTCGATGGCCGGGGCACTACCGCAACCCTTCATGGTATCAGAGCCACCCTTTAAAGCCCTTACTAGCTTGTTTAAATGTGGTTGAAAGATCGATCGACGAAAATTTCCAAAATCACGATTTCATTTTTCTGTTCTCTGCCGATTTTCAAACGTGTTCAAAAATATTTTCCAGTGGCTTAAAAATCCGTGCAGGCGATTTTAGGGGTACGGAAAAAATTTGGGCCTCTGATTCCTCTAAAGCACCGCGGAACCGCCGCACTTACCCCCTATTGGCGGCGGATCCGCAGCCATTTAGTGGCGACGGGCTTCAAAATTTTTCCTGTAGCCCCCTGGCTTGGAATTGTGATTTTTGTAATATCCCGTTTTGGCCCAGGTTTCTGTGAAGTGTTGGTTTTGCTATTTGGGCCAATTTGGAACTTAGTCGATCGATATTTTAAGTGTGCGTTTAACAGTACATACATTTCTATCTGCGACCGTGAATGTCATTTGATCGGTAAACCCGTCTAACTGCTATATGTTCCTTTAGACGGGTTTGCGAACGTGACATTCACGTTGATGTTTTGTGTTGTGCTGTGATGTTGGTTGGATCATCGTGGTGGATAGCTATGGTGCAATGTTAGTACAGTTTTATTTCATTTGTACATTTAATATTGCGGGGCGAGCGTCCGACATGTGGACTGCCATCACTGCCAGTTTGTATATTATTCTTTTGGGGTACGACCGGGCTGAGGTCGATGTTACCCTTGTATATTATTTTCTTTTCTGTACTAGGATTACCCTGCGGTGGGGTGCACAAATAACCAGATTCTAGAGGGCAACGGGTCCGCATCTCATGGCATTGGGACGGAGGGGACCTTACTCTAGAATTGGCGGGCTATTCGCCGCACTCGTAGGGGGTATAGGTATGACCCACGGAGGGGCGCTCAAGTTACCGGATTCCGAGAAGTGCCGGGTGGCCCATTCACGTTGTTGAAGGGGGCTTCCTCACTTCTGGTTTTGGCGGGTAACTTGCCGCGCTCGTAGGGGTCTAGGTTTCATTGGACATGCTATCCATACGACAGGGAACGTCGGGTCTCACTTACGGCTCAAGTGAAACTCGGGGCTCCATATTATCCACCATTCTGTATTGCTTCTGTGATGTTTCTGTGATGTTGCTTTATATCATGCCTGGGACGATTGTTATATATATTTATATATAGTAGTAGATGTTGTATATGTTTTGCACCCGCGCTAGCCCAGTCCCCGCTCCGTCGTTAGTTAAGTAACCTAACGGGTGATGACGGGACCCAGTGGCGAATGCGGATGGCATATACGTACATTTTATTTTCGTTCTTTTCTAGTGTGATTAATTGATGGGATTGCATTGATTCTTATCAATGCAAGGATAAAACAGACCTATATATGATGTTGTTGGAACCAAGTTTTTAAAACCGACATTACAGACGTTCTCTTTTGCTTTGCACAGTGGTATTCAGTTATGAATATCCAGCACCTCATTCGACGAGGTAAGGGCCGAGATCCCTTCATCGGGAGTGACCCCTTGAATAAAAGTTTGCGTCAACGTAATAACTTCACTATAGTCGTTTTCTTTTGCTTTGCATCGTGGTATTCAATTTGGGATATCCTGCACCCCATTCGACGGGGAAAGAGCCGAGATCCCTTCACCAGGAGTGACCTCTTTAGCAAAAGTTTTCGCCACTATATATTTATAAAACCACTTGGATTCCTTCAACGATATCAAGTTCATTAAGTTAAAGGTTTTTCGTCAAAAACCTGCCGTAGCCCTCCATCATTTCAGATTAGTGTTGATTAGTATTCGTGCTACGTATGTCGTGCATTGCCGAGGCGTAGTGTGCGGTAGCTCTGTAACGCTTTTCTGTCACATGGATATATGGATTGGTTAGGACAGTCGTACGGTTATGTTGGCATTGTCAAGGACTCGTACGGGTGGGTCTAACGCAATCAAGATAATGACGGGTTGAACTTGATTAGGACTCTTTGATATGTTGGCATTGTCAAGGTCACTTGGGTCCTAGGGGTAAAAACACATATTGGGAGTTTCAAACATACAAGAAACTTGCCAGGCTTGCGCATATCTTCTGGAGTGTGGTAACTTGAGTGTCTTCCATCAAGTTACCATACGATGATAGTTGGATCCCGATTCCCACTGATGAGTAGGATTACTCCTCGGGTGATTCCGACTAATTCTCCTTTTAGGTTTGGAGGAGAATTCGAGGAAACAGTGGGAGCCATCCAGATTAGATAAAATGATTAACCATTCTGATCTAGGTTAGAGTGCACGCTGAGTGTTTCTTCTTTCTCTCTCTCTCTGGCTGCGACTATGACCCGACCTTTGACTAAAATTCATGAAACCAAGTTGACCGAATCTTCTTAAAACACTTTGGCTTTTGGAATGTCACGGTGTCGCATGCATCATTGCCACTTCTATATCACCTTTGCTTTTCTCCAGAACACCTCGTATCACTACGAACATCCACTTCCATTGGATAAATCCATCGTATAGTTACATACGAACTCAAAGGAAATTTTTCGAGGATGGATTCTGGTTCTGGAGAGATTGAATAGGATTATTCGGTTGTCTTTTCTCTTTACCTTCTCTCAGGTTGTGAGGGCTTCTAGGATTAGGAGAGGGTACACCTATTGAGCTTATTGGATAGTCTTCCTCCAGACCATAGGCAGGTGCCGAACGGTAGGGAAAGAAGAAAACCAACCAGCTTAACTATGGTGTACAGAAGGTAATAAGTAAAGACATATAAAGGGATTAGAATAATGGCAAAGGAAATTGCGATCACCATCATTTATGACAAAGACCGTGTATACCCCTGCTACTCCTACATTCACTTTGCTTTTCTCTAGAACACTCCGTATCACTACAGATATCCACTTCCATTGGATAAATCCATCGTATAGTTACATACGAACTCGAAGGAACTTTTTCGAGAATGGATTCTGGTTCAGGAGATATAGAATAGGATTATTCAGATGTCTTTTCACATTACCTTCTCACAGGTTGCGAGGGATCCTAGGATTAGGAGAGTACACCTATTACGCTTATTGGATAGTCTTCTTCCAAACCTTAGGCTGGTGCCGAAGGGTAGGGAAAGAAGAAAACCAATTAGCCTAAAGAAGGTGTAGAGGAGGTAATAAGTAAAGACATAATAAAGGGATTGGAGTGAGGGCATGTAAGTATATGGTTACTGTCATGATTCAAGATAATGGAAGAGGCGTTACTAGGAATACCAGTTAACCCCTATGAAACAATTTCATGTTTCAGTTTCACAATGCAATGTTAATTGAAAACTGTTTTCCCAATTGGAATCTAACTCCAGGGTATGTATTTACCAGATCATTTTCTCACATCTGTATGTTATTACGGATGGTGGGTGGGAGTAAGATATTGGGAATTGGGTGATTACATCCTCATTATATTAGAATTCGTTGTAATTGTTGATATTTGAGGAAATCGTCTGGATTTTGTCGGATGACAAATATTTGGTTTTGAATATCCATTGTTATGCACCAATTTCAAACTGATATATCTATACATTTATTTTATAAAGTGAGATATAACTTTTTGATATTATGTCTGTGACATTTACCTATATCAGCTGGTGATTAGCTAAGGTGCATTCAACAACGGTGTAATTCTTCTTAACCATAGTACAGTTTTTCAACCTGCGACGCACAGAGTTTGAGTTATTGGACTCAGTGGACCTATACAAAGTATTGTATGTTGTTCAATGTCCGTTGCAACAATGGGGTTAGTACTCGTACTATATTCTGTTTACTTGTGACTTCCCCAGTTCTGGACAAGTATTTCGTTGAAATGCATGGTCCAGATTTTGAGAAGTTATAGGTATAAGAATAAAGTAGAGCACCATTTATTAGAAGTATCGGGATTCTTCGAAGTATTAGAAGATGTAGATACTTGTTTTTGGTATTCCGTTGATGGTAATGGTTTTGAGAACTTGCTTCTCTTTCGGGTTACTCATATATGGATGCACTCCTAGTTGAGTAATGCTGATTGGCCTCATTCTATTTGGTTGATATGCACTAGAGACAGCTGCATGATTTTGAATCTGGTTCTAATTAAATTAGTGCTTTTGTTTCTATATCAGATATATATAGAATCAATTTGTATCTTAACGATGTTAAGGTATAGGGAGTTGTCCGGCTGATACTTAAAACCAGAATCCGGATAAACTCAAGGCACGTTTCAATAATGGCTGTTTGTGGGTTATCCCGGACTTTGACGAGGGTTAACTTTTTACCATCAGGAAGATCAATATTTATATTGTTCTTGACTCACCACAGTTTTAATAAAATGGATTTTTTTTTCAGAAAAACAAAAGTGGGAGTATGGTAGAACTGGAAGTTATTTCAGAACCACAAACGATTACTGGAAATTTAATAGAACCTGAGGATTCAATTGGATTTGATGTTCTATTAGCCACTCCACAGATTTGGTGGGTAACCTCAGGCACCCGAGAGGTACTTCGGTCTTCTCAGAGACGGCGACAGGGAGGTTCTTGTTTACCCAGACTTGCCATTGCTGCTGTTCTAAACTATAAGACCCGGCAGGAGGATGAGTATAGCATCGTTCTAAACTAGCTTTAGAAGTGCATGTGTATATGACTCTGCCAGATGGTTGTTGTAGTCAGTGGGAGCAGCGGAAGAATAGTGGGCAAGTAGCATATGACTATTTATAGACTAAAGCAGGTATAGCGGAAATAGATCATCTAATTTTGATGTGACAGTCATAGGCTTTGACCTCATCAGAATAGGAGATAGATCTGGTAAGTAGTAGAGAGTGATGTCCAGGTATTGGGATGACATGCACTTGATAGAAAGAGATATTCCTATACTACGATCGGTTGTACTATGGTTGTCACAAAGTTGTTTCTCCACACAGGATATGGATGTAATATCAGGGTTTTTGGTTACTAGATCTATGGTTTTTGATCTAGATTTGAGAAGTATCCTAATCTGGGTATTTTGACATTAAATGGATGACTCCTGGCATGGTGGTCTACCTGCAGGTGATGGGGTCAACCTCTCTAAAGGTGTCTTACAGACTAAAGGGGAGAGGGATCTACATGATTAGCATATCACTTGCTTAGGCAATTGAGTTAATCATGAAATGTCAAGTACCACACCAGATATTGTTTTTTGCACTAGCTACAATAAACATATATTAATCCAATTCTGGAGAAACATTGGGAAGCAGTTTATGAACATAAGTAAATGTTCTTGGGATATGGTAACGGCAGCCTCTTTCAGGAGACGGTTATCATTTCAGGCTTCCAAGGTGACCTGGATGATAGAGTAACTATCAGAGTTACAGTTTTTCCCTCCTTTGAGGGACAGTATATTGGACAGGTGGTCCAAGCAGATACTGAGGAAAGGCATAGCGCAGGATACTGATTAAATTCAGTGGACGATACAGTCTGAGTAATTTGCTGGATTTGGAGTTCATTTGTGAAGTGGGTCCCATCAGATATCCAGACAAATTCTAAGACAGGTATTGCTCATTTCGGGAGATAGTTTTCTCCGTGAAGTTGAGATATAGAGAGATACAGAAAAAGACATTGGAGTGGATCCACTTACTGAGGTTATTTCTCGAACGCAATCATTTTCGCAAACGGGCTTTGCGAAATTGATTAGTACAGAAGTTGGGTGTTCGGTATCACACGGGCTGTGAGTATGCGACATCGCAATAATTAGCCTTAAGTGCAAGTGGGAGATTGTTGGTTATAGTGCCCTCAAGGCAATTATCATAGTCGCGAACTTGTGATTATGATAATTGAGGTAAGACCTATACCGATAAAACAGTCTTACTCAAGATGATAGTATGCTATCTGATTTGTCTTTATCATCATGTACATGTTGATAGAGCCCATAGGATTCTTGCTTGACTGCCAGCATTATGATGGCGATCATATATGTGGGAGCTGGGGTCTATAAGCACATCCTTAAATGTCCCTAGTCGTAGGAGTATCAAGACCAGGCATCGATACTCCAGTGTAGACTAGTGTATACTGATCGAGACCCCGACGAGGGGTGGTAGCCAGGTCTCACAAGCCATTGGTGTTAGTTTGTTCACCTAAGATAGTATACAGGTGCTCATTGGGTTATGAGTACATTGGACGGACTCGCCGGGAACCTGCTAGTTGGTATTATACCTATTGTCAGATAGCAGTTCCCAGGTGACATGTGTACAGGTTAGTCTGTCGACCTGAGATCGTCATTTGTTTCGTGTGAGTTCCTACTGTGCTTTGATTACTACCCTACCACGGCTCAAAGGAGTCGTGCAAACAGGTTTTAGTTGGGTACAGTCCCGAGCCACATGGAGGCAGTGATCGGATCGTCGGGGATTCGTCTCTCCCGGTATTGGGGGTTGATGTCGCGTTGTGTACGGATGACCATCACCAAAAATCCATGGCCACGGTGGACGAGAATTATCGATCCAGGATCGATAGTTTCTCAGGTGGTGATGGGGTTTCATACCGACACTAAATGTCGCGTTGTTAGTGGTCTGGCTTTATCCACCCCCTTAGACTCGATATGCGATACTCTTAGACGAACAGACCGGACTGTACGGATATTGTCACTGTCAGGCTTAGTAGGGGTTCAGGATGAGTTTGCTCGTCGGCCTCCCTTTCGCTCAATACCTGGGTAGCCATTACGTACAGCTAGTGCCGCTGACGTGCTTATGGTTAAACCCACTGCCAGCGTATTGACGAGTCTTTAGAGTCCCACACAGAGGGTTTTCACGGTTCAGGCGATATAGTGTACATGACGTATGTTGATACATACAGGTGTCCGATTAAATATGTGCATGTGCTGCGCAGACTTTAATCGGACGATTGATAATACTAGCGGCTTAGGATTAAGCCGGATTATTAAATCGGATTTTGATTTAATAATTTATATATGTATTTGTATATACGTATTCTAGTATTATTGTTCGCTATTTATTTTCTCTCTTGGCTATTCGTATTTTTGTACGAATACGCATAAATGTATTTCGATACATGTACCGGGAAGTTTTCCGTATTTTATACGGAATAGCTTCTAGAAGATGCCACCTCATTTATATGATTTTCCATTTATGGAAATCATTTGTTTTATTAATGAGGTGGAAAAGGTGACATGACTTTGGGCATGGGTTTGTGCATGTAGCATGGTATGGTCTCATTTGTTTAATGGTTAATTTGGAAATGATATTTTTTTGGAGAATGAGAGAGGAGGGGGCCGGCCACATATTTGTGAGGATGGGGAGCTCATTTCATTTCGTTCCTTATTACATTACACATTACACTAGCTCTCTCTCACTCTCTCATGCTTCAAAAAAGAACTTAGCCATTTTAGCTCATGCCAAGTCTTCATCACCTCCATTCATCTTCTATGGATGCTCTCTTGAGCTCATGGATAGAGAGAAAATTGTAGTGACAATTTCATACACCCCCACTCTCCATCGCTAGCGACTTTGGAGCGCCGGTTACCTCGTTTGACGAGATTAGAGATTGTGTCGTTTCCCCCGGGTGGATCATCGGAGATGGAGGAAGACCGGCAACCAAACATCGTCAAAAGATCACTAGGAGCTTAGAATGAACACCGAAGGACACGGATCATCTCGGTATAACAATTCTAACTCTTAGTTAGTTTGCTAGTTTAGGGTTTAAGGTCGATCCGTAAATCGGGTAACGGTAGCGCCGGTTTAGAAATTTTTGTTCCGCATTTTGGCCGCGTTTCGATGGCCGGGGCGCTGCCGCAACCCTTCATCTTACCGCCGGCCAACCTCTCCATGTCCAACAGCAAGCTGTCAGCGACGGAAAGCCCCGAGGGCACCTCAATGCGGAGGCCTCCCTCATCCACCAAGATCGGGAAGGCCGGGGTCCGCGGAACTGTTCGGGGGAACCTCTTGAGAGGCGACGGCGGAGAGTCGGTCTCCATCTCTAAAGCCTGGATATCCTTTCCCTGAACCTGTTTTCTGCTTGGTGCCTGGCTGGGCTCCAGGGCTCGACCCGCAGTCGAACGCTGGGGTGGGACGGCTGCCGGGGGAACCGGGACAGGCGTAAGACGAGAAGAGATGGCACCTCAAGCCTTCGATCCCTTCTTCGGCTTGCGCATGGCTGCTCGGAGGTGGCTCAAGTCCATGGGTTCTGCACAAGACAAAATACAATGGAATTAGCAACACAAACAGAAATGAAGACAAACGCATGCTCCTAACTTACCGACGAACTGGGCGGGGCTGAGCCCAGCCCAACTAAGGGCCCGCTCAGAAAGCAGCACGTCGGCTCGAGAAATGGGCTCCCACTCCGCTACTCTCACTGCGTCGGGATCTTTGGACGGACTCCCCCGCCAGCACCTATCCCTAGACCATTAGGTGGGCACGGGCCAGTCCTCACCCTCTGGCGGCCCAACAAAGAAAAACTTCTTCTTCCAATCGTGGATGGAAGAAGGCAAGGCGACGACTCCCGACCCGGCTACACTCCCCCGTCGTTTCCTAAAGGAGAGGTAAACCCACCTCGGGTCGTCCGCACGAGTGCCGGGGTGACCTTTGTAAATGAGAGAGGAGGCAAGGATGGACAGACTGAAAGGGATCTTCTGCAACTTCAAATAGACCAGGAACCCGAGGAGAATCCTCCAGGAGTTCGGCACTAGCTGGCCCGGGGCTAACCCGAAGTAATTCAGCGCTCTAACAACCTCGGGGGAGAAAGGAAGGCGCATTCCGGCCCAAAAGGCTTCAAAGTACAAGGCAATCTCCTTGCCCCGTACCTGATCTGCCCTCTCCCCCTCCCCAGCCAAACGCAACGTGTAGCCGGGAGGAATATGGAAACGAGTCCGAGCATTGGCAAGCTACTCCTCGTGCCTCACCGTAGACGGCACGCCAGGCGCATCCGCGACCTCCACTCGGGGGGCCGCCCCCGTCGCGTGACCCTGAGAAGGAGACCTAACCCTAGCTCCCTGGGAGAACTCCGGTTTGTTGGGATTCCTTGGCACCTTGAGTAGGGTTTGCTAGCAACACACATGCTATAATTAAATTTTTTAGGGTGCTAAGCAAACTAACTTAGGATCAAACTAGAAGTTTAGAGTAACAAAAATAGTATCTCATACTAAAACAAGAGCCTGACACTAAATGAAAGTAAATACAATTTTTGTAGACCTCCTTGCTAGACTCCTTGGTTCAACTCGGTGTTTGGACGGGTCCGCTTGAGCCCTTCTTTGTCCACGATGATCCACCGCGGAGTACCTTGGCTCAAGATCCTTGCTTCACTAGAACAAGTAGAAGTGATGCAAAACAACCTAAACTAGTGGGCTAAACTAGTGTAGATTGGTGATGTGGGTTTGGATATACTTAAAAATCTTTTCCTTTTATCTCCTTCGCTCACTTATGAAGATGTAGTAAGGTTTGAGGAAGAAGAAGAAGGAAGAGGCTAAGCAAGCTCAAGATAATTCTTATGCCAAATAATAAAATGAAAATGAATATATGAGAGAGGGTCACACTCACTCATAACCAAGGTTAGAAAATATCTAGATATTTTGTTATTTGGTTAAAGAATAAGTGTAGGGATTAAATCATGGTTAAGTGTAGAGACTAAACCATGGTTTAAGTGTAGTAATCAAACCATGGTTCAAGTCAAAGTCAACAATGGAAGTGTGTAGAAACAAAGCAACCATGATATAATCCTAATAAATTTTTAATCAATAATCAAAATAAATAAATATCCAAACCTTGTGAGTCTTGCATAGCCAATTCCAATGTATCATCACCATGACACATGTATGCATGGATGTGTGCATTCATATCAACATGTGTACATACATACATTCATGCATACAATAAAGAAAAAGTTATAAGTGAAAAGACTAATGGTCATTAATATTAAATCAACAATTGATTTAATATACCGGTCATATCACATATGACCCGACCAGAAGAAAACGCCATATTATAATGCGTTATCATATACACTCATTTAATCAGGCATGCACGCATATCACCATATGCACCCCACATCGTTTCGCCTGAGCTAGGTAACCCCTTTGTGGGACTCTAAGACTCGTCAATACGCCGGCAGTAGGCGATGATCATATCAAACACCCACAAGCCGCAAGCGGTCTGCTAAACGTAACGGCCACCCGGGTATTGAGCGAGCAGAAGAAAAACAAGCGAACCTATCAAAACTCCTGTCGAGCCAACCGGTAACACTTACCGTGCAGTCCGGTCTCTTCGTCAGATATGCTGCATATCGAGTCTAGGGATGGCATCCTCGACCCCAATAACTCAATAAGTTATGCCGATATATGGCCTATAACAGTTTGAGAAACTACCGATAACACTTATCAGTAAATCTCATCAGTCCTAGCCAGGGACTTGCTGATATAGCCAATCGAGCACAACGCAACATCAACCCCCAATACCGGGAGAGACGAAACCCCTCCTATCGCTCATTGCCTACACATGTCTTGGGACTGTACCCAAAAACCACCTGTTTGCACGATTCAGTAGAGCCGTGGTAGGGTGGAAATCAAAGTACAGTGGGAGAACACATGAGACTCTATGACGATCTTGGGTCTACAGACTAACCTGTACCAGTGTCACCTGAGAACTGCTATCCGACGATAGATATAATACCATATACGAGTTCTCAGCGAGTCCGTCCAGTGTATCCAGTCTCCACTGAGCACCCGTATACAATCTCGGTGTCAAACACCAATGGATGTGGGATCATCCACTGTCCATCTCATGGGTCCAGTATTTTATACGCTAGTCTACCCTGGAATATCGATGCTCCGTCTCGATACACCAACGACTAGGGACATTCAGGATATGCTTATAAACTACATATTATTTCCCCCAATTAGAACGAAACTCTATTTCTAAGACTGAAAAGTAAAACACCGCTTCATGAAAGAGGCTAAACACCAAAGGCAATTTATCCTTGCAAGAATCACATGCAAATTAAATCATACGATGCACAAGCACAACAGAGAACTAAAATAAAAAGAACCCTTAACAGATAATGAAGTACTTGATTAAAAAGAAAGATACTTGTTCATTATTATTATTATTACATTTAAAAAAGATCACCAAATATGGGATCGGAAAGACAAGGGTTCGCAAAAATAAGAAGAAGATTCTCCAGTTCCCTTTCTGTAACATTTCAAAAAAATAAAATGTTATTTTTGGGAATTTTCATAATTTAATATTAATTTTTAATGAATATTTTAATATTTCGGTATAATTAAATACCGATAAATGGTAAAAATTCCGGAGAAAATTTTGGAAATTCTAAAATAGGTTATTTTGTGGAAATATGCCATTTTAAAGTTTTTATGGTTAAGTATATGCTATTTTAATGTTAATCGCGATTAAAAATCGCTAATTGGATTTTTGGCTTTTTTGTGCAAAATGTGCATATAACATTCTCTACACTTGTCACACTTGTTTCATGTTTTGGACTCATGGTAGCCTAGGGTTGAACCATGTTTATATGTCCATGGTGGTTTAACCCATTTGGTTAGGTTAATTAGCTTAATTAAGGGCTTTTTGCTTGGTTGAAGATGATTAGGGTTAGGATTGACCTTGTGTAGAGAGAGAGAGAGAGAGCCATATTGGTTGTGCATTATTTTGGAGAGGGAGAGAGGTGGTTAGGGTGTGCTATGATCCATTCCACTTCATAAACCCTTGTGCTCTTTTACTCTCTCTCACACATCAGCCCCAATATCCAACTTCAGCCAACATCAGCAGCTGAAACAACACTTCAGCCAACCCTACACCAGCCCCTAACCCCATAGCCCAACTCCTGCACACTCACATCAACACAACTTCAGCCCCCATATCAACACATCAGCTGCTGAAACAGCCATTTCAGCAGCTACATCAGCCCCAATTTCCTCACTTCAGCAGCTACATCAGCCCCTTCTGCAGCAACAAAAGCTTCAGCCTCAACACCACCACACCACCACTCCCACAACACCAAAGCAACAACAGCAACAACCACTGCTGTAGGCAAACAGCAACAGAGAGGATGCAAAAAAAATTTGCATGCAGCAGCTACAGAACTAGCAACAATTCCAGCAACAGAGAACAGCCACAAGCAGGAACTTCAGCAGCACCAACTCACTCCCCCACCTCCTCCTCCTTCATTATAGGACCCTTGAGGTATAATCTCACAACCCAACTCCTATCTTGCTAAGTTATAGTTGTTTAGATGAAAAGTTAGCGTTATTAAGTAGATTAGTGCTAGTTTAGGAGAATTTGAGTGAGATTTGGCCAAGTATTGGTTGTAATGGTTAGTATAGCCTAATTAGGTGATGTTGAGACCAGTTTATCCTAGATCTAACCCAGATTCCAGTATAACACCTGAAAGTTTAGAATCGGTGTAATTTAGCGATTTTTTCGACTTTTGGACCTTTCTGGAAACTGCTATCAACCCGGACCTCCTAAAATAATTTTGACTTGGCAGTAGGATGTGCAGGCAGATAGGAACCAACACCCAAAACCCTAGCTCCAACCCCCATTTTCAGGCCGCCATTTAATTCCCTCTGGCCGCAAATTGCGGCCAGACCAGGGTTAAACTGCCTCATTTTGCTTGCACGGCTCTTTTACCTGTAAACTTGACCCTGGGTATGTCTAGTTTTGTCTGGTTCCAACCAGGGTAAAATCTAGGTTGATTTACTTGAGTTGGCGCATGATTTACGACTTGTTTTTGTATAGATTTTGGGTATTTGGTGATTCGTTTCTGTCGGGTGGCGTTTGAACGCCAACGACCAGTGAGCTTTGGTTGTGTTTGCACGCGAGGCTATAGGTTTTTACCTATGAGCGTAGTGTGTACCATTTTGGTTTCCGACATGGTTTTCATGTGTTTTAGCGTGTGATATCCTTGTAGGTACCCCACGCGGCGTCGAGGCGTTGGAGATGCAAATGGCGACATCAGCACCGGCACGCATAAAAAGGGGTGAGTAGATTTATATCTACAGGAAGAAGTCGGGTGGATGGCGTATAGCACCCCCGCAGTCCGTGGTGATGTATACGGATGCGTATACACACCTACAATTATTATATGTTATTTAGGAAATTATTGATGTTTAGGGTGGATATTGGTGTGTTGGATTATTTTAGTGTTGCGAACCCTAGGGTAGTAGGTGCACTACATATACATATACACACACACATACATACTTGCATACATCCTTATTTCATATGTGGTTATGGGATTCTATATAGATATGTGTTCACGTGGGTATGGGACTATGTGTTCACATACGAATTTGAGGATGATACATGGGATGGAGATGAGTCGATGAGTTTGATCAGGGAATATGATACCGGTGATATGGTAAAATTCGTATTTGAGATACGTCTTGATGTTTTAGCGGATTTGGGATGATGAGGCCATATGAATAGTGACATATATAAAATGATCGACATGTGATTATGATACGAGATAGGATATGATATGATATGACAAGATATTTATGATAGGCCACCTTGGGCGATGTGTACTCCTTGAGATGATATGTGCTGATGATATCGATTCATACGGGATTGTCGATCAGTAGTCAGATCATGATTATAGTGATGATATTAGCTTTGTACTAGACGTAGGTCAGTACCCGGATTATGATATTGATTAAAGAGAATACCAGATGAATGATATGACGAATGTGATATTGACCCGTACCCAGATTTAGGGATGCCGTACGACGGATTTACGTATGAGCTATATTTGATGTTTGATCCTCCCTCTTGACTTGGGAATAACCGATTGTAGAGATATGGTATCGGATGTGATATTATCGAGGCGGGATCACCGACTATATATATACATATGTGTATCGACTCAGAGGTTAGGCGGTTTCCCTTACCTGCAGCTAGCTTTTTTGCTCAGCCTTATAGTTGGCGTAGCTGTATGACTCTTATGACATTAGATGCAGTCTAGCTACCATTGTGTTAGTATTCAGCTCCCGCACATTATTATTGTTGCTCTGCTTCGCATACTGTTGTGATTCATATTCCATTATTGATATCATGCTGTTAGGACACCAGCACCATTACCGATGATGCATATGTACCACGTACACTTATTTGCCGACGCACACACATCTTCATCGGTAATTGCCATGTCACGTACACTTAGAGAACATTATTGCTTGATTTAGCTTGATTAGCTAGTAGTGACATAATATTAGTGTACTTGCCATATATGCCAGCTTGACATTGTAGTTATTACTTGTCACTTTATGTACACTGTTGTTCATTATGTGCTGCATTCATGGATTCTCATGCTTATATTCATGGTTTACATGCTATTGATGATTCGGATTTCCATGATATTTTTTGGATTTGGAGGAAAACCGCAAAACATATATAAACTGCTTCCTCTCTTTTTAAATAAAAATGCGGTTTTCCCATGATGTATGAGTCGTCCACCATGAGTTTGCTGATGGATTTCGAGACCCGATTCGAGGAGGTGGATGAACCGTTTCGGGTATATGGTGGGCCCGGTGCGGTACCCCGAGGCAAGAAGATCGCAGGAGATGGCGTTGAGCCTGTGCAGGGGAGCACGACCGACCGGTGATTTTACCCGACGCGTAGGATATCCGGAGGATACCGTCGTGGTCTTGAGATGGATGGTAGGGGCCGATCTGGACTGATGACGCCCTGGATATTATGATTGAGACATTGAGATTTCGAGATATTGAGGTACAGAGATTGTGATATAGAGATATCGAGATATTGAGATTTATGTTTTGTACCGATGCTAGGCACTGTTTTATGCTGATTTCATTATGATACCTCATTTTAAAAATACAGAAATCTCACAAATTTATGAAAGCAGTTTTCTTCAGTACATGCATTCTGTTTCATGCATTCATACATTATTCATATGATACATTGCTACCTGAGCACTGGCACGGGCAGATGGGACTATACTTGGGTTAGATATTTACCCTAACCATTGTTATAGGTTGCTGGTTATATACTTGAGGATTATATATTCTGATCGTATGACCTAGGATTGCGTCATACATGCGATTTTCTGTTCGTAGATCTTTTTCTACTCATGAGTTGGCAACTCACCCCCGTTGTGCCCCAGTTTCTTGCAGGTTCTGCCGTACAGGGTTCATTACGGCATTGCGGGCACTGCTTCTTTCGGGTGACTTGCTAGTAGGTGGGTTTATTTGTATCGTACCCATCATTATAAATTGTATATTATATTTCAGTTGTATCTAGAAGTTCCATCAACCAAACATGTACTTATTTGAGATAGAGACCATTGATGTTTATTCTTTCGACCTTAGAGTCACACGTTATACTTCTGTAGATTTCATGCTGTTGAGTTTCCTTTTCTGTTGTGATCCTCGCCTTTAGGCGTTGTATATTATGTTGCATACTGGTTGATTTACATATGGTTCTCCTTACTCTCTACTACTTTTCTTGGTTTGGATTTCTGGGTTCGGCTTACTTAGGGTACGTACGCCTCGAGACGTTCGTAGTCTAAGTGCCGGTCATGTTCCGTACTTTCGGGACGTGACACTTTCTGTCTTCTCCACCACGTTGAAGCGTCGGTCCTCCCGAGAAGTAGACGCCCAACGATCATCGCCACATTCGTCAGAAAAGATGGCGATGACAATCCGGCGAGCCCGTATCTGGCTCAGCAAGTGGAAAGAACAGTCCCTCAGGGCTTTGGTGATCAAGTGCGCTTCAAAGAAGCACTCGATCTTATCCTCGGCGGTGTCAAGCATTGCCGATGACATCTATACTGGAGGAGGAGGAAGATCGGCGAGCACCAAGGCAAGGATCATCCGGAGCCAAATGGAATGCAGAGGAAGAGGAGACCCCACACGAGTCAAAAGCTCGTACATTGCAGCATCGCATTGCTCGTCCGTAAAAGAAGGGTCCACCAAGCGCGCAGCAAAATGGGGAACGACGTCCCGGATCGGCACTTCCCACGGTTGTCGGCGGGCATGAGGGCGGTTGCAAGCCATGATCGAAGAAGTTCTCAGAAGATGAGAAAAAGAAAAGGCTCGGCCTTGGGTTATATATAGACCCAAGCACAGAAAATTCTGTGCACAATGGAATTATTTTCAAGACCCGGGAAATCAAAATTTTGGGGAAATACAAGTTTGACTTGAAAAGAGGAGATGAAAAGATATCTCAGGTGAAGCAACGCTTCCAATTCCCCCAATCAGAGCAAAGTTCTACCTTGAAAATCTAAATTTTAATAAATAAAGCAACGCTTCAGATCCCCTGCGCTGTGCGCATGATGCTACATGTCAGGCGCAGATATGTCAGCGCAGCACCCGAAGCAGCGCGCCCAATCAGAGCAAAGCTCTATTAAAAGACAACAGGAAGCAACGCTTCAGTTGCGCAAGCGTTGCGCTGCGCGATACGTGTCCGCGCAGGTGCGCAAGCACAGCTGCGCAAGCGCTGCGCTGCGTAACACGTGTCTGCGCAGCTGCACAAACGCAGTTGCGCAAGTACAGCTGCGCAAGCGCTGCGCTGCGCGACACATGTCACGCGCTGGGGCGTTTGCGCAAAACAGAATTGAGATTTTAAAGAAATCTTTTCTGTTCTTGTTAAAACAAGAAGATTTTCTTCTGTAAAACAGAGGCCTTTGGATCAAAAATCCAACGGTGGGGAAAATTCCCTAAATCACACAGAGAAAGATCTCTTTAACAAATTTAACTAATTTATGGGCACTATAAAAAGGACCCCAAACCTCAACTCAAAGGCATCAACATTTGGTGAGAAATCAAAAATTTTAAACAGAGAGAACTCTGAAGAAATCTCAAAAGGAAAAAAAGATAAAAACCTTTAAAAGAGAAGAATTTCTTCTAATAGATCATTGATCTAAAGAACAAGATCAATGATCTTCAATAAAAAAAATAGTGCTTTGCACTTTTCTATGAACCTCTGGTTCTTTGAGATAAGAAAAACAAGAGAAACTTGTTTTCTTTGATCTAAATTAGATCAAGAAAGCAAACAGTGCTTTGCACTTCTGTTATAAACCTTTGGTTCTTAAATCTAAAAGATTCTCAATTTTATAGTGCCTTGTACTTGCAAACTGCGCTGTTGCGCTCTTGGGAGAGCGCCACGTGTCAGCATCTGAACCATTTGCGCTACGCGCTTTTGAAATAGAGCTTTGCTCTTTGAAATTGGCGTAATTCACCAGAGCGCGCCACGTGTCAGCAGCGCAAGCGCAGCGCACTAGCGCAGCGTACTATACATGTCGTCACCACAAGCGCTTGTGCTCTCTGATTGGCGCAAAGCGCCTAAGAATGCAATACATTTCTTTTGCTAAAGGGCCAGGCCCAAGTCAAAAAGACCTAACAGGCCAAAATAAATTGTAAAGTAATAAAAAAGGGATAGCCCAAGTAAAATTGATGCTCTGCATCATTTATAAATGGGCAGAGCCCAAAACAAATTGATGCTCTGCATCCTTTATGGGTAGAGCCCAAATAAAAATAAAAATAAATGCAATGCAAAAGCAAATGAAATGTTGAACATTTTCAACTGGACTTAGCCCAATTTTGGCCGTAAGTGCTCAAATTAAATTGACTGAGCAAGACTGCTCTCCTAAATCAATTTACATCCGGTTCAAGGGTACATCTCCGAACTCCTCTGACACCTATCGTTGTAATCCTTCAACGACGTCAGAGAGGTGACGGGTCCCGACGACCACATACGTATATGGACTGCGGGGTCCTTAAACTCGTGGACCGAAACGTCCTTAAACTAAGATTCATCCCAAAATGGGAACGACGGACCGAAATGTCCTTAAACTAATGATGGACCGAAACGTCCTTAAACTAATAATAGACCACCACGTCCCTAAACTGGCGATGGAACGAAATGTCCTTAAACTAATATTGGACCGAAACGTCCTTAAACTAATAATGGACCACCACGTCCTTAAACTGGAACATGGACCACCACGTCCTTAAACTGGAGCGATAGAGCCTCCAAATGCTCTTTTGCCGGATCTAAACGGTCCCGTTTAAGTTGATCTTAGCCCCAAACACGGCTAACGTATCCTTAAACATTCAAATGGACTATAAAACTCCAAATCATATTTGGTTCAGGGGTACATCTCTGAACTCCTCTGACACCTATCGTTGTAATTCTTCAACGACGTCAGAGAGGTGACGAGTCCTGACGGCCATATAATAAATGAATCACCACGTTAAGTTGATCTTAGTCTCAAAAAGGACTAACGTATCCTTAACGAACGTTTAAGTTGATCTTAGCCTCAATATGGATAACGTATCCTTAAACTAAAAACACCAAATCCAAATCTAAGTAAATACGGATTTGGACTAATCCACGTCCTACGGGCGACGGCATTACTCAGTCTCCGTATACAATCCACGGGCAACCACAAACAAAACAAACACACACGACACGAAGTGAAATTCTGGAGAAGGAGAATGTGGCTACCGCGATGCGGTAGCGTAATTAACTGCAGGGGCTTGCGCCTGCAGGGAAGAGTGTCCCCACAATCCAAAACCTCTCTAGCGAGGGGGAATCTGACGAAGTCTGCTACATCGGCCGCATCCGTCTAAACCTCCGATACACGGTGTCATAAATCAACTTGGCATCTTCGGAGAGGTAGACGGATAAAACCATATAGCATCTGCCCCGAATCTCAGGCAAGACGTCCTCACGTCGTCTCCGCCGCCATTCGGAGGGGAACAGATTCTGGCACGCCCGGTGGGACCTTTTCCTCTTTCCACTCCACACTTCGTGTGTCGTGTTTTTCCCGCGATCAAATAATCGCGGTGTGTATGTTTTTGGTTGCCCTTAGGGGAGTGGATATTGAAGCCGGCATTTCGTCTCTATGAAGAATGACATTTGCACCCACCCTAGCAACTCAGGCTCTGTCATACCCGGCGGAGTCAAGTATGGGTTACTTGCAGCCTCAAATCTCTGCAATCCGGCTCTTCAAGAAATTAACAGGCTTCTTTTTGGGTCGATGCTCCCACCTCCCACCCTCGGTGCCTCAACGCCGATGGAGAAAGCCTAGAGGATGTTTGTCGTCCACAGGCAGGTTCCCCAAGCAGCAGCCTTGCCGACGGAATCGGTCCTCAAACAGCTGGCACATGCCAAAGACTAAGGTCGATGCAGGGGGCAGAATATTCAAGCTCTTCAAGAAATCAATAGCTTCAAACTGCACTAACTGCAACAGCAACTCTCGCTCTGTCCCATCTGGAGGAGTAACTTACGGGCCCCAAGTGGCCTCCCTTTTCACTATGCCAGTGGAGCAGGTAACTCAAGCCACCACTGGGCTATTCATCGGGACCATGCTCCCGCCAACGAGCTTCAGCGCTCCTGTACCATCACAAGAAGCTCCCAAGAAGTCGTTTTTCAGCGCTCCTGTGCTTATTTACGCCCTACTTTGCATTATACTATATATAAGCACACAAAAAAAATTTGTGATAATAAAAGAATAGAAAGTGAAAAATTATATTTAAAAGATAGGAATAGTTTAAGAAAAACAAGTTAGATGTTTTCTTAAATGAAACTAGTAATAAGTAGTTATGAGCTGTTGTCCCAAGGGTTAGTAAGATGAAGGAAATTACTAATCTGAGGATAAAAATAAGCCTGAAAATAGTTCCTATTCTGAAAGCCAAACATCTTAACGTTGATACCCTACTATACGCACTTACACACATCTTGAAACTCGGGATAGTAGAGGATACCTTGAAATGCTCTTGTCTAGAAGCCAAAGTATGAAGAAAATAAAAGTGGAGAATAAAAGATAAAATGGTGAAAAGAAAAATGAACACTGGTTTTGTTATCACCGAGGCAGCAATAAAAAAAATATAGCGAGGGTGCTTTATCACCTAGTGCCTTAGACCAACTGGTTTGGGAGCCACTGCTAAGCCTTATGTGTTGCAAGACGAGGAAAAACACCTAATTAGCAAGCACATGAGTAATCGATCGGTTAGTATCTCAAGAAGTATTAACGGTCGCATGAAGAATGTGTGAGCAAATTCCATCTAAATATCTATTAAAAAGTACTGAGGTAGATGGACAAGAGTATGATTGCTTGAATTGAATTCCCTGAGTGTAGGGATGTCCAGTTCACACACGTAGGGGTATATGATCAATGTTTGGAAGAAAGGTAGGAATGAAAACTAAAGGCGATGTTTTATTGAGGGATGATGTGATTTCTAACATCTTTTCATGACTATTAAGATAGGGCTCATAGCAACTGAAAAGCTGGTAGAGTTGAAAACTCTTATTTTCAAGTTCTTTCTTTTATAGTTCTTATCTTTATATAACTTTCACCATCTCTCTTTTATTATACGATTTTGTGGGTGTAATCCGCTGAAAACCCTCAAGAGACAACACCCCTCCTACTAGGGGTATACCACTGGCGCCGAGTAAGGAAGACCGGGGGTAACTCTCCTTCTGGACTGACTCCGCCGACTCCAACGGCGGAAATTGATGCTGCTGTTCCAACTGGAAACAGCTTTGAACCACTTAGGAAGGTCCACAAGAACTCTCCGACCGCTGTGCTGAAAAGATCTCCTCCACCTATGGAGAGCGCTACAAAAGTGAAGCCGGAAAAGCCCCCTCAACGGCTGTCCTCTAAAATCTACAAAGTCTGGCGTCAAGTCCAAGACTCGGTAATTGATCAAGATTATCCCCGCCGACAGAAAAAGGTGAAAGTTCAGCGGGAAGAGGACCGTCCTATCAATCCACAAAAGGCGATAGCTACTTGGGTGCCCACAGCAAGTGACCCACGGCCGACGTTCGTCAGTGAGCTGCTATCTGAAGAAAGGGTGGCTGCGTTAAAAGACGTGCTTATGCAGCATAGAGATTGCTTCGCATGGAACTATTCCGAAATGCCAAGATTAGATCCAGAGATTGCTGTCCATAAATTGGCGATATCCCCGGACGTTAAACCAATTAAACAAGCACCGAGAAGAATGCGGCTCGAGCTTGAGATGAGCATCAACGCCGAGGTTAAGAAGCTGATCGACTCCGGCTTTATCCAGGAGGTTCAATATCCTGAATGGATCGCTAACATCGTCCCGGTGATGAAGAAAAATGGGACGGTGCGCATATGCGTGGATTTTCGGGATCTCAATAAAGCCTGCCCGAAGGACGATTTCCCAGTGCCAGTCACCGAACTGATGATAGACAATACGTCCACTCATGAGGTTTTCTCCTTCATGGACGGCTCATCAGGGTATAATCAGATAAAAATGCATCCCGAAGACCAGAAGCACACTGCCTTTAGGACTCCTTTGGGTATATTCTGCTACAAAGTGATGCCCTTCGGTCTGAAGAACGCCGGTGCCACCTATCACAGGGCCATGACAAAGATCTTCGATGACCTTATACATGAAATCGTCGAATGCTATATCGACGATCTCGTGGTTAAAAGCAAATCATACGAGAAACATCTCGAGCACCTAAAAACTGTATTTCAACGCCTTCGGTAATACAACTTGAAGATGAACCCTCTCAAGTGCGCATTCGGAGTTTCCTCAGGCAAATTCCTGGGATTCATCGTCCGACCCCTGGGCATTGAGATAGATCCGTCAAAGATCAAGGCGATTATGGAAATGCCTCCGCCTAGGACTCTTAAGCAGCTGCGATCTCTCCAAGGGAAGCTCGCATATATACGACGATTTATAGCCAACCTTTCAGGCAAGTGCCGTCCTTACAGCCACCTGATGAAGAAGGGAACTCCATTCGTCTGGGATCAAAAATGTCAGAGCGCACTAGACGAAATCAAGCAGTACCTGCAAAACCCGCCAGTGTTGGCTGCTCCGGTTAAGGGAAAGCCTCTCATTCTTTATACAACCGCCCTCGAAGGTTCTTTAGGCACATTATGGGCGCAAGAGAATGACCAGGGGAAAGAGAGAGCTCTTTATTACTTAAGTCGAGTTCTACTGGGGGCAGAAAGCAACTACCCCCCCATTGAAAAACATTGCCTGGCGTTGATCTTCGCGATAACAAAGCTCAGGCACTATGCATTAGCACATGAGGTCCGTCTCATTTCGAAGGTCGACCCTCTTAAATATTTGATGTCGAAGGCCATATTGATGGGACGACTCGCTAAATGGGCCCTGCTCTTGATGGAATTCTCGATAACATATCAACCTCTTAAGGCAGTCAAAGGCCAAGCCATCGCCGACTTCCTCGCTGAGCATCCGATACCCGCCGATTCTCCTTTGAATTGCGATCTTCCAGACGAACATGCGTTTGATGCGATCGACGGTAGTGATACCCGATGGGAGCTTTATTTTGACGGAGCATCTTCCATGAAAAAGCGCAAACAAAGTACCCCTATAGTCAAATCGGGAGTAGGCCTCATCTTCGTAACTCCACAAGGAGGGATTATGCGCTTCGCTTTCTCTTTAACAGAGCCGAGGACAAATAACGAAGCCGAGTACGAAGCTTTGATAGCAGGCCTCGAGATCGCCATTGACATGGGAATTGAAAACCTCCTCATATACGGAGATTCTCAACTGGTCGTTAGTCAAGTAAACGGCGACCACCAAACATGCAAACCAGAGTTGGTGAAGTACGGTAAAAAGGTGCAACAACTGTTGACCCAAATTCCCTCCTATACTTTAGAAAGCATACCGCGCGCGGAAAACACCAAAGCAGACGCGTTGGCCAAACTTGCTAAAGAACTGGCTGACGAGAATCTCGATGACGTTAGAATCGTGGTACAAAGCCGTCGGGTGCTTGCTCCAGCAGAAATATCTCCGGAATCATCTGAAGAGAAGGGAGTGACTGAACAGACGACCTTGCAAATAGAAGACCGGGAAAAGGCTGAGGACTGGAGGGAAGTCTTCATAGACTACTTTAAGTCCCATCGAATGCCCGAAGATGCGTCCACAAGACGTCAGCTCATGAAACGAGCTCTGTCTTTCGCCTTCGTCAATGATACTTTATACAAGAGGTCGTTTGATTCTCTGTGGCTGAGATGCCTGGGGCCTGACGAAGCGGAAAGGGTCGTTCAGGAAGTTCATGACGGACTCTGCGGTTCTCACCAAGCGGGCCCGAAGATGAAGTTGAAGATCAAACGGATGGGATATTACTGGCCCACAATGATTCAGGATTGCCTCAAATATGCGAAGCAATGTCACTCATGCCAACTTCATGGGGACTTCATCCACCAGCATCCAAATCCACTCCATCCAACTGTGGCTAGCTGGCCGTTCGAGATGTGGGGAACTGACATAGTCGGCCCCATCGAACCAGCATCATCCAAGGGACATCGTTTCATCCTAGCGACGACTGACTACTTCTCCAAATGGGCAGAAGCAGTACCGTTAAGAGAAGTGAAGACGGAAAGTATCCTCCACTTCTTCAAGATGCACGTCATATATCGGTTCGGAACGCCAAGACGGATCATCTCCGATAACGGACCAGCTTACAGAAGCCACAAGATCAGTCGCTTTGCACAGCAGCATAATATAGACTGGAGATATTCTTCAGTTTACAATCCACGAGCTAATGGTCTAGCTGAAGCCTTCAATAAGACCCTGACGAAAATCATGAAAAAGACGGTGTCCCGAAATAAGAGGGACTGGCACGAGAGACTGCAAGAAGCTCTCTGGGCGTATCGAACTACGTTCAAGACGGCTACGAACACAACGCCGTACGCATTGGTATTCGGTACAGAAGCAGTACTCCCCCTCGAGGTAGAGTTACCCTATCTGCGAGTGGCAGTTCACTACGAGCTGACGAACGAAGAAAATGCTCACCTTCGGCTTGAGGAGATTGATGCCCTTGAAGAAACACGGCTCATAGCGCAACAAAATCTGGAGGCTTATAAAGCAAAGATAACGCGCTCATATGAAAGATTGACCCGACCGAGGACAGTCCGCCAAGGCGAACTCGTGCTAGTGGTCAAAAGGCCTATGATCCCCAATCGCGCCAAGCGGGGAAAATTCGAGCCAAATTATGAAGGCCCGTACATCATAGACAAAGTCTATCAAGGTGGAGCCTATCTACTCATGGATATGCACGGTGAAAGGCCTTTCAGGCCAATAAACGGCCGCTTCCTAAAGAAATACTACGCTTAATGAGTCACAGCCTAGGTCAACGATAGATGACGACGACTATGTCCGCTCGCTATCTTCCTAATCTCAAACTCTATAAGCAGTAGCCAGACTTCTTCATGACGGACCGAAACGTCCTTAAACTAATAGCAGACCGATACGTCTTTAAACTACTACCGTAGCGTCCTTAGGCTGACGAGATGAATAAAAAAAAGAAAAAAAAGAGAAAAAGAAAATAAAAAAAAATAAATAATAAATGATGATAAAAACGGTATGTCCATAAGCAAGATGGGCACGGATGAAAACCCGAAAGGGCTCCGTGAGTAAAAACAGCAGGGCTACCGGCGAGTGTTCGTGAAAACCCGAAAGGGCGCGACCTCTAAAAAAAGGTAAATAAAAATAAAAAGAATAATAATAAAAAAAAGCGGTATGTCCATAAGTAAAATGGGCACGGATGAAAACCCGAAAGGGCTCCGTGAGTAAAATCAGCAGGACTACCGGCGAGTGTTTGTGAAAACCCGAAAGGACGCAACCTCGTTCAAAGACACTTATAGGGTCCTCTCGACCTTGTAAGGAGAAACCACCCGCGTGAGATCCTTACGACTCACAAGGGAGCAACACGCTTAGGGATCCTCACGATTCCTAAAGAGAAAATACACTTACGAGATCCTCACGACTCGTAAGGAGAACTCTCTTATGGGACCCTCACGGCTCATAAGACTTGAAAGTCTTAAGTCACAGAGACCTAAACATGTGCTTAAGCAATCTCCACAACTTCTGATATTGCCCTACAAGTGGTTCAATACTGACCCTTGTATACAATCCACGGGCGCGAATAAACATTTCCCTAACCAAGTCTCATCCGTGACTGGGGATATGTTCGCATGGTGAACAACCCTTGTAAATCCTCTCGATTTATGAGGAGAAAACCCTCCTGTAGGATCCTTACGACTTACAGAGGAAACGAACACTTAGGAATCCTCATGATTCCTAAGAAGAAAATACACCTACAAGATCCTCATGACTTGTAGGGAGAAATACCTTTGTGAGACCCTTACGGCTCATGAAGTCAAAAGCCTTAGTCGACAGGACCCTAACCCTGGTCGCTAAGCCACCTTTGTTCGACATCGACAGAGCCAGATGATGATTCTCTCCTGGCAATATCCCAGTTGTAGCGGTGCTGATGCCGAAATCGATGTCTAATTTCAGGTTTACGGTGAAAAGCCGGTAGGCCGCACATGCATATGAAATAGCCGAAAAGATGGGGCAGCTTGCAATAAAAAGCAGCAAGTAAAAATGTATGCATGCAAAATAGCCGAAATGATTGGGCAACTCGCAATAAAAAGCAGCGAGTAAAAATAAAAAAGAGCCGAAATGATTGGGCAACTCGCAATAAAAAGCAGCGAGTAAAAATGAAATAAACAGCCGAAATGATTGGGCACCGCGAAAAATAGCCGAAATGATTGGGCAATCGCGACCTTCGCGATATAAAAGCTGAAATGATAGAGCATCGCGGAAATAAAACAAAAAAAATGATGATAAAACTTCGGCCCTACAGTTAAGATCATATCGATCCCTGTATACAATCCAAGGGCGCAAACGAAGAGGGAACCATACTTTCCCAACAGGCTCCGCCAGAAAACGAAGCCAGATCTCGATGATTCATCCTAACTCCGAAGAAACCAGTGTCTTCGGCAAGTACCTCAACTCAGGGAAACAAACAATCCTTGACGAGAGCTTCCTGATTCGCGTCGACTCGCAGAGCAACCAATGCCTCCGTGGGAAATTCTCAACCCGTTTCAACACCAGGGAAACAAATAATCCTTGGCGCTAGAGAAACAAATAATCCTTAGCAAATACCTCGACTCAGGGAAACAAACAATCCTTGACAAGAGCCTCTTGATTAGCGTTGACTCGCAGAGCAACCAGTGCCTCCGTGGGAAATTCTCAACCCGTTTTAACACCAAGGAAACAAATAATCCTTGGCGCTAGGGAAACAAATAATCCCTGGCAAATACCTCAACTCAGGGAAACAAACAATCCTTGACGAGAGCCTCCTGATTCGGGTCGACTCACAGAGCAACCAGTGCCTCCGTGGGAAATTCTCGACCCGTTTCAATACCAGGGAAACAAATAATCCTTGGCGCTAGGGAAACAAATAATCCTTAGCAAATACCTCAACTCAGGGAAACAAACAATCCTTGACGAGAGCCTCCTGATCCGCGTCGACTCGCAGAGCAACCAGTGCCTCCGTGGGAAATTCTCGACCCGTTTCAATGCTAGGGAAACAAATAATCCTTACCAAATACCTCAACTCAGGGAAACAAACAATCCTTGACGAGAGCCTCCTGAGCCGTGTCGACTCGCAGAGCAACTAGTGCCTCCGTGGGAAATTCTCGACTCGTTTCAACACCAGGGAAACAAATAATCCTTGGCACTAGGGAAACAAATAATCCTTAGCAAATACCTCAACTCAGGGAAACAAACAATCCTTGACGAGAGCCTCCTGATCCGCGTCGACTCGCAGAGCAACCAGTGCCTCCGTGGGAAATTCTCAACTCGTTTCAACACCAAGGAAACAAATAATCCTTGGCGCTAGGGAAACAAATAATCCCTGGCAAATACCTCAACTCAGGGAAACAAACAATCCTTGACGAGAGCCTCCTGATTCGCGTCGGCTTGCAGAGAAACCAGTGTCTCCGCGGGAAATTCCCGATTCGTCTCAACTTACAAGATGAAGCCTTAGGCAGCAGGGACTAAAAGACTTGCTTCCTGAACAATGGGACCCTGCAAGTCGATCTAAAACGATCTCTTGCATACTATTCACGGGTCTCACTCTCCAAAGTCGAGTTTCGACAAGGAGGGAAACAACCGCTTACAGGTCCTCTCGACTCGTAAGAGGGAAAAATTCTCTTATAGGATCCTTACGACTTATAAGAGAAAACACACTTAGGAATCCTCACGATTCCTAAGGAGAAAACCCACCTACGAGATCCCCTCGATCCATAGGGAGAAAAATCTCTATGAGACCCTCACGGCTAATAGAGTTGAAAAGTCTTGGGCGACAGATCTGAACCTGCGGCCTAAGCCATCGCTATCTCGTGAAGAAATCAAGGGGCTTACTCTATTATCTGCTAATTGTGACAACGTGCTGATAATAAGAAAAAAAAAAGAAAGCGACAGAAGGAGCATCCGATTTACATTTGATCAGGCGTTCGAGACACACTCATTCACGCATAAGCAAAAGATGCAGAACGAAAAATAGAGACAAGCTGGGAAATTTTTTTTTCATTAATATTGCCAAAAATTCTTACAATCATAAACTCAATAAACGAAAAATATTATTACAATGGAATAACCTCAGATTCAGGGCACGGATTGAGGAATTCAAAAGTAAGGCCATCCAGAGTTCTTCTGGCCTTTCTGATTATTCTTGTGCGCAGCCTCTCGCGCTCCTGTGTATCAAGATCCTCGGCAAGCCCTCCCAGCCTTCGATAAGCAGCGACTATCGTCGTCTGCTGGAAAATTTGGTGTAGGATGTCGATGAGGCTGTCCCGCCGTTTCTTCGAGATCAGCCCCGTCAGGTACACTGAATGCACCTTGTCTTCGGCATCATCCAGCGCATTGAGCTGTAGGGCCTCGTGAAACCCCGGAAGTGCTCTCCATATTGCTCCCAGTACGACCTTCAGGAGAGCTGAACGACGAGGAAGCAACCAACCACCGCTTGCGTTGAGGCGACCCATGACCTCCGCACACTGGGCGTCCGTAAACTCCTGGTTTTGATGACGGCCCTGTACGCGGATATCGTCGTAGGTGATGAATTCATGCAAACTGTATAGACGCACCGCCATTATGCCTGGAGGAAACATCACAGGAAGATTAGCGATAAAAAATACACAGAGAGTTAAACTTCTTGAGAGCAAAACTCTATTAATTAAGATTGATTTAATTCAAGACTAATTCTTACTTAAATAGTTGCTGTTTAGGAAAATATAACTCGGAAAGTTCTTGAAGGCGAGAGCAAAGCTCTGAAGTTTTTGAAAATGAAAATTTTAAAGATGATAATCGTCTGTGCAGGACCAAAGGTCCTATTTATAGGCATCAAGTGCCCTTTCAACTTCCAAAGGTTGCCATAACGGTTGGAATTCTGCCACCGTTGCGCTTGCATTTGGAACCATGTAAGTGCAACGGTGGGGGGGGGGGCATTTGTTTCCCCCAATTAGAATGAAACTCTATTTCTAAGACTGAAAAGTAAAACACCGCTTCATGAAAGAGGCTAAACACCAAAGGCAATTTATCCTTGCAAGAATCACATGCAAATTAAATCATACGATGCACAAGCACAACAGAGAACTAAAATAAAAAGAACCCTTAACAGATAATGAAGTACTTGATTAAAAAGAAAGATACTTGTTCATTATTATTATTATTACATTTAAAAAAGATCACCAAATATGGGATCGGAAAGACAAGGGTTCGCAAAAATAAGAAGAAGATTCTCCAGTTCCCTTTCTGTCTTCTCCACCACGTTGAAGCGTCGGTCCTCCCGAGAAGTAAACGCCCAACGATCATCGCCACATTCGTCAGAAAAGGTAGCGATGACAACCCGGCGAGCCCGTATCTGGCTCAGCAAGTGGAAAGAACAGTCCCTCAGGGCTTTGGTGATCAAGTGCGCTTCAAAGAAGCACTCGATCTTATCCTCGGTGGCGTCAAGCATTGCCGAGGACATCTCTACCGGAGGAGGAGGAAGATCAGAGAGCACCGAGGCAAGGATTATCCGGAGCCAAATGGAATGCAGAGGAAGAGGAGACCCCACACGAGTCAAAAGCTCGTACATTGCAGCATCGCACTGCTCGTCCGTAAAAGAAGGGTCCACCAAGCGCGCAGCAAAACGGGGAACGATGTCCTGGATCGGCACTTCCCACGGTTGTCGGCGGGCATGAGGGCGGTTGCAAGCCAAGATCGAATAAGTTCTCTGAAGATGAGAAAAAGAAAAGGCTCGGCCTTGGGTAATATATAGACCCAAGCACAGAAAATTCTGTGCACAATGGAATTATTTCCAAGACCCGGGAAATCAAAATTATGGGGAAATACAAGTTTGACTTGAAAAAAGGAGATGAAAAGATATCTCAGGTGAAGCAACGCTTCCGATTCTCCCAATCAGAGCAAAGTTCTACCTTGAAAATCTAAATTTTAATAAATGAAGCAACGCTTCAGATCCCCTGCGCTGTGCGCATGATGCCACGTGTCAGGCGCAGATATGTCAGCGCAGCACCCGAAGCAGCGCGCCCAATCAGAGCAAAGCTCTATTAAAAGACAACAGGAAGCAACGCTTCAGTTGCGTAAGCGCTGCGCTGCGCGACACGTGTCCGCGCAGTTGCGCAAGCACAACTGCGCAAGCGCTGCGCTGCGTAACACGTGTCTGCGTAGTTGCGCAAGCACAGCTGTGCAAGCACAGCTGCGTAAGCGCTACGCTGTGCGACACGTGTCTGCGCAGTTGCACAAACGCAGTTGCGCAAGCACAGCTGCGCAAGCGCTGTGCTGCGCGACACATGTCACGCGCTGGGGCGTTGGCGCAAAACAGAATTGAGATTTTAAAGAAATCTTTTCTGTTCTTATTAAAACAAAAATATTTTCTTCTGTAAAACAGAGGCCTTTGGATCAAAAAGATCCAACGGTGGGGAAAATTCCCCAAATCACTCAGAGAAAGATCTCTTTAACAAATTTAACTAATTTATGGGCACTATAAAAAGGACCCCAAAGCTCAACTCAAAGGCATCAACATTTGGTGAGAAATCAAAAATTTTAAACAGAGAGAATTCTGAAGAAATCTCAAGAGGAAAAAAAGATAAAAACCTTTAAAAGAGAAGAATTTCTTCTAATAGATCATTGATCTAAAGAACAAGATCAATGATCTTCAATAAAAAAAAATAAAAATAGTGCTTTGCACTTTTCTATGAACCTCTGGTTCTTTGAGATAAGAAAAACAAGAGAAACTTATTTTCTTTGATCTAAATTAGATCAAGAAAGCAAACAGTGCTTTGCACTTCTGTTATGAATCTTTGGTTCTTGAATCTAAAAGATTCTCAATTTTATAGTGCCTTGCACTTGCAAACTGCGCTGTTGCGCTCTTGGGAGAGCGCCACGTGTCAGCATCTGAACCATTTGCGCTACGCGCTTTTAAAATAGAGCTTTGCTCTTTGAAATTGGCGCAACTCACCAGAGCGCGCCACGTGTCAGCAGCGCAAGCGCAGCGCACTGTGCTTGCATGACACGTGTCGTCACCACAAGCGCTTGCGCTCTCTGATTGGCGCAAAGCGCCTAAGAATGCAATGCATTTCTTTTGCTAAAGGGCCAGGCCCAAGTCAAAAAGACCCAACAGGCCAAAATAAATTGCTGAGCAATAAAAAGGGGATAGCCCAAGTAAAATTGATGCTCTGCATCATTTATAAATGGGCAGAACCCAAAACAAATTGATGCTCTACAACCTTTATGGGTAGAGTCCAAATAAAAATAAAAAGAAATGCAATGCAAAAGCAAATGAAATGTTGAACATTTTCAACTGGACTTAGCCCAATTTTGGCCGTAAGTCCTCAAATTAAATTGACTGAGCAAGACTGCTCTCCTAAATCAATTTACATCCGGTTCAAGGGTACATCTCCGAACTCCTCTGACACCTATCGTTGTAATCCTTCAACGACGTCAGAGAGGCGACGGGTCTCGACGACCACATACGTATATGGACTGCGGGGTCCTTAAACTCGTGGACCGAAACGTCCTTAGACTAATATCGGACCGAAACGTCCTTAAACTAATATTCATCCTAAAATGGGAACGACGGACCGAAATAACCTTAAACTAATGACGGACCGAAACATCCTTAAACTAATAATGGACCACCACGTCCCTAAACTGGCGATGGACCGAAACGTCCTTAAACTAATATTGGACCGAAACGTCCTTAAACTAATAATGGACCACCACGTCCCTAAACTGGAACATGGACCACCACGTTCCTAAACTGGAGCGATAGAGCCTACAAATGCTCTTTTGCCGGATCTAAACGGTCCCGTTTAAGTTGATCTTAGTCCCAAACACGGCTAACGTATCCTTAAACATTCAAATGGACTATAAAAATCCAAATCAACTTTGGTTCAGGGGTACATCTCTGAACTCCTCTGACACCTATCGTTGTAATTCTTCAACGACGTCAGAGAGGTGACGAGTCCTGACGGCCATATAATAAATGAATCACCACGTTAAGTTGATCTTAGTCTCAAACAGGACTAACGTATCCTTAACGAACGTTTAAGTTGATCTTAGCCTCAATACGGCTAACGTATCCTTAAACTAAAAACACCAAACCCAAATCTAAGTAAATACGGATTTGGACTAATCCACGTCCTACGGGCGACGACATTACTCAGTCTCCGTATACAATCTACGGGCAACCACAAACAAAACAAACACACACGACACGAAGTGAAATTCTGGAGAAGAAGAAAGTGGCTACCGCGATGCGGTAGCGTAATTAATTGCAGGGGCTTGCGCCTGCAGGGAAGAGTGTCCCCACAATCAAAAACCTCTCTAGCGAGGGGGAATCTGAAGAAGTCTGCTACATCGGCCGCATCCGTCTAAACCTCCGATACACGGTGTCATAAATCAACTTGGCATCTTCGGAGAGGTAGACGGATAAAACCATATAGCATCTGCCCCGAATCTCAGGCAAGACGTCCTCACGTCGTCTCCGCCGCCATTCGGAGGGGAACACATATGTCCCACTAGTATGATCTGCATCGCAATCACAGTAGTCAAGCAAATATTCTGAGGGCTTTATCAACATGTACAAATGAATAAAAGCATGATCAAGTGAACATGTCAGATAAAGAGTAACCAGATAGCATACTATCATATCGAGCAAGAAAGTCCTCTGAATATATATATATATATATATATATACATATATATATACATACATCCACTATCAAATAATGGCCTCTAGGGCATACATATATCCAACAATCTCTCACTTGCACTAAAGGCCGGTTATTGGCGTATCTCATACCCAACATCTCAAAAAGTCGCTCATGCTGCGGCTGAAGGAGGGCCTTGGTGAGTGGATCCGCGATGTTATTCTTTGTATCTATTCTCTGAATCTCGATCTCGCGGCGATCAACTATCTCCCGGATCAAATGATATCGCCTCAGGATGTGTCTGGACCGCTGATGGGACCTGTGCTCCTTGGCTAACTCTATAGCCCCATTATTATCACAATACAATGGTATTGAATCAATAATAGTTGGAACTACTCCTAGCTCCGAGACGAACTTCCTCATCCAGACTGCTTCCTTTGCGATATCATTTGCAGCAATGTACTCAGCTTCCATCATAGAGTCTGCAACGGTGTCCTGTTTAGAACTCTTCCAACTCACCGTCCCTCCATAGAGGGTAAATACAAACCCAGAGATAGATTTGCTGTCGTCCTTATCACTCTGGAAGCTCGAATCGGTAAAGGCCTCCATTTGGAGATCTCTGTTACCATACACCACGAACAGTTCTTTAGTCCTTCGCAAGTACTTAAGAATGTTCTTCACAGCTATCCAGTGATTCTTCCCTGGGTTGGACTGATACCTGCTTACTACACGTAGTGCATAAGCTACATCAGGGCGTGTACACAACATCGCATACATTATAGATCCTACGGCTGAAGCATAGGGTATAATGCTCATGCGAGCTCTCTCTTCATCAGTCTTTGGGCAAAAGTCCTTGGAGAGAGTGACTTCATGGCAAGCGGGTAAGGCGCCCCGCTTGGAGTTTTCCATACTAAATCTTTTTAGGATGGTGTTGATGTACCTAGTTTGGGACAATCCCAATAACCTTTTGGATCTATCCCTATAGATCCGAATGCCCAATATGTACGTGGCATCACCCAGGTCCTTCATGGAGAACCTTTGTGATAAGAATGATTTGACCGACTGTAGCATACGAATATCATTTCTTATCAGAAGAATGTCATCCACGTACAATACGAGGAATGTGACAGCTCTCCCTACAGCCTTCTTATAAACACAAAGTTCATCTGGATTTTTGATGAAATCAAACTCTTTGATAACATCATCAAAATAGATGTTCCAACTCCGTGATGCCTGCTTTAATCCATAAATGGATTTAAGCAATCTACATGCTTTCCCACTGCTCCCACTGTCAACGAATCCCTCTGGCTGATCCTTATAAACGCATTCTTCTAAATCACCATTTAGAAATGCAGTTTTAACGTCCATCTGCCAGATTTCATAGTCATAGTGAGCAGCAATAGCAAGTAGGATCCGAATGGATTTAAGTATGACTACGGGAGAAAAAGTTTCGTCATAGTCCAGACCTGGTCTTTGACGAAATCCTTTCGCCACAAGTCTTGCCTTATAGGTCTCCACCTGCCCATTTACACCAATCTTTCTTTTAAAGATCCATTTTCACCCCACAGGTTTTACCCTAGGGGGTACAACGTCTAAAATCCACACTTTGTTGGTGTACATAGACTCCATTTCAGATCTCATAGCATCCAGCCACTTCATAGAGTCTCCACTCGTGATAGCTTGCTGAAAACTGGTAGGATCATCATCCTCCATGATGCAATCTTCTCTATCACCATCAATGAGAAAACCGTAGTATCTCTCCGGTGGGCGAGAAGTCCTACCAGATCTACGGAATGGTTGAGCTTCATTAGTTTCTGTTGCAACAGCCGGTTCAACCAAGTCGTCATTATAATTTGTGTCTCTAGAACCTCTTCTAGATCTACCACATTACCATCAGTATCTGTAAAAAATTAATTTTCTAAAAATGTGGCATTCCGAGAAACAAACACCTTTTTGTTGGATATATGTATGCCCTAGAGGCCATTATGAGATAGTGGATGTATCTTTACATGTATATATATTCAGTATGCATTCTTGCTCGACATGATAGTATGCTATCTGGTTCTACTTTATCTGACATGTTGATTTGATCATGCTTTTATTCATTCATACATGCTGATAAAGCCCTGAGGATATTGGCTTGACTACTCTGACTATGATGGAGATCATACTAGTGGGACATCTGTAGTCTATAAGCATATCCTAGAAAGTCCCTAGTCGTAGGTATATCGAGACGGGGCATTGATATACCAGTGTAGACTAGCGTATATGATACTATACCCATACGATGGGCGATGGATGTTCCCACATTCATCGATGTTTGACATCAAGATCATATACGGGTGCTCAATGCTGACTGGGTACATTGGACGGACTCACCGAGAACTCCTATATGGAATTATATCTATCGTCGAATAGCAGTTCTCAGGTGACACTGGTACAGGTTAGTCTGTAGACCCGAGATCGTCATGGAGTCTTGTGTGTTCTCCCACAGTTCTTTGATTGCCACCCTACCACGGCTCTACTGAGTCGTGCAAACAGGCGGCCGTTGGGTACAGTCCCGAGACACACGAAGGCGATGAGCGATAGGAGGGGTTTCGTCTCTCCCGGTATAGGGAGTTGATGCTGTGTTGTGCCCGACTGGTTATATCAGAAAGTCCCTGGCCAGGACTGATGAGATTTACTGATAAGTGTTATCAGTAGTTTCTCGAACTGTTATAGACCAGTCAACGGCACGACTTATTGAGTCATTAGGGTCGACGTGACCATCCCTAGACTCAATATGCGGCATATCTGACGAAGAGACCGGACTGTACGGTAGTGTTGCCGGATGGCTCGACGGGAGTTGTAACAGGTTCGCTTGTTTTCTTCTGATCGCTCAATACCCGGGTGGCCGTTACGTTTAGCTGACCGCTTGCGGCTTGGGGGTGCTTGATGTGATCATCACCTACTGCCGGCGTATTGACGAGTCTTAGAGTCCCACATAGGAGTTACCTAGTCCAGGCGAAACGTTGTGGTGCGCGTATGCGATATGCGCTTGGACCCGATTAAAATGCGTGTATAGGATACCGTATATTAATTAGGCGGCTTGCTAATGGTCGGGTCGTATGTGATATGACCGGATTAGTGAATCAAGTGTTGATTTATCATTAGCTTCTCACTACAAATCCTATCTTGTTTATTTTGGATGTATGCATGCATGTATGCATTCATTCTTGTTCATGCACATTTGGATGTGCAAGCACACATGCATACATACATCATTTTATCATGGTTGCTTATACAATGAGAATGGTGGCAATATAAGAATCACACCATGGTTATTTTTATGGATTATTATTGCTTTTAAATTAAAACAAAAAGGAAATGAAAATGGGTTAAATCATAAAAGGTTTCTACACTCTTCTTAACCTTACCATGCTCACCTAACATTTAAACCATGGTTTATTTTCTTTTTGTGCTTTTAACTTTAATCCAATAATATCTTTTGAGTTAACCATGGTTGGATATGAGGAAGGAAAAATATATATGCTTATTTTTCATATTTCTTTCAAGGATTCATTATTCTCTTCTTCACAAAAAGACCACCATCTTCATCAACCTTGATCCTTTGCTCTCTAGTTCTTTCAAGAGAGAAAAATACTCATAAAAATAGGATTTTGAAGTGAGATCCTTAGCCACAACATCATTCTACTCAAGTTTAGCCAACTTGATTAGAGTGTTCTCTTTGTTTTACAAAGTTGCGAGCTTGGACGAGGAACTCCGTGGTGGATCGTCGTGGACGTGAGAGGACTACAAGAGAACCTTCTTCTAACACCCAAGAGACTAAGGAGTCAAGCAAAAAGGGAGCTACAAAGGTTGTAGTCTCGAAACCCTAATTTGATTAGCTTTCTTTTCCGTTACCCTAATTTTCTAGGATCGATTCCTTTACGTGTTTGTTTAGCACCATCAAAATACATACTTTGTGACATGTGATGCTTCAAAACTCATTATAGGGTGCTAGGCTAACCTAACACTTTTGTTCCTCCTTGTGGTAGAAAAGATATCCATAAGAGTTCTTTGGATATCCCACAAACTTACACATGACTGACCGTATCTCGAGTTTGTTCGGATTTTGCTTTTTGACATAGGCCGGACAACCCCAAATCTTAAATCGCTTAAGAGATGGTCTCTTTCCATAGACACAGTTTTAGTTGAAACCATGATCAATAGAAATACTGCAGTCTCCAATGCATGCCCCCAAAATGAGGCAGGTAACTCAGCATCACTCGTCATGGAACATACCATATCTAATAGGGTCCGATTACGTCGTTATGACACACCATTGTGCTGTGGTGTGTAAGGAGGAGTGAGCTGAGAGAGAATCCCATTCTCTTTTAGAAAGTCTGCAAACTCTGTACTGAGATACTCCCCACCTCGATCCGATCGAAGTATCTTGATACTCAATCCGGTTTGTTTTTCTACTTCAAGTTTGTACTCAGTGAATTTCTCGAAAGTTTCAGACTTATGCTTTAGTAAAAACACATGACCAAACCTTGAGAAATCATCAGTAAAATTTATGAAGTAAGAAAAAGCGCCCCTAGCCTGTGTAGATATTGGCCCGCATACATCACTATGTATGAGGCCTAAGAGCTCAGTAGCTTTTTCTCCCTGTCCTGTAAACGGAGTTTTGGTCATTTTTCCCTTGATATAAGACTAGCAAGTCGCATAAGATTTATATTCAAAGGGTTTTAAATATCCATCTTTATGTAGCTTATTTAGTCTTGTTTCGTTAATATGACCAAGTCTACAGTGCCAAAAGAAAATCTTCATTTATTTCTGAAAATTTTCTTTTATTAGTGTGTTGTATGCTGAAAACTGTGTGTTGATTTAGGACGTATATCCCGTTATTAAGTGTACCATACCCGACCAACATTTGATTCAGATTAATGTTCATAATATTGTTCTGCAATACAAAATTATATCCTTTATTGTCTAACAAAGAAACTGTAACATTTCAGAAAAATAAAATATAATTTTTAGGGATTTTATAATTAAATAATATTATATTGAATATTTTAATAAGACGGTATAATTAAATACCGATAAATTTGGGAAAAATTTAGAAAATTTTAGAAATTACTAAAAAGAGGGAGTTTTATTGGATTTAAGCAAATTGTGAAATTTTATGATTTATTATATTCTATTTTAATGCTAATAGCGATTAAATATCACTAATCGCGCATTAAGCCGGTTTTGTGCACACGACATGCACCATATCATTTTTACACTTGTGTTACATTTTATCATGGATTTTCCTTATATTTCACTCATGATTTTATTTTTGAGTGAGAAGAGAGGAAAAGAAAAGAAAAAGAAATGAATATAGAAATGGGGTATGGGCATGAGAGAGAGTGTGAGGGGTCTTTATTGACCATGGCCTTTGTTTATTGTTCTTCATCTTCATCATATTTCCTCTCTCCCTCTCCCATGGCTGCTGCTGCCCTCTCTCCCTCTCCTCTCTACCTCCTCACAAATCCATCAAAAATCCATTAAAAGTCCATCTCACTTTCACTAAAAATGTGCACAAACTCACAAGCTTCACTTTGGACCTAGAAACCAAGGATTTTGGACAATTGGGGCAACTCAAGAAAATTCTTGAGTTACCAAAGGAGGTAATTTATCCATCATTAGTGTAGTTTTCCCATTTTCTTTGCATCCATGTTAACTTAGAATCGATATTGTGCGGTTTAGTGAACTTAGAAAATTCCAAGTTAGGGTTTGAGAATTCTTGAGTTGTGATGTGTAATTGAGATTAGTAGTGATCTTAAACCCCTTTTAGTGATATCATATTGGACTAAAACCTGAGACTTAACCCCCAAATATGAACTTTGAAATTCTGCAGATACGGAAATTGTGGGAATTGTGATGGCTTTTGGTAATCTGTTAACACCCGGGTGACCTGAAAATTATTTAGCAAAGATAGTGATACATGCAGGCAACCTAAGACCCCCCACTGAAACCCTAGTCCTTAAGCCCTCACCATGGCCGCAGAAATAATCCTTCTGTCCCTAATTTGCGGCCAGACCTGGGGCAATTTGGCTCGTGTTTGTTTCATGGCTCCAGTATCTGTAATCTAGACCCCCCCATATATGCAAAATTGGCTAATTTCAGTTAGGGTAAAATCTGGGACCATATTCATGAGTTGCTGTTTTGAATCGGGGTTATATTTTCGTATTTTGGATTTTGGATTTTAGTATTTGCATTTTACCTCGATCACTTGACGTTTGTACGATGATATCGAGGGTTGTTTGGTGGTTTGAAAGGCGTAGTCCGTAGGTTCTAACCTATAGGCTTTTAGCATGCCGTTTTGGTTTTGAATTGGGTTTTAATGCTGCACGATACGTTATGATGTGTAGGTACCCCCACGAGGACTTTGAGACGATAAGCAAGCGCGTGATGACGTCGGTAACAGCAAGCGAAGAGCAAGTGAGTAGATTATATCTACGGGGGAAATCAGGTGGATGGCGTATAGCACCCCCGCAGTTCGTAGTGTAGTGTATGGTTATATATGTGTTTTATATTACGTGTATGATTATCAAGATATGATTTTGTGTTCATGGTTTAGTTTAGGGTAGTTAGAAGTAACTTAGTTTAGCTTCTTAGCCGCGAACCCTAGAATGAGGTTTACACCCACACGCACACACATGCTCACTTTGTTTTACTGGTGCGTATATGGGGATACGTATATATATACACACACACATAGGTATGGGACTATGTATATATATACGTATACCTATATTTGGATAATGAGGATAGTTGATGATATTTGGAGATGAGTCGATGAGGTTGGACATGATGCCATGAAATCGGTGATGTGATTTAGATCGTATTATGAGATACGACATGTGATGATAGCGGATTGGTAGACGTTGTGTTTTCATACACACACATTTATATATATGTTGATGGTATCAGATTATACTAGACTGTAAATCAGTACCCTTAATTCATGATGTGATGATAAGGATACCAGGTAAATGATGAGATAGATGTGATAGTTGACCCGTACCCAGATTTGGGATACCGTACGATGGATTTACCGTACGAGATAACTATGATGATAGATCCGCACTCTTGACTCGAGGATTTCATATGATATATTGTATCGTACGTGGTACTATTGAGGCGAGATCACTGACTATTATATATGTATATATATCGACTCAGATTTAGGTGGTTTCCATATCCTTTCGATTAGCTTGTTAGTTAGATCTGTAGTTACTTAGTAGATGTTAGATTAGACCCGAGTCATACCTATTTCAAAACTACTGAATCGTGAGTATTTTAAAGACATGCCAAAAGATTCTACGGATATTTTCAAAAGACGCATCTTTCTTAAAAACACCGCAGCCCTTATTTTTCTAAACACCACGATTCATATTATTTCAAATGGCAAAACCGTATGACATATATATATATATATATATATATATATATATATATTGATGTAGATTCTTGACTGTTGCGTTTATTATTCCTTTTCCGCATATTCTTGCTATTCGCATCGTATTGCATGTTTAAATGTGTTTATTATTATATTAAACCCATGCTGTCAGGACACCAGCACCATTATCGATAATGCGTATGGTCCACGAACACCTGCTTGCCGGCTCACACACTTCATCATCGATAATTGCCATGTCACTACACAGTAGGATTGTTACATCAGGATATGACTCCTTGCATACCATACCTGCGTATATACCTACTTGTACATCCATATTGGCGTACAAGCACATTGTACACTCATACTTGCGTATATACCTATTTGTACGTCCATATTGGCGCACATGCACATTGTACACTGATACTTACGTATATACCTACTTGTACATCTATATTGGCGCACATGCATATTGTACACTCATACTTGCGTATATACCTACTTATACATCCATATTGGCACACAGGCACATTGTACACTCATACTTGCGTATATACCTACTTGTACATCCATATTGGCACACATGCACATTGTACACTCATACTTGCGTATATACCTACTTGTACATCCATATTGGCACACATGCACATTGTACACTCATACTTGCGTATATACCTACTTGTACATTTATATTGGCGCACATGCATATTGTACACTCATACTTGCGTATATACCTACTTGTACATCCATATTTGCGCACAGGCACATTGTACACTCATACTTGCGTATATACCTACTTGTACATCCATATTGGCGCACAGGCACATTGTACACTCATACTTGCGTATATACCTACTTGTACATCCATATTGGCGCACAGGTATATTATACACTCATACTTGCATATATACTACTTGTACATCTATACTTGCGTACATACATATTGTAAACTCATACTTGCGTACACACTTATTGTACACCCATACTTACATACATACGTATTTGCACATACATAGATGTTTCTGGCTTGATTTTGGAGATTTGGGAACCGCAAGATATATTTTAAAACTGGATTCATTTTAAAAGAGCGGTTTTCCCTCGATATGTGCATATTACTGTTCCATGTTGTATGATATACGGATATGCTTCCATTTCTATTATATGTCGCATACATCATGCTTTATGATTATACGCATTGAGATATATTATTTTCATGAGATTTCTGGATTTGGGAACCGTAGTTATTTCAAAAGAGAGTATGCATTGTTTTAAAAACCCGGTTACCCTTGATATGATATTTCAGTGCGTCCACCATGTGTTTTCTCGGTTCTGAGAGTGGCATGTGAAACCCGATTCGAGGAGCGGTAGGCACCGTCTGCGGGTACATAGTGGACCCGGTGAGGTATCCTGGGGCAAGAAGACTCGTATATGTTGGATGGTGAGCCTGGCAGGGGAACACTACCTACCGATGACAGTATTTAGACTCGGCGGTTATCGTGGGGATACCGACCGGAGTTATGTACGTATGGATACGTCGAATTGCGAGGGTCGAAGCTGGGAACTTGGGTTTTCGAGATAGCGTATGATACGTACCTATCAGGGCCAGTCTTGGTGACAGCACATGATAGATGAGGATTTACGTGTCGATGATGGACACGGGTTTCATGATGTTTTCATAATTTTGATGTGTCGCGAGGGACCGCCGTTGATTTATATCCTCATACTTTCTTGCATATACTTTTATGACTTTTACATGCATGATGTTGCTATGTCATTGGTTGACACGTGGACGGGATCCACATGCATACAGACATTGATTACATAGTTGGATGATATCCACATACTTAGACTTCATGATATAGTTGACACTGATTTCATGATGATTACATTGATCATACCTCATATTTTTGATATGTTGTTACCTGAGGCACTGACACGAGCACTTGGTATTACACTTGGTATAGATGTTTACCCTTGCCACCTTTTCATGCTTCAGGCTTTATCATATTGAGGATATGTATATATTACTGATCGTTTGTCCTAGGATTGAGTCATACATTCGATTTCTGCTCTGTGATGTTTTCTACTCATGAGTTGGCAACTCACCCCCATTGTGCCACAGTTTCTTGCAGGTTTTGCCGTACATGTTTCATTGCGGCTTTCTGGTACACTGCTTCCATTCTGGGTGATTGCTTTGGTAGGTGGGTTCACTCGCATTGTGACCACCCTTATATATTATTTTCATTGTTGTATCTAGAAACTCCATCAACCAGACTTGTATATTGATTTCAGACTTACAAAACCAGTGTATTATTCTTTTGACCGTAGAGTCGCGCTTGTATTATTATGGGTTTTCTAGATATTTTGAGTTTCCTTTTGAGTTTTTATCCTCGCTCTTCGGCGTTGTATATTATATTGCTTACGTGGTTGTGACCGTCGATTGACGAAGTGCTAGCTCCCGCTTGGGGATGCCTTTTATCATTGTGCATATATTATTCATGTTGTACCCCGTTTGGGGTCAGTATTTACAAAGGAAACTCTGCCGAAATTTTCAGGAAAAACTTGAGATTTTAAAAATGCATATTCGGCTTATGTTATTTAAAAACCACTTGTTTTAAAACATGTTTTCTTAACTTCTTATCTAAAATGGTTTAGATTTCTGGGATTTTTGGCTTACTTGAATTAGATGGGGTCCTATAGACTTCATATGATTCAAGTGCCAGTCACGTGCCATTTCGGGTCGTGACAAAGTTGGTATCAGAGCCAGGTTAACCTTGGTTCGAGTCTAAGTTTGACTATGCGGAGCCTAGAGCGTTTGTATATATTCGGAATCTAGGCTTGACCTTACGGAACTTAGACTTAGTCAAGGGGGTATTAGACCCGAATTTTCGTCGCGTAGGTTGACCTTGGTTGATGGAGTAGGTGACTTAAGTAGAGTGACGTAGCGTGTGTATGTTCCGCGGCGTACTTACGATATGCTACTCCGCTTAGGGAGCCTTTGGATGTACATTTCCTTGCACAGTATTTTATTCATTCCTATGATCTATCCTCATCATTATTGGTTATGGTTTTGCTGCCACGATTACACGAGCAAAGAGAGCTATGGCTAGAGTTGTGGTCAGCACGAGCTCGTCACGGACGAGGACTGACCAGGGCGTGATTCCAGGGACATACAATTTGCATAGAGGTGTCATTTCATTATGTTTTCGCGCCATGAGCGTTTGATGGATCGCTTTTACGAGATTTCTCGGACGTGCAGATCAGCACCAGAGGATCAGGCTACTGCTAGAGGCCAGCCAGAATGTGATGACCGTCGATGCACCGATTATTTGATGATTGAGGCACTGTTCAGCGTGCGGACAAATGAGCCAGTCGTCGCTGCGAATGACGAGATATCACCGCAGATGTTTGGAGCTACTGCAGCACGAGTTTGTACTTAGAGATATGATAAAAGGTCGCTAGTCATCCATGGAGGAAGGACTAGGACATGTGATTCATTACCTACCCTGATGCGAGATCATCAGATTGATTGATTCCAGCTAGAGATGACTTCACGCAGGTACGTTGGTAATTGATAGAGACGATCGAATGTCAGAAGCCCATTTTCTAAGTTTAAAGTATTCAGAGACAAATGCAAGTAATGCTATGGACCCTCTAGAAGAATGAAACCTTAACTCAACATAATGATCATGAGAAAGCTTTGAAATCTTAGGGTTTGCGGCAGTTCAGCAGTGCCATTAGTAAGGCTTAGGTTTGCCTTTCTACGGTTGGTCCACAGGTACTGTGGCATGTACTAGAATACTATTAAACTGTACCCAAGATGTTGAACTCTTAGGGGATTATGGAACTTTGACGAATCGATCGAAAGGTTCGAAATCATTCGGATATCATGTAATGGGATACATTGCTTGGGAGACTCCAGAAACGAATATAGCCGTTGGAGCGCGGTCCATGCAGCCACGAAGAGACGAGTCCGAAGCAGTCGACATTAGAGAAAAGTGGAGTAATGAGGTTCGTACGAGATCTTGATGAGATGACGTTCCACTCCACCGACATCAGAGATGTGATACGCATGCAGAGGCATTGTATATGGATCTACCTTCTAGAAGGAGTCGCGATGAGTATGCAGCCGTTCCAGAACAGGAAACAGATTTGGTAAAGGGTGATAACTTTCGGGCAGTTCGGCAGAAACGAGATTTGGGAGAGACTTCGACAGAACCTTTCTGGAATACTATACGAGAAGACTTGGACCCAGGAGAGGTCATACTATGCACACCCAGTAGGCCAGAGTTCGATATCGTCGACGAGATTGTTGTCCAGAGATCTTTAGAGGATGTGCCAGAACGGGACTGTTTCCGTTGTCATTCCATATTGAACCGTTGAGCCGAGGAGCTATGCACTTAGCAATCTGCAGTGAAAGACGAGAGCCTAAGGGCACCAGACGTCAGGCCACGAACAGTAGGCAAGTATATATCTTGCTTTGCTAGCATTGGATGCACCGACACCTTCTCGACCTTGAAGGAGGAAATATCGACGACAATATTTGTGATTTGTGATTTGGTGATTCGATTATCACGTATCCGTCATCTTGGATTTCGGTATTTTGGACGATCTATTCGCATGATTTGGTCTTGATGACCGAGTTTCATGATATTTGTTTTCGTGCACCATGGTTGCACCTACTGGGTATTCATATTTTGTGCATAGTTATTACACTTGAGATATGCTTTATACACCGTTATGTTGATTTATGATTTGTGCACAGTTATTGCACTTAATATCGTTTTTGTGCCTTGTCTGCACATGTTTATGATTTCATGGATTTCATACAGTTGGGTTGATTTTGTGCATATGGTATGCACACGATTTGGTTTTTGCACTCGGTATAGTTCATATATGCTTGCAGTGCATTGATACGTATTTTGTGCACTACAGTTGCACCTGACTTCATTTTGATGTCATTCGAGACATTGATTTTGATTTCATGCCTATGTTATGCATGTGATTTGACTTATGCTTTCGGCATAGTTTTCATACGCTTTTAGTATTTTGATTTGCTTTTGTGCATGCTGATGCACATGGTTGTGAGATTATATACTATGGTATACCTGATTTGGATTTGGATTAAAATGTGTTGTATACCGTCGATTTCGATTGTGATACTCGATATTTGTTTTGTGCACCTTGTGTACCTGATTGGATTCTTGCACATATTTGACGCGCTTGGATTGGATTTGCGCATGTTCGACGCTTGATATTGGATTTCGTGATTTCGTGCATGTTGGATGCACATGATTTAGATTTTATTCATGCATGATGGCTGCACTTGATTTGGATTTTCGCGCAGGTTGGTTGCATGATATGAGATGCGATTTTGGTGCACACCATATGCACTAAATCGAGATTATTCGTGCATATCAGATGTGCCTGATATTGTTGTCAGGCACACCCATTGCCTTTGACAGGTGTTTCGTGCATACCCGTTGCACTTAAATTTTGTTTCTGTGCACATGTATGGCACATTCATGGATTTCGATTTCCGTGTGCACCAGACGCATACGGTATTCTTATATACATTTTGGGATTGATTTCTTATGGAGCAGTACGTTTTTATGATATTTGCTATTTGTTTTCGTACTGAGCAGGACTAGTCAGAGGACAGTACCTGGATATATTTTGCATGCATTGATAGCTATCGAAGGGATTTCCAAAAAGGGGAGCTATAGCCTCAGTATTTACCTATGTGTCTGACATGACATGAAACGTTTAAAAACAAGGAAACCCTTCTAGATTATTTTAAAAAACGGCGGGACGTAATATTAAACAAAGGATAAATATATATAGTTATTTTCTTACATTAGACGTCCGCCACTGTGTCGCGATACGCGCATCGTACAGCAACATGAAAGGTTTGGCATGCATTTCCTCCAGATGTTTACATGTATAGTGTTGATTTATTTCATATTGGTTTTCGTATTGGACATGACATTTGTGTCTTCACCATGACTCCGATGATTGCGGGATGCTTGACGGAGTTTTGATTTGGAGTTATCTGCTCATTTTTCATGCGCATGCATTGCGCTATGATGCGTTTTATCTATTGATGATTTCGGAGCTCAGACGACTTGGACTTTTTACTGAAATGTTTTAGTATTTGAGGGGTTTAAATTTAAATTCGGGGACCGAATTTCTTTAAAGGGGGAAGATTGTAACATTTCAGAAAAATAAAATATTATTTTTGGGGATTTTTATTATTAAATAATATTATATTGAATATTTTAATAAGGCGGTATAATTAAATACCGATAAATTTGGGAAAAATTTGGAAAATTATAGAAATTAATAAAAAAGAGTGCGTTTTATTGGATTTAAGCAAATTGTGAAATTTTATGATTTATTATATTCTATTTTAGTGCTAATCGCGATTAAATATCGCTAATCACGTATTAAGCCAGTTTTGTGCACATGACATGCACTATATCATTTTTACACTTGTGTTACATTTTATCATGGCTTTTCCTTATATTTCTCTCATGGTTTTATTTTTGAGTGAGAAGAGAGAGGAAAAGAAAAGAAAAAGAAATGAATATAGAAATGGGGTATGGGCATGAGAGAGAGTGTGAGGGGTCTTTATTGACCATGGCCTTTGTTTATCATTCTTCATGTTCATCATATTTCCTCTCTCCCTCTCCTATGGCTGCTGCTGCCCTCTCTCCCTCTCCTCTCTACCTCCTCACAAATCCATCAAAAATCCATTAAAAGTCCATCTCACTTTCACTAAAAATGTGCACAAGCTCACAAGCTTCACTTTGGACCTAGAAAGCAAGGATTTTGGACACTTGGGGCAACTCAAGAAAATTCTTGAGTTGCCAAAGGAGGTAATTTATCCATCATTAGTGTAGTTTTCTTTGCATCCATATTAACTTAGAATCGATATTGTGCGGTTTAGTGAACTTAGAAAATTCCAAGTTAGGGTTTGAGAATTCTTGAGTTGTGATGTGTAATTGAGATTAGTAGTGATCTTAAACTCCCTTTAGTGATATCATATTGGACTAAAACCTGAGACTTAACCCCCAAATACGAACTTTGAAATTCTGCAGATACGGAAATTGTGGGAATTGTGATGGCTTTTGGTAATCTGCTAACACCCGGGTGACCTGAAAATTATTTAGCAAAGACAGTGATACATGCAGGCAACCTAGGACCCCCCACTGAAACCCTAGCCTCTAAGCCCTCACCATGGCCGAAGAAATAATCCTTCTGGCCGCAATTTGCGGCCAGACCTGGGGCAATTTGGCTCGTGTTTGTTTCATGGCTCCAGTATCTGTAATCTAGACCTCCCACATATGCAAAATTGGCTAATTTCAGTTAGGGTAAAATCTGGGATCATATTCATAAGTTTCTGTTTTGAATCGGGGTTATATTTTCGTATTTTGGATTCTGGATTTTAGTATTTACGTTTTACCTCGATCACTTGACGTTTGTACGACGATATCGAAGGTTGTTTGGTGGTTTGAAAGGCGTAGTCCGTAGGTTCTAACCTATAGGCTTTTAGCGTGTCGTTTTGGTTTTGAATTGGGTTTTAATGCTGCACGATACGTTATGATGTGTAGGTACCCCCATAAGGACTTCGAAACGACAAGTAAGCGTGTGGCAACGTCGGCAACGGCAAGCGAAGAGCAAGTGAGTAGATTATATCTACGGGGAAAGTCGGGTGGATGGCGTATAGCACCCCCGCAGTTCGTAGTGTAGTGTATGGTTATATATGTGTTTTATGTTACGTGGATGATTATCAAGATATGATTTTGTGTTCATGGTTTAGTTTAGGGTAGTTAGAAGTAATTTAGTTTAGCTTCTTAGTCACGAATCCTAGAATGAGGTTTACACCCACACGCACACACATGCTCAAATAGCAAAACTGTATGACATATATATATTGATGTAGATTTTTCACTGTTGCGTTTATTAGTCTTTTTCCGCATATTCTTTCTATTCGCATCGCATTGCATGTTTAAATGTGTTTATTGTTATATTAAACCCTGTCAGGACACCAGCACCATTATCGATGATGCGTATGCTTTACGTACACCTGTTTGCCGGCTCACACACTTCATCATCGATAATTGCCATGTCACTACACAGTAGGATTGTTACATCAGGATATGACTCCTTGCATGCCATACTTGCGTATATACCTACTTGTACATCCATATTGGCGCACAGGCACATTGTACACTCATACTTGCGTATATACCTACTTGTACATCCATATTGGCGCACATGCACATTGTACACTCATATTTGCGCATATACCTACTTGTATATCCATATTGGCGCACATGCATATTGTACACTCATACTTGCGTATATACCTACTTGTACATCCATATTGGCGCACATGCATATTGTACACTCATACTTGTGTATATACCTACTTGTACATCTATATTAGCGTACATGCACATTGTACACTCATACTTGCGTATATACCTACTTGTGCATCCATATTGGCGCACATGCACATTGTACACTCACACTTTCGTATATGCCTACTTGTACATCCATATTGGCGCACAGGCACATTGTACACTTATACTTGCATATATACCTACTTGTACATCCATATTGGCGCACAGGCATATTGTACACCCATACTTGCGTATATACGTACTTGTACATCCATATTGGCGCAAAGGCATATTGTACACTCATACTTGCGTATATACTACTTGTACATCCATATTTGCGTACATACTTATTGTACACTCATACTTGCGTACACACATATTGTACATCCATACTTGCATACATACGTATTTGCACATATATAGATATTTCTGGCTTGATTTTAGAGATTTGGGAACCGCAAGATATATTTTAAAACTGGATTCATTTTAAAAGAGCGGTTTTCCCTCGATATGTGCATATTACTGTTCCATGTTGTATGATCTACAGATATGCTTACATTTCTGTTATATGTCGCATACATCATACTTTATGATTATATGCATTGAGATATATTATTTTCATGAGATTTCTGGATTTGGGAACCGTGGTTATTTCAAAAGAGAGTATGCATTATTTTAAAAACCCGGTTACCCTTGATATGATATTTCAGTGCGTCCACCATGTGTTTTCTCGGCTCTGAGAGTGGTATGTGAAAACCAATTTGAGGAGCGGTATGCACCGTCTGCGGGTACATGGTGGACCCGGTGAGGTACCCCGGGGCAAGAAGACTCGTATATGTTGGACGGCGAGCCTGGCAGGGGAGCACTACCTACCGGTGACAGTATTTAGACTCGGTGGTTAACGTGGGGATACTGACTGGAGTTATGTACGTATGGATACGTCGAATTGCGAGGGTCGAAGCTGGGCACTCGGGTTTTTGAGATAGCGTATGATACGTACCTATCAGGGTCAGTCGTGGTGACAGCACCTGATAGATGAGGATTTACGTATCGATGATGGACACGGGTTTTATGATGTTTTCATGATTTTGATATGTCGCAAGGGACACTCGTTGATTTATATCCTCATACTTTCATGCATATGCTTTTATGACTTTTACATGCATGATGTTGCTATGTCATTGGTTGACACGTGGATGGGATCTACATGCATACAGACATTGATTACATAGTGATATCGACATACTTAGACTTCATGATATAGTTGACACTGATTTCATGATGATTACATTGATCATACCTCATATTTTTGATATGTTGCTACCTGAGGCACTGACACGAGCACTTAGTATTACACTTGGTATAGATGTTTACCCTTGCCATCTTTTCATACTTCAGACTTTATCATATTGAGGATATGTATATATTACTGATCGTTTGACCTAGGATTGAGTCATACATACGATTTCTGCTCTGTGATGTTTTCTACTCACGAGTTGGCAACTCATCCCCATTGTGCCACAGTTTCTTGCAGGTTTTGCCGTGCAGGTTTCATTGCGGTTTCTGGGCACACTGCTTCCATTCTGGATGATTGCTTTGGTAGGTGGGTTCACTCGCATTGTGACCACCCTTGTATATTATTTTCATTGTTGTATGTAGAAACTCCATCAACCAGACTTGTATATTGATTTCAGACTTACAAAACCAGTGTATTATTCTTTCGACCGTAGAGTCACGCTTGTATTATTATGGGTTTTCTTGATATTTTGAGTTTCCTTTTGATTTTTTATCCTCGCTCTTCAGCGTTGTATATTATATTGCTTGCGTGGTTGTGACCGTCGATTGACGAAGAGCTAGCCCGCGCTTAGGGATGCCTTTTATCATTGTGCATATATTATTCATGTTGTACCCCGTTTGGGGTCAGTATTTATAAAGGAAACTCTGCCGAAATTATCAGGAAAGACTTGAGATTTTAAAAATGTATATTCGGCTTATGTTATTTAAAAACCACTTGTTTTAAAACATGTTTTCTTCACTTCTTATCTAAAATGGTTTAGATTTCTGGGATTTTTGGCTTACTTGAATTAGATGGGGTCCTATAGACTTCATATGATTCAAGTGCCAGTTACGTGCCATTTCGGGTCGTGACAGAATCAGATATTATATTACAAAATATACTAGGTACATAATAACATGGGTTCAAAACCAATATACACCCTGATGGCAATCCCAGGTGATACTCTCCTACTGAAACTGCATGTACATTGGAACCATTTCCAATCCGGAGAGTATGGTCACCTGTCTTCAAAACTTTGCTATTTCTCAGCCCCTGCATAGAATTGAAAATGTGAGAACCTGAACCGGTATCTAATATTCAGGAAGCAGAGTTTATAGAAAAATAGTTTTCTGTCACAAACACACCTGAAGTGGAAGCATCACCATGCTTCTTCTTCTTGAGATCCAGGTACTCAGCACAATTGCGCTTCCAGTGTCCCGATTTGTAGCAGTGATAACATTTCCCTTTCCCCGATTCCCCAGCCATAGACTTGTCTTTCCCCTTAGACTTTTTAACCCCACCTCTAGGTTTGGTGGGTTTTTTCTTCATCTTTCCTTTGGCCTTGGCCTTCGGGCGAGAGGAGGAAGATGGCCCAGCAATCAAAGCAGGAGTCTTCTCTGACTTGAGTGTGCTCTCTGCACTTCTTAACATATTGAGAAGTTTAGGTAGTGACTTCTCCATGTTTTGCATGTTGAAGTTAACTACAAACTGAGCAAAGGCTGGGGGGAGAGACTGTAGAATAATATCAATATATTGTTCGTTCTCCATTGTCCATCCGAGAACCTCAAGCTTGTTAGTTATATGTATGCCCTAGAGGCCATTACTGTACATAGGATGTATATTGTAGTGGATGCTGGGACATATATAGGGAGGACTTTCTTGCTCGACATGATAGTATGCTATCTGGTTGAACTTTACCTTAACGTGTATGCTGATTGTCTCTCTGTTACATGTTGGTAAAGCCCTTAGGATCTGTACTTGACTACCTGGACTATGATGCGGATCATACTAGTGGGGACATGGTAGTCCATAAGTACATCCTTCAAAGTCCCTAGTCGTGGGTGTATCGAGACGGGGCATCGATATGCCAGAGTAGACTAGCGTGTACCTTCTCGACCCATACAGATGGGCGATGGATGATCCCATATCCATCGGTGTTTGACATCAGAGATGATATACGGGTGCTCAGTAGAGACTGGGTACACTGGACGGACTCGCCGAGAACTCCCAGATGGTATTATACCTCACGTCAGATGGCAGTTCTCTGGTGACACTGGTACAGAGTAGTCTGTTGACCCGAGATCGTCATAGAGTCTTGTGTGGTTCCCACTGTGCTTTGATTTCCATCTTACCACGTCCAAGAGGGCGTGCAAAACGGTGGTTTTTGGGTACAGTCCCGAGTCACATGGAGGCAATGAGCGATAGGAGGGGATTCGTCTCTCCCGGTATATGGGGGTTGATGTTGCACTGTGTTCGATCGGCTATAACAGGAAGTCCCTGGCCAGGGCTGCTCAGAGAATTGCTGGTAAGTGTTACCAGTAGTTTCTCGACCCGTTATGAGCCTCATATCGACACGACTTATTGAGCTATTGGGGTCTGACGTTTACCACCCCTAGGCGAGATATGCGACATATCAGACGATCAGACCGGACTGTACGGTAGTGTTACTGGTCGGATTCACTGGAGTGTGAGCGGGCTTGCTCGTCGATCTTCAGATCGCTCAATACCCGGGTGGCCGTTACGTTTAGCAGACCGCTTGCGGCTTGTGGATGTTTGATATGATCATCATCCGCTGCCGGCGTATTGACGAGTCTTTAGAGTCCTACACAGAGGTTTCCTGGCTCAAGCGAAACGAAATAGGAGCGCATATGAGATATGTGCGGGACCGAGAATAATACGAGTATGTTATACCGTATTCTATTCTCGCGATAAATATATCGAATGGTTGTATGCGATATAACCTAGTTATCGATTCAAGCGTTGATTCGATAAGACGATATATTGGATACCAGTCGGTTATGTGCGCATAACCGGGTCATTGAATCAAGTGTTGATTTAATGATTTAATGCATATTTATATATTTGATATATTACTTTGCGTTAACTAGTATTGGTTCACTTTATATGGATTTTCTCACTTGTTATGTGCATATTGTATATGTGATATACATTTGTACATTTGATTGTATCATGTTTGATGATGCATACCACTTTGGTTAAGTGTAAAGTTTGAACCATGGTTGTGTTTATGTTTAGGGTTTTATTTTCTTAATTATTCATTTATTCTTTTTGATAAATGAATAAAAGAAAGTGAGAAAAGAAAATGAGAAAAGAATGGTGGCTTCTTTTGTTGTTTAGTTGAAACTTCATGAAGCTTTGACCTAAGTCCACCATTCTTATCTCATTCTTAACCCTAACCATACAACTAACCATGGTTAACTCTCTACACTTTACTATAGTTAGAATTATGATAAGAATTGTTTTTCTTTTCATTTTTCTTTTAACTTATCATAATATCTTTCTTCTTCTTCTTCATTCTTCAAGTGAAGAAGCTTGAAGTCCATCAATGGTGATTGATGCATATGAGTGAGAAATCCAATTCTAAAGTCTACCCACTTCCTATTTCTTCATCCTCTACCTCTTGCCAAGTAGTAGAGTGTGTTTCCTTCACAACTTTTTAGGGTTTGGTGAAGGTGGAGCTTGATTCATCGATGCCTCGACATAGATCATCTTCGGCATGGACATCGACGACCTAGCTTGCCCATTCTCCGACGAAGCCGATCTTAGAGCCCAGATTTGATTTGGACAGCGGAGACGACCCCGTTGCGGAGCCGTGGAGGTGGAGGACCGGATCTACAAAGGTTGTATTTCCGTATTCTCAGTAGTTAAGTTGTTAACTAGCTCTTTTCGCCTAGATATCTAGCAAACGATCCGTACTTTAGGGTTTGTAGGCACCATTTTTAATGAAATTGCCATGGTTGATGGCTTGGGAGACCTCACTAGAGTGCCTAGGAACCCTGCAGTGGTATCAGAGCCTAGCTAGAGCCTTAGGCGAAGCGTAGACGGAAATTGAAGTCCGAACGAACCCGGAACTCCAAAACAAAATTGCTCTCTGTACAATTTTTAAAAACAGGGATTTTTCCACATTAAAAATGTTCAGAAATATCAGCAGGCAATTATAAGAAATAATGTAAAATTCGGATGCCTAATTCCTACAGTGCGCCGCGCTTCCGCGGCACGAGCTAGGATCGTGCGGCGCAAGCGCGGCCATTTTGTCGTTTCTGGCATACTAATTTCTACAGTAATTCATATTGTTCTGTGCTGGTATTCCTGGGTATTTTTAATAATTTTTCAAGAGTTGAATTTTTCTGAGTTGTTTTGGGGATTCGGTATTTCGATCGGGGTATCAAATTTTGTCTGTGTGGCTTTCCGGATAAATTTTAGAATATGTTAAAAAGTTCGACCGGATATAAATACCCAACTTTTCCCCTGTCGGGAAATTTCCAAGTGTTGGATTTTTCCACAGTTTGACGACGTTCTAAGTAGTGCAAGTAACGCGATGGTCCCTCTAGAAGACACAAACCTTAACTCGATTATGTGACCGTCTTGAACTGCCCTTTGAACCTTCGGGTTTGGGGCAGTACGGCGTGCCACATGTGAGGCGTTGGCTTGACCCTTCTACGGCTGGATCGTTGGTACTGAGGCACGAACGGAATGTTGTTAGACTTGTTTCAGGTGTTGATCTGTTTCGGGAAAACTTGGGTGTTCGATTGTTCGATCGAAAAGTTTAACATTTTCTGTTTATCTGGAATGGGATACAATAATTGGAATTCACAATGAGTTATATGATAACTAAATGAATGTTATAAACATAGCAGTTTAGTCTCACTTGATCGGTTGCCACGGAATTTTGATGTGATCAAAAGTCCGTTGCAATCACGTAGCGTACGCGGATACTCGCCGGGTAAACTTAATAGACAGCCTCACTCCATAGCCCCGACCAAGTGACTGTAGGAGAACCCCGTCGCCGAAAGCATCCCTCCGGGTGCTCGCGGTAGCGGTGTTCCGCCTTGGTGCACTTCGTCGACGGTATCGGGGGTGCGGCCGCCTACTGAAGTTTGCGACGAGCATTCGATTAGGATGTCGGGAATCTTGTTGAATTGCCCGACTTGATATTGAAAAGTGTTTTCGATTTTGAGACTAAAATGCGGGGTTTATAATTGTTAGGCATGCGATGTCTAAGTAATTCATTTGGTCAGGCATGCGATGTCTGAAGAGATTGCGGATTCCAACTGTTGTAGTTTTACACTTTCTTTTCTGTGACCGTAAGTGTAATATGTGATATCGCCGGTTTCGTTGCTATATGTCAACGACAATTGGGATGCGCATATTTACTTACGTTGATGACATGTGATGTTATGTGTTGCTGGATATGTTATATTGGATCGTCGTGTTTGAATAGCCGGGGGTTTTTATGTGAGATGAGTGTTTTTCATTTTCATTCATGTAAAAACTTGTATGTAATATTCTTTTATTGGGGCGCTTCCAGGTTGCGGAAGTTGTCACCGTTTGTATATTATTTACTTTTCCGCACTAGGATAGACCCAAGGAGGAGGGCACAAGTAACCGGGTTCTGGAGTCCAGTGGGAGACCAACTCGAGGAGTCGAGTCCGGGTCTCCTAACTCCAGAATTGGTAGGGTTGCTTGCCGCTCTCGTAGGGGTCTAGGGGTGTGGGTTTGGCTATTCATCACGACCGTGGAATCCGTGTTTTATACTGGCTCGTATTGAAAACACGGACGTCCTAGTATATCCAATATTTCATATGATTCTTCTGCTGCGATATCTGTGATGAGATCATGTGATGTTTCTGTGATGGATATAGTATATAGTATATATGATATATTATATAGATGTTACTTATGTTTTACACCCGCGCTAGCCCTGCCCTGCTCTGCCGTTAGTTACCTAACCTAACGGTGCACGAGGGGACATCGAGGCGAATGCGGATGGCATAAGTGTACGTCATATCTATCTGTGATGTTTAGGTACTTAAATGATGGGACTTCATTAATGTGATTAATGAAATAAAAGAAACCTAAGATGTTGTAGAATCGAATTTCAAAATAAAACAGGTAGCTACAGTTCTTGCTTTGCACAGCGGTATATGAGATATATCCTGCACCTTATTCGATGAGGAAAGGACCGAGATCCCTTCACCGGGAGTGACTCCTTTAGCAATAACTGGCAGATGCTACACACTCGGTTTGTCTTTTGATTGCTTTTAAGTGTTTTGCTTTGCACAGTGATATATGTATATATCCCGCACCTCATTCGACGAGGAAAGGACCGACGATCCCTTCACCGGGAGTGACTCCTTTAGCAAAACAAGAAAAGCCTCAAAAACACTCCATTTCAAAATTCATTCGATCCTACAACGATATCAAGTTCATTACGCAATAGGTTTTCAGAAAAACCTGTCGTAGCCCTCCGTCATTTCAGATACGTACTAGTTAGTATTCGTGCTGCGGTTGTTTGGCCTCCGTCAAGGCGTAGTGTACGGTAGCTAACTAGTGCTTATCTGCTAGCATATGATGCGATTGGATTAGGGTATTCGTACGGCGTTGTTTGGCCTCCGTCAAGGGTCGTGCGGGTGGGTTTAATTCAATCAGGAAATGACGGGTTGAACTTGACTAGCGGACTATGGGTTGTTTGGCCTCCGTCAAGGTCATAGCGAGCTAGGGGCAAAACATTATCGGGAATTTCAAGTGTTGAAATTTGCAATGAGATTGCATACCTTCTATGAGATAGTTGGATCCCGATACCCGCTGCGAGTAAGAGTTACTCCTGGGAGAGTTTTATACATTACAATTAGCCGATCAAGTAGGTGTCTAGAAAGGTGTCAACGGGGTTACGCCTCTGGGAAAACGAGGTTTACATTAATTAGGTTCGTGCGAAAGCACGGGGGACCTCCCTCAAAGTACCGACACTGGCCTGGCTGAAAGATTGGCGAACTTGTAGTGTGTAATTAATCCCGGCTAGTCTTTCCTTTTAGGGTTTGAAGGAAGATTTGATAAAAAGCAGTGGGAGCCATCCTGATTAGATAAAATAAAAACCCAATCTATTCTTGACAGAGCGCACGCTGAGTGTTTTCTTCTCTCTCTCTCCAGGTAGCGACCATATCACGCCTTAATCAAGATAATAATACGGATTATTGACCGAACCCGCTTGTTATACTGAGCTGGGGAACGTTGGTCCCGCTCCAACTTATAAATGTTATAAGACAGAGCAGGAAATTGGGGATTACCAGAATTCCCGTGCCGCCCAAACGAAGAGAGTGCATGCTGATGCATCATCTTCGGGTTTGTTCCTTATACAGAACTGTTTCTCAGTATCCTTTACGTCCTGGGTATGTGATACCAGATCAGGATCCCAGATATGTAATTTGTTACATAGGGCTACAGATAGGTAGAGAACTGAGAACGGGTGATAAGTTTCATGAGGCAGAAAACGGGGCAAGTGTTGCAGCCAAGTCTGTCGGTCACTGTCACCCTGTATTACAATACATTGATTCTGAACGAATGTTATTAGATACCGAACCTGATATACAAAATCATATCAGTCTCTTTATCAGTAAAGAAACGATAAAATTTTGTATTGTTGGATAATGTTTTGAACATTTCCTATATCAAAAGTTGATCGGTTCAGGCACGTTATCTAAAAGCATTGATGTTCTAAATCAAACTACAGTTCTTAGTATACGGAACACACACAAGAAGAAGAGTTCAGAAATGAACGAATCCTTCTTGAGGCATTGTAGACTAGGTCATATCAATGCGACCCGACTAGCTAGAGTTACATTTAGATGCATATTTAAATCAGTTTGAATTTACATCTTGTGAAACTCGCCAGTCATGTCACAAAGATAAGATGACCACAGCTCTGTTTATTGAAAACAGAGAAAGAGTTAGTAAACTCTTGGGATGATACATGTTGATGTATGAAGGTCCCCTGTCTACAAATACCAAGACTGGTTCTTTATACTTCATTACGTTCTCTGATAATCTCTCAAGATTCAGTCATATGTTCCTGTTGAAACATGAGTCCGAACCTTTTGAGATATTCACGGAATATAAGTTAGAAGTAGAGAACCAATACGGGTATAAGTATTATGTCTTTTGATGTGATCAGGGAGGAGAATACTAAAGCACGGAAATCCTGGATAATTCTAAAGGAGAATGAGATTCTCTCTCAGCATTACTCCTCTGAATACACTATAGCACGATGGTATATCGGGGCGGAGCAATCACACCCTATATGATATGGTGTGCTCTATGATGAGTACTACTGAGTTACCTTTTTCCTTTTGGGAGTTATGCACTTGAGAAGCTGCATACCTATTGAATAGGGTTCCAATCAAATCAGTTGCCTACCATTTCATATGTGATATGGAAAGGAAGAGCCCATGTCTTAAGCTAGTTAAGATTTGGGGTTGTCCGGCCTATGTCTAAAAGCAAAATCCGGACAAGCTCGAGGCAAGGTCTGTTATGTACAACTGGAAAGGCTCCAGCTATACAAACTACAGCAGATGATTTGGTACAACCAAAGGATTCGATAGTTACCAACGAACCTCAGCCTCTCCACCGATCTAGTAGGGTTCCTCACCCACCTGAGAGATACTTCGGTTTCTCTATGACAGTGGGAGCGAGGATTACATCATGAGATGATGACCCAACTAGTTTCGAGCAGGCCATCAGGAGTAAGACACTGTAAGAATGGCTGGATGCTTAGTGATCTGAGATGGAATCCTTATACACCAACAAAGTATGGACTTTGGTTGCTATATCTGAAGGGTTAAATCCCCATCAGAAGCAAGTATATCTTGAGAAGATTACTTGGTGTAGATGGAAAACTTGAGACTTTCAAAGCTAGACTTGTTAAAGCTTTTCGTCATCGACCAGGCATGGATAATGATGAAACCTTTTTCAAGTAGCTATGCTTAAGTCCATCCAGATCCTATTTGCCACGGCTTCATACCATGACTGCGATATCTGGTGGTTGGGTGTCTTGACTGCTTTTCTAAATGATGATTTAGAAGAGAGCGTCTATAAGTACACAGCCAGAGGGCCTCGTAAACAGTGGGAGCAGCGGAAACGTGTGCAAGATGCTTTATAGGATAAAGCAGGCATCGCGGAGTTGGAACATCTGTTTTGATGAATTAGTCAAAGAGTTTGACATCATCAAAATGGTAGATGAACCTTGTATGAACAAAAAGGTAGTAGGGAGTATGGTGACGATCTTCGTAAAGTACGTGGATGACATACTCTTGATAAGAAAGGAGTTTCTTATGCTACGCTCGATCAATCTCCGATTATCACAATGTTTCTCCACTTAGGATCAAAGTGATACCTCCTAAATCCTGAGTTTTGGATCTATGAGATAGATTTAATTGGATGTTTGGATTCTCACTAGTTGTAGTGAGATGTATCAAACGATCCTAGGGAGAATCACTGGAAGTGTTCCAGGGTGATAAAGACGACTGAATGTCAGTCGCAGGCATTGTCTTTACCCTCAGTGAAGGGACGGTATGTTGGAAGAGTTCCAAGCAGGATACCGTGACATACTAGACGATAAAGGCTGGATACATCGCTACTTAAGATGCTACCAAAGAGGCTGTTTGGGTGTATATTGGTTCATGAGATGAACTATGTTCCTACCATTGTGAGACAATGGAGTCGTGGCTTATGCCAAGGAACGTCCGTCCCATCAGTGATCCAGACATATTCTAAGGCAGTATCACTTGATCATGGAGATGGTTGATCTCCAGGGTGATCGAGGTTTGGAGAGTAGATTCTGAGGACAACACAGCGGATCCACTCACAAAGGCCTGTTCCCAGAGAGAGACTTTTATGGGATGGTTGAGTATGAGATACTGCAACCACTGCTACAGATGGCCCTAGTGCAAATGGGAGATTGTTAGTTATATGTATGCCCTAGAGGCCATTACTGTACATAGGATGTATATTGTAGTGGATGCTGGGACATATATAGGGAGGACTTTCTTGCTCGACATGATAGTATGCTATCTGGTTGAACTTTACCTTAACGTGTATGCTGATTGTCTCTCTGTTACATGTTGGTAAAGCCCTTAGGATCTGTACTTGACTACCTGGACTATGATGCGGATCATACTAGTGGGGACATGGTAGTCCATAAGTACATCCTTCAAAGTCCCTAGTCGTGGGTGTATCGAGACGGGGCATCGATATGCCAGAGTAGACTAGCGTGTACCTTCTCGACCCATACAGATGGGCGATGGATGATCCCATATCCATCGGTGTTTGACATCAGAGATGATATACGGGTGCTCAGTAGAGACTGGGTACACTGGACGGACTCGCCGAGAACTCCCAGATGGTATTATACCTCACGTCAGATGGCAGTTCTCTGGTGACACTGGTACAGAGTAGTCTGTTGACCCGAGATCGTCATAGAGTCTTGTGTGGTTCCCACTGTGCTTTGATTTCCATCTTACCACGTCCAAGAGAGCGTGCAAAACGGTGGTTTTTGGGTACAGTCCCGAGTCACATGGAGGCAATGAGCGATAGGAGGGGATTCGTCTCTCCCGGTATATGGGGGTTGATGTTGCACTGTGTTCGATCGGCTATAACAGGAAGTCCCTGGCCAGGGCTGCTCAGAGAATTGCTGGTAAGTGTTACCAGTAGTTTCTCGACCCGTTATGAGCCTCATATCGACACGACTTATTGAGCTATTGGGGTCTGACGTTTACCACCCCTAGGCGAGATATGCGACATATCAGACGATCAGACCGGACTGTACGGTAGTGTTACTGGTCGGATTCACTGGAGTGTGAGCGGGCTTGCTCGTCGATCTTCAGATCGCTCAATACCCGGGTGGCCGTTACGTTTAGCAGACCGCTTGCGGCTTATGGATGTTTGATATGATCATCATCCGCTGCCGGCGTATTGACGAGTCTTTAGAGTCCTACACAGAGGTTTCCTGGCTCAAGCGAAACGAAATAGGAGCGCATATGAGATATGTGCGGGACCGAGAATAATACGAGTATGTGATACCGTATTCTATTCTCGCGATAAATATATCGAATGGTTGTATGCGATATAACCTAGTTATCGATTCAAGCGTTGATTCGATAAGACGATATATTGGATACCAGTCGGTTATGTGCGCATAACCGGGTCATTGAATCAAGTGTTGATTTAATGATTTAATGCATATTTATATATTTGATATATTACTTTGCGTTAACTAGTATTGGTTCACTTTATATGGATTTTCTCACTTGTTATGTGCATATTGTATATGTGATATACATTTGTACATTTGATTGTATCATGTTTGATGATGCATACCACTTTGGTTAAGTGTAAAGTTTGAACCATGGTTGTGTTTATGTTTAGGGTTTTATTTTCTTAATTATTCATTTATTCTTTTTGATAAATGAATAAAAGAAAGTGAGAAAAGAAAATGAGAAAAGAATGGTGGCTTCTTTTGTTGTTTAGTTGAAACTTCATGAAGCTTTGACCTAAGTCTACCATTCTTATCTCATTCTTAACCCTAACCATACAACTAACCTTGGTTAACTCTCTACACTTTACTATAGTTAGAATTATGATAAGAATTGTTTTTCTTTTCATTTTTCTTTTAACTTATCATAATATCTTTCTTCTTCTTCTTCATTCTTCAAGTGAAGAAGCTTGAAGTCCATCAATGGTGATTGATGCATATGGGTGAGAAATCCAATTCTAAAGTCTACCCACTTCCTATTTCTTCATCCTCTACCTCTTGCCAAGTAGTAGAGTGTGTTTCCTTCACAACTTTTTAGGGTTTGGTGAAGGTGGAGCTTGATTCATCGATGCCTCGACGTAGATCATCTTCGGCATGGACATCGACGACCTAGCTTGCCCATTCTCCGACGAAGCCGATCTTAGAGCCCAGATTTGATTTGGACAGCGGAGACGACCCCGTTGCGGAGCCGTGGAGGTGGAGGACCGGATCTACAAAGGTTGTATTTCCGTATTCTCAGTAGTTAAGTTGTTAACTAGCTCTTTTCGCCTAGATATCTAGCAAACGATCCGTACTTTAGGGTTTGTAGGCACCATTTTTAATGAAATTGCCATGGTTGATGGCTTGGGAGACCTCACTAGAGTGCCTAGGAACCCTGCAAAGCTCTTCTATAAGAGCTATCATCTTCGGAACATGGTCGCCTACTGGTGTGCCAGGAGCCATCCGCATCTGAAACGGCTTTCTAGATGCTTCGTATGGTAGGACATGAGATTGCTCCCCATACAACTCTTTTGTATGGAGAAAGATGGATTGAACATCCATCTTCTCGTGCTGCTTTTGATGTGTGTTATCTATTGATGCAAGCGCGAGGCATTTGGCTGTGGCACAGTCAGCGTCCCATATCTTGCGGACTTCCCTATCCGCAACTGAAGATTTAGGACCTGGGACGGGCGGGGCTGGAGCCGTGAGGACATATGATATTTTATCATAAGTCAAGGCAATGTTAATGTTCCTCAGCCAGTCTTTATAATTGGTCCCATTCAGTTTATTTTATCTAGTAGAAGCTTGAGTCCTGTCATTAGTATCTTCCATTAAGAGAGAGAAAAGAAACACTCAGCGAAAGCTCTTGCAAAGATCAGATTGGTTATTATCTTATCTAATCGATGTCTCCTACTGCTTTTATCAAATTTCCCTTCAAAGCTTAAAAGGAAAACTAGTCAGGATTAATTACATTCTACAATTTCGCTAACCGTTCAGCCAGGCCAGTGTCGGTTCTTAAGGGAGGTTCCCCGTGCTTTCGCATGGACCTAATTAAAGTAAACCTCATTTTCCCAGAGGTGTAGCTTCGTTAACACCTTTCTAGCCACCTAATGGGTTAGCTAATTGTAAAGTGCAAAACTCTCCTGAGAGCAACTCTTGCTCACAGTGGGATCGGGGATCCAACCATCATATGGAAGGTATGCAATCTCATTGCAAATTTCAACTTTTGAAACTCCCGATATGGTTTTTACCCCTAGCACTCATGACCTTGACTATAATCAACATATCATAAGCACTAGTCAAGCTCTACCCGTTATTTCTTGATTAATTAGACCCACCCATATGACCCTTGACTATAATAACCATAATTACATGAATGTCCTAATTAATCACATCATATGCTTTATAGAAAAACATCACTTAGCTACCGTACACTACACCTTGACTATAATCAACATATATAGCACGAATACTAAGTACTCTACTTCCTAAAATGACGGAGGGTTGCGGATGGTTTTTAAGAAAATCTTTAACTCTTTGAACTTGATATCGTTGTAGAATCAAATGGTTTTTCGTAAAAAGCCGAGTGGGTTTCAAATTCGATTCTACAACATTTTTTAGGTTTATTTTTCCTTACATTAATCATATTGATGTAGTCCCATCATTTAAGTCCTTTAAGCCAAACACAGAAAAGAAACGAAAATACAACATACGCTTATGCCATCTGCATTCGCCACAATGTTCCGTTATGCACCATTAGGTTACTTAACTAACGACATAACGGGACGGGACTAGTGCGGGTGCAAAACATAAGCAACGTCTACTATATATCTCATATATAATATTGCATTTGTCTCAGATATATCAAGCGATCACATCACAGAATATAAACAGCAGAAGCACATATATGAAAATATAGGATATACTAGGAATTCCGTATTTTGTATTTAGCCAACGATAGAAAATACGGGTTCCACGGTTGTGATGAATAGCTAATCCCACACCTTAGACCCCTACGAGAGCGGCAAGCGACCCTACCAATTCTAGAGTTAGGAGACCCGGTCTCGACTCTTCGAGATGGCCTCCCACTGGACTCTAGAACCCGGTCACTTGTGCTCCCCACCTTGGGTCTATCCTAATGCAGAAAAGTAAATAATATATTTCGAAGGAAACATCATCCTCAACCCGGATGTGCCCCAATAAAAGAATATTACATACAAATGAATTTTACATGAATAAAAAGAAAACTCTCATCTCACATAAAACCCCCGACCATTCATCACAACGATCCTATACTTCATTTCACAGCAACATATAACATCTCATGTCAATACATGCAAATAAACTAGGCGATGTTAAACCATTTGATCGATCGATCAATGAACAAAAAATCCACAGAGAATCTCAACACCTGAGCAGTATTAAAATTACCCAGAAGTATGCCACAGTACCTATGGACCAACTGTAGAAGGGCCGACCCAAGCCTCACAAACGGCACTGCGGAACCGCCGCCAAAACCAGGTTTCTGCTGTGGTTCCGCGATCATTTAATCAAGTTAGGGTATCGTTCTTCTAGAGGATCCATAGAATTACCTGCATGATTTTCTGAATATTTTTAATGTGAAAAATTCCAACATTTTGAAAAATTTCCAGAGAATGGTTTTTTTTGGGCAAACGATGTTCGTTCGAAGTGTTTTAATATCGTCTAGGTTACTCTAATGCCCTAGCTTGGCTCTGATACGATGTTGGGATTCCTTAGCACCTTGAGTAGGTTTTGCTAGCAACACACATGCTACAATTAAATTGTTTAGGGTGCTAAGAAAACTAACTTAGGATCAAACTAGAAGTTTAGAGTAACAAAAATAGTATCTCATACTAAAACAAGAGTCTAACACTAAGTGAAAGTAAATACAACCTTTGTAGACCTCCTTGCTAGACTCCTTGGTTCAACTCGGTGTTTGGACGAGTCCGCTTGAGTCCTTCTTTGTCCACGATGATCCACCGCAGAGCATCTTGGCTCAAGCTCCTTACTTCACTAGAACAAGTAGAAGTGATGCAAAACAACCTAAACTAGTAGGATAAACTAGTGTAGATTAGTGATGTGGGTTTGGATCTCACTTAAAAATCTTTTCTTTTTATCTCCTTCACTCACTTATGAAGATGTAGTAAGGTTTGAGGAGGAAGAAGAAGGAAGAGGCTAAGCAAGCTCAAGATAATTCTTATGGCAAATAATAAAATGAAAATGAATATATAAGAGAGGGTCACACTCACTCATAACCAAGGTTAGAAAATATCTAGATATTTTGTTATTTGGTTAAAGAATAAGTGTAGGGATTAAATCATGGTTAAGTGTAGAGACTAAACCATGGTTTAAATGTAGTAATCAAACCATGGTTCAAGTCAAAGTCAACAGTGGAAGTGTGTAGAAACAAAGCAACCATGATATAATCCTAATTAATTCTTTAATCAATAATCAAAATAAATAAATATCCAAACCTTGTGAGTCTTGCATAGCCAATTCCAATGTATCATCACCATAACACATGTATGCATGTATGTGTGCATTCATATCAACATATGTACATACATACATTCATGCATACAATAAAGAAAAAGTTATAAGTGAAAAGACTAATGGTCATTAATATTAAATCAACAATTGATTTAATATACTGGTCATATCACATATGACCCGACAAAAAAAACGCCAGATTATATTGCGTTATCATATACACGCATTTAATCAGGCATGCGTGCATATCACCATATGCACCCCACATCGTTTCGCCTGAGCTAGGTAACCCCTTTGTGGGACTCTAAAACTCGTCAATACGTCGGCAGTAGGCGATGATCATATCAAACACCCACAAGCCGCAAGCGGTCAGCTAAACGTAATGCCCACCCGGGTATTGAGCGAGCAGAAGAAAAACAAGCAAACCTGTCAAAACTCCTGTTGAGCCTACCGGTAACACTTACCGTACAGTCCGGTCTCTTCATCAGATATGCTGCATATCGAGTCTAGGGATGACATCGTCGACGCCAATAACTCAATAAGTTATGCCGATGTATGACCTATAACAGTTCAAGAAACTATCGATAACACTTATCAGTAAATCTCATCAGCACTGACCAGGGACTTGCTGATATAGCCAATCGAGCACAGCACAACATCAACCCCCAATACCGGGAGAGACGAAACCTTTCCTATAACTCATTGCCTCCACATGTCTCGGGACTGTACCCAAAAGCCACCTGTTTGCACGACTCAGTAGAGCCATGGTAGGGTGGAAATCAAAGCACAGTAGGAGAACACATGAGACTCTATGACGATCTCAGGTCTACAGACTAACCTGTACCAGTGTCACCTGAGAACTGCTATCCGACGATTGATATAATACCATATAGGAGTTCTTGGCTAGTCCGTCCAGTATACCCAGTCTCCACTGAGCACCCGTATACAATCTCGGTGTCAAACACCAATGGATGTGGGATCATCTACCGCCCATCTCATGGGTCCAGTATTATATACGCTAGTGTACTCTGGAATATCGATGCCCCGTCTCGATACACCAACGACTAAGGACATTTCAGGATATGCTTATAAACTACATATGTCCCACTAGTATAATCTGCATCGCAATCACAGCAGTCAAGCAAATATCCTGAGGGCTTTATCAACATGTACAAATGAATAAAAGTATGATCAAGTGAACATGTCAGATAAAGAGTAACCAGATAGTATACTATCATGTCGAGCAAGAAAGTCCTCTGAATACACACACACATATGTATAAATACATCCACTATCAAATAATGGCCTCTAGGCATACATATATCCAACACGGTCCAGAAGAAGAATGAGAAGAAGAGGAAGACTCTACAGAGGGCTCCCCAGACTCTACACCAACTACATCTACAGACTCCTCGGAGGAAGACATCTAACCTGATGAAGAGGAGTCCTCGAAAAAGCAAACACGGAAATCCCGACCTAAAGAGGAGGACGCCGAGCTAACAAGAACAAAGACGAGGAGATTATGAAGAGCAATGGGCCCTCACGTGGACCCCACCTCTACTTATTGCCTCCGGCGTTCTCATCCAACGGCGATAGTCAAATCCCGCCGAAACGGTTCAGTACACTCGACGGCTACGATCGCTCCACCTATCGCATACACATTGGCATATCCCCTCAGACGCCAGAGGCCTGCGGCCCGTCGCGTCAGCCAACCAACGCCCGACATGTGAACTGTCGCTTCAGTAAACGTACACACGATCCGGCGCACCCTCTTTAATGCAGAGATCTCTCCCCTGATCCGCTGGCGTCATCTAGAAAATACAACAGATTGCCCAGGAACACGCCCGACGATATTTTCGAAAAGGAGCTCACCTTGGGTGACCCGGCAGACAACTCTCGACTCGACCCGTCAGCTGGTCGGGACGAGAATGGGGGGCTAATGATGATGCTCGATATAAGTGATCTCCCGGATCATGACACATGGCAGATGATGCGTCCCAGGGCATGCAAGAAAGGACCTACAGTGGCCGACCAGACCATTCCTGTGCCCGTCCCACAAACAAACGCTGGCTCACCTTCGAGCCCCCAGCACAATTGGCATCCTCGGCCTCACAGCTCGTCTCCGGGCTACCACGGAACCAAGATACCTCGGCTCTCCCGCTCATCCGCGAGCTCTCTCGCCGAGGTCATCTTCCTCGGTCTCATCGACCGACCAATGGCACCGCTCACAGGCGCAACCGCCATCCCGCGAATCTCGCCATGTGCGAGATATCCGTCGGCCACATCCCACGTTCCACGCCATCACGATCCCCTATTAACGAGCCTGTCTCGCCATTAATGGGAGATCCCGCTCTTCATGCGGGCGTGACGTCGGGAGCGTAACGGCCGGCGTGATTCTCACGTCTGCCCTGCCTGCTGCCACCGCTATATAAACCCCTTTTTCAGATGGTTCAAGTAAGCCATTTTTACTCCACTGAGCCGTTACTCTGTTCGGATTTCCTCTCTAACTTGACTATCGGAGGGTCCTCGGTGGTACAACCACCCCGGGACTTCCTTGCAGGTAGCTCGGCGCAAACAAGCTTAAACCCATTGAGATCCACACGCCTCAGGAGCCAGCCTCCAGATCAAATCTCATCCGTCCATCGCCGCCATCAGCAGACCAACGGAAGGTAATATCTTGGCGCGGATCCGTCCCGCGTCAGGTTGTGATATTACATTTAGTTATAAAAAAAGTGGCATTAGTAGAAAGAATTATGATGAATTCTTGTCTAATCTAAAACTAAATCTAAATCTAAATCTAAATCTATTAATCTATCTAAATTGCTGTACTGAATGAAAATGAGAAAAAAATTTGGTGGTCTCTTTTTGACATATACACTCCTCAGTTTAAATTCTGTCCTCTAATCTTATTTAAAGCCAATTTGTGCAGAAGTGTATACTTATTTTGAAAGTTGGGTAGTTATAGCATGTATGTTCTTCATTTAATGTATATTTACTTGCATTTGTTTTCTTGAACGCATTTACAAAAATATGTTGCCGTCCTTTCATCCTCCTCCGCCATTTAAATGAATTTGTTCACTTCCATCATTTATTGTAAATTATATTCATCATTTATGGTATATTTATCATCTTATATATTGTTATGGTTAGAAAAACAAGAATATATTTTGAAAGGATAAAACTGTAAATAGAATTTTATATTTCCATAATATATTAGTCTAAGTCAAATGCGCCATCTTATTTATCTACAATACTTTTAAACTGAAAATGAGCAATGTTATTTGTGATAAAAAGGAACGAAAGAGCAGAATACAAAAGGATCAAAAAAAGTTTTTATTAACTAATGTTTAATTTAATAATAACCTATTAATTAATTAATTAGAAGATACAAGGCAAGAATTTAACTATGCTGTCTTTATTTATGCATATTTCAATCTATTGTACGTGTAGAATAATTTATTGTGGTTTCACGTTCTCTCTCTTTCTTGGCCTTTTCTCATGAAAATTGAACAAAGAAAGATTTCATGATGATTTTATTTAGACTCTTGTGCTATTGACTTTTAATTGTAAGGCCTTCTGTTTCATTATATTGGCTTCGGATATGTTATGATATTGAATTTGATTATGTTAGATTAGCTGTGAATGTGTGGTGTTGGATTTTGTTTGCATGTAAATATATAGATTACATAATCTTGATTTTTATTCTTTCTTGAAAATATATGCTGATTAAGAAAGAAATTGCTTCACCGGTTTCGTTTTCCCTATTGGTGGAAAAAACTTGATACGAGTTTGAACTACTGACCGAAATTCTTTAAGGTTTAAAAGTCATCATACCACGAAAAGTTTTGTCATTTGGGGCAACTTTGGATGAAATTAGCTGCTCCTATGACAACTCTGCGTACCCATGTTGGATGCCATTCAAGATATAAAGTATTAGTATAGCATTAAAAAGCTTGAAGTTGAAAACTAATCAAACTTTTAATTCTCCACATGCATGGCACGTGCACACACTCCTATAATGAAGGGATGCCCCTACGGATAGAGGAACTCGTAGGGGCAATTTTTTATTGTCCCTACGGTGCCCACGGTAGGGGCATAAATAAATTAAAAAATATTAAAATACAATGTCTTTATTTGACCCTACGGGGCCGCAAAAAAGAGCCCTACGAATTAATCCGTAAAGGCAAAAAAGAGTTATTGAAAAAAATAAAGCTAAGATTTTTCCTACCGTCTCCCAAAATTTCCCACCAACCCGCGTCAGGTCAAAATTCCTCACCCATCGTCGCCGCTCCACTCTCGTCGTCGCCGAGTTCCTACTCCATCGTCGTCGATCGAGCTCGTCATGGAGTTCCTCGTCGCCGCCAATCGTCCTTGTCGTCGCCTCCACTACTTCGACCTCCATCTTCCCGGCATCCTCCATCTCGTCGAAGCCTTGCTCTCCACCTCCTCGAGTAACTTTACTCGTCGGCTGGTCTTTGGCAGAGGTGAGTTAATTTTGATTTTAATTTATAATTTTGTTGTTTATAATTGGTGTTATTGTTGTTGATTTTAGGGTTAGGGTTAGGGTTATAGGGCCGGGATAATTGGGGGTTAATTTGGGTTAGGGTTAGGCTTTGGGTGATGGTTATGGTTAATTAGGTAAAATAGGGTTAGGGCTATAGGGCCGGGTTAATTGGAGGTTAATTTGGGTTAGGATTAAGCTTTGGATGATGATTAGGGTTAAGGTTAGGGTCAGGATTAGGATTAATTAGATAAAATAGTATTAGGGTTAGGGTTTAGGTGGTGATTAGGGTTAGGATTAATTAGGTAAAATAGTATTAGGGTTAGGGTTTGGGTGATGATTAGGGTTAAGCTTAGGGTTAATTTGGGTTAATTAGGTAAAATAAGTTTGGTGATTATTAGGGTTAGGCTTAATTAGATTAATTATGATTAATTTTGGTTTGGGCTAGAGTTAATTTGGGTTAGGGTTTGGATGATGATTAGGGTTATGATCAGTCGAAAATAATGTATTTTTAACACGTCAAATTCCCTATCATTTGCACTCATCTAGAGGTGTTCGGTATTAGTATAGCACATATTAGCAAAACACCCGTAAAATACCAGAATACCTGTGTTATACTTTAAAACCGACATTTTGAGAGAAATTGAGTGTTTATCATGGCATCGCATCATCCTTGTATAGCGCAACACTTGTTTCAAAGATCTGTGCAGGAATTCTAGGAATCGAGCCAGAATTGTCAAAGTGCTGATAAAAGATGCGCCAAGTCTAAGAATTTTGATCTGGTATTGATACAGAAAGAAATATAAAATTCAACATATCAGAAAAATACCATTAAGTCAAGAGGAAGCAGTACACAGAAATTCATGCACTGAAGCCCTCACGTGACCGCGGATCCGCGGCCGGAGCAGGCACGTGCCGCGGATCCGCGGCCGTATTGCCACGTCATAAGAAAATCTCTGCTCCATTATTCTTCTATTAATGCCTACATCTCATCAAGCTATGGCAATTTCCAGAATTCTCCAGAGTCTTCTGCCAGATCAGCAAGCTCCTTATTCAAGCTAAACTTCCAAGCTTCCAAAGCAAGCCAAGTAACTACCTTAAAGCCTAGAAACTTCTCCCTAACCTCCAAACTTATGAAGGAAGCTAACCCTAACTAACTAACTCTAGAACCTTCCTCCTAACTACCAAGCTTATAAGGGAAGCTAATCTAATCCAAGCTTACAAAGGAAGCTAATCATTCTTAAGGCTATAAAAGGGACCCTAGGCTTCACTTAAAAAGTTTTGTTGAAGGTTGTTCATTCTTACACCAATTCTAATACAAGTTGAGTGACACAATTTGTAAACCCTAATCCCCAATTCAAAATCCAAAACCAAAATCAAGAAGTTCGAGTACCAAATCAAGCATGAAGCCTTCGATCCTTTAGAAAGCGACGCCGGACTTCATCGGAGCAAGTGATCCAAGGAGATCCGCGACTCAAGGAGACGAGCGAAGCCGAAATCGACGATCGAGTTCCTTCCTCTTGTAGATCTTGAGAGAATTGTAACGAAATTTTTGATAAATAAAGGTGAAATTCTTTTATCTTGCTTTCTTTAAATTCTTGCATCATGATTCGATCTCAATTTGTGATTGTGGTTCTTGTTATGTTGTTTGAGTAAAACTCCGCTCATGAAGGAGTCGAGACGATCAATAGATGATGATGTGACAAATCTTGAAACGATTCTTAAGTCCTATGAGTTTGTAAACCCTAACAAATTGAAAAATCGACGACCTAGTTTCGATGCGATGCTTTCTTGATTGTGTTCGCTCGAAATTAGGGATCCACGATCGATTCTTGAATTTACTAGAGGTTAGAATGTGAATGAAATCAACGAAAGGACAAGGGATAGAAAATGAAACCCTAGTTTCGCAAGAAATCCCTAATTCTCGTTGATCATCGTCGATTTAGTATCAATTCATCGATGGATAAGAATACGTAATCAATAGATTTCATCACGTATCCGATCGATTCCTACGAGCCTTACTTCCATTCTTGATTCTTGAATTGGAAATCATCAATTGACATTTCTTGATTTTAATGTTTTCTTGTTATTAGATCTAGATTTTACTAATTCTTGAACTTCATTTTATAAATCATGAATTGTCTTTTCTCTTTTCTTTAATTTTCGACTCATCTAATTCGAAATACGAACGGATTACACATTCCCTGTGGACGATCCGCACTTACTAACGCGCTACAAATCGACACCGTTATTGATTGCGGTCAAATATTTTTGGTTGTGATTTCTATACATTTTCTACATACACACCGAGAATTCTCATCAATCAAATGGCGCCGTTGCCGGGGATCGTGTGCTAATTTGTTCGTTTTTGAAATTTGAGTTGAAAAATTTATTCCATCAAAATTTTTAGATCAAAATTCGCACAAACACTAAACGATTCGTTGTGATTTGTTGCGAGGAAATCTGGAATCTGTGGAGCTTGAGCAAAAATATTTTGAATACTCCAGAGAGCTCAGGGAGTCAACAGAGGCATTCTGTGAAATTTTTGTGCAGTGATCTTGTAGAACCGCGGCGGATCCGCGGCAATAGCAGCCTATTGCGGCGGAAGTGCAGCGTCACTGTAGCTACAGTGTACGTAAATTCTCTGGTGACTTCTTGATTTTCTTATCTCTTCCTCAATCTGCTCCAATAACAAATTTGCTGCAGGTTTCTTCGCAAAATTCGCAGCGCCGCAAAAATAAAAAAATTGTGCGTGTTTGATCTTGGTTGTTTGCATATTAATATGGAAATTAAGGGGTAAAGGCCAAATCCAGATTAGGTGGGGAGTTCATTACCCTTCCTAAGCCCCAAAGATCATAAACTTGCATCCGCATTACCCTCATTAACTAAAAAAGATCTAGAGATGACTCTAAGGACCGTCGCGCTCACTTAGGACAGAAGAAGGCCGTGGGTAATCTATTGTTTATCCGTGTTTCTTTTATGGTGTCTAAGGCAAGTGTGTCTAAGGCAAGTGGTTATTTAATTAGGCCCACTACTTACGTAGTGGAGAGCCTCCCACTTACCTGGCACTTACCTGGCCACAGGAGAGACAAAGAGGCAGTGGAGGATTAATCCTGCGACTTGTCTTTTGGCAGTTAGGAGCGGTCTAAAGCCTTGACTTAGGTGACCACTAGATTTAGGGTTGCTTGTTGCATTTGTAGTGATTTGCATCATTTTTTTAAAAATCCGTATTCTTTTTCAAAACAAACACCAATCACAACATTTCCCCTAATTATATTCACGCTGCCACTTATACTAAACCCTTTAGTGCAAGCTCGGCTGGACACGGGATTCTAGTGCCCGTTTAGTCCGCGTTCCCCCCATCGACCCCAAAGTCGGTATTTCTACATTTATCTCTTCTTTACCCACCACCACACCTACATCGATGGATCCTTCTCCATCGAACTTCTTTCCCATTACTCTGCCGCCGTCCGCAGGTGCGCAGAATCCACCCCGCATCTCTCTCCAAGAGAGGTGCTATCCTACACGAGGTCCTCTTTCGACCTGTCTCTCCATTCCACCAGCCAATGGGGACAATTTTCAGATTAAACCCCAATACATCAACCTTCTACCCAAATATCACGGTCTCGAGTCTGAAGACGCATATGTCTTTATTACCAAATTTGAAAATGTATGCGCTATGATGGGTACTTCACAGCTTTCTGTGGATACTATGTGTCTTCGTATTCTCCCATTTAGCTTGTGCGATATAGCCGAGAAGTGGTTGTATAATACAACTGCACATTCCATTTCAAATTGGGAAGAATTCGTCAAAGTATTCCTAAAGAAATTCTACCCAAATCATAAGACAGCTCGAGTCCGTAGCGAAATCAATCAATTCACCCAGCTTCCCAATGAAACATTCTCAAAATGTCTTGAACGCTTCAAGAATTTGTTAGTTCAATGTCCTCATCACGGAATCCCCAGATGGAATCTGTGCCGACTCATTTATGAGGGCATTAATCCTAATACAAGACAGACCCTTGAATCCATGTATCAAGGCAACTTCATGACCAAAGATGATGGGGAAGCCTGGAAATTTTTAGGAGATTTCGCTGAAAAATCTTTACAGTGGGAGGGAGTGAGTCAATCGTCTAGGGGTGGCAATAACCAATCGGATGTTTCCATAGGAGTTAGAGCTGAAATTTCAGCTATGCAAAAGAAACTCGAGACTATGGAAAATAAATTTTTAGTTACCGCCCTAAATCAAATGTCACTTTCCAAAACTGTATGTGGATGCTGTTCTGATCCTTCACATCTCACGGAAGAATATCCATTGAATTCTCCGTTTCAAGGTCATAAGCATATCAATTCTGCTTTCCAACAACGACCTAGAAACGATCCATATTCTTCCACATATAATCAGGGTTGGAGGAATCACCCTAATCTTGCTTGGAACCAACAACAAAATCAAAACATGGTTCCAACCCAAAACAATTTCCAAAGGGTCCCTCCACCACAACATCAACCACTTCCATTGAGTCAGCACCCCTTCCAAGCACAAAACTTTCAAAATCCGGTCAACACACCTGCACCGTCTAATCCTTTGCAGTTGACCGATACTGATGAATCCTCTTCATTCATGAACTTGCTTTTGACAATAAAGACTTCCGTCGATAAAATCGAGAAAAACTCTGCATCCCAAAGCGAGACTATTAAATCGATGGAAGAAGAAATAGCACGATTAAAAGCTGAAATGAGTGCAAGAGAGAAAGGGAAACTTCCAGCTCAACCTTTGCCCAATCCTGGCTATTCACATCATGTGAATGCAATCACGTTGAGATCAGGAAGAGTGTTGAATATGTTAGTTATATGTATGCCCTAGAGGCCATTACTATACATAGGATGTATATTGTAGTGGATGCTTGGACATATATAGGGAGGACATTCTTGCTCGACATGATAGTATGCTATCTGGTTGATCTTTACCTTAACGTGTACACTGATTGTCTCTCTGTTACATGTTGGTAAAGCCCTTAGGATGTGTACTTGACTACCTGGATTATGACGCGGATCATACTAGTGGGGACATGGTAGTCTATAAGTACATCCTTCAAAGTCCCTAGTCGTGGGTATATCGAGACGGGGCAACGATATACCAGAGTAGACTAGCGTATACCTTCTCAACCCATACAGATGGGCGATGGATGATCCCATATCCATTGGTGTTTGACATCAGAGATGATATACGGGTGCTCAGTGGAGACTGGGTACACTGGACGGACTCGCCGAGAACTCCCAGATGGTATTATACCTTACGTCAGATGGCAGTTCTCTGGTGACACTGGTACATAGTAGTTTGTTGACCCGAGATCGTCATAGAGTCTTGTGTGATTCCCACTGTGCTTTGATTTCCACCTTACCATGTCCAAGAGGGCGTGCAAAACGGTGGTTTTTGGGTACAGTCCCGAATCACATGGAGGCAATGAGAGATAGGAGGGGATTCGTATCTCCCGGTATAGGGAGTTGATGTTGCGCTGTGTTCGATTGGCTATAACCGGAAATCCCTGGCCAGGGTTGCTGAGATTTACTGGTAAGTGTTACCTGTAGTTTCTTGAATTGTTATAGACCTCATATCTCTTAACTTATCATAATTTCCTTCTTCTTCTTCTTTGCTTCAAGTGAAGAAGCTTGAAGTCCATCAATGGTGATTGTTGGAAAAGAGTGAGAAATCCAAAACTAAAGTCTACCCACTTCCTATTTCTTCATCCTCTACCTCTTGCCAAGTAGTAGAGTGTGTTTTCTTCACAAGTTTCTTGACTTGGTGAAGTCGGAGCTTGATTTAGCGATGCCTCGACGTAGATCATCTTCGGCATGGACATCGACGACCTAGCTTGCCCATTCTCCGACGAAGCCGACTCTAGAGCCCGGATTTGATTTGGACAGCGGAGACGACCTCGTTGCGGAGCCGTGGAGGTGGAGGACCGGATCTACAAAGGTTGTATTTCCGTTAAACTTTTAGTTAAGTGTTAACTATTTCATTGTTCGCCTAGAAATCTAGCAAACGATCCGTAGTTTAGGGTTTGTAGGTACCGTAAAATTGTAATATGGCATGTTCGATGCCTTGTGAGACCTCCTTGGAGTGCCTAGGAACCCTACAGTGGTATCAGAGCCTAGCTAGAGCCTTAGGCGAAGTCCAGACGGAATTTGAAACCGGAACGAACCCGAAACCAACTCCAAAATGTGCTCTCTGTACTTTTTCTAAAAACAGTGATTTTTCAGTATTAAAAATATGTAGAAAAACCAGTAGAGAAATATAAGAATTTCGGCACAAAAATGTTTTGATGAACAGTGAAAATCTGCGCGGATCCGCGGCATAATATTGGATAATGCGGCGGATGAGCGGCAGGAATGTGACGTCATCAACTAATTTTTGCACTGTAATTCATTTGTTTCTGTGCTGACTTCTCTGATTATTTTTAATATTTATTCAAGTGTTGAATAATCTGGGATGTTTTGGAGCTTTGATGATTCGATCGGGTTTATCAAATTTTGTCTGTTTGTCGTTCCGGATAATTTTTTGAATATGTTAAAAAGTTCGACCGGATATAAATACCCAATTTTTCCCCTATCGGGAAATTTCCAAGTGTTGGATATTTCTGTAGTTTAATCACGTTCTAAGTAGTGTAAGTAACACGATGGTCCCTCTAGAAGACAACAAACCTTAACTCGATTATGTGACCGTCTTGAACTGCCCTTTGAACCTTCGGGTTTGGGGCAGTACGGCGTGCCACATGTGAGGCGTTGGCTTGACCCTTCTACGGCTGGACCGTTGGTACTGAGGTACGAACTGAATGTTGTTAGACTAGTTTCATGTGTTGATCTGTATCGGGAAAACTTGGGTGTTAGAATGTTCGATCGGAAAGTTTAACATTTTCTATTTATCTGGAATGGGATACAATAATTGGAATTCACAATAAGTTATATGATAACTGAATGAATGTTATAAACGTAGCAATTTAGTCTCACTTGATCGGTTGCCACGGAATTTTGATGTGATCAAAAGTCCGTCGCAATCACGTAGCGTACGCGGATACTCGCCGGGTAAACTTAATAGACAGCCTCACTCCATTGCCCCGACCAAGTGACTGTAGGAGAACCCCGTCGCCGAAAGCATCCGTTCGGGTGCTCGCGGTAGCGGTGTTCCGCCTTGGTGCACTTCGTCGACGGCGTCGGGGGTGCGGCCGTCTACTGAAGTTTGCGACGAGCATTCGATCAGGATGTCGGGAATCTTGTTGAATTGCCCGACTTGGTATTGAAAAGTGTTTTCGATTTTGAGACTAAAATGCGGGGTTTATAATTGTTAGGCATGCGATGTCTAAGTAATTCATTTGGTCAGGCATGCGATGTCTGAGGAGGTTGCAGATTCCAACTGTTGTAGTTTTACACTTTCTTTTCTGTGACCGTAAGTGTAATATGTGATATCGCCGGTTTCGTTGCTATATGCCAACGACAATTGGGATGCGCATATTTACTTACGTTGATGACATGTGATGTTATGTGTTGCTGGATATGTTATATTGGATCGTCGTGTTTGAATAGCCGGGGGTTTTTATGTGAGATGAGTGTTTTTCATTTTCATTCATGTAAAAACTTGTATGTAATATTCTTTTATTGGGGCGCTTCCAGGTTGCGGAAGTTGTCACCGTTTGTATATTATTTACTTTTCCGCACTAGGATAGACCCAAGGAGGGGGGCACAAGTAACCGGGTTCTGGAGTCCAGTGGGAGACCAACTCGAGGAGTCGAGTCCGGGTCTCCTAACTCTAGAATTGGTAGGGTTGCTTGCCGCTCTCGTAGGGGTCTAGGGGTGTGGGTTTGGCTATTCATCACGACCGTGGAATCCGTGTTTTATACTGGCTCGTATTGAAAACACGGACGTCCTAGTATATCCAATATTTCATATGTTTCTTCTGCTGCGATATCTGTGATGTGATCATGTGATGTTCTTTGATAGATACAGTATATAGTATATATGATATATTATATAGGCGTTACTTATGTTTTACACCCGCGCTAGCCCTGCCCTGCTCTGCCGTTAGTTACCTAACCTAACGGTGCACGAGGGGACATCGAGGCGAATGCGGATGGCATAAGTGTACGTCATATCTATCTGTGATGTTTAGGTACTTAAATGATGGGACTTCATTAATGTGATTAATGAAATAAAATAAACCTAAGATGTTGTAGAATCAAATTTCAAAATAAAACAGGTAGCTACAGTTCTTGCTTTGCACAGCGGTATATTCGATATATCCTGCACCTTATTCGATGAGGAAAGGACCGAGATCCCTTCACCGGGAGTGACTCCTTTAGCAATAACTGGCAGATGCTACACACTCGGTTTGTATTTTGATTGCTTTTAAGTGTTTTTGCTTTGCACAGTGATATATATGATATATCCCGCACCTCATTCGACGAGGAAAGGACCGACGATCCCTTCACCGGGAGTGACTCCTTTAGCAAAACTAGAAAAGCCTCAAAAACACTCCATTTCAAAATTCATTCGATCCTACAACGATATCAAGTTCATTACGCAATAGGTTTTCAGAAAAACCTGTCGTAGCCCTCCGTCATTACAGATAAGTACTAGTTAGTATTCGTGCTACGGTAGTTTGGCATTCGTCAAGGCGTAGTGTGCGGTAGCTAACTAGTATTTATCTGCTTATGCATATGATGCAGATTGGATTAGGGTATTCGTACGGCGTTGTTTGGCATTCGTCAAGGGTCGTGCGGGTGGGTTTAATTCGATCAAGTAATGTACGGGTTGAACTTGACTAGTGGACTATGGGTTGTTTGGCATTCGTCAAGGTCATAGCGAGCTAGGAGCAAAATATTATCGGGAATTTCAAGTGTTGAGATTTGCAATGAGATTGCATACCTTCTATGAGATAGTTGGATCCCGATACCCGCTGCGAGTAAGTGTTACTCCTGGGAGAGTTTTATACATTACAATTAGCCGATCAAGTAGGTGTCTAGAAAGATGTCAACGGGGTTACGCCTCTGGGAAAATGAGGTTTACAGTAATTAGGTTCGTGCGAAAGCACGGGGGACCTCCCTCAAAGTACCGACACTGGCCTGGCTGAAAGATTGGCGAACTTGTAGTGTGTAATTAATCCCGGCTAGTCTTTCCTTTTAGGGTTTGAAGGAAGATTTGATAAAAAGCAGTGGGAGCCATCCTGATTAGATAAAATAATAACCAATCTATTCTTGACAGAGCGCACGCTGAGTGTTTTCTTCTCTCTCTCTCCAGGTAGCAACCATATCACGCCTTAATCAAGATAATAAAACGGATTATTGACCGAACCCGCTTGTTATACTGAGCTGGGGAACGTTGGTCCCGCTCCAACTTATAATTGTTATAAGACAGAGCAGGAAATTGGGGATTACCAGAATTCCCGTGCCGCCCAAACAAAGAGAGTGCATGTTGTGTTGCGCCACGACAGCGCCCCGGCCGTCTACTCGAGGCCAAAATGCGGAACAAAAAATTTTCCTTACTCGGAAACCGGCGCTACCGCGGACAATGAAAACCCGGATCGTTTACCATTAACCTAATGCTAGCTAACAAGAGATGGGGTGAGAAGTATACCGAGTGATCCGAGTCCTCCGGTCTTCTCTTCATCGTCCCGATCTCCCGCGGAAAGTCTTGCCTCCACATCGTCGCCTCCTCACCGGAAAAGGGCACCACATCGCCTTCGTCTTTTACGGGCTCCCGCCTCAATACCGAGGCAACTCGAGCATGAAGCCGGCAACTCGACATGCTCAAGATGTGCTGTAGAATGTAGTGTAGAAGATGCTTGTCTCACTTGGGGTTTGTTGCCATGGTGATGGAGGAATCAAGAATAGAAAAATGGTGCTTGCATTTTTCTAGCAAGAAAATGAGATCAAGAATGAAACTCTCAAGATGAAGCTCTCTTCTTCTTCTTCTCTCTTTCTTTTTCCTCTCATGAAAAACTTATCATCATCTAAGAATAAAATGGTGGAGGAAAGAAAGTATATCAAGCATGAAGGGAGGTGAGTGTAGGAGCATAAGAATGGTGACCACATCCTAGACAAGAAAACATCAACCATGCTTATTCTCCTATTCACTCCATAACCTTTCAAATCTCTCAATTCAAAAGCATGGAGCAAAAGAAATGAAAGCTATCATAATCAATACTTTTGCAATAAAACCCTCCACAAAGTGTTATTTGCGAACTTGCAAATAACCCCCTCCATCGGAAAAGTCCGGCCGGGAAAGAACGAAGGAAAACCGGCCGGGACAGAATGCAAACTGGCAACTCCAGAAAACTGGTCCCGTAATAAATCACAGGAAAACCCCGACACTGTGCATACACACCCGCATCTGTATTCCGACCGGATACAAATGCAATGAGACAAAATCTACACTGTACTAAACTGGAACCGGCTTAAGCCAAAGCCGGCTAGTAAAATCCGTTCGATCCTGATCCGTGCAATATCGCACGTATCAGATCAAACCCTGCCATATAACTATACGGCCATTAGTACAAACCGTCCGATCCTGATCCGTGCAATACCGCACGTATCTGATCGGACCCTGCCATATCTCCATACGGCCTCTACAGCGTTTCGCCCGAAAGCTTGAGTAACTGTAAGTGTGGTGGACTCTAAAGACTCGTCAATACTATGGCTGTGGATTTAACCACTGGCACGTCAGAGGTATAAGCCAATACGTGACGGGCCACCAGCTATTGACCAAAAGGGACGTCGATGAGGAAGCTCACCCCGACACCCAACTGAGCCTGTCAGTGACAATATCCGTACAGTCCGGTCCGTTCGTCTATGAGTATCGCATGGCGGGCCTAGGGGGTTGGTAAAAGTCAGACCCCCAAAAGCGGTACAAGTCGTGTCGGAGTGTAGCCCAGAACGCCCTGAGATACTACTGGAATACCTACCAGTAAATCTCCTGCCTCGGCCGAGGGCTTTGCGTAATGGCTCTCCTAGACACAGCGCGACCTCACCCCCAATACCGGGAGAGACGAACCCCTGAAGATCCGCTCACTGCCTCCATGTGGCTCGGGACTGTACCCAACTAAAACCTGTTTGCACGACTCCTTTGAGCCGTGGTAGGGTAGTAATCAAAGCACAGTGGGAACTCACACGAGACAAATGACGATCCTTAGGTCGATGAACTAACCTGTACACATGTCACCAGGGAACTGCTATCTGACGTCAGGTATAAACCCAACTAGCAGGTTCCCGGCGAGTCCTGTCCGGTGTACTCATAACCCAATGAGCACCTGTATACATCTTAGGTGAACCAACTGACACCAGTGGCTTGTGAGACCGGCCACCGCCCCTCGTCGGGGTCTCGACTGTATACACTAGTCTACTAATGGAGTATCGATGCCCTGTCTCGAAACTCCTACGACTAGGGACCTTTTAAGGATGTGCTTATAGACTACCAGCTCCCACGTATATGATCGCCATCATACTGCTGGAAGTAAAGCAAGAATCCTAGGGGCTTTATCAACGTGTAATAGCGACATGTCAGGTCACCTAAAACAGTACACGATGATAAAGGTAAACCAGATAGCATACTATCATCTCGAGTAAGACTGTTCTACCGGGATAGGTCCTCCCTCAATCATCGCAATCACGTGCCTGTGATCCAATAATTGACTCTGAGGGCACTATCTCCAACATGTTGATGCATCATCTTCGGGTGTGTTCATTATATAGAACTGTTTCTCAGTGTCCTTTACGTCCTGGGTATGTGATACCAGATCAGGATCCCAGATATGTAATCAGTTACATAGGGCTACAGATAGGTAGAGAACTGAGAACGGGTGATAAGTTTCATGAGGCAGAAAACGGGGCAAGTGTTGCAGCCAAGTCTGTCGGTCACTGTCACCCTGTATTACAATACATTGATTCTGAACGAATGTTATTAGATACCGAACCTGATATACAAAATCATATCAGTCTCTTTATTAGTAAAGAAAGGATATAATTTTGTATTGATGGATAATGTTTTGAACATTTCCTATATCAAAAGTTGATCGGTTCAGGCACGTTATCTAAAAGCGTTGATGTTCTAAATCAAATTACAGTTCTTAGTATACGGAACACACACAAGAGGAAGAGTTCAGAAATGAACGAATCCTTCTTGAGGTATTGTAGACTAGGTCAGATCAATGCGACCCGACTGGCTAGAGTTACATATAGATGTATTTTTAAATCAGTTTGAATTTACATCTTGTGAAACTCGCCAGTCATGTCACAAAGATAAGATGACCATAGCTCCGTTTACTGGAAACAGAGAAAGAGTTAGTGAACTCTTGGGATGATACATGTTGATGTATGTAAGGTCTCCTGTCTACACATGCCAGGACTGGTTCTTTATACTTCATTACGTTCTCTGATGATCTCTTTAGATTCAGACATATGTTCTTGTTGAAAGACAAGTCCGAACCTTTTGAGATATTCACAGAATATAAGTTAGAAGTAGAAAACTAAAATACGGGTATAAGTATTATGTCTTTTGATGAGATCAAGGAGGAGAATACTTGAGCACGGAATTCCTGGACTATTCTAAAGGAGAATGAGATTCTCTCTCAGCATTACTCCTCTGTATACACCATAGCACGATGGTATATCAGGGCGGAGCAATCACACCCTATACGATAAGGTGTGCTCTATTATGAGTACTACTGAATTACCTATTTCCTTTTGGGAGTTATGCACTTACGAAGTTGCATACCTATTGAATAGGGTTCCAATCAAATCAATTGCCTACCACTTCATATGTGATATGGAAGGGGAAGAGCCCATATCTTAAGTTGGTTAAGATTTGGGGTTGTCCGGGCTATGTCTAAAAGCAAAATCCGGACAAGCTCGAGGCAAGGACTGTTATGTAGAACTGGAAATGTTCCAGCTATACAAACTGCAGCTGATGATTTGAAAGAACCAAAGGATTCAGTAGATTCCAACGAACCTCAGCCTCTCCGCCGATCTAGTAGGGTTCCTCACCCACCTGAGAGATACTTCGGTTTCTCTATGACAGTGGGAGCGAGGATTGCATCATGACCCAACTAGTTTCGAGCTGGCCATCAAGAGTGAGACTCTGTAAGAATGGCTGGATGTTTATCGATCTGAGATGGAATCCTTATACACCAACAAAGTATGGACTTTAGTTGCTATATCTGAAGGGTTAAATCCCCATCAGGAGCAAGTATATCTTGAGAAGATTACTTGGTGTACATGGAAGAGTTGAGACTTTCAAAGCTAGACTTGTTAAAGGTCTACATCATTGACCAGGTATGGATGATGATGAAACCTTTTCTAAGTAGCTATGCTTAAGTCCATCCAGATCCTACTTGCCACGGCTAAATACCATGACTACGATATCTGGCGGTTGGGTGCCTTGACTGCTTTTCTAAATAATGATTTGGAAGAGAGCGTCTATAAGTACACAGCCAGAGGGCTTCGTAGACAGTGGGAGCAGCGGAAACGTGTGCAAGATGTTTTATATGATAAAGCAGGCATCGCGGAGTTGGAACATCTGTTTTGATGAAGCAGTCAAAGAAGTTGACATCATCAAAATGGTAGATGAACCTTGTATAAACAAAAAGGTAGTAGGGAGTATGGTGACGATCCTCGTAGAGTACGTGGATGACATACTCTTGATAGGAAAGGAGTTTCCTATGCTACGCTCGATCAATCTCCGTTTATCACAATGATTCTCCACTTAGGATCAAAGTGATACCTACTAAATCCTGGATTTTGGATCTATGAGATAGATCTAATTGGATGTTAGGTATCTCACTAGTAGTAGTGAGATGGTATCAATCGATCCAAGGGATAATCACTGGAAGGGTTCCAGGGTGATAAAGATGACTGAATGTCAGTCACAGGCATTGTCTATACCCTCAGTAAAGGGACGGTATGTTGGAAGAGTTCCAAGCTGGATACCGTGACATACTAGAAGATAAAGGCAGGATACATTGCTACTTAAGATGCTACCAAAGAGGCTGTTTGGGTGTATAATGGTTCATGAGATGAACTTAGTTCCTCCCATTGTGTGACAATGGAGTTGTGGCTTATGACAAGGAACGCCGGTCCCATCAGTGATCCAGACATATTCTAAGGCAGCATCGCCTGATCATGGAGATAGTTGATCTCCAGGGTGATCGAGGTTAGGAGAGTAGACTCAGAGGACAACACAGCGGATCCACTCACAAAGGCCTGTTCCCAGAGAGAGACTTTTATGGGATGGTTGAGTATGAGATACTGCAACCACTGCTACAGATGGCCCTAGTGCAAGTGGGAGATTGTTAGTTATATGTATGCCCTAGAAGCCATTACTATACATAGGATGTATATTGTAGTGGATGCTGGGACATATATAGGGAGGACTTTCTTGCTCGACATGATAGTATGCTATCTGGTTGATCTTTACCTTAACGTGTACACTGTTTGTCTCTCTGTTACATGTTGGTAAAGCCCTTAGGATCTGTACTTGACTACCTGGACTATGATGCGGATCATACCAGTGGGGACATGGTAGTCCATAAGTACATCCTTCAAAGTCCCTAGTCGTGGGTGTATCGAGACGGGGCATCGATATACCAGAGTAGACTAGCGTATACCTTCTCGACCCATACAGATGGGCGATGGATGATCCCATATCCATTGGTGTTTGACATCAGGGATGATATACGGGTGCTCAGTAGAGACTGGGTACACTGGACGGACTCGCCGAGAACTCCCAGATGGTATTATACCTCACGTCAGATGGCAGTTCTCTGGTGACACTGGTACAGAGTAGTCTGTTGACCCGAGATCGTCATAGAGTCTTGTGTGGTTCCCACTGTGTTTTGATTTCCATCTTACCACGTCCAAGAGGGCGTGCAAAACGGTGGTTTTTGGGTACAGTCCCGAGTCACATGGAGGCAATGAGCGATAGGAGGGGATTCGTCTCTCCCGGTATAGGGGGTTGATGTTGCGCTGTGTTCGATTGGCTATAACAGGAAATCCCTGGCCAGGGTTGCTGAGATTTACTGGTAAGTGTTACCAGTAGTTTCTCGAACAGTTATAGACCTCATATCGACACGACTTATTGAGCTATTGGGGTCTGACGTATACCACACCTAGGCGAGATATGCGACATATCAGACGATCAGACCGGACTGTACGGTAGTGTTACTGGTCGGATTCACTGGAGTGTGAGCGGGCTTGCTCGTCGATCTTCAGATTGCTCAATACCCGGGTGGCCGTTACGTTTGGCAGACCGCTTGCGGCTTGTGGATGTTTGATATGATCATCATCCGCTGCCGGCGTATTGACGAGTCTTTAGAGTCCTACACAGAGGTTTCCTGGCTCAAGCGAAACGAAATAGGAGCGCATATGAGATATGTGCGGGATCGAGAATAATGCGTGTATGTGATACCGTATTCTATTCTCGCGATAAATATATCGAATGGTTGTATGCGATATAACCTAGTTATCGATTCAAGCGTTGATTCGATAAGCCGATATATTGTATACTAGTCGGTTGTGTGCGACATAACCGGATCATTGAATCAAGTGTTGATTTAATGATTTAATGCATATTTATATATTTGATATATTACTTTGCATCAACTAGTATCGGTTTACTTAAGATGGATTTTCTCACTCGGATGGGCGCATTGTATATGCGATATACTTTTGTGCACTTGATTGTATCATGTTTGATGATACATGTCATGCTTTGGTTAAGTGTAGAGTATTAAACCTTGGTTAATGAAATGGTTAGGGTTTCTTATTTGTTATTCATTTATCTTATTTAATTATCCTTTTTATTTTTGATAAATGAATAAAAGAAAAGAGAAAAGAATGGTGGCTAATTTTGTTCTTTAGTTGAAGCTTCATGAAGCTTTGTTCAAGTCAACCATTCTTATCTCATCCTTAACCCTGACCATTCCCACTAACCATGATTCATTCTCTACACTTGACTCTAGTTAAAATTATGATAAGAATTCATTTTCTTTTCTTATTATCTTAACTTATCATAATTTCCTTCTTCTTCTTCCTTGCTTCAAGTGAAGAAGCTTGAAGTCCATCGATGGTGATTGTTGGAAAAGAGTGAGAAATCCAAAACTAAAGTCTACCCACTTCCTATTTCTTCATCCTCTACCTCTTGCCAAGTAGTAGAGTGTGTTTTCTTCACAAGTTTCTTGACTTGGTGAAGTCGGAGCTTGATTTAGCGATGCCTCGACGTAGATCATCTTCGGCATGGACATCGACGACCTAGCTTGCCCATTCTCCGACGAAGCCGACTCTAGAGCCCGGATTTGATTTGGACAGCGGAGACGACCTCGTTGCGGAGCCGTGGAGGTGGAGGACCGGATCTACAAAGATTGTATTTCCGTTAAACTTTTAGTTAAGTGTTAACTATTTCATTGTTCGCCTAGAAATCTAGCAAACGATCCGTAGTTTAGGGTTTGTAGGCACCGTAAAATTTTAATATGGCATGTTCGATGCCTTGTGAGACCTCCTTGGAGTGCCTAGGAACCCTACAATATCGACACGACTTATAGAGCTATTAGGGTCTGACGTTTACCACCCCTAGACGAGATATGCGACATATCAGACGAACAGACCGGACTGTACGGTAAGTGTTACTGGTTGGATTCACTGGAGTATGAGCGGGCTTGCTCGTCGATCTTCTGATCGCTCAATACCCGGGTGGACGTTACGTTTAGCAGACCGCTTGCGGCTTGTGGGTGTTTGATATGATCATCACCTGCTGCCGGCGTATTGACGAGTCTTTAGAGTCCTACACAGAGGTTTCCTGGCTCAAGCGAAACGAAATAGGAGCGCATATGAGATATGTGCGGGACCGAGAATAATGCGTGTATGTGATACCGTATTCCATTCTCGCGATGAATGTATCGAATGGTTGTAAGTGATATAACCTAGTTATCGAATCAACGATTGATTCGATAAGCCGATACATTGGATATTAGTCGGTTATATGCGATATGACCGGATCGTTAAATCAAGCGTTGATTTAATGATTTAATGAATAATTATATATTTGATATATTACTTTGCATTAACTAATATTTGTTCACTTTAAATGGATTTTCTCACTTGATGTGCACAAGTTGTATATGTGATATACTTTTGTGCACTTGTTTGTATCATGTTTGATGATACATGCTAGTTTGGGTGTATGTTTGGTTTAAACCATGGTTGGTCAATGGTTAGGGTTTCACTTGATTTATTTATTTATTTATTCATTCATTTTGGCATAAAGAGAAAATGGTGGCTTTCTTTGTTTGTTGTTGAAGCTTCATGAAGCTTTGACTAAGTGACCATTTTGTCTTCATGCTTAACCCTAACCATTCCAACCTAACCCTAGTTTATTCTCTACACCTAACTATGGTTGATTTATGATAAGTATTCTCTTTATTTTCTTTTAGGAAATAAGACTTATGATATTCATTATCTTCTTCTTCTTCTTCTTCAAGATGAAGAAACTTGCCTCCATCAATGGCAACTAGTGAAAAAGAGTGAGAAATCCAATTCTAAAGTGAACCCACTTCCTATTTTTTCATCCTCTACCTCTTGCCAAGTAGTATAGGGTGTTTTCTTCACAAGTTTCTTGACTTGGTGAAATTGGAGCTTGATCTAGTGTTGCCTCGACGTAGATCATCTTCGGCATCGAAGTCGACGACCTAGCCCGTCCATTTCTCCGATGAAGCCGACGCTAGAGTCCGGGATCCGATATGGACAGCGAGGGGACTTCATCACGAAGCCATAGAGGTGGAGAACCGGATCTACAAAGGTTGTAGCCTCTTTCTTGTGGTTAAGTTGTTAACTAGTTTCTTTTTCGCCTAAAATTCTAGTTAACGATCCGTATTAGGGTTTCCTGGCACTTGTATTTTTTGAAATTGGCATGGTTGATGCCTTGTGAGACCTCATTAGTGTGCCTAGGAACCCTACAGTGGTATCAGAGCCTAGCTAGAGCCTTAGGCGAAGTGTAGACGACGTTTGAAATCCGAATGAACATCGAAACCCTAACTCAAATTGCTCTCTGGAAATTTTCTGAAAATTTGGATTTTTTGAATTAAAAATTGCCAAAAAATTCAGCAGGGAATTCTATGAGTTACTGTGAAGCACGTGATGCTAACTCGACCAAAGCGCCGCGGAACCGCGGCCCCACCCTGGGTTTCGCGGCGGTTCCGCGGCCATTTTGGTGAGTTAGACCACGTGGCTTGCACAGTAATTCTTGTCTTGAAGTGATGAGTCTTCTGGAAATTTTTATATTTTACTCAACAGTTGAGTTTTTCTGGGGTTGTTTTGGGGATTCGATTATTCGATCAGATTATCAAACTTTGTCTAGGTGTTTTCCGGATAATTTTTGAATATGTTAAAAAGTTCGACCGGATATAAATACCCAATTTTTCCCCTGTCGGGAAATTTCCAAGTGTTGGATTTTTCTGTGGTTTAAAGACGTTCTAAGTAGTGCAAGTAACGCGATGGACCCTCTAGAAGATAACAAACCTTAACTCGACTATGTGACCGTCTCAAACTGCCCTTTGAACCTTAGGGTTTGGGGTAGTACGGCGTGCCACATGTGAGGCGTTGGTTTGACCCTTCTACGGCTGGACCGTTGGTACTGAGGCATGAAGTGAATATTTTTAAACTTATTTCATGTGTTGATCTGTATTGGGAAAACTTGGGTATTTGAATGTTCGATCGGAAAGTTTAACATTTTCTAATTATCTGGAATGTGATACAATACTTGGAATCCACAAGTAGTTATGAGATAACTGATATGAATGTTATAAACATAGCACTTTAGTCTCACTTGATCGGTTGCCACGGAATTTTGATGCGATCAAAAGTCCGTCGCAATCACGTAGCGTACGCGGATACTCGCCGGGTAAACTTAATAGACAACCTCACTCCATAGCCCCGACCAAGTGACTGTAGGAGAACCTCGTCGCCGAAAGCGTCCGTTCGGGTGCTCGCGGCAGCGGTGTTCCGCCTTGGTGCACTTCGTCGACGGTATCGGGGGTGCGGCCGCCTACTAAAGTTTGCGACGAGCATTCGATCATGATATCGGGAATCTTGTTGAATTGCCCGACTTTAATATTGAAAAGTGTTTTCGATAATGAGACTAAAATGCAGGGTTTATAATTGTTAGGCATGCGATATCTAAGTAATTCATTTGATTAGGCATGTGATGTCTAAGGAGGTTGCGGATTCCAACTGTTGTAGTTTTACTCTTTTTTTTCTGTGACCGTAAGTGTAATATGTGGTATCGCCGGTTTCGTTGTTATATGTCAACGACAATTGGGATGCGCATATTTACTTACGTTGATGACATGTGATGTTATGTGTTGCTGGATATGTTATATTGGATCGTCGTGTTTGAATAGCCGGGTTTTTTTTTATGTGAGATGAGTGTTTTTCATTTTCATTCATGTAAAAACTTGTATGTAATATTCTTTTATTGGGGCACTTCCAGGTTGCGGAAGATGTCACCCTTTGTATATTATTTACTTTTCCGCACTAGGATAGACTCAAGGTGGAGAGCACAAGTAACCGGGTTCTGGAGTCCAGTGGGAGACCAACTTGAGGAGTCGAGTCCGGGTCTCCTAACTCTAGAATTGGTAGGATTGCTTGCCGCTCTCGTAGGGGTCTAGGGGTGTGGGTTTGGCTATTCATCACGACCGTGGAATCCGTGTTTTATACTGGCTCGTATTGAAAACACGGACGTCCTAGTATATCCAATATTTCATATGATTCTTCTGCTGCGATATCTGTGATGTGATCATGTGATATGTTCTGTGATGGATACTGTATATAGTATATATGATATATTATATAGACGTTACTTATGTTTTACACCCGCGCTAGCCTTGCCCCGCTCTGCCGTTAGTTACCTAACCTAACGGTGCACGAGGGGACATCGAGGCGAATGCGGATGGCATAAGTGTACGTCGTATTTATCTGTGATGTTTAGGTGATTAAATGATGGGACTTCATTAATATGATTAATGAAATAAAAGAAACCTAAGATGTTGTAGAATCGAATTTCAAAAATAAAACAGGTAGCTACAGTTCTTGCTTTGCACAGCGGTATATATGATATATCCTGCACCTTATTCGATGAGGAAAGGACCGAGATCCCTTCACCGGGAGTGACTCCTTTAGCAATAACTGGTAGATACTACACACTCGGTTTTTCTTTTTGATTGCTTTTAAGAGTTTTTACTTTGCACAGTGATATATATGATATATCCCGCACCTCATTCAACGAGGAAAGGGCCGACGATCTCTTCACCGGGAGTGACCCCTTTAGCAAAACTGGAAAAGCCTAAAAAACACTCCATTTCAAAATTCATTCGATCCTACAACGATATCAAGTTCATTACGCAATAGGTTTTCATAAAAAAACATGTCGTAGCCCTCCGTCATTTCAGATAAGTACTAGTTAGTATTCGTGCTGCGGTAGTTTGGCATTCGTCAAGGCGTAGTGTACGGTAGCTAACTAGTATTTATCTGCTTATGCATATGATGCAGATTGGATTAGGGTATTCGTACGGCGTTGTTTGGCATTCGTCAAGGGTCGTGCGGGTGGGTTTAATTCAATCAAGAAATGTACGGGTTGAACTTGACTAGTGGACTATGGGTTGTTTGGCATTCGTCAAGGTCATAGAACACTAGGGGTAAAATATTATCGGGAATTTCAAGTGTTGAAATTTGCAATGAGATTGCATACCTTCTATGAGATAGTTGGATCTCGATACCCGCTGCAAGTAAGAGTTACTCCTGGGAGAGTTTTACACATTACAATTAGCCGATCAAGTAGGTGTCTAGAAAGGTGTTAACGAGGTTACGCCTCTGGGAAAACGAGGTTTACATTAATTAGGTTCGTGCGAAAGCACGGAGCACCTCCCTCAAAGTACCGACACTGGCCTGGCTGAAAGATTGGCGAACTTGTAGTGTGTAATTAATCCCGGCTAGTCTTTTCTTTTAGGGTTTGAAGGAAGATTTGACAAAAACAGTGGGAGCCATCCTGATTAGATAAAATAATAACCAATCTATTCTTGCAAGAGCGCACGCTGAGTGTTTTCTTCTCTCTCTCTCCAGGTAGCGACCATATCACGCCTTAATCAAGATAATAATATGGATGTATTGACCGAACCCGCTTGTTATACTGAGCTGGGGAACGTTGGTCCCGCTCCAACTTATAATTGTTATAAGACAGAGCAGGAAATTGGGGATTACCAGAATTCCCGTACCGCCCAAACGAAGAGAGTGCATGCTGATGCATCATCTTCGGGTGTGTTCATTACAAAGAACTGTTTCTCAGTATCCTCCGCATCCTGGGTATATGATACTGGATCAGGATCCCAGATATGTAATATGTTACATAGGGCTGCAAAAAGGTAGAAAAACTGAGAACGGGTGATAAGTTTCATGAGGCAGAAAACGGGGCAAGTGTTGCAGCCAAGTCTGTTGGTCACTATCACCCTGTATTACCAATACATTGATTTTGAACGAATGTTATTAGATACCAAACCTGATATACAAAATCATATCAGTCTCTTTATAAGTAAAGAAAGGATATAATTTTGTATTGATGGATAATGTTTTGAACATTTCCTATATCAAAAGTTGATCGGTTCAGGCACGTTATCTAAAAGCATTGACGTTCTAAATCAAACCACAGTTCCTAGTATACAGAACACACACAAGAGGAAGAGTTCAGAAATGAACGAATCCTTTTTGAGGCATTGTAGACTAGGTCATATCAATGCGATCCGACTGGCTGAAGTTACATTTAGATGCATATTTAAATCAGTTTGAATTTACATCTGGTGAAACTTGCCGGTCATGTCACAAAGATACGATGACCATAGCTCTGTTTACTGGAAACAGAAAAAGAGTTAGTGAACTCTTGGGATGATACATGTTGATGTATGTAAGGTCCTCTATCTACACATGCCAGGACCGGTTCTTTGTACTTCATTAAATTCTCTGATGATCTCTTTTGATTCAGACCTATGTTCCTGTTGAAACACAAGTCCGAACCTTTTGAGATATTCACAGAATATAAGTTAGAAGTAGAGAACCAAAACGGGTATAAGTATTATGTCCTTTGATGTGATCAAGGAGGAGAATACTTGAGCACGAAATTCTTGGACTTTTCTAAAGGAGAATGAGATTCTCTCTCAGCATTACTCCTCCGTATACACCATAGCACGATGGTATATTGGGGCGGAGCAATAGCACCCTATGTGATATGGTGTGCTCTATGATGAGTACTACTGAGTTTCCTATTTCCTTTTGGGAGTTATGCACTTGAGAAGCTGCATACCAATTGAATTGGGTTCCAATCAAATCAGTTGCCTACCGCTTCATATGTGATATGGAAAGGGAAGAGCCCATATCTTAAGTTGGTTAAGATTTGGGGTTGTCCGGGCTATGTCTAAAAGCAAAATCCGGACAAGCTCGAGGCGAGGTCTGTAATGTAAAACTGGAAAGGTTCCAGCTATACAAACTACAGCAGATGATTTGATGAAACCAAAGGATTCAATAGTTACCAACGAACCTCAGCCTCTCCGCCGATCTAGTAGGGTTCCTCACCCACCTGAGAGATACTTCGGTTACTCTATGACAGTGGGAG